>ONZH01023357.1:0-622500 GCA_900303285.1 Rhinella marina
ATAACCAGTTCACTGAAATTCCTGTTTTATTAGCTTTGTTTTCAATGTCCTGTAGAGTCAGGGTGGAGGTGACAACTCGAGGTCCAGGAACAATGCATCGCTCCAGGCAGAGTATAAGTAGGGAGGAACAATGGCAGCTCTCAGTAACTGGATCCCACTAGTCACATCTTTTAAGAGAGAAATCTATTAATATTTCCGTACGAGAAACATCCAGTCAGAAATTAGACTGTATAACCGCCAACACTCAAAATACATATAGAGGTGTTATCTCTGAAAAATGTCTCAGCTTCTCAGATTCTATATCTTGTTTTGTTCTTAAATGGGTTGTCCACTTTTCATACACCCCATTAGGCTTCATTCATACGTCTGTGTGTGTTTTGCGGCCCGCAAATTGCGGATCCGCAAAACACGGACACCGGCCATGTGCGTTCCGCATTTTGCGGACCGCACATGGCCGGCTCTATTATAGAAATGCCTTTTCTTGTCCGTGGATGCGGACAAGAATAGGATATGTTCTATTTTTTTGCGGGGCCGCGGACCGGAAGTACGGATGCGGATGGCACACTGTGTGCCATCCGCATCTTTTGTGGCCCCATTGAAAATGAATCGGTCCGCACCCATTCCGAAAACTTGCGGAACGGATGCGGACCCATTTCCAGGACGTGTGAATTTTTTTAGTCAGTTTTGCTTGAGCCTGCACTGATATAATCGCGCCAAATTTATCAAATGTTGTTTGATAAGTTTGGGGCATCTTTACAAATAATGTTTTATACCCCCCTCATTTTTTGTTCACCACGTTCACCACGTTGAGGATTTTTCTGCTTTTGCAGTGGCAGCAGAGCGTTAATCCCAATTAGCGTTCAGAGAATCGAATTTCCTTGTGCTTTGTGGTAACGAATCGATTTCCCCCTGCATGGCGGTAAAAAATTTAAAAAAACATCAGTTTGAGCGCAAAGAGCCGGCCGCTGCTATCTTGGTTGAAGATCCCGCGCGAAATCCTGGGCATGGTGATGTATGACGAGATTACGCACTAGATCTTCAATCAAGATGGCACCGGCCGGCTGGGATGACTTAAGTATGGTTTTATAAATTTTTAAAAACATTATACACTGTAATATTACTGACAATCAGCTATGAACGAGGCATCTGAGGGATACAATGACGGGGGTGGCGCAATCGCAGTTCCCTGTCATTACACCCACTGCTTACAAATAGTGTTGAGCGAGCATGCTCGGCCGAACTCGCTGTTCGGCCAGGCATGCCTATGCTCGGGGTCGCTCGGTGTTCGGCCGAACACCGAGTGTACTCGAGCGCAATGCTCGAGTCTCTTCCCCGCACTGTAATGTTGATTTGTACACTAATGCCTACGAATTTGTACGCTAATGCGTAAGCTAATGCGTACGCATTTGTACGCTATTGCGTACGCATTTTGTTCGTTGATTCATACGCTCTGTGTACACTAATTCGTACACATTTTGTACACTAATTCGTACGCATTTTGTTCACTAATGTGTACGCTTTTTTTCACTAATGTGTACGAATTTTTGTTCACTAATGCGTATGCATGTTGTACACTAATACGTACGCATTTGTTTGCTATGGCGTACGCATTGTGCGCTAATGCATACAAATTCAAATAATTAGCATACTTTTAAGAGTGAAAGGAGTAAAAGAGTTGTAGGCGCGATTCGGACCCTTTTCTATTAACCAGACACCCTCCCCTCTTCCGAGCGGGGGGTGCCTGGTTTAATCCCATTGACTAACATTATGCTCGGGTGCTCTACTGAGCACTCGAGCAACCCCTAGTGCTCGGCCAGAGCACCCGAGCAGTCTTGCGTGGCTGCACTGTAGCTAGCCCTATATCGCTCACCGTCCCTCTGTGAGGGTATTCAACCACACATGCTGCTGCAACTAGCGAGCCCTGTGCAGGCCTTGCATGGGCTGCACTATTGCTATCCTAACTGTTGACACACACCACCCTTCAACACAGGTATTTGGTCACACTCCACCACTATTATTGAGGTAACTGCCTCCCGTGTCTAAAAACACTGCGCACCCTCTCACGCAAGGCCTGCACAGGGTGAGATAGGTGTGTGATCTCCATGCCATAGGGGGTTGTGTGAAAGAACTATAAACGTGTTGACAATCATAACTAGTGCTAATACGTACACCAGGCATAGAGGCTAATCTATTCCACAAATCTCATGCAGCAAAGCAAATGACAACAATAGGAGTTTATGTATAAATCATGTAGGGCCAGAAATAGTGCAGCCAAGTAAGGCCTGCACAGGGCAATATATGATTATTTATTATATACCCAACCCTCCAATTCTCCAATGTGGAGAGTGTGTTATAGAGACTTGAGGATAGAAGCCACATCAAAGTGCTCCCTATTTTCACACATGCTTCAAGTGCCATATAAATTGCTGAAAACATATCTTACCAGATATTGCACGCCTCACAACGCAGGTTAAAACACCCACAGTGAAATTATATGTATGGGAAACTACCTCCTGTTGAGATTTTTAAACAACGAGGTGTCAGTTTATTTTAGTGAATAATAGATTAAAGGTTACGTTTTAACAATAGCATTGGAACCCATAGAGGGGGTAATTTTGGGCCAAAGCCTAATTGTTGTATGTATATTAAAGTCCCCGAGGTTCCAGTGATGGGGAACTGATATAGAAGTCTCTAGATACAATCAACAAGATTGAGCTTCAAAGATAAATCATTGGTAACAAGGTATTCCCGGAACTCACAAAAAGAACTGAGTGACCATGTAATCTTATCGGCTCCTTCTCCATTGTCCTAGAGGTATTGTGCTGCTTGTTGTCATAGTGTTGATTGTGTATCACTTGTGTCTCCTTTGGAAGTGATGCTCATTGTCATTGATTGACCATTGTTCCCATCCCAATCCACAATGGCTCCAGGGTTGTACTGCCTAGGGGCTGACATTATCAGTCCTAGTCTCCTCTGATTGGATATCCCCATTTTCTGGGTGCCTATAAAACTTCTCCACAGTCAATTTCGGACCAGGTCAGAGGAGCACCAATGGCGCACATTACCATACTACTTGTATCGGCGGCACTATGGGGCTTAGGATATGCCGTGCCATTACAGGTAAGTCCTGCCTGATAGACTATAGGGAAAGATTCTGTTTTTTTTCATCCCAACCCCTGCAGTGCCCTAAGTATATTTTAGCCCCCCACAGTGCCCGCAGGACACCTTATGGCCCCCATAGTGCCCCTAGTATCAATAACAATCCCATAGTGCCCCCTCATTATAAATAGTGGCCCCTTAGTGCTCCTGATTGCCCCCAGTATATATAATGCCCTCCCAACACTGGCAGTGTTGTCACGTGGATGAGGTGGAGGTGAGTATTTTTTACCTGCATCCTTCCTACAAATTATAGAACATGTCCTATGTCCTAGTCATTTCTACTACTAAGCCCACGAAAAATGGTGCATACACATAGGGATCCGCAGTTTGTGGACTGCAAAACATGTACAGTCGTGTGCCCGAGGCTCAAAGTTGTATATTCTCCCTGTATTTGTATACTGACAGGTAGATTTGGAATTTAGACAGTAGTCCCTGATGGGGACAGGGAAGAGAGGGATGACAGTCTCTGTACGGCGCCGTGGAATGTGTTGGCGCTATACAAATAAATAGTTTACTTATTTTTTTTTTCAGAGCCAGCTCCTAAAGGCTTCATGTCCGGCTTCACAGTCAGGTAGGACGAGAAGTCTAGTTTCCTGTGACGTCTGCCACTATGGGGCACTCGTGAGGCCGTCATACACATTAGATTGTCAGCCATCATAGGCATTTATAAGGACTGTCCAACTTTACAAAAATAAGTTGTTTGCCACTTTTCTGTATAGGTTATGCTCCATATTGCAGCTCAGCCACATTTACTTTAAGGGGATTTTACTATTGATCAAGATCTAGAGTTGCCACCTTTCCCAACAAAAATACCAGACAAGGGGCTGTGGTTGTGGGAGGCGTGGCTTAACACAGGGTGTTAAGTCGCTGTCATACTGTAGCTCCCAGTAATAGTAATGCCCCCATTAGTGCCCCCCAGTAATAGTAATGCCCCCATTAGTGGCCCCCAGTAATAGTAATGCCCCATTAGTGCCCCCCAGTAATAGTAATGCCCCATTAGTGCCGCCCAGGAATTAATAATGCCCCCATTAGCGCCCCCAGAATTAATACTGTCCACATTAATGCCCCAGTAATATTAATGGCCACCAGTAGTGCCTCCAGAATTAATAATGCCCCCATTAGTGCCCCCCCAGTATTAATAATGCCCCCTTAGTGCCCCCTAGAATTAATAGTGCCCTCAATAATAGTAACGTCCCCATTAGCGCCCCCCAGAATTAATACTGTCCACATTAGTGGCCCCCCAGTAATATTAATGCCAACCATTAGTGCCTCCAGTAATAGTAATGCCCCCATTAGTGCAACCCCAGTATTAATAATGCACTCATTAGCGCCCATAGAATTAGTAGTGCCCCAGTAATAGTAACGCCTCCGTTAGTGCCCCCAGAATTAATAATTACTCCATTAGTGCCCCTCAGTAAGAGTAATGCTTCTATAAGTGCGCCCCAGAATTAATAATGCCCCCCATTAGTGGCCCCCCCCCCACACACACACACAAAAAAAAAACTCACCTCCTCCATTTGATGGCGCTGCAGGGACTACATTTCCACCATGCACACATGCTCAGCTGTTTCTCAGATAGAAGTGAATGGAGCATGGATTGGAGTTGTAGTTCACAGCTGGAGTGCCAGAGGCCTGCAGAGTCAATGGTGCCCCACAAGGCCTTTCCCCATATCCTGACAATCCAAGAACTCCAGGATTTCACGCCAATATACCAGCATTACTGGTTTACTGGAATTTGCATACATCAATGGGTGACCGGGGCCCTTGGAAATGTGCATATATATGGCGATATTCTCAAGGATCTTGTATTATTTCTGATAGACGACAGGAATTATCATAACCTGCAGCCAATGCCAATATGTAAGGGACACCATTAATGAATGTGACTATTTTCTTTATCCCCACCAGGACCTGCGGAGAAAGAGCAGAAGACCATATCTGACATTATACAGTCTGCAAATGCTTGTAAGATCTGCTTTGCATTTGGTTGCAGGGTTATTTAAAGGGGTTGTTTGAGTGTTTAATAGGTCATTTGATCAACTTCCAGCACCAGTGGTGATCAGCTGTTTGAAGAGGCTGCAGCCTCCTCCTTGGCCAGTGCCAGCATGTCCCATATACTGGGCGCAGCTTGGTCCCATTCAAGTGAACGATGCTGAGCTGCAATACCAAGCACAGCCACTATCCAATGGACGGCGCTGTGCTTGGTAAGCTGTGAGGAACCCTGCCGCAGCCTCTTCATCGGACCCCAGCTGATCTGATATTAATGATCTATCCTTAGGATTGCTCATCAGTACTAAACACCTCTAGATGTGTCGAGTTTAAAAATGGTTGGGCTTCTCTGCTTTCCCTAAAGGGAACCTGTTGTGTTGAACATGGTGTCTGATCTACCAGCGGCATGTTAAAGAGCAGGAGGAGCTGAGCAGAGATATATAGTTTTGTGGGGAAGGATTCAGTATGGCTTGTCAATGATTCTTTTTAATTTCTGCTTTTTCTATGCTTAGGAGTCCAGTGGGCGGTCATTCAACAGAAGGACCACCCACTGGACTCCTAAGTATAGAAAGAGTAGGGTTTTTATAAATAAAATTCAAGTTCCACTGAAACTTTTCCCACAAAGCCATATATCAATCTGCTCAGCTCCTCCGGCTCTATAACATGCTGCCCACAGATAGGTCCGCATGTACAATGTCCCTTTAACATTTACCTTCCCTCCCCCAATTTGTCCCCAAAATATCTACCACAAGGATGTCCCCCTAGTATTTTGAGTTGTGTGCCCTATGGATCTTTCTGCAGAGAAGCAGTACAAGAATGCTTACATCCCCCGCCATTATGTGTTGGTACGTCTTACACCGCCTCATTTATTCTAGATGTCTCCAGGCCTTTGACCCAAGGTGACATTGCTCAGCCAATTGGACGTAGTGTGAGGAAATGTGAATCCTGCAGATGGGACTTGGTGGATGGAGTAGCCAAAGTACCTTTTGTCATCTCTGCTGAATATGGTAAGTTTGTCTCAGTGGCTCATTGGTTGTAAAGTCGTACACATGTTAGATTAACTTCAGTAGGCCAACCATCTAAGGCCTCATGCATACGACCGTATCTCTTTTGTGGTCCGCAAATCTCAGATGCCCAAAATACAGATGCAGTCCGTGTTGCATCTGCATTTTTTGCAGACCCATTTGCTTCAATGGGTCTGCATTTCACGGAAAAGTATGGGAAACGTTCTATCTTTTAGCGAAATGGTCATCTGGATGCGGAAAGCACACGGATTATCCGTGTGCTTTCATCATCTGCATGTCAGTTCTGCAAAAGGATAGACTATCTCTGCAATGGACCAGGGATCCATTGAAGTCAATTGGTCTTCAAAAATAATTAAAAAAGAGAGGATGGCACCAGGACCACATCTGTATTTTGCAGATTTGTGGACCGCATAATGCATATGGTCATGTGCATGAGGCCTAAAGAGTATATGGTGTCCCAATTCTACGTCAAGGGAAAAGGAGGATTGAACATGTTGGATTGCAATATACTCCACCCTTTTGGAGATAAGCCTCCACTAGACATTCCTGTCAGCGTCATATTGTCCTCTACTTTATGAGATCACCTACATGGGGGCATTGTCTGGCCCCCGACCCACATCAAATCCAAACCAGTACCCTGTCCTGCACTAGCACTGAGCATGTTGGCTTCCAATATACTCCACCCATTTGGTGATAAGCCTCCACCAGACATTCCAGTGGCTTATTGTGCTCTCCTTAATGAGATCACCTACATGAGGGCATTGTCTGGCCTATAAGACTCCACAAAAGAGAGACTTTATACGCCCAAAGACCCACATCAAAGCCAAACTAGTACCCTGTCCTGCACTAGCACTGACCATGTTGGATTCCAATATACACCATCCTTTTGGAGATAAGCCTCCAACAGAAGTTCCTGTCAGCGGCTTATTGTGTTCTCCTTAATGAGATCACCTACATGGGGACATTGTCTGCCCTTTAAGACCCCACAAAGAGAGACTTTATACTCCCAGACCCATATTAAAGCCAAACCAGTGCCCTGCCCTGCACTAGCAAGGGGCAAAACCCCAAACAGCTCAGATAGGTGTCATGATAGAAACATAGAAACATAGAAGATTGACGGCAGAAAAAGACCACCTGGTCCATCTAGTCTGCCCTTTTATTATTCCTTTATTGTTATCTTAGGATAGATACATGTGGATCTCTTTCCATTCAGAATGCATGGGGACAAAACTGATCAGTTTTTTTCCGGTATTGAGATCCTCTGCCTGATCTCAATACCGGAAAACCACAACGCAAGTGTGAAAGTAGCCTATCCCAGGCATGTTTAAATTCAGTTACTGTGGATAATCAGAGAGTACTCCACAGTTGGACCCCTCTGAACAGATACCTATCCCCTATCCTAGTTTATTTAATTGGGCAACCCATTTAATTAAGGGGTGTCCCACATTCAGAACCTTTGTTTAATAGCCATAGTGGAAAACAGTAACAAAGAGCATCTCTCAATTTGGAAAACCTTGAATATATGTGAATTGTGTACACATTGATTTAAATTGAACTGTGCAATGCTTCATTTCACCTGTGGTGGTGCTGCAGGGAGATTGAACACCTTTTCTCATAGATTAGAGCTGATTGCTGGGGTTTACAAGTTTTTTAAAATGAACCTCTGGTTCAAGAAAAAAAAATAACTGGGGAACAAACAGAATACTTACATGGTGACCTATTTTTAGCTGCAGATCGGGTCAGTTTCCTCCTTTTCTTATCAGTGTTTGAGTAAAATTTGCCACTTTTCTCCCCAGATGATTCAGGCAGAAATTTAATTAGATCGGCTTTGGAAGAGTTTTCCACTGTGACGTGCATACGATTCATAGACAGAACATCAGAGAAAGACTACATCAGTATAAATAGCCTCCAAGGGTAAGACTAATACACAGTAAGGAAGTCCTTTCTATGTGTGTTACATGGAGACTGTTCCAAAGAAACCTTTTGCTTGTTCTATGATAGCAATGGGGCATAAAGGCTGTGGACAGTAGCATATATGTGGTCCCCAAGGGAAAATTTTGCAGCCCACAACTGCAACTCTATGTAGACACTATGATTAACTAACCCTTGTCCAACCCCTTACAAGTGATGGCCTATCCTGATGATAGGCCATCTTGTTTTACTGTGAATTCAAGAGGTACGGGAATAAGAGATAAGCTTAACACAGTCTAAGTGAATAAAAAGTTTACTAACAGTGATAAAGACATATACAGACAAATCATATACATAGAAAAAAACAATTACTCTGACCTGTATTCACAGGCCAGGCTCCTGTCCGCAGTCCTTGTGGGGCACATAGCTGATGCTTCTGTTAACAGTCCTATCAGGGCGCAGGCTCAGAGTTGACACCAAGACTCCTCCGCAGACATCTTTCCTTATGGAAGCTTGTCCTATGGGGGGCAGTTTGAGAAATTGGATAACCCCTTTAAGGCGTAGGGACGTCATATAGGGGGTTCTGAATGGGGAACTCTCCTCTATGACGTCCATATACCCTTGTTGTTTGCTTAAGACAACCCCTTTAAGCCATTGTAACCAATTCCCTGTGCCATCTATGTCTAAATTTACTAAAGACCCCAAATGTTCCAAATTGTTTTGTAGCTGCTGGTCCTTCATTGGAAAAATTGGAGGAGCACAAAATGTAAGCCTTCAGACACCGAGCTGCATGAACTATGGTGTGATCCAGCATGAAGTGATGCATGCGCTCAGCTTCTACCATGAACACACCAGGCAGGACAGAGACAACTACGTGGACATAATGTGGCAGTACATCTCTCCTGGCGAGTACATGTCTTAATACATCTCTATAACATTTACCTGCTGTAAAACAGACACTTCAGGATAGTTTACAAGTTTTCTTTAAATTCTGCTGCCACTAGGGGGAGCTAACTGCATATACATTTATTATAGTATTCAATGGGAGGTGTATAAGTTCCTATGAAAGGATACCCCCTAATGGTGGCCACAGGCAAACAGAATATTATCATGTAATGTTAAATGTAAGGGGAAATGTGGGAGTTGGAACAGAGGTGATAAAATACAGTGCACAGATTTCCGTCTTACAACATGCATTGACCCTTTTCAATCCCATTAAAGCCCCTTCCACACGAGCGGGAGACTCGCATGTCTCCTGCAACGCATCTACAGGGCTGGACTCCGGCACTGCCTGGGATCGCATATAATGCTATGCGATCCCTGTCAGTGTGGAGACCAGCCCTGTAGATGCGTTGCGGGTGACATGCGAGTCTCCCGCTCGTGTGAAAGGGGCATAAAAGGGTTGATATTGATGACCTATGCTCAGGAAAGGTCATCCATATCTGATCAGTGGGGGTCCTTCTCTTGGCACCCCTGCCGATCAGAATTTTGAAGAGGACATGGCACTTTGGTGAGTGCTGCAGCCTCTTCCTAGGCCAGTGACATCACGTTCATCGGTCACGTGGCCTAGGAGCAGCTCAGTATCATTCAACTGAATGGGCCTGGGCTGCAATACCAAGCACAGCCACTATCCAATGGAGGGCGATGTGCTTGGTCAGATGTGAGGAGACCACGGCATTCACTGGCGCTCCACAGTCTCTTCAAACAGATGATTGGTTGGGGGTACCGGGAGTTGGACCACCACCGATCAGATATCGATGACATATCCTAAGGACCAGCCATCAAAATCTCAGACAGTCCCTTTAAGTTGGTGATCTAACACACCATGGTGAATATCTTTACTAACAATAACTTAATGCTGCCCCCTATCGTAACAAGAAGACATTGAACATAAAGGAGAATTTTTTTTACTTTTTTTTTGTTGATTTTGCCTTTTTTTTTTTTTTTATAGAAAATCAAAAAGATTTCCAGCAGGACAAAGGAGACTCTCTAAACACTTCGTATAACTATAACTCAGTCATGCATTATGGCAGGTGAGCAATGACAATGGTTTAAAGGGGTTTTCTGCTTTGGACAATCCCTAATTGTCAGAAGGGTCCTGCGATTCAGGGGAATACATGTAGCTTTTAATCAAGTGGAAGAAAAACAAACTGTAATAAAAAAAAAAGTTGCCTTTGGCCTCACCTACAGGGGCTTCAAATATATGGCGCTCATTCTCAACACCTTATTTCTCACTGTATTTACACCAGAAACCTGGCAAAAATACATAGATAAATCTCCTGCTTCTCTTCTATTAAAAAGCTATCTGCCCACAGCCACCACTAGGGGGAGCTCAGTGAACAGGAATGACTACAACTACCATGGAAGCTTTAATAATCTCTTTTGCATTGAACTCCCCCTAGTGGTGGCTGTTTGAAAATGCAGATTTTTGTCAAGCAGGGAAGGGACAGCATCAAAATCCGATGTGTGAATGCACCCTAAGGGAAATTTTTGGCAACCTGTAGCTTATGTGTCATTCACATTCAGGCGGCCGTGCTGCAAATGATAGAATGTGTCCTATTCTTGAACATTTTGCTGGCAAGAATAGGCAATTTGACAATGGGCCTCACAAAAAGTGCGGGGTATGCATGGCCAGTAAAAAGGGGTACAGCCGTGTGAATGTAGCCTATGGTTATTAATGGAAACCATCAGCAAGTTGCAGCTGATGGATCATTTATTCCATCTATTTAGTACTTTGATTGCTATGGTAAAGCATTTGATTTCATCTGCACGTTATGGGCCTTGCTTTTATCTTTCAGTACTGCGTCTGGTTCTCAGAGCACACTGGGAGTTGTAGTTTTGCAACAGCAGGAGAGTCACGGGTTGAAAACCACTAATATAAAAGCTGAAAATAGACATTCGCGGGACATGATCTTGTGTATTTCATTGTTTACTTTGGTTTCACAGTAAGACTTTCAGTAACACCAGTGGAATGCCGTCCATTGTTCCAAAACCGGACCCCTCGGTATCCATAGGGCAGAGATACGGACTCAGCGGCCTGGACGTCGTCTCCATCAACAGAGCTTACGCCTGCAGTAAGATATTACTACACTGTTGTGGGTGACGTGTGTGGTACGGTGCCACTGGCGAGAGCTACATGGCGACATTTGGTCACAGTAGCATGGCATTACCAGGGGTAGCATTATGGCACAAGCTGACAGTCATGAGAAAACTGCCTGAAAAAACATATATTTCATGCATTCAGCGGCGGCGACTATAATAAATTCCGTTAAAGGGATTGTCTAAGTATTAAAAGTTAGTCAAGTAAGTCAATGGTGACCCCTAGTGTTCATTCTGTATAGTAATGTGCAAGTCCTCCTATTCAGCTGAATGAGCAGGTCGCACATGCTCAGTTTCATGTTCCAAATGCCATTAGCCAGATCTTCTTGTACAAGCTGCGACGGTTGAAGGAGGAGAGCTGCAGCAGAAAGGACATGCCTCTTGAGCTGTGATAGGGAGGGAGTTGCAGCAGAAAGGACATGCCCCTTGCACTGTGCTAGGGAGAGGGCTGCAGCAAAAAGGACACGCGCCCCTGAGCTCTGATAGGAAGAGAGTGAGCTGCAGCAAAAAGGACACACCTTTTGAGCTGTGATAGGGAGAGAGCTGCAGCAGAAAGGACACATCCCCTGAAGAAAATCAGAGCAGAGCAATTGGAGCAATGAATGTGGAGATCTCTGGATCCATGTGCGCTACAGGGCTGGTTCTAGCTTTTAAAAATTCTGGTCAACTCCAACTTAATCGTTCCTTCTTCTTGACAGATTTGTGTAGGACTAAGATGCTGGGGGCCTCAGGAACCTTCTCGTCCAGCAATGTATCACCAACTCAGGTCAATGACAACTGTTTATGGCTTCTCCAAGTTCCTTCTAACAAGGTAAGTTGCTGCTTTCTCATAGGACCAAACAATGTTTTGTGATTTAGAGGTTGTATTGGTCGTTCTAATTTGTTACATGACACATTGAACTTTTTAATGCTTTTTTTTTGTTTTATTTGGAGAAAAATTAAAAAACTACACCTCCTTATTATGAAACATGCAAGCGGACACCAAAATAAATTATTCAAATAGGTTCCCTATTTTGAGTTGGTTGTATGTATAGTTTCATATTCTCATGATAATGGCGACTGTTTCAGTTGGGATGGGCTTTTTTTCTTTTATTTCTTTTATTTTTGTATTTTATTATAATTTTTTTAACTTATTTATTTTTGGCACATGATAGGTCCCCAAAGAGGTTATTAAAAGACCTCTGGGGGACCCTGACACTTTTTTTTTCTATATGCACTTTTCCACTGTACGTTGCCCCACTTACAGAGGAAACTGCAACTGCATCTTCTGGGGGCTTTGTACAAGGCAGAGCTGATCAGGGTCTGCTAAGACCCTGCAGCTCTACTCTTCCCCTGAGAAACGTGATCGTCTGGTCCAATAGAGGAAGTATTATAGTGCTCCTTGAGTGATATGCACTGAGGAAACGAAAAAGGCAAAAGTGGTAATAAACCTCTTCTGTCTTCCCCTGCGTCTCCAGAGGCACATGCATCCTCCAGCTGTCAGTGCACCTAGAAGGAAATCTACCCCAGCTCATAACTGGTATAGATTTCAGTCTTCATTTGCACCAGAAAACTGGTGTGAACGATGATAATTCTGCCGGGGGCAATGGTACCAGGGCCTTTAAGGTGTGAACCAGAGCAAGACTCCTACTCTCTTCACAGTAGTAAGGGAGGAAAAGGAGGACTAGCTTTAGGCTATAGCAAACATCTCTACTGCAGTCAATGAAGGCAGAGGGGTAACAATTTTCGATCTCTCCAGACCTACGGTAGGGTAAAAAGGGTTCGCAAATCTGGTACCTGTTGGCATCCATATTGTAAATCAGTAACCCGCATATTCATTCCTTCAGGTTTTTCTACAATTTAACTCATTCACCTCCTCGCCAAGCAACTGTGATGCTACAATTATCGTGTACGATGGAGTCAGCAAAACTAGCCCAATTGTGGCAACCATCAGCACTGCCGAGCCCCGTCCTGTATTAATTTCAACAGGCGTATTTATGCTGGTGGAATATATCATTGATACGTCCTGTTCTGGCCGATTCGATGCATCATATAGCACAGGTACCGATACAATGATTTACGTGCGTGTCTGATCTATACAAATAGGTACAAACACAGGGTGCGGCAGAGGTCCGTCGGAGTCCAACTATCAGAATAGGTCAGAAAATGAAAAAAGGGATTGTTTGTTTTAAGCACCTTGATACCGCTTGTCTGCATGGACTGTATACAGTAGATTATAAGTTGCTAACCTGTGGCTTTCCATCTCTTATAAAACTACCACTCCTAGCATTCATAATAGACTTGGGCTACTGGGGTAGTAGTTTGGCAACAGCTGAAAAATTGCAGGTTGGAGACCAGTGCACTAGTCCCAGTCTGTCTAGTAGCACATACAACATAATTATTGTATTGTGTCTACTGGGTATGTAGTGAGCATGCTCACGACTGATTGACTAACCAATCAATGGTTAACCTATTAAATTAGGAAATCTACACCATTTCCTTAATATACTTTATTTAAAATTATGAACGGGGAGATCTAGTGATAGAGGTGGGCGAAGAGTCCACTAGTGTCGTATGACCACTTACAGAAAGCAGGCCTCCCAGCATGCCCTAATGATCGTTCACCCCCCGTGCCAGTTTGCATTGGCCGGCACAAGGGTTCTTTATACATGGGTCGTTGTTATATCACCGAGTGGATCTCCTTACGACCCTGAATAGAGTCACATGAAACGAATCTCAGATTGACCCATGTCTTAAATATATTTCCATTTATCTTTATAGTGACATATGGTGCCACATTTACCTCGGACAATGGTTCGTGGTTTCCCCGAAATATCCAAGCTACTATCCAACAATGTGAAGCAAACCTCTATCATCATAGCCCCCAATGGGTTTAAGGTAAGTACACCATTGATGATCACCAGGAGGGGAATTTACTAAAGTGTTCAAGCCTTCAAAAATTTAGGTCCAAAATTCTGTTTTGATTATTTTTAAATGTCTCTTTATAGAGGGTCAGGTCTTTCCTGACACAGATCTCCAAATGCAGTCCAAGTTTGGCATCCTGCTGCCACCACTAGAGGGAGCGCATAAGCTGTTTATACATTGAACTCAATAATAAAACAGTCTGCAGTGAGCTCCTCCTGGTGGTGGCTGCTGGTAACAGAATTATACATCCCCTATATAACCAGGTATAACGATTTCCCATGTATTTTCAATGGGCAGACAGGAGAAAAGCGGCTGCCAGACATGTCTTGGGTGGCAGCCTATCTGCAGATAGAAACAAAGGATCAGGCGTTGAAAATCCAGCTCCCGATCCAGATGTTATCGGGGGAGAGTTGGGAGCTCCTCATACCCTTTAGAGCAGGGATGTCAAACCTGTAGCCCCCCAGCTGTTGCAAAACTACAACTTTCATTATGCCTGGGCATCCTGCAGCTATCAGGGCATACTGTTAGTTATAGTTTTGCAACAGCTGGAGGGCCATGAGTTTGACATCCATGCTTAGCCATAGCCTGATGTGTGGGGGCTTTTATTCTCCACTGTTTTGCAGCATTACATTCTTCCTCCACTCCTTCTCTCCGGTTGCCCTCCGGTGGCAGTTCTTTGGATTGTGTTCCATGGTATTATGGACATTTCAGAAAAAGTATTATTTTCTTCCAGGTGTCTGTGAGCTTTGCATTGCTTGACCTTGAGTCATCTCCATCGTGCTCCAGTGACTACTTAGTGATTAGAGATGGCGGTGATACAAGCGCACCCATCCTTGGCACATACTGTGGCAAAAAGAAAACATTCTTCTTATTATCCACCGGACAGATGATGTTATTCCAGTTCTCCCAGCAACACGCAGAATAACCGGCCGGGGCTTCAAGGCGGATTATACCTTTGGTAAGTTTATGTAGACATCTCCAGAAGGTTGCTTTAGAGATCCAGATTTTTGAGTCTGGTACGAAGAATTCAGATGTGGTCCTGTGTCCAAAAATATAGAATATGCAGTGTGGAAACCACAATGTGTTATAGGTAGTTATGACATCTCGAGGTTGTACCTGACAAGATGAAATCTAGCATAGCACATCTCAAGGCATTGAGCTAAGTCTCATGAGCAGCTCGAGGACCCATGGAATCACTGGTCTCCAGTGTCAAACTTGGGTTCCTTGGGCTTGGCAGAGGGAATGTTCTTGAAGGTCTATGCAGAACATGCGCAAGTCCGACTTTTAATTGCAATGTAACCCAGACATCCTCTTTAAAGACCACAGCTATGAACATTAAGGCCCCATTCACACGACCGTGTGAATGAGGCCGTATCTATTCCGCAATATTGCGAAATAGATGCGGCCCCATTCACCTCTATGGGAGCGGGGAGCTAGCTCCGTGCCGCGGCTCCGCGTAAAAATATGAAGCATGTCCTATACTTGTCCGCATGCCCTAAAGAGCCCTTATCAGCAGGATTAACTGTATTATTCCAGGAAAACTGCCTGGTAGGGCAGTGGTGAAACTATAATGACTGGGCCCCTCAGCAAATTTTTGAAAGCCCCCCCCCAGCAACTTCTTCACAACCCTCTCCTCCTGTGCATCCCCCACTCCTGTGGCTCTCAGCTTTTCACTGCTGGCCACAGAAGCCCTCACTGACATATAGAATAAAAATCTTTTTTTTTTTTTTCAGGAACACAGTAATGAATTTTCTCAAACAGGTATCGTCAGGATCAACCCCACAAGGCACTATGTCTTGTTTAATAGGGTTGATCCCGCTTACAGATTGCAATTATTATTTTCTGACTCTAGTCTTTTTTTCTGTACTTTACAGTGCCATCAAACTGAGGAGAACCCTGTGGTGTGATGAAGAAATTGTGTATGTAGTTTATTGAGATATCCAATGGCCGCCCTCACCTGAGTGCCTGGTGCTGCGTGCTGGTTCAGGTCCTTACTGCTAAGGGACCCACAAAAATCCAGATAGAAGAGACTTCAGAGAGATAAAGATAACGTTTCGGACACAGTCCTCTTCAGGCTGCTCAACAGCCAATGTGACTCATGATGAAAACCTTGGTTATAATGTGAATGGGCATCTACTGGAGAGGAAAGCCAAATTTCCAGCATCCAGATTGGAAATCGAGACTAAACTACCCCACGCGTTGTCCAATTCAGTGCTGTCTGTGTAAAAAGGTTGTCCCTGAAGATCTCTGCAAATAAGATGGTCCTCTTTATTTCTCCACTTACAAATAGGTCCAAAATTCTGTGCTGCTTCATTTTAAAATGTCTCTTTATAGAGGTCAGGTCTTCCCCAACACAGATCTCCAAATGCAGTACAATTTTGACTTTCTGCTGCCACCACTAGAGGGAGCTCATAAGCATACTGTTTATACATTGAACTCAATAATAAAACAGTCTGCATTAAACTCCCCCTAGTGGTGGCTGCTCCAAATTAAGATTCTGCAGTCCTATATTAACTATCCTATGTATATTGTAGAAGTATGTTTGTAAAATATTCCAAAAATATTGTCCCCCCCTCCATGACCCCTGAAACATTGTGTTACATTTTTTACTAATATAAATGAATGAATAAAAAAAACGCACATTTTTTAAAAAGAAAAAATGTTTATTACCTTTAAAACCTTTCTTTATTTATTTTTTATATTCAACATTTTTTGCCTTTTGTTTCCTCTATGCGTTCTTATATATTACAGGTTGCTCAGTTCCACTGAGTGTGCAATCTGACTGCTCCATCTTTTAAATGAGTTGTCCCATTTTGCCGTTTTCACACTGAGATGTGACTAAGCAGCGACCCCAGGTGGCCGAGCAGGCTGGCGCTCCGCAGTTTCCATAACTCCCATTCTAGTGAATAGGGGCTATGTAAACTGTAGAAGAACAATCTAAGCTGCTTCGGTAACTCCTGAGTTATGGAGAAGGACAGCTTGCTGTTTCATCTCCTCTGGCAAACCCAAGGAAGCCAAGCACTCCGCTATCTCTGGCAGATCCCACAGAGAATCAATGGCGTGTCAGCGAGCAAGCTTCACCTGCTGGAACCCGTTCTTGAAATAATTAAAACCATATGCTGACACATTTGCTTTTTACGAATTGGAGAATCTTTTTATTCTATTCCTCTACTTGATTATGGGGGCGGTCATCTTGCCTGTGCTGTTATTAACAGTATTCAGAGACGCTTTGCAGCAGCACCATGCACCATAGGAGCCTGCAGATTGGAGATGAATCATCGACTTCTACGAGTCTTGTGGGCATGCTCTGTGACCTTTGTAGAGGTTATTGTGTAGGGAGGGGGAGGAGGTGAGCAGTGACATCCCCTATTGTGAATGGTAGATCCTGTATTATCTATGTAAAGGTTACCTATCACTGCAATCCTGTGATAATAATATGATAATGAGATGTCTGCTGGGAAGTGATCTCTACAGAACAGGAAGTGTCAGTTTATTATGGGGCTCAGTGACCAGTGTAAAATCTGCACAATTTCATGGTTTTGAAAATATAGTTAGTTACATGGAAATCACTAAAAATTATTACAGAACATTCTTTACATATTGTAGCATGGTGGCTACAGCTTTGAGGAACCTACCATGGTGGCTTTGACTTTTGGGAGAAGGAAATAGGCCCAATTTCAAGGTTTCCTGCCAGATCCACCAACTCCCCACATAATATTGCGATTGCTTTACCACCAATAGTATTGCATACATTATCTCAGATTTTATACTTACTGTAGTTTAGGATAGAATAGCCCTTGCACTGAAGCCTAAAAGGACACATACAACCGTCCTGCCAGGGATGCACTTAGGCGAAAACTGAAATGGCGCCCCTCCTCCATGCCAATTTCTTAACCTAACCCCTTTCCCACAATGAAAGCGCTCATTGCCCATTGCCCTTCGGCTGCCCCCCTCTTGCCCCTTCCTGGTGCTGCTTGAGGCGATCGCCTCACCTGGGGTCATTGGTGGTGCACCCCTGGTTGGTCACAGACGCAGTGGTCAGGGGTCCAAGCCAAATCCAGCAGGTGCTGAGGGAACAGGAAGCAGCTGGGAATGGGGCAGCAGGACAGGCACGGTGGGACCGCAGACAGGTGAGTGGCACACATTAGGAACATGGGGGTTGTCGGTTCCTTTAAAGGGGTTGTCCCGTCTCATCCTTTTCATGGCCGAGATGGGAATAACCCACAGTAAGCTCTGGCCTGGGGAGGCGGAGTTACGGAAAAACGACGAGCGGGCGGTGCTCTGCTGTTTGCATAAGTCCCATAGCAGTCCATGTAAATCTATTACAGATCATACACTGTACACAAGGGTACATTTACATACACTTCTTACTGGGTTTCAGGTTGGATTTTTTGAGTCTCAGCCATGAGATCATGGTCACCAGAATCATAGATTAATAAAAAAAAACAAAAAACAAAACAAGATCGCCATGATCGGGGTGTTCAAACTTTATTTCAACATTAACGTGATGCAAACACACAAAAAAGAGTGTAAACGGCATAGACTCCTCATTATCATACTGCTGTACCATATCCCTATGGGTGCAAGGAAGGTCTTGTGGTCTTCACAGGAGTGTTCACATTATATTCAGCTTCTTCCTTGGTCCATTACAATCCAATAATAAATGTTGTTTATTACATCTTTTATTCTTCTCCTTCTATAATTTAATTTTGTGGCACTGAAAAGAAAGAAAAAACAGTGACTTCTGATGTAAAGACACCAATGTTCTGTATTATATTATGCATTATGCACCTCAGGGGCGGCGCAGCTAGGGAGGTCCTGGTGGGGTTAGTGCTAGGTACTCGGGGGTGTGACAAAGAGCCTCTCTGCCTAGTGCAAACCCTAACTTTTGCCCTGACCTTCATGTGCTATTTAAAGTCCTGATAGAGTGATTATTGGACCCCACCAGATACAAGGGCCCAGATGTGACCGCAACCTCCATACCCCCTGTTTTCTACCAGTTCTCCTCTACGTGCAGTATTACAATCTCAGGCCATATTTACCCTTAAACTTACCAAAGGCATATTTGGCAAAGAATCCGCCGAGCTGTATGGATGAGTCACTGTGGAACTGGAGAAGGAGAGAATTTCCAGTTGACCTGATACTGGGCACTTTGACGCCTTTGCCACAATATCTGCCGATCAGTGGGGAGGTCGTTTGTGGCCCATTAAACACAAGGAGATAATCAAAGGTGCAGGTCGACATGAATTCCACGTTGAAGTCTGTTATATTTAAAGACACCTACGAAAGAAAAACCAGTTCTATACAATGAGTCTCCAGTCTGTATTCTCCACCACCACCCAACCATGAGAGTATCTACAGGCGCATGTATAGGCTGTATGTGTGCATTCCTTAGTTGCGTCTCTTTTTGAGCCCCCCATTACAGGGGGGGCTATAATAGTGGCTGTACTGGTCATTACCTGGGTTTACCAGGATCAGATATGCTTAGAAGAGGTTAACAATTTTCCACAGGATGGATGGTAAGAGTTGGGTCTAACTGGTGGACCCCCACAGTTCATGAGAAAAGTGGTCCCGTCCCATCAAGCACATGTGGGACGTCATTGGTCGACAACTGCAAAGGGAGCTGCCAGCAGCAGATCTTGATGATTTACGTGCCCAAGTGCATTCATCGTGGTAGAACATTCCTTAGATAACCATTAATAACCTCGTTGATAGAGATGTGTAGGTGCGTGTGTTTCTGCTCATGATTTTGAATACTCTGTTTTCATTTTTTATCATTTGCATATCATTAACATATCTATAATGCCACATCTTTTCCAATTTCAATGATGAGGGCTGGATGTGCATGAGCTCAAAGGAAGGCTAAACAGACAACTCACCACAAACCCAGGAGGAGCATTTATAGCCCAAGTACAATCCATGGAAGGGGGGTAATTAGCAGGGTACATGGGAGTAGAGATGGTTCCGGAAGGGTTGGTAAGCATGGCACCACAAGTCACTGAAAAATAAGGAATATATAGATATTTATAGACATTTTACTAAGAAAACCCACTGATGGACATCGTAAGAACGGGTCCAAGCACAACACAAGAAATTCACCGTGACTCCATACTTACATGCAGACCGTGATGCAAATTTACCCCAGATTTGACCGCTATACATTGAATCTGAGGCAACGTGTGGATGGGGTTTTTAAAAATCCCGGGTGATCTAGGGTACCAATGGGCTTTATATTGCATTCCTTGGTGGTCTAGGACTGTGAAGGGGGTCAATAGTAAATTGGACAGGTCTTGTCTTTATTGAGCCTGCTAGGTGATGAGGGGAATTGCCCAGTTTGCCAGACCTTAAACCAGACACTGGTGGACATAGTAAGGATGGGTCCAGACGTAACGAAAGAAATCCACAGCGATTTTACACTTACATCCAGACTGTGGTGTAGAATTACCCCAAATTTCACCCCCTATACACTGAATCTGCAGCAAGTCGTACATGTCACATGTGGATGGAGTTTTCAAAATCCCAGGTGATCTAGGGTAACAAAAGGTTTAATGTTGCACTCCTTGGTGGTCTAGGTCTGCGAAGGGATCAATGGTAAATTGGACAGGTACCATCCTTATTGAGCCTGCTAGGTGATAAGGGTCACTGATCAGACGCTTATGGACATAGTAAGGTGGGGTCCACATGTCACGGAAGAAATCCAAGGTGATTCTCATTTACATGCAGACTGTGCTGCAGATTAACCCCCTATACTTTATATCTACAGCAGGCCCTACATTTCACGTGGATGGAGTTTTCAAAATCCCGGGTGATCTAGGGTAGCGAAGGGTTTAATGTTGCACTCCTTGGTGGTCTAGGTCTGTGAAGGGGGTCAATGGTAAATTCGACAGGTTCCATCTTTATTGAGCCCGGTAGGTGATGCGGGCCACTGACCAGAAACTTACAGACATAGTAAGGATGGGTCCTGAGGTAACGGAAGAAAACCATGGTGATTCTGCACTTACATTATGACTGTGCTGCAGATTCACCCCTATACATTGAATCTGCAGCAGGCCCTACATTTCACATGCGGATGGAGTTTTCAAAATCCCGAGTGATCTAGGTTAGCAAAGGGATTAATATTGCATTCCTTGGTGGTCTAGGTCTGTGAAGAGGTCAATGGTAAATTGGACCCGTTAACTGATGGGGAAGGGGGAAGATGGGAACTGACCAGTGTCTTCACTTACCGGTGCTATACGAGGCCTTGAATCCAGTCGCCTCAATCGTATTATCACTGGC
Source organism: Rhinella marina (assembly GCA_900303285.1). NCBI lineage: Eukaryota > Metazoa > Chordata > Amphibia > Anura > Bufonidae > Rhinella > Rhinella marina. Next base: position 21,363 of record ONZH01023357.1, read on the forward strand.
AAACTCAAGGAGCATTGTAGTTCCTGTTGAAATCAAGGGGGGCATCTGTCCTGCTCCGCAGCTTCTGTCCAGTAACAGAGGAGATGATCGACTTGGGCCATCATAAATTCTTAAGTAATCGGAGGCACAGTCTGAGGAGGCTTGAATGTCAAAAGCGCTGAACTGCAAGAAAATCTGAAAGAAGGAGAAACATCTTAGTGTCAAGAGGTTCCTCACCACTCCTGACATATCTGCTGTGGTATCCTCCATTTTCTTAGAACTCGTTGTTGTGCTGTTTCTCTTTTATTCCACTTAGAAATTATTAGATAAATTGACAACGTTGTGTAACCATTACCCTTGTCAAAAGGTCGTGTTCCTACACACCTGACTCTGGCAGCCTTGCTTGGACAGTGTCAGACTATGTAGGGACACCCCCCCCATCCCATAGTGTCCCATGGGCCTCACCTGGTTGGATGGAATGCGAATGAGCCACGCACAGTCAGTATTTTTGGGATAATTATTAGGATAGTTAGAAGAAATGATTGATCCTGTAGAATTAGAAAAAAGTCCCCGACAGAGTCCTAAAAATTGAAAAAAAAAAAGTATTGTTGCAGAATTGTGAATGCAGCTCTGGGTATAATACAGGATATAACTCAGAATCAGTATAGAATAAGTAATGTATGTACACAGTGACTCCACCAGCAGAATAATGATTGTAGCTCTGGAGTATAATACAGAATGTAACTCAGGATCAATACAGGATAAGTAATGTAATGTATGTACACAGTGACTCCACCAGCAGAATAGTGAGTGCAGCTCTGGAGTATAATACAGGATGTAACTCAGGATCAGTACAGGATAAGTAATGTATGTACACAGTGACTGCACCAGCAGAATAGTGAGTGCAGCTCTGGAGTATAATACAAGATGTAACTCAGTATCAGTACAGGATAAGTAATGTAATGTATGTACACAGTGACTGCACCAGCAGAATAGTGAGTACAGCTCTGGAGTATAATACAGGATGTAACTCAGGATAAGTACAGGATAAGTAATGTATGTACACAGTGACTGCACCAGCAGAATAGTGAGTGCAGCTCTGGAGTATAATACAGGATGTAACTCAGGATCAGTACAGGATAAGTCATGTAATTTATGTACAAATCAACCCAACTTTTTAAGTAAATTGTTCTATATCTAAACTATAAATTCTAAAAATTCAGTCACTTCTTACCGCACTGATACAACTTGTTTATTTTTGCAACATCCAATGTACTGAGGCCGTATCTCTGCCCAATGTTTATGGAGGAGTCTGGTTTTGGTAGAATAGTAGGTAGATTATTTTCTTTAGAGAAGGCGAATCTAAAAGAATACATACAGATGGGACGCATTATCTACATTGAACCTCGTTATATCGGTTTATCTTATAAGCATTATTAGGTCGCATTTCTATTCTACGAGGTCGGGGGTAGACGTAAGTTTTCACCTTACTTACAATAAACCCCCCATGATTATAAATTCACCACCTTCCCTCATGGGACAACGCCTATAATGTGGTATACAACAGAACACGCCCCAAAGCTTCTGTACGCTGGTCAAAACGCATGTGTGCCGTATGATGGCTCCATGCAACCCGAAACCTGTAGACGGCCATAATACATGCCCTGTAATTAGCATCTTCTCACCTTCCATAGTGCATTACCGACGAGAGGTCATACTCAAGTCCCAAGTTATTGGTGTCATACTTCTGAAAGTTTGATGCAGTTCCTATAAAAGGAAAAGATCGTATACGGCGTCGGTAAGTTGTCAGAACCTAGAAGTGAGATGTCGCCAGCCTGTGATTTTAACAGGTGACATCACAGCGCCTTCAGCCAATTTTACCTGGAAGGACGTTATCCAGTAGGATAGTCACATAGTTGTCACGGTCACTTCTGCTCTGCTCATGGTAGAATCCCAGAGCGTGGTTCAGTTCATGCTGGACCGACCCATGTACCATGCATTCGGGAACCAGAGACAACTGCTGACCTCCTCCTATCTTACCGACGTAGGACCAGCAGCTGGGAGAAAGATTCAAGTTTTATTATATTATATCGCAAAATACCATGTCATTGTGTTGACACTAGGGGCGTAACTACCATAGCGGCAGACCATGCGACTGCTATGGGGCCCAGGACAAGAGGGGGCCCAGTCTTATTTGGGATCATCTCCTCTTCTACTGGAGGTGAAAACTTGGTCAGGATTCTACCCTCTAAAGGAACAACTTTTAGCAAATGAGGCAGCGGAAAAATGACCCATTGAATAGTTGGCATGTAAGACAATGTATCCAGTTTTTATTTGTACAGAACTTAAAGGAGTTCTCCCATGACTAATGTAAAAAACGAAAATCAGACATCATATAGGACATGACAATACCTTTCTAACAAAGCTAGAACCAGCCCTGTACCTCACATGGATCCAGAGATCTCCTCATTCATTGTTCTGCTAGATTTATATCAAGCTGATAGCTCGGGGGAGTGTCTTTTCTACTGCAGCTCAGGGGGCGTGTCTCTGCTCTCCCTATCACAGCTCAGGGGGCGTGTCTCAGCTCTCCCTATGACAGCTCAGGGGGCATGTCTCAGCTCTCCCTATCACAGCTCAGGGGGCGTGTCTCAGCTCTCCCTATCACAGCTCCGGGGGCGTGCCTCAGCTCTCTCCCTATCACAGCTCAGGGGGTGTGTCTCAGCTCTCCCTATCACAGCTCAGGGGGCGTGTCTCAGCTCTCCCTATCACAGCTCAGGGGGCGTGTCTCAGCTCTCCCTATCACAGCTCAGGGGGCGTGCCTCAGCTCTCTCCCTATCACAGCTCAGGGGGTGTGTCTCAGCTCTGCCTATCACAGCTCAGGGGGCGTGTCTCAGCTCTCCCTATCTCAGCTCAGGGGGCGTGTCTCAGCTCTCCCTATCACAGCTCAGGGGGGCCGGTCTCAGCTCTGCCTATCACAGCTCAGGAGGCAGTTGAAAGATAAAACTGAGCATGTGCGGCCATCTCAGTTAGCAGGCCAAAGAAATAAGAAAAAAACAAACAGCAAGTGGCACCATACATATACATTTTATTAACTAACTCAGTGGCTATACTGAATTATATGCAATTACAAAATTATTCAGATCCAGGAGCTGGTTTGAAAACTGTAGAATATGGTTTGTGGGACAACCATTTTAAAGGGGTTGTCCCATGAAAAATATTCTACATTTTTCAAACCAGCACCTGGGTCTGAATACTTTTCTAATTGCATGTAATTCAGTATAGCCACGGAGTTAGTTTATAAAAATGTACCAAACAACCCCCTTGTGATCACTCCTTTATCTCTCCAATCTCTAGAAATGTTCACATCCACATGTCTGACAGCACAACCATGGTCTACATACCCGGTCTGCACTACTATTTGCACGTAATCTGATTCTGTTGTCCTATTCACGAATCGTACGCAGGTGAGAGTTTCAAATTCCTGCATGGCCTTCTGGATGATGGACACATAAGCATCACCTGAAAGTAGAATGACATGGGGGGCATTAAAAAATTCTCCAAACTGGCGAACACCTGTGTAGCACGTTTTGTCTTTTAACACATGTGAGTCATTCAAGGATTGAAAAAAAAAATTCAGAAATTTTACATGCAACACCAGGCTTCACCACATGGTGTGACCATGAGCCACAAGCAAAGCTCCTTCATTGTGGTAATATACTCTATGTATGTGTGGTAATATACTCTATCGCCATCTAGAGGTTGCAATATTTACTGCAGTCATTTACATTTTTATTGCTGTAAAACAAGGCTGTTTTTTTTTCTTCCAAAAACAGCGCCATCCCTGTCCACAGGTTGTTTCTGGTATTGCAGCTCGGGTCCAGTGGAGTCAATGGGGCAGAGCTGCAATACTGCACACAACCTGTGGACAGGCGTGACACTGTTTTAGGAAGAAAACAGGCAAGTTTTTCTAATAATAGACAACCCCTTTAAGGCTTTGAGTTAAAGGAAGCTCGGCGGTATTTGCTATGGTAATACTCACTGAAGTCGGATGAGATGGTGTACGGCACATTGACCATTCCAGAGTTGTTCTTAGTCCACCTGCAGGTGTCTCCATCACACTTTATAGCGCTGCGACCCATAACTAGAGCAATGTCTCCTTCGTGAAACGGCATTTTGCTAGCTGAAAACAGATACATATCAGTTATTAACGGGGTCTCTACGCCATTTTTTCTCTACAGCTTTAAGGAGGATCTTATGGGTCAGAAAGAAGCTTTATATACCATGCAGCTCAGGTAATGATATGAATCTTACATCTCCCGATACTGCTTCACCTATTGAGCCAAGGGTCCCGCCCAAAAAGGTCAGAAGTGGCAATTTTGTAACACAAATAATTAAAGGCTCCACCCTTTTGTGGGCCGGCTTACAGGACTGTCCTCTAAAATTTTTTCACTGGCATTTATTCCCTGACATTCTTCAGCCTTCACATTTCCAATGATGGGAAGGTAAATATGTGCTCCACCCCTTTATTCCTTGGGGGCGTAGACGATTCTCAGCCCACCCCTGAGCTCTTGCATATATACCTTTGTTGGAAGCTGATATGATACTGAACACATCGGGAGGATCAACTTTCGGAACTTCCTTCACAATCTCTGCTAATAGAGAAAAAGAATTAGCGAAACTGAGACCATTAGGTGATACCCAACATCCACTGTTGTAGAGAGATGATAGGAGTGGGAGTCATTATAATTGCTGTCATTTACAAATGCAAATTAACCTTAAAGGGTAATTTCCTCTTTAGGCAGCTATAGATGTGTATCAGATATGGCACAGTCAAACATTTAGGGAGCCAGACTGGTATTCCCATACGCCAGATCCCTATGCACTGGAGTGAGATGCACCTAAATTATTAAGAGGTGTGTTCCATAATTTGGTGTGCTCCATAATTTGCAACTTTTTTACGCCACAATTGTGGTGTAAAACCTTTGATAAATTCCCCCCTTAGAGTGTACCCTGCATATTTGGGGTAAGTTCCTTCCTTCTGTTAGTTGCACATTTTGTCTTTCCATACTTGGCGGAGATGCTGGTACAATGTTATATCTGTGCTCAGAACTTTCAGCTAGATCAGGGATACCCGACCTGTGGCTCTCCAGCTTTTGCAAAATTGCAACTCCCAGCATACACAGACAGCCTACAGCTATCAGCCTACAGCAGGACATGATGGGAATTGTAGTTTTACATCAGCCGCAGGTTGAGCATCCCTGAGCTAGATGCTCCCCCTCCTCTCTCACAGCATGTAGTCTAACACTCAGAGCGAAACTGCAGCTCCACACCCCTCCTCCCCTCCCTCTCCTCTGTTTACTGTATTACAATTTTTGGGTGACTGAAGACGTTTCTGATCATGTACAGACAGGGACAAGGAAACTGCAGGCTGCAGGAAGCATCCTCCTCAGGCTGCTATAGATGTGTATCAGATGTGGTGCAATCAAACATTTAGAGGGTACCCTGCATAGATAGGGGATTTTACTTTCCTTAGTTTCTGTAAATGCACATTTTCTGTTTGGTACAGATGCTGGTGCAAAGTTATATCTGCTAGATAGATGTTCCTCCTCCTCTCTCACAGTATGTAGTCTAACACTCACAGAGAGAAACTGCAGCTCCACACCCCTCCTCCCCCCCCCTCTCCTGTGTTTACTGCATTACAATTTTCAGATGACTGAAGAAGTTTCTCATCATTCACAGACAGGAACAAGTAAAGTGTAGGCTGCTGGAAGCGTCCTCTTCAGGCTGCTATAGATATGTATCATAGGTAGTACAAACATTTAGAGTGTACACTGCATAGATGGGGATTTTTTTTCCCTAGTTTCTGTAAATGCACATTTTCAGTTTGCTGGAGCAAAGTTATATCTGCTAGTTAGATGCTACTTCTCCTCTCCTCACAACATGCAGTCTAACACTCAGAGAGAGAAACTGCAGCTGCACACCCCTCCTCCCTCCTTCTTTTATATTATGTTGGGTGATTTGAGGAAGTTTTAGCACAAAATAAAATTCCAAAATCATGTACCTACCGTATTTATTTATGGCTTCAAAATTGATCTGAAATAAACAAACAAACAAAAATGGATTAAAAGTAGTTATACAAAGTTATGATTATTTGTATATAGTACATAAAATACTTACAGGATCGGCATGGGTCCCAAAAGTCTGACGCCCACCAATCATAAAGTGAGGGTGTGGGCCATGACTTGGGGTTTCCCATCTGAGCAAATCCTTTTCTAACTGCAAAGATCATCTCATCTCCACAGCAGTATTGTCAGGCGGAAGCTGTAGGTGGAGTAGTGGTCCACCACATTTTGCATTCAATGGCATACATAGAGAAGTAAGGGCCCCATAGCACGGATCAGACCAGGCCCCCCACACAGGACAGAAGGGTTTCCACCTAAACCCTTTTCAATGACCCTTGCGCCATTTTTCCACTGCCTCATTTGCTATAAGTTGTTCCTTTAGAGGGTAGAGTCCTGACCAAGTTTTCACCTCCAGTAGACGAGGAGATGATCCCAACTAAGACTGGGCCCCGTCTTGCCCTGGGCCCCATAGCAGTAGTTACGCCCCTGGTTGTATTACACAGCCCCCATACATATGTCATAGAGGGTTGTGCTAAGAGCAGGAGAAGTCTAAGCCGCCCTATGAAGTCTGCATCGTCTAATAGGGTGTATGCAGGGGCGAATTTGACATTTCTGGGCCCCAAGCAAAGTTATGTCTGAGGGCTTTTGGTTGTACCGCTAAGCTCTGCCCGAGTCTCAGCTTAGCAGTGCAGCCTGGGCATTTCTGATACTGCTCAACGGCTGGCAAGGGCCCCTATGGGCACCTGTGCAATTGAAATGGCTTGACAGGTGGTATGTCCACCCTGTTAGTCAGTGTTTGCCAACCACTTCTGGCCAACAGTACCCCCACCCACCCTCGATTTTTGGGGCCCCAAGCATTTGCTTGGTTTGTCTGGTGGAAAATTCTGTCATTGGGTATATGGACAGATGGGGCATGAAAACCACCAGTCCTACCAGCGTGCTAAAAACTTTCATTGCTTTACCACAGCGTCCTTTAAGCTTTTATACTGTAGGTTGCTAGGGCATGCTGGGAGTTGTAGTCTCGCACTAGTTGGAGAGCCATAGATTAGAGACCAGGAAATATAAGTTACCAAATATTCAACTGTCTTCTCTATGTAAACCATGATATTTCTGAAGTCTCCTCACCTGTAGCGGTAGACCAATGCACATCTGGATGATGGAGGTCAGGAGAATGAAGGATGTTCTTGTCTTGTTCCTCCTCAGGTCCATCTTGCAGGGACTATGATGTCTTCTCGGTATTCAATATTCCTATACTGAGAATCTAGCTTCCTATGTTCTACCGCAGCCAAATATCACCTTTATATTCTCAACCCGAGGTGGAGACCGGCCAATCAGGTGTCAGGATGAGGATGACACGTCATCTGGCTAGGAGAAGTATCACCCCAGGGTGAGGACACTGAGATGATGGGTGAGGTAGTCATTACGGCAGGCTCCATTCAGTTCACAGCAGCAGAACAAATTGCAATTTTGCACAAATGTTGCTGATTGTGCCCATGGGGCGAGGCTCGTGCACACAGTCGTGTCATGGATCTGCGTCTGCAATCTGACAGATCTCTACTGCACCTCTGTATCAAATCGGAGGCATATCGAGGTACACTACGGCCACGTGGAAGGTCCACACTGGTCTGTGACAGACTTATTTTCATTAGAGCAGGTTTTCAGGGGGATTTCTCTGATTTTTGTTACACACCATTGTTTACATTTTGTCACATTTTATATTAGTTTTGGTTTAGTCTTGTGCTTTACACTGTAAGCCGACCCGATGCCACTTTTTTGCAACTTAAAGAAAAAAGTATTAACTTAGATTGTGAGCCCCATTGAGGACAGCTTGATGCTAATGTCTGTAAAGGGCTGTGGAATATAGTGGTGCTATATAAGTGCGTATAATAAACTGTGCCCAGTGGGGCTCACAATCAATATGTCTTTGGAGTGTAGGAGGAAACCCAGGGAGAACATACAAACTCCAAGTAGACGTCCATGGTCGGATTTGAACCCAGGACACCAGCATTGCAAGGCCCCAGTGCTAACCACTGAGCCACCATGCTTATACCATTATTCCCACTGGAAATGCACAAAGAAAATGCAGATCTATATACAGGGTCTCCTGTCTTCTGCTAGGACACACCAGCACTTTCTGACTGCAGGAGTCCAACCTCTAGGACACTGATGAACCTGAGAAAGAAAGAGATGGGAAAACCCCTTTACTGCAGTCCTTCATAGTCCTCCTGTGTGCAACAGTCCCCCGACCAAGGAACCACATCCACCCCATTCACTTTAACAGAGCTTTACTGCAGTTCTCTGCAGGAAGGAAAGATGTATAGATAGATAGATAGATAGATAGATAGATAGATAGATAGATAGATAGATAGATAGATAGATAGATCATAAATAGATAGGTAGAGAATAGATAGATAGGTAGAGAATAGATAGATAGACATGTAGGTCTGAAATAGAGGTAGAAAGATAGATAGATATTGAATAGATGTATAGATATAAGATAGATAGATAGATAGATAGATAGATAGATAGATAGATAGATATTGAATAGATAGATAGACAGATAGATAGGAGATTGGTAGAAATTAAATAGATAAAATGTTATGTAGCTAGATAGATAGATCATAAATAGATAGGTAGGGAATAGACAGATGCACAGATTAGATACATTGCTAGATAGACATAGAGGTAGATAGATAGATATTGAATAGATATATAGATATGAAATAGATATGTGATAGATAGATATTGGATAGATGTATAGATATGAGATAGACAGATAGATGATAGGTCTAAAATACATAGATTCTACAGATGAGCGAACGTGCTCGAAACGAGCACTGTACCGCTCGGCTCCCCTGCGCTCGCATGGGCGCAGGCAGCTGCTTCCGTCCTCCTGATGAGGACGGAAGTGGCTGCCTGCGCCCATGCGAGCGCAGGGGAGCCGAGCAGTACAGTGCTCGATTCGAGCACGTTGGCTCATCTCTAATAGATACATAACAAGATAAATAGATAGACCTTTAGGTTGGTAGACAGACAGACAATAGATAATATGTTGGCGCTATATGAATAAATATTTTTATGAATATGTAGATATTGGTTATTTCTCATTATTGATGTTTTATAGATTTTTTCTGGTCACTTGACTTCATGTAGAAATAAGGTGTGTGTTCCGGAAGAATAGTCCAGGGTGGATTACAGCAGGTGGAGCAGATCAGGTCCTGAGGTCGCTCATTACATAGAGAATAGCGGGACAGCACAAGGCGTCACTTATCCTGTTAGTTCTGGGGCTGGGGGCAGATTACAGGACAGGTGCAGGGACCGCTCCTCACCGCTCAGTGCATAATCTATTCATGGCACGTTAGGTTGGGCTCATACACCATGGACATGGTTATAACAGAAGTCACCGTCATTATACAGCCCCCATTGTCTTTTATGGGGCTCTAATGAACTTCTGTAAGGAAAAAATAATGGTGTGCTCTGTGACTGCTAGGGTGGACATATTGGGGGGAAAGGGGTTAATGTGACGTGTGAATGAGGCTTAACACATTCGGTTTTGGCGCAGAGACCACATAAAACTGCATGGAAGTCTGTGCAGATTTTCCGCACCCTCAGGGCTCATGCACACAAGCGTATTTTCTTTCCGTGTCCGTTCCGTTTTTTTTTTGCGGAACCATTCATATCAATGGGTCCGCAAAAAAACGGAAGTTACTCCGTGTGCATTCCGTTTCCGTATGTCCGTATTTCCGTTCTGCAAAAAAATAGAACAAGTCCTGTTATTGTCCGCATTACGGACAAGGATAGGACTGTTCTGTTAGGGGCCGGCTGTTCCGTTCCGCAAAATACGGAACGCACACGGACGTCATCCGTATGTTTTGCGAATATGTTTTTTGCGGACAGCAAAATACATACAGTCCAACTGTATGTATTTTGCAATCCGCAAAACACGGATCCGCAAAAAAAATGGATGACATCCGTATTGCCTCCGTTTTTTTTTTTTGCGGATCCATGGTAACAATGCCTGTCCTTGTCTGCAAAATGGACAATAATAGAACATGTTCTGTTTTGTTTGCGGAACGGACATGCGGAGTAATTTCCGTTTTTTTTCCCGGACCCGCTGAAGTGAATGGTTCCGCATACGGACCTGTAAAAAAACAGAACTTCACGGAAAGAAAATACGTTTGTGTGCATGAGCCCTAAAGCTGTGCCTTTCAAGCTGTTGCGGAACTATAACTCCTAGCATGCTCAGACAGCCCTGCTGGGAGCTGTAGTTCCATACCAGCTGGCTACAATGCACGTATGGAAGCAATGTCTAAGGGAGGAAGTGATGTGAGCGCTGCAGGGAGGTGCCAGGCTCTGGAGGAAGTGCTGGGGCTGTCACACAGGAGATACAACGTATCAGCCCCAACAGTCCTGCAGATCCTGCTCCTGAGCCCGGCACTACCCTCGCCGCTGCACTATGGGCAGGAAGGTCACACTGGCCACCTGCTGCCTAAACCAGTGGGCTCTGGATTTTGATGGGAATCTCCGGCGAATCTTACAGAGTAAGTGACATGGGACAAGCACTGCCTGCGTGATATGCAGCGATCCTCTGCTCCACAGAACCTTCTTGTTTTACAATATATATATACGCTACAGTGTTACATAGTTATACAGGACACATAAGCAGCAAAGCCTATTTTTCCTATTGAATGACAGCAAGCGGAGATCTTGAAAAACTTGAAGAATGAATATACAAATAATAACCCCAATAATGTGAAACAGGATTTTTTTAATATTTTTTTTTGGCGGCGGTTGGTGATAGAACTCATTTGCAATTTTGCTTGGCCAAGAAAAATTTAGAGAGACCCCCCCAAAGTCCAAATATAATCAAAATTCTGCTTCCACTGAATGACAGTGGAAAGGACCCCCTCATCCCTTATCCATCCTTTTGCCCTCCCAAAGTTGAGAAAAAAATAAGTAAAAACTATCCAGAAACTGAAAATTAGCCCTGTTCTAGATGCTGTAACACAGGGGTAGGCAACCTCCGGCAACTCCAGCTGTGGTGAAACTACAACTCCCAGCATGCATACTTGCTCTGCTTTTCTAAGAACTCCTAAAAATGAATGGAGCATGCTGGGAATTGTAGTTTCACAACAGCTGGAGGGCTGAAGGCACAGAATTAAGCTAATGCACCCACTGAAAGTCTGCAGACTGGGCCACTTGACCCCCCCCCCAGCTGTTGAAAAACTACAACTCCCAGCATGCCCACGCTGCCTACAGCAGGGCATGGTGGGAGTTGTAGTTTTACAACAGCTGAAGACCCTCAGGTTGGCCATGCCTGCCCTAGGGAATCACAAGGGGTTCAGTCTTGTAAACTGTAACTCTGTAACTTGTTTTTTATTTTTTTTTTGCAGGTATTAAAATTGCAAAGGAGAAGGGCGCTCGGTATCGCCTGGGTCCAGAGCTGGAAATCTGGTGAGGGTTTTCGTAAGTTGAAAAAGCTGCTTGATCAGCCATGCTTCTGCTTCTTTCCCAATCCCCTCCACCTCAGTAAATAATACCGCTTGGCTACAGGTCAAAGGTCCCGTCTATGGACATTATAACATTTGTTACATTGTTTACGTCTTTTTTTTTTAATTAAAAGGTGTGTTTTTTTTTCATGAAGACAACTCTCTCTCTTCCATTTGCACAGGGCATCTAGATGCAATACAGGGGTAGCAACGTGCCTGGGGGTCACCGTCTATTATAGCACAGCCAGCCCATATATTGTACAGGGGGGGCCACACATTTCAATGGCTGGCATGTAATACCACATTTAGTCAGCAGAGGTCACTGTTAGGCAATGTATGCCCATCTGAAATTCTGAAGCTGGATCTACAATTACTAAGGATGAGCAAAGTTTTTTCAAGTTTGGCGTACAAGGTTTGGGTTATCTAAGAATTCTGTTATGGATTCCGCTACCACGGACCATAACTTATATTTTGTGGTAGCGGAATCCATAACGGAATTCTTAGATAACCCAAACCTTGTACGCCGAACTTGAAAACACACGTTCGCTCATCTCTAGCAGCTATCACTTGATGCGATAACAAAAAGTAGCACGGGGAAACCTAGTAAGGCCTTGTGCACCGTAAACAATTAGACAAGAAAACTCTAAGGTCTCGTCTACATTTCCGTGTCAGTGTCACATCCATGAAAACAAGTTTACGAGTTTCATCCGTAAAGATGTCCATGAAGGATCCGTGGTTGGTCCGTGTGTCCGTTTTTACCATCCGTGTGTCATCCGTAATTCACTGACGTTTCTTAGCTGAAAATTGATTTCCAAAGGATCTCCTATGACTCTACAGTGAAAAACGCACGCACAACGCATGTCATCCGCGTTATGTCCGTGATTTTTACTGACCATAGACTTCAATGAGTGCGCTTGGTGCGCATCACGGATCAAAGTATTGCATGTCAGTAAAAAAATAAAATACTGAAATGTGAATAGACACATTTAAATCAATGGGTACGTATGCTGTCCGTGGAAAATGCGGACAGCACACGTCAGTGAAAAACGGAACTGTAGGTTGTGACCATTTTAGTTATCCGCCATATTCTGTATCCATAGTTCCATATCCTGATAAGACTTCATTCACACGGCCGTAGTTTCGGTCTGCATCCCATCTGCAGTTTTGGCACATCGCACCTAAACCCATTCATTTCCATGGGGCCACAAAAAACGTTGACAGCACTCGGATGTCATCTTTGTGCTTTCTGCATCCATGAGCCATCCTGCAATTTTTTTTTTTTTTTTAGAAATATGAATTGTGGATGTTTCCTTTAAATTTTGCCTAGATTTTCTTTCATATTTCAAAACTTTGCATTTTGGAAGACTCACTTTCTTTATATATATTTTTTTTCTTTATATATATACATACTATTTATAATTTATTTATTTATTATTTGCTTATTTTATTTATTTATTTATTTTCATACAGCGGATATGGCTGCTCGGATCATTTTTTTGAATCTGATACCATTCTGCATTCATTTCAAGTTCTGGCTAAACTCCTGGAGTCTCCTATAACTGCTGACATCATCTGCGATGTGGGAATGTGAGTATGCGTTTCTTCTCTCTACCCATTCAGGACACATGAATGCTTGGCCGAGCCTAGTGTGCATGCATTTTGGAAGGGGGAGGAAGGGGGGGTCGTCCAACATCTAATATGTATATCATATGGAGTAGAGTTGAGTGTACAGGATTATTTTGAGTGCGCAAGTGTTTACCAGACACAGTGCCACACTTTTAGTAGTGGCTGCGTCTGGTATTGCAGCTCATAACCATTCACGTGAATAGGACTGGACTGATCGACGGGGGTGTGCAGAGTCAGACCCCCCCACCCATCTGATATTGATGGTCTGTCCTATCAGTTCTGTAGTCCTTTAAAACCATGTTAATCTTCCTTGAGGTGGTGGTAGCCACGTCCCAGACAACATATACTGAAGGATGACTTGACTGAAAGGTTTGGGACGTAGATAAGGTGCCAATAGCAATGGCTAAAATCTATAGCTGTCCCTGTGCTACAATGTTTCCTACATGTGCTTCGTAATGGAACAAACTGATACAATGTATACTGGTGTAGAGTCCGAGGGGCGGAGCATGACACAGGTATTCTCACTGGTGTTCTTTGAATTTCAGCCTCATGTGCCGCCCCCTTGGGCCCTGCACTAAGCATAACACAATGTATTGGTTTTGCCTGGAGTGTTCCTTTAAAGGAGGGTGGCTTTAGGCCGACTATACGTGTACCCTGCTTGCATATAATTTAATGAATGCTTTCTGCCTATTACAGGCCGGTGATGCACAAAAATGTCCGATACAACTGCAGAGTCATATTCCTCAACAGGTAATTCCCTTTTATGTTACATTGGTCAGTAGGAAATGTCCAAGTACCGCCTAAGGATAGGTCATCCGTATAAGATCAACGGGGGTCCGACAGCTGACTTCAGTGCAGCATATACCAGGTCACAGCATTGTTGCCCAAGGTATTTTCTGAAATTATTTCCTATGTAACTGATTGTATATTTTGCAGGAAAATACTTCTTATTCGACCAAAAATGGTGCTGGCTAATGAAGGGAATTACCGGGAGCTGCGGTGGTTCACACCATGGAATAAGTCAAGGTAAAGTCCTACAGCAACGTGGAGATGACGTGACGGTGGATGGAGATGACGTGGTGCTGGATGGAGAGGACATGGTGGTGGATGGAGATGACGTGGTAATGAATGGATGTGACGTGGTGGATGGAGATGACGTGGCGGTGGATGGAGATGACGTGGCGGTGGATGGAGATGACGTGGCGGTGGCTATATGGAATGATGAACGTGCGGTGGTATGGAGATGATCGTGGCAGGTGGATGGAGATTGACGTGGGCGGTGGATGGACGATTGACGTGTGGTGGTGGATTGGAGATGAAATGGTGGTGGATAGAAGATGGATGTGGTGGTGGATAGAGATGATGTGGTGGTGGATGGAGATGACGTGGTGGTGGATAGAGATGATGTGGTGGTGGATAGAGATGATGTGGGTGGTGGATGGAGATGACATGTGGTGGATGGAGATGACGTGGTGGTGGGGATAGAGGATGATGTGGTGGGTGGATGGAGATGATGTGGTGGATGGAGATGACATGGTGTGTGGGATGGAGATGACGTGGTGGTGGATGGAGAATGACGTGGTGGTGGATAGAGATGACGTGGTGGTGGATATGGAGATGACGTGGTGGTGGATAGAGATGACGTGAGTGGTGGATGGAGATGACGTGGTGGTGGATAGAGATGACATGGTGGTGGATAGAGATGATGTGGTGGTGGATAGAGATGACATGGTGGTGGATAGAGATGATGTGGTGGTGGATAGAGATGACGTGGTGGTGGATGGAGATGACGTGGTGGTGGATGGAGATGACGTGGTGGTGGATGGAGATGACGTGGTGGTGGATGGAGATGACATGGTGGTGGATGGAGGTTACAGATGATGACGTATTAGTAGGAGAATATGACAATCAGTTTTTAAATCACAGCTGATCAGTTCTGTGCAAATTACAAATTTGGACCACAAAATGAGTGGATTTTCTTCATATGTTGCCCCTGAGGGGCTTTTCTACCATTTTGGGGGCATTTCAGGTAGAAATGAGGTGAGGCGTACAAATGATCCACAGTTTAGGATTCCAATTTTAGTAAAGTGGGTCATGAACATGTGTTGCTTCATGTGACATGACACATTTCAGAGAGTCATGTTAACCTCTTTCTTGTCTTCTAGAGAAATCGAGGATCACTTTCTTCCAAGGACTATCCAGAAGATCACAGGACAGGTCTGATCTCTACTGCTTTACCTATAAAGAATGCCACATGGGCCTGCAATATAAAAAGGGTTAAAGACTTGTCTTCTCTCAAATTCTGGAGCATCTTTTCAGATAACTCTGTGTTTTGTGTTGCTCCTCTGTTATTCCTCCTAGACATGTACAAATAAATTGACCACTGGGTTGCAATAGTGAAAGGGGGAGGGTGTCCCTGCACAGTCTAATACTATCCAACCAGTGCTGCTGGTATCAGACTCTGCGGGGACACATGGTAATATCCAGCATCTACTTTATTCAGACATTTCCGGTAGGAATAACAGAGGGATATGGCACAATGCAGATGACAATTATTTTCTAAAACAGACTTGTCCGGGGAGCAGACAGGCCATACATAAAGCAAGAGGGGACAGAATAAGTAATAAATGTCCTGTTTCCAGTGTCAATGGGATAAACTGGTTTCATTCCCTCGTAGGACACGGTACCGTTTGGTGACGCAGTACTGGCGACCAAAGACACTTGCCTGGGGTCTGAGATATGTGAAGAGCTGTGGGCGCCCAATAGGTAAAATATTATTCTGTAGGCAGTTGAATTTTCTTATCAAATATAGAGGAGAGGGGCCCGATCCCAAAGTTCAAAATGGGCCCATCATCATGGTGCTGGGGTTGCACATCCAGTAGAGATGGTCCTGATATTTATTTCAACTTCCTGACCCATATCCAATATGCTTGGGGCAAACAGTGCCCAGCTGAGAATAGGCCCCATCCCAATTGGGCCCCTTCTCTCCAGGGGCCACATAGTCTCTATGGTATTTACACCCTTTTCTCCTCTTCTGCAGTCCTCACATCGAAATGGGCCTGGATGGTGTGGAGATATTCACGAATGGTTCTGGGAGTCATCATGAATTGAGGAAAGCCCACCTGAGAGTTGATCTGGTCAAGTCTACAACTACAAAGGTACCACATAGGCCACCCCTGATTTTTATTTTTTTGTTTTCTGTAGGTGCCTGACACTGGCTTTATTTTATCTATATGAGTCAGAAGGAGGAGGTCGGACCTCTGCTTCTCCCCTATGGAACTACAATTCCCCTGCTCCTCCACTAGGTGGCGCTGACAGATATAGGAATCCTACTGATCCACCTGAGTTTGGACATTATTTTTAACATTATTTCTCTTTCTTTGCCTTTACTTGTTTTGCAGAATGGCGGCATTTATCTTCTCTCCAATCTGAGAGGCTGCGACGGCGACCGACTGTATTACGATGGCTGCTCAATGATCTCCATCAATGGAGACATCGTAGTGCAAGGCTCACAGTTTTCTCTTGAAAATGTGGTAAGGTCCTCTTGATATTTTTGCAGTAAATGACTCTCATCTATTAGTCTGAGTAGAGAGCAAATAGAAAGAGGGTCTCTCCCTCCGGAGTACCCATTACGTTCGTGCAGTACATTGACAACCCATTGAGTTCAATGGTAACTGGGTAATGCTTCACTTGCCCAGTGGTGGCGCTGCAAAGAGATTTTATGCTACCGGATTCCACTATAGATTACAGCTGACTGATGTGGGATGCAGCTGCAGGACAGTTAATGGGATTGTCCAAAATGGACAGCCCCTTTAAGGATAGATAGATAGATAGATAGATAGATAGATAGATAGATAGATAGATAGATAAGAAAAAGATAGATAGAGAAATAGATAGAGAAATAAATAAATTATATATATATATATATATATATATATATATATATATCATAATAATAGCAAAAACAAGCTATAATTGCCAAATATACTGAGAAAAAAACTAAAGGGGGTTTGTAGAAAACTAGAAAAAGATGGCTGCTTTCTTCTCAAACAGGACCAACTTTCCACAGGTTGTGTGTGGTATTACAGCTCAGCCCCATTTACTTCAATGGAGTTGAGCTGCAATACCAGGCACAACCTGTGGACAGGGGTGGTGCTGTTTTTGGAATACAGCAGCCAGGTTTTCCTAATCCTGGACAGCCCCTTTAATAACATGTAGCTTTAGACACAATTTACACTGTTTTGTATATCTAAAAGCTGGAATGGAGCCCTGGGGAGGGTATGTAGAACCCCAATATGTGATCATGGGGCATCTGACTCCTGGAGTACCAGGTAGAGACACAATTGTGTGAACTGCACTGGGAATACAGGGACGCACCCCCTTCATTCTTTGGATTGGTGGGGGTCCCTCTAATTGGACCCTGACCATTTTTTATGGCCCATCAATATAAAATTCCTAGAAAACACTTAAAAAACCATGGCTGAAAAAAACTGCACCATCACGCTAAGTGTGAGTTGGATCTTATCACTCATTTTCTTGCCCGCAGGAGGTTCTCACGGCCACTTTAGACTTGGAAGATGTCCGCAGTTACCGGGCTCACACGTCTTCACGCTGCATTTCCGTAAGGCACTTTTCAGCTCAAATCTTACAAACAAAGAGTTACATTTTGATTTTTTTTTTTTATCATGATACATTTCATTTAGACGATCATATATTCTAGCTGAGCACCATTCACTTGCATGAGCCTGAGCTGCAATACCAGGCACAGCCTAAGGATAAGAGGGGCACTGTGTTCAGAAAAATCAGATGACTTGTTTTTGTAAACTTGTCTTGTGTAGGCGAGCAGGGTGTCCCCCTTTCACAGAGTACACGTGGACTTCTCTCTGTCCTCATTTGATGATGTGTACACCCCGACGTCCGAGCCAATCCAATGGAAGTACCACACCCCCGCTGAAGAAATAAGGTAAAGAAAACAGATTTACTTAGGGTGTGAAGATTAGAGATAAAATGTAGTCATTTGTAATATCTCACCATTATGCTTGTGATTACAGCCTTGGACCTGCATGCTGGCTCTGGGACTATCTACGACGCAGTAAACAGGTAGAGTGCTTGGTCCTGCGCAGCGCCCCCCCCATAACAGCAGTCTAGATGTGCAGTCTGGAGCGCCCCATATAACAGCAGTCTGGATGTGTAGTTTGGAGTGCCCCCTATAACAGCAGTCTGGATGTGTAGTCTGCAGCGCCCCCCCATAACAGCTGTCTGGATGTGTAGTCTGGAGCGCCCCCTATAACAGCAGTCTGGATGTGTAGTCTGGAGCGCCCCCTATAACAGCAGTCTGGATGTGTAGTCTGGAGCGCCCCCTATAACAGCAGTCTGGATGTGTAGTCTGGAGCGCCCCCTATAACTGCAGTCTGGATGTATAGTCTGGAGCGTCCCCTATAACAGCTGTCTGGATGTGTAGTCTGGAGCGCCCCCCTATAACAGCAGTCTGGATGTGTAGTCTGGAGCGCCCCCTATAACAGCAGTCTGGATGTGTAGTCTGGAGCGCCCCCTATAACAGCAGTCTGGATGTGTAGTCTGGAGCGCCCCCTATAACAGCAGTCTGGATGTGTAGTCTGGAGCGCCCCCTATAACAGCAGTCTGGATGTGTAGTCTGGAGCGCCCCCTATAACAGCAGTCTGGATGTGTAGTCTGGAGCGCCCCCTATAACAGCAGTCTGGATGTGTAGTCTGGAGCGCCCCTATAACAGCAGTCTTGGGATGCTAGTCTGGAGCGCCCCCTATAACAGCAGTCCTGGATGTCGTAGATCTGGAGCGCCCCCTATAACAGCAGTCTGGAAGCTGGCCCCCTATAAACAGCCTGGATGAAGTCTGGAGCGCCCCCTAATAACATGCAGTCCTGGATGTGTAGTCTGGAGGGGGCGCCCCCTATAACAGCAGTCTGGATTAGCTGGCCCCCTTAACAGCAGTCCTGGATGTAGCTGGGCCCCCGTATACACAGCAGTCTGGATGGTGTAGTCTGGAGCGGCCCCCTATAACAGCCAGTCCCTGGAATGTGTAGTCTGGAGCGCCCCCTATACAGCAGTCTGGAGTGTATAGCTTGGAGCGCCCCCCTATTAACAGCAGTCCTGGTTGTGTAGTCCTGGAGGCGCCCCCTTATAACAGGCAGTCTGGTTGTATAGTTTGGAGCGCCCCCTATAACAGCAGTCCTGGATGTGTAGTCTGGAGCGCCCCTTATAACAGCAGTCTGGATGTGTAGTCTGGAGCGCCCCCTTAACAAGCAGTCTGGATGTGTAGTCTGGAGCGCCCCCTATAACAGCAGTCTGGATGTGTAGTCTGGAGCGTCCCCCTATAACAGCAGTTCTGGATGTGTAGTCTGGAGCGCCCCCTATACAGCAGTCTGGATGTGTAGTCTGGAGCGCCCCCTATAACAGCAGTCTGGATGTGTAGTCTGGAGCGCCCCTATAACAGCAGTCTGGATGTGTAGTCTGGAGCGTCCCCTATAACAGCAGTCTGGATGTGTAGTCTGGAGCGCCCCCTATAACAGCAGTCTGGATGTGTAGTCTGGAGCGCCCCCTATAACAGCAGTCTGGATGTGTAGTCTGGAGCGCCCCCTATATGACAGCAGTCTGGATGTGTAGTCTGGGAGCGCTCCCTATAACAGCAGTCTGGATGTGTGAGCCCTAAAGTCTGGATGCGGCCCCCCTATAACAGCAGTCTGGATGTGTAGTCTGGAGCGCCCCCTATAACAGCAGTCTGGATGCGTAATCTGGAGCGCCCCCTATAACAGCAGTCTGGATGCGTAGTCTGGAGCGCCCCCTATAACAGCAGTCTGGATGTGTAGTCTGGAGCGCCCCCTATAACAGCAGTCTGGATGTGTAGTCTGGAGCGCCCCCTATAACAGCAGTCTGGATGCGTAGTCTGGAGCGCCCCCTATAACAGCAGTCTGGATGTGTAGTCTGGAGCGCCCCCTATAATATCTAACCTTGTTTTTCAGGGTGGCTTCCTCCTTCCCCTCAGCGGGGGCGTGGACAGCTCTGCCGTGGCATGTATTGTATACTCCATGTGTCGTCTGGTGTGTCAGGCCGTGGATTCGGGCAGTAAGTGACCTGCACCACATAGAAACTTTCCATTACTTTCTGTAAATCTGCTCTCGGTACTGACCCAAATACCTGCATTGTATTTTTGTAAGACGAAGACGTTCTGAACGATGTGTGTCAAATCGTCGGCGATGCATCGTACGTGCCCAGGGTGCCGCAGGAACTGTGCCGCCATCTTTTAACCACCTGCTACATGGCAACAGAGAACTCTTCACATGAAACCAGGGAGCGGGCCAGGATTTTATCGGAACAAATAGGCAGGTACTTTTGGGCAATTTAAAGGGGTTGTCCTGTTTAGAAAACACATTTGCATACCCCCGATTAGGGACTTCTGAGTTTACAGTGGTGTGTGTGGTGGTGGTGGGGGGTTCCTTTGTTTAGGATCCTTGGTCAGAGTAGGGACCGGGTATGAAAGGCATTTCTCACTGTGGAGGACCTGCCCTGTGTCACATCCATTGATTTGAATGAGTGCTATGTAATACTTCCTTTCACCTGCGGAGGAGCTGCAGGGAAAACTTACTAGTCGGAATTTACCACGGATTGCAGATTTTAAGAGTAGCTTTGTATTACCGTGAGATCTGAAGTTCGGGATACTGATGGGCGGGCACAGGCTAGGGCAGCGCCAAAGCCCGCCCATTAGTGCTAGTGATGTCACCGGGAACACTGCTAGGCAGAAGCCTCCTCCTAGCAGAGACCCAGTTTGTCACTGGATGTGCAGAAAAAGCCCTTGTCCTGCGTGATTCAGCACAGGACAAGGGAGAGCTCCGATGCTCATCTCAGAGGGGCTTTGTAGGTGAAGATGGGGATATGTCTGGGTTCAAACCCCTTTAACACAACTTAGGTGAATAAAGAATTTACTAAAGGCCTGTTTCAGGTGGACAGAATTTTGCGATTAGCATTTGTAAGCCAAAAATACAGAAGTGGAACCTACAGAGAAAAGGTATCATAGAAATATTTGTGCCTCTTCTGTGTTTTAGACCCACTCCTGGTTTTGGTTTACAAATACTGATGCAAAAATACTACCGAATACTGACTGTATGAAAGAGGCCAAACTGTGATAAAAGATATATACAAAGATAAAGATTAAGTAAATTAACAGTCACCCAGAGTCGTCCACAAATGGACAGGCTCCATCGACCAGTGCCCAACATGGCGCTGAGCTCACGCCCATAGGATACAAGGAGAGCAACATAGCAACCAATCAGATTCCTCCTTTCATTTTCCAAAGGAGCTTTTAAAAATGTAAGGAGGAATCTGATTGGTTGCTATGGGCAACTAAGCCAGTTCTACTTCACACCAGATTGATAAATGCCCACCTAAGTGTTTTCTACACCTAAAGGTCGGTACACCTGTACAGTTACCTCATTGTGCAGAAATGCGGCCGGGTATGGACATCACTTAATAAGTTCATGAAGTTAAAGGGGAAGAACCAATTACAAACCTCGCTGTACAAGCTTATTGTCAAGAGAGCCCTGTAATAACTAGGGATTGTCCAGAGAAGAGATCCCCTATAACCCAGCCCTGCTAGGTATTTACTGTGCACTCATATGGCGGATTTATTAAAGGTGATTTTTTCCCCCCGTATATTTAGCTATCACCTGACCCCAAACATCGATGCAGCTGTTAAAGCGGTCATCGGAATATTTACTATGGTGACCGGTAAAGTTCCTAAGTTCCGTGTCCATGGAGGAAGCAGCCCTGAAAATCTCGCTCTTCAGAATGTCCAGGTAATGGATAGAGGGCCTAAGAAAATCAGAATTACCCTCTTCTTCACTTAAAGGGCCTCTGTCAGCAATTTTGTACCTATGAAACCGTCTGACCTGTTACATGTACGCCTGGCAGCTGAAGACATCTGTGTTGGTCCCATGTTCATATGTGCCCGCATTGCTGAGAAAAATGAAGTTTTATTATATGCAAATGAGTCTCTAGGAGCAACGGGGGCGTTACCATTACACCTAGAGGCTCTGCTCTGTCTGCAACTGCCACCCACTTTGCACTTTGACAGGGTCAGATGTGATCATGTTTCCGCTGCCTGTTCCTGTCAAATTGCAGAGGGAGCGGCAGTTGCAGACGCTCTAGGTGTAACAGCAACGCCCCCGTTGCTCCTACAGGCTCATTTGCATATATTAAAACTTCATTTTTCTCAGCAATGAGGTCACATATCAACATGGGACCAACACAGATGTCTTCAGCTGCCAAGTGCACATGTAACAGGTCAGCCAGTGTCATAGGTACAAAACTGCTGACAGATGCCCTTTAATAACCCCTCTTGTCTGTCCAGGCTAGGATACGGATGGTGGTCGCCTACTTGTTCGCCCAGCTAAGTCTTTGGACACGTGGTTTGGCTGGTGGCCTTCTGGTTCTGGGCTCAGCTAACGTCGATGAAAGGTATTTAACCTTGACCCTCCCCCCAACAATCCTAATAAATGGGGACAAAGGGTTGTATGAGATTTCAAAAACATGGCTTCCCAATACAGCGCCTCTCTATAGGCTGTGCTCGGTATTGCAGCTCAACCCCTTTTAATTTGAAAGGGCGTATGCAAACACTAGATTTGACTCAGCTACCCTGCCTCAGTGGGGGACAGCGGGGTCTTCTGTCCTGTAAGCAATGGGACAGGGGATAGGGGACAGGAGCCCATTTTGATATTTGATTAGATATTTCTCTACAAATGTAACCCTCCCGCCGTTCTTGTCTTCTACAGTCTTCGAGGATATCTCACCAAGTATGACTGTTCAAGCGCTGATATCAACCCCATTGGTGGCATTAGTAAGACAGACCTGAGGGGTTTCATCCAGTATTCTATAGACAGCTTCCAGCTCACCGCACTGACTAGGTGGGTAGTCACCCGTGTTCTGACCCTATTACTGTCACTTATGATTGGATCCCTTTAACCGGTGTTCCTCTTCCATTTCAGCATCTTATCTGCTCCACCCACGGCAGAACTGGAGCCTCTTACGGACGGACAAGTGTCCCAGACGGATGAGGTAATATCCCAAAATCCCACTGGGTGTGCCCTCTACCTAAGTGTCAATACCTCCCCTATCCGGTATGTTCATAGGGGACAGTGTTGTAGTAAATAGATCTATGCCATATAGCAAGGATCAGCAGCCTCCGGCTGTGGTGGAAGTACTACTCCCAGCATGCACACTTGCTTAGCTGTTCTCTTCCAAAGCAGTGAATGGAGCATGCTAGGAGTTGTAGTTTCACAAGAGGTCGCTGAACCCCTGACTTAGGGTAATGCAATGCTAGGACTTTATAGTTTTATATATTTTCTGATTCTCAATTCTGCCCCCTGCAGGATGATATGGGGATGACCTACCATGAGCTGTCTGTATACGGGAAATTACGGAAAGTTGTGAAAACCGGGCCCTATGGTATGTTCTGTAAACTGCTGCTCCTGTGGAGGGAAATTTCGCCAAGACAGGTAAGTAAAGCCGGGGTCTTCCAGTGAAAATAAAGCGACCCTGTGAATAGTCTTTTCTCCTGCCGTTTTATGTATACAGGTCCGGTGCAGATCTTTGCGCAGCAAGGTGGCAGCTACTCCAAGGAAACCATTCACACCCATGTGCGGCTTAGCATGAGCTGGTTTCCTTCTGCCTCCTGCTTTTTGCTAATCTAGCTAACGGTAGCGACTTTGGGGCGCATAGATCTGCACGGGAGCTGCATACACAGTGAAAATAGGATGTTCTGAATCCAAAATTTGGTTGCAAAATGAACGTAGCCCTTAGACTGTGTTCACAATAGCTGCGGTGCATAGCAGTGGGGGTTGTGAAGACGTTGCTTCGGGGAATGGGGGGTGCATTTAAAAATTTGCCTCGGGGCCCAGTCAGTTCTAGTTACACCACTGGATATACATTTACTGTATTTGAACATTTCACCCTCAGGTCGCGGAGAAGGTGAAGCACTTCTTCCGCATGTACTCCATTAACAGACACAAGATGACCACACTGACACCTTCTTACCATGCTGAGAGCTACAGTCCTGACGACAACCGCTTCGACCTGCGGCCGTTCCTGTACAATGCAGCGTGGACGTGGCAGTTCCGTTGTATTGATGAACAGGTAATACTAGATTTGTAGATCTATCTATCTATCTATCTATCTATCTCATATTTATCTATCTATCATCTATCTATCTATCTATCTATCTATCTATCTCATATTTATCTATCTATCTATCTCATATCTATCTATCTATCTATCTATCTATCTATCTATCTATCTATCTCATATTTATCTATCTATCTCATATTTATCTATCTATCTATCTATCTCATATCTATCTATCTATCTATCTAATATCTATCTATCTCATATCAACACTTTTCCTAATACGTATGGACTTGTGGATCTAACGTGGTTTTGCTTCTCAATGTTTTTTCCATTTCAGGTATCCTGCCTGGAGGACTGTAAGAAGGGGGCGCTGTGTGAAGAAGTAGATTGACCCTCATCTCCTTAAAGTGTAACTGCCATGTATTTCATTTTATTTTTTTCTAACGTGTAAGGTCGGTGGTCAGAAATGTTTTAGCTTAAAGGCTATGAACATGTTTGGGGGCAATTTTCTTTTTATTATTGCATTGTACTCATTTTGAGCTAAAAATACATTTTTTAATTGGTCTTTATTAAAAAAATATAGAGCCCCTTTCTCTGTACAGAGCTGAGATGCTCTAGCAGCAGCCTTTGGATTTTCTCTGTTTTCCGTCAGTTGGGGAGCTGACGGGCTCCCTATCTGTGCTCTCTGACCTTATAAACACTCATTACAGCTCACTCCTTATCTTACTGATAAGAATGTGGCTTAAATAAGTGTTTATGACCTCTTAGGCCCCTTTCAGACGAGCGAGTGTGTCGCTGTGGACTTGCAGCGCAGCTCCCGTCCTGACCTCCCAGCACTGCCGGGGTCGCATAGCATTATACTGATTTATGATGCAATGTAACCCTTACAGTTCTGGAATGTATTAGTTGACACTGACATAATGTATTTTTTTTTTTTTACCATTGCAAAAAAAAAAGTATATGATTTTTACCAGGTTCTGCAGGATACAAGAACGTGGTGTGCTGCGTTTTTGTATCCTTTTTTTTTTCTAACGTATATATCAAATGGAGGCATAAATGTGATGTGATCCCACCCTCAGCAACCTTCACTTAAAGGAAATGTTTACAGCAAATTTATTTTTACATAGAAATGTCAAAAAATCAGTAAATAAAGTACATTAGGAAAACATTTCTGATCATCAGCCTTAAGCCTCATTCACACGTCAGTGTTCCACGGACAGCACACGTCCCCATTCATTTCAATGTGTGCATTCAGACATCAGTGTTTTAGCACGGGACGTGGGTCAGTGTTTTTAGCACGGATGCATGTCCTATCTTGATCCGTGTTCCCGGATCCCTCACGCCCATTATAGTCTATGGGTCCATGAAAACCACGGATCCCTCACGGATGTCATCCATGTTGCATCCTTGTTTCATGAATCATTAAGGATGCTTTGAAAATGATTTTTCAGCTGTTTGGTGTCAGTGAAACACGGATGCAACACGGATGGCAAAAACACGGACCCACCACGGATCCTTCACGGACAGCTTCACGGATGCCTCAATGACCACCTGCTCACGGATTTGAGCACGGACACGTAAATGAGGCTTTATACATGAGAAAATAAATAAATGTCAGTTCCACTTAATATATTTCAGTACGTGCCTTTCCATTAGGAAATAATTTTTTCAGTAAAACTCAATATAATCTGATTATTAAACAAAATAAAATGACTTTACTTTTTTACTTAATGTGTGAGCCGTGTCATTTTTTAGAAATTTTCACGGCCAGATTCACTTCTGATACCCCCCACCCCCCAGGGGCCGGGAGCCTCAGCGGTGGAGTGCCTTTTTTTAATTTATGTTAAATGGGTATTGTGAGACTTATATACTGATGACGTATCCTCAGGATAGGTGATCAGTATCTGATCGGTGGGGGTCTGACACCCGAGACCCCCGCCGATCAGCTGTTTGAGAAGGCAGCGGTGCTTGCAGTAGCGCTGCAGCCTTCTTACTACTTTTCCTAGGCCAGTGACGTCACGTTCATCGGTCACGTGGCCTAGGAGCGGCTCAGCCCCACTCAAGTGAATGGAGCTGACCGCAATACCAAGCACAACCACTATACGATGTACGGCGCTGTGCTTGGTGAGCTGCGAGAAGGTAGTGGCACTCACAGGAGCGCCGGTCCCTTCTCAAACAGCTGATCAGCAGGGGTCCCTGGTGTTGGACCCCCACCGATCAGATACTGATGACCTATCCTGAGGACAGGTAATAAGTTGTAAAGTCTTGAAAAACCATTTTTGACATGTTCCCAGTCTTAATTGGTTTTGGGACTTGGGTCTTAGGACTCTTTCACACAAGCAAGTTTTCCATCAGGGTGCGATGCGTGAAGCAAACACACAGCATCCGGACTGAATCCTGACCCATTCACCTCAATGGTTCACATATCTTTGGTTCAGTTTTCACGTATCATCTCTGCGTTCAGGAAAAATCCACATTTTTTGGGATTGTCCATTAATAACCCGTTTCTGGACAGATGTTCTCAACAAAATTCTAATACCATTGGGATTGCATATCCCGCTATCTCCGGAGCTTTGTCTGTTACGTATTGGAATATGCAATATTCCCACTCCCTATAGAACAATAGTACATCATATCCTTACCGCTTCAATTCAAACCATTGCCAGTAAGTGGAAGTCGGATGAAATTCCGGAGATATCTGTTATAATAAATAAGGTAAATATGAATTATAACTTTGAGGAAATGCATGCGAGGAGTACTGGTAATCTTGGAAAATTCTTTAACATTTGGAAAGAGTGGAAAAACTCCACTTTTTATAAAACTAAATAAGTGTTAAAATAGTACAAAACTTCGAGGACTATATTGTCTCCCTTCCTTTTTTCTACACAACTGTGTTATAATATTATATGCTAAACCTGTTTTTGTGTTTTAAAGGGAGTCTGTCACCTCCTAGGCCCCTATAAAGTACATAAAGATGCCCATAGCACATGTTGTAACAACAGTAATGTTACCTTTGGCGCATTCCTCTGGGTTTTAGAAGTCCCAAAAACGGAGTTTTAAATTTATGCAAATGAATCGCCGCATGGGCCCGGAGGCGGCGTTTAGTTCTTGGAGCCTGTGCTCCAGTCCTTTTTAACATGCAATCCCCGCCCCCGCTACTGCCTCCGCCCGCCCTGCACCTCGTTCGGGTCCTCCTTCTCAGCCGGTGAGATCTCAGTCTCTCGCTGGGCCGGGGCATGCGCACTGTGATGCCCATTTTGGGCACGGCATCGCCGAAGTCAGTGCGCATGCCCCGGCCCAGCGAGAGACTGTTACATTAGACTGTTCATCCCTTTTCTTGAGAATAATAGTTCTCTATATCCCCCTGTAATAAGAAGTATACTTCCGCGTTTATATAGGGGGAGTCATCGATCGGATCTAGTGTGAGTAATCACCGATCTCATGGCTACTCCAACGACAACCCATTCAATCTATAAGTTAAAATCTATGCTATACTACTACACTGTCTCCAAAAAACTTTATTGTATGCAAACACTATACTGTATACTTCATTCCCTATTGTTATATTGTATTGTTCAGAAAAACAAAAAAATGTTTTCTTTGAAAAACTTCAATAAAAAAAAACATTGAACCAGAAAAATCGCAGCAAATTCCTTATTGTGCGTTTTTCACACAGCCAGGACGTCATAGAAGTGAATGGGGCTTGTGTGAAAAACAGAATCCGGACACAATGTGTTTCTCACTGATGGTTGCTAGGAGATATAGATTGTTATTCTTCAGTTTTTCTTCACGCGTTTGAAAAAACGCATCCAAAATTTATTGCCTGGAAAAAACACTGAACGCAGTTGCTGACTGAACTTGTATGAAAAACCATCAGTTTTTATCCTGAACAGACCCTGACACAATCCGTATTGCTCGTGTGAATGGGGCCTTAGGGTGGTGTCCTGTGTATTTTCCTTGTGAAAATGTAGCATTTGGGTGGGTTCACAGGTAGATTTTGCATTTTTTGTGCCATTTTTTGAACCTGAATTAGGTACTTTTTTGCATTTATAATGCCAGCTGCAGATGTATCTGATCGGTGGGGGTCCAACACCCGAAACCCCCGCCGATCAGCTGTTTGAGAAGGTACTGCCGCTCCTGTGAGTGCCGCTACCTTCTCCCCGCTCTCCAAGCACAGCGCCGTACATTGTATAGTGGCCGTGCTTGGTATTGCACTCAGCTCCATTCACTTGAATGAGGCTGAGCTGCTTCTAGGCCACGTGACCGATGAACGTGACGTCACCGGCCTAGGAAAAGCTAAGAGAAGGCCTCAGCGTTCACGGGAGGGCCGGTGCCTTCTCAAACAGCTGATCGGCGGGGGTAACCCACCGTTCAGATACTGATGACCTATCGTGAGGAAAGGTCATCAGTAGTACAATCCCGGAAAACCTCTTTAAGGTCTATGGGAAATATGCAAAACCTCATGCATGGGCCCTACCAGTGTTTTTTTTTCTGCAGGCGATTTTTCCACCCATAGTGCATTTTTGAGGTGTTCCTCTTCATTTACGTTGTGTTTTTTGGGATCCATGACGCAGCCCGCTCCGGGTATGGCGTATCTTTTTTTTTTTTAAACTCTTTTCTACACACATTTCTATAGGGGGGAAAAAATCTAAAAAAAAACGCATGTCAAAAATGTAAGACCAAACAAGCTACAAGAAAAAAAAAGTTATTATAAAATAAAAAACGCATGAATTTCATGGCCCCCCAGAAATGCTACAAAAGATTAAAAAAACTGTGTGAAGAGCCTATGGCGGTGATGGCTAACATCTGGCACTCCAGCTATGTTAAAACTACAACTCCCAAGATGCTCACTTGCTTC
Organism: Rhinella marina; assembly: GCA_900303285.1. Lineage (NCBI taxonomy): Eukaryota > Metazoa > Chordata > Amphibia > Anura > Bufonidae > Rhinella > Rhinella marina. Next base: position 50,589 of record ONZH01023357.1, read on the forward strand.
ACTGTTCTCAGAACGCCACAGAAATTAATGGAGCATGCTGGGAGTCGTAGTTTCACCACAGCTGGAGTGCAGGAGGTTAGCCATCAAAGGGCCCTATGGTGTCCTTGCAAGTCACATTATTAGGAACTGAGCTATTAATTAAAAGAATACCACCTACTGTATTTTGAACGTAACAAGTGTTGTGTCTTTTCTCAATAAAGCTTAATCAATTCAAACAAAAGTGCCCCCTGGGAAATGTAGTTCGGCCTACAGTAAAGGCAGACGCTCTGCACGTCAGTTTTGACTACATCTCCCGGCATGCACCGCGCGAGTCTCATGTTCCGTGTCTCTGGCAGCCGGACAAGTGGCTGTGCTGTGAGAGTTTAGTTTGCTGCTGTTAGTTTTAAGTTTTAAAGATTAACTTTTCGGTCGTTTTCGTGGTTGGTCTGCTGTGTCCGGGGGCCGGGATGGAGTCGGACCCTCTCCTGACTTCTGTGGAGAAGAGCTGGTGTGCAGACCCGGACTTCAGCTCCCAAGAGAGGCTCCAGAACCCCAGGACCGGCTCGTACTCCTCCACTGCATCCTCAGGAGTTGGGGTCCTGCTGCCAGGAGAAGCACGGGCGGCAGGACGTGAAGAGCCCAATGGTGGGTATATACAAAATGACTCTTTAATATTGCAGTTTGACCCCTTAGGGTTGTACCCCATGCACTGGGGATCACTCTCATCATCCATTATATGCCTTTTGGACTGGAGCTGGCCACTGACCTGCAATAACCTGTGACCCTCCTATATCTGCCCGTCAGGCTGGATACATGATATCGCTGCATGTAGACGCGTCAGTCTTTCTGCTGATCTGGTCCATTGGATGCAGTTTTTTTTTTTTAATTTAAAAAGAGAACGTAAAAAATTGCAAAAAATCTTGCATGTTGCAACCCGTCTCATCCCGTAGCAGACTGGTCTGCGTCATCAAAGCGTGTAATCACTATTATTATTTTATTTGCGTATCGCCAACCTATTCCGCAGCGTTGTACGCCTATTGACATTACTGATATTGGCCCCTGACTCCATTGGGACTCATCGTCTAAAGCCCAAAATTAAACCTGTCAGTGTGTTTCTGGGGGGGTGGGACGACGCTGGAGAACACGGAGGAAACGCACTGAACACGGGGAGAACATACAGACTCCATGCAGATGAGGTCCTTGGTCAGATTCGAACCCAGTGCGGAAACCTACTGAACACTGAGGCACTGTGCGAGGTCTAATGATCTTTATCCCCTGTGCACAGCATATGGGATGTCTGATAAGTGGGGGTTCGCGAGGGGCCCCTACCGTTCACCGGGGTCCCATGTTCCCACGAGTGGCGGTCCTGCGTGTCTGCTCTCTCATGCATTTCTATAGGGTAGTCAGGACTGTGGTGGACACACCCAACCACCGCTTCCTTCAGATGTGGAAATGTGGGACCCCTATTCTCATCATCAGTCGGACCCTCGCTGATCAGACGGTTGTCCCCTATCCCGAGCAGAAAATCGCCTTTAACGGGAAATTCCACCTTAAAGGGTTATTCCAGGATTTCCTTCATTCCCCGGACCTGTGAAGGGAAGCATACTTATCTGCTCCCTGCCATTCGGTTCCGATTCCCTAGGTCAACTGCAGTTTGTAAAGTTTCGGCACCGATGGGGAACACCATGTCCCCGCTGTGGACAACGGTGCATATAGCGAGTGGACCAAAGTACAGTGCAGACAGCAGTGGACCCGGGGAACCAGAACCAAGCGGCATGGAGCAGGTATGATTTCCTTCACAGGTCCAGGGGGGTAGGATACTTAAAAAAATACAAAAAAACACCTCCCTTTAAAGGGGAACTCCTATGGGTGTTGGTCTCATAGGCTACTTACACACTGGTGACAGCAGGGTCCGGCAGGGAAACAGCCTTCCAGATCCATGCTCACGCAAGCCCAACGTGCCGCCGGAAGTCCGCTCCGGCCCCATTCACTATAACGGTGCGGGCTGGAGGTCTGGCCGCAGCACGTCAAAAAAGCCTAGAGGCGGCTGGACAAAAACCGCAGCGTGCTGTTTTTTTCCTCCGGCTACCTCTCGGCATGTTTGCCGTGCTGCGGCCAGACCTCCAGTTATAGTGAATGGGGCCGGAACGGACTTCCGGCGGCACGGTGGGCTTGCATGAGTATGGATCTGGAAGGCTGTTCCCCCGCTGGAAAGTAGCCTTAGTCGCTGCCAAACCCTTTTGCAATCTAGTAACCATTGGTGATCAGTCAATTAGATATGAATTTCCAATTCATGAGGATTGGACTGTGAGCAGGTGGTCAGTGAGGCGTCCGTGAAGGATCCGTGTTGGGTCCGTTTTTTTGCCGTCTGTGTTGCATCCGTGTTTCACTCACACTGAACAGCTGAAAAATAATCTTCAAAGAATCTCTTCTTAATGATTTGTGAAACACGGATGGTGTCCGTGTTGCATCTGTGGTTTTCACGGACCCATAGACTATAATGGGCGTGAGGGATCCGTGACAAAATAGAGCGTGCATCCGTGCTAAAAACACGGACCCACGGACCGTGCTAAAACTCTGATGTCTGAATACACACATTAAAATGAATGGGGACGTGTGCTGTCCGTGGAGAACACTGACGTGTGAATGAAGCTTAATAGATACATGGCAGGCAATTGCTTTAAATGCAACTCCATAATGTATGCTCCCTGCTGCAGACAGGACTTCTGGGTGTCCACATGGTATCTGTCTAAGAAGTAGTGCCGGAGTAATCTCTTAGCCTGTGGCAGTTTGTGTCAGAGCTGATAAGGCTGAACTCTTAAGCGCGTTCTATAATTATAACCCTAGGAATGAATACTTAGAAATTATGTTATAGAATTGCATAAGAAGCAATTCCATAATGTACCTGGTTTTATATGAATCAGTCTGGGTGTGAGCGGCAGGAATAGAAGAGTCTGTGATCTATTATCTGACCCCCTCCTGTGTATAAAGGGCGCCGCCGTATAGACTTCAGCTACATGTGGGAATTGCCTTTTATGCAGTTTTCTAAAACGCCAGCCTGGGTTCACCCATAAATATATCATGTATCTAAATAGTGAACTCATTGCACTTATTATTCAGAATTGACAGCAGCGATGGCAAGGACCGGGGGACAGATAAGAGGCGGCTAGCAATGATGTGAGTTGTAGTCACTGCAGCAATTGTCACGGGTTACACCCATCCTTTATGATGACCTACTCATGAGACATGTCGTGTCATAGTCCTACGTCCACCTCATGCTGCAGAGGCATGTCATAGTCGTGTGTCCATGGCCGGGGACCTCTTACCCTAGTTCGGCAATGCAGCACACTCCACTGATTTCGATGGAGGGTTCCCCGACCAACTCATCTCTATATCCCGTCCTATATAGAGCCACCTTGTATGGGGAACCCGGTGAGAGTTGTGATCTGATGACATCAGCAGCACGAAGCATCCCCCCTGTCCTGATCGTTTGTTACATTCTACCCGAATCGATACATTGTATCAGCCGGACACAAAGGACACAATGTAGCCAAGGCTGAGCTGTGAGGTGTTAGATCTCTACAGGTTTTACTTCCTCTGGATGCAAATGTTAATTGGGTTGCCATTCACTGACAGCAAGAAAGAGGTTTTTAGACATGATGCAAACATCTGCACTTTTCTATGTTCTCCAGGGCTGGCGGATGAAAACCTCTACGTCAACCAGGCCGTGGTGTTCATTGAAGACGCCATCCAGGTAAGTGTCCACTTATCGACCGGAAAACTTATTATTTCCCTTTGAAAAATATTCCTTTTGGTTCATAAAGTTTTTATATACCCTATAAAAACCCTGCCTTATAATTCAGAGCTGCTTTTGGGCTTTTGCAAGCTTCAGAGCTGAAATCTGATATGCATTATATCAAGTTCTCTTTACATCAGGCACTGGGACCTGCCGAATGTAGGAAAAACCGAGCCTGGGGCTCTTCTTCGGCAAAATCAGGTGCATGCGCACATAATATAATGCAGGGTGTGACTCAGGATCAGTACAAGATACAGTGACTCCACCAGCAGAATCGTGAGTGCAGCTCTGGAGTATAATACAGGATGTAACTCAGGTTCAGTACAGGATAAGTAATGTATGTACACAGTGACTGCACCAGCAGAATAGTGAGTACAGCTCTGGAGTATAATACAGGATGTAACTCCGGATCAGTACAGGATAAGTAATGTATGTACACAGTGACTGCACCAGCAGAATCATGAGTGCGGCTCTGGAGTATAATACAGGATGTAACTCAGGATCAGTACAGGATAAGTAATGTATGTACACAGTGACTCCACCAGCAGAATAGTGAGTGCAGCTCTGAAGTATAATACAGGATGTAACTCAGGATCAGTACAGGATAAGTAATGTATGTACACAGTGACTGCACCAGCAGAATAGTGAGTGCAGCTCTGGAGTATAATACAGTATGTAACTCAGGATCAGTACAGGATAAGTAATGTATGTACACAGTGACTGCACCAGCAGAATAGTGAGTGCAGCTCTGGAGTATATACATGATGTAACTCAGGATCAGTACAGGATAAGTAATGTATGTACACAGTGACTCCATTAATGTGATTGTATCTGTATATAAACAGTCAGATGCCGGTCACTAATAGTCTGTAGGATAATGAGTGTCTTCTGCGATTTATATCTCGGTATCTGGCACAAGGCAGATATCAATATCTTCTTATGATGGTCCTGTAATAAAATATTTAATTCCTGGCCTCGGGTGTATTATGTACCGAAACATTTTAGGAGAGAACAAGGATAGCTCGTGACATGAGGGCAGAGGGTATTTGTCCTGCTTTCTTAAATTTATTGGACAAAGAGACCTTGTTATTGTGGGTGAATTGCGGTCTCATCCTAAATTAACCTCCTATCAAAAAGCCTGATTTGTAGATGTCAGCAGTTCCCAATGGCGGCATCATGTGTGCGGGATCGCATCCAGATCAAAATAGGACATGAAGCAACTTTGCAAAATGTCTTAATGTATACCGCTCCATGGTTACAGACTACAAACACACCCTGTGTAGTCAGATCCTGCAGTCTGCTCTCTTTTCCTGTCTTCTACCATCTATAGATGGGGGGGGGGGTGATGGGGGCATACTGGTTATATCTGTATGAACACGGCTTTCTCTTTGTGTCTGCAGTATCGCTCCATAGACCATCGCGTTGACCAGAACTCCCTGCAGCTGTATCGGTGGTATTATTCCGACGTGTGCCAGTGGTGAGCAGTGCAAATTTTTGGAAGTCTACAGTAAATGATAAAGATTTGCCATTAGCCTCCAGGAAGCAACTTAAAGGGGTTGTCTCACTTCAGTAAGTGGCATTTATCATGTAGAGAAGTTAATACAAGGCACTTCCTAATGTATTGTGATTGTCCATATTGCCTCCTTTGCTGGCTGGATTCATTTTTCCATCACATTATACACCTCTCGTTTCCATGGTTACGACCACCCTGCAATCCATCAGTGGTGGTTGTGCTTGCACACTATAGGAAAAAGCATCAGCCTCTCTGGTGGCCGGGACCATGGGAGCGCACATAGGCTGGTGCTTTTTCCTATATCGGGGTATAGCACGGCAAACAGGGTGGTCTGTAACCATGGAAACGAGCAGTGTATAATGTGATGGAAAAATGAATCCAACCAGCAAAGGAGGCAATATGGACAATCACAATACATTAGTAAGTGCCTTGTATTCACTTTCTCTACATAATAAATTCTACTTACTGAATGTGATACAACCCCTTTAAAGGATTTTTTTGGGCTTAGATATTCTTGACCTCTCCTAAGGATAGGCCATCAGTATCTGATTGGTAGTGGCCCAACACCCCCATTGATTTGCAGTTTTGGGCAGTGGGCGGAAGGCTGTTAATGGCAGCTGAGCTGCAGTACCACCACATGACCACTAGGCGGTGGACAGAACCGTTTGCTTCTGCCTCCCTCCACTGTATAGTTTCCAGCATTGGCTCCTGCCCTATACAGTGGATCGGTGGAGATGTTGGACCCCCTCCAATCTGATACTGATGACCTATCCTGAGAACAGGCCGTCAGTATCCAAACCATGGAAAACCCTATTATAGGAACGTTGTTTTCTGAGTATGTGGAATTAAAGGGCATCTGTCAGCAGTTTTGTACCTATAAAACTGGCGGACCTGTTACATGTGCACTTGGCAGCTGAAGACATCTGTGTTGGTCCCATGTTCATATGTGTCCGCATTGCTGAGGAAAATGATGTTTTATTATATGCAAATGAGCCTCTAGGAGCAACGGGGGCGTTACCATTACACCTAGAGGCTCTGCTCTCTCTGCAACTCTCTCCACTTTGATTGACAGGACTAGGCAGTGAAAACAATTCTGATTTATTATGCAGTGCCACCCTCTTGTCCTTAAAGGGGTTTTTCTATTGTGAACACTTATCATCGATCTAGAGAAGAGGCTGGATTTGCCAGATCGATGGTGGTCTGACCATTGGGACCCCCACCGATCACAAAAATGGGGGTGTTTTGTCCCCTTTTTGAATGAAGCTGTGGTCCAGCATACGTGCTACCACATGGGAGTGACAGATATGCGCTGTTGCTCTTGGGCAGTGCCTGCTCCTCAAGGTGACATCTCCGTCTTCTAACTTTTTTTTTTTTTTTTCCCCCCTCTTTGGAAGGATTTTAAATGTGACAATCTGTGTGAATCTGGCGTTGGCCTTTGTAGAGAAGCCGTCTTCGCTGACGCTCACATCGGATGTCCGTTACCGCAAAGCTGCCTGGGAGCCGCCGTGTGGCCTGACCGAGAGCATCGAGTTTATCACCTTCCTGGTATTTATTGCCGACCTCTCTGTGAAGGTAAGTGCCCGGTGCGGCAGGAGCCCTCCCTACAGTCCAAGAAAGATAAGCCTCCCCCCCCCCCCCGACCTTAATTATTGGGGCAGTCAGGAGAGCATTAAAGGGGTGCACCACTTTGGACAATCCTTGTTTCTTTAGTAGCTCCTTTAGTAGCTGATCTTACTCCCAGAGGTGTGGAGGAATCGGGCAACAGGTGTTCAGTTTCCCTGCAGCGCCTCCACTGGGTAAAAGGGGTATTACACCTTTGGAGTCGAACTGAAATCAAAGTGCTGTCTGTCTTATAGTGGTTTCACACTGTACACGTATCCATAGCCTCCCCATTTACCTAATGAAGGCCAAAAGAGTGACATTTATTTTTTTTTATTACAAAGGGGACCTATGGGCAACAGATGTTCATACAGTGGCAACTGTTGGATGTACATGTCAGGAAATCCTCCCAATGTATACCTCTAGAGACTGCAAAATCCCATGCGATCGCACTCCATTCAGCTGTTTGACACCCGCGCCCTCCTCAAAGCATACTACGTACATTGTACGGCGCTGTTCTTGATATTGCATCCCAGGGCAATTCACTGGAACGGGTCTGAGCTGCACAAAGGCCATGTGACTGATGACGTCACTGTTCTAGAAAGAGGCCGCAATGCTTATTGGAGCAACATGGCTTCTTCAAACAGCTGATCAGATACTGATGACCTGTCCTGAGTATGGGCCATTAATATTGTACACCCCCGAAACCCCTTTAACCCCCTAACTTTTTTGCCTGAGTCCAGCTCGGGCAGTGTGAAAAGTAGTTACCTGGAGGGGGGAGGGCTTTAGATGCTGCCATTTCCTGAATGATAGCAGCTAGAAAAATTCAACTGGTCTTGTTTGAAAGCTGATCGTCCAGACTTTCATAAAAGACCACAATGACAGCTAAAGACCAAGCAACAGAGAAGAAATCACTGTTAGAAATAAAGTCGGGAATAATCGTGAGTAAAACCTGTTTTTACTTTCATTTTCAGCTGCATTCACAGCATCCGATTTCTATCAGTGATATCTTCCTCTGTCCTGAACATATTGCTGCCATTCTGGTATTGTCTGAAAGCTTGGAATGTCTGCTTTCAAACAAGATCAGTTTCTAGCTGCTATCATTCAGGATGTAGCAGCATCTAAAGCAGCCCTCCCCCCTCCAGTTAGCTACTTTTCCCACTGCTGGAGGCGCACTGTGGCAAAACAGTTAGGGGGTTAAATAATTAACGAAGGACTGGAGATATGACATTTACTTTGTTTTAGTTTTTGTTTTGTTTTTAGAGTTATTTAATTGGGTTGAATGAGTTCATGAAGAACAAATGGCTGCTCTGCTACATCGTGACTCTTTCGGTTTCCATTGCGGATTGGACGGTGTCTTTGTGCTTCATGTGCAGAGAGGTAAGAGGTGTCCCCCGGACTAAGCTGGTCTTGTGTGATGACAGAACATGTTGCTTGTAATTTCTGCTCCTCATTGTAACGCCCTGCGCAAGGACGAGGGTGCGGCTCGAGGAAGCTCCCAGTGCAAACAGTCACTTGATCCTTAAAGGGACACACAGTCAAATAAAACTAAAAAGAAAATACTGGAGACATTCACTACGGTATAATACACATTCTTGATCCATGCCTGGAGCATATAAACTATCGGTTTGTGGAGAGAGGCAGAGACTGTCTGTGACTCGGAGAGGCAGCTTAGTGCAGCAGTCTTCTCCCATGTTCTGTCTGCATCAGGATTAAATGAGTTATCACACAAATTTAAAGGGGTTTTTCGGGATTTTACTACTGATGACTTATCCTCAGGATAGGTCATCAGTATCTGATCGGTGGAGGTCCAACACCCGGGACCCCCGCCGATCAGCTGTTTGAGAAAGCACCGTGCTCCTGTGAGCGCTTCGACCTTCTCTTAGCGTTCCCTAGGCCAGTGACATCACGTTCATCGGTCACGTGGCCTAGGAGCGGCTCCATACCTGAGTACCATACCAAGCACATCCGCTATACAACGTACGGCACTGTGCTTGGTGAGCGGGGAGAAGGTAGCGGCGTTCACGGAAGCACTGGTACCTTCTCAAACAGCTGATCAGCGGGGATCCCGGGTGTCGGACCCCCACCGATCAGATACTGATGACCTATCCTGAGGATAAGTCATCAGTAGTAAAATCCCTGAAATCTCCTTTAAAGAAAAACACATTATTTGGACTTTTCATCCTCTTTTTATCTTCTTTACTTACCCCTCTGCAGCCCTGGTATCTTCATTTTCTGGGGATGGACAGCAGCACCTGCATGTCTCGGGAGAGCACTGAAGTCCGCTTTTGTAAAAGGGGTATTCCCATCTGACATTGATGGCATATCGCTATCATACGCCATCATGGTCAGATACTACCCGTTCCAATCTCCAAACAGGCCCCCGAAGTGAAGGGTGAGCGGCTATGAATGTGCGGCCACTCTTGGGAGTTCTGAAAATAGCAGAGACCGGTGACTGTAGAGGCGGCGGTACATGCGCGCTGCGATCTCCATTTAACGCTATGAGATTTCCGAAAATAGCCGAGTGCGCTCACTCCAGCTGTTGCAAAACTACAATTCCCAGCATGCCCAGATTGCCTACAGCTATCAGCCTACAGCAGGGCAAGGTGGGAGTTGTAGTTTTACAACAGCAAGAGGGCCGCAGGTTGACCATGCCTGACCTAGAGAGAGATATAATTATATAGTTCTATGAATTCAGAAGCAGGAATGAATGAAAGGTGTCGGGCTGCTTCACTATGTCGGCACTAAGAGGAGGAAGGCGGCAGGGAGGCTACTGAGCGTGTCAGTCCACCACTGAATGCAGGAGAAGGTGGACCAGAAGGATAAACAGCAGGGGGCGCTAACAGAGAGGAAAATGTAATGCACATAAAGTACAATATTTATTCCATTTATATTGCAGTAATACTTCATTCGAGACGCCCTATTCATTGCTTAGTAATACCTTTCGTGGGATGTCCCATAAAGAGGAATTATTGACCGGATATGTCATAAATGTCCCATAGGAGCGAGTCCCACCTCTGGGTTCAGCTCATTACTCAAGAATGGTGCCCTATTGTGGATGGAGAGCACATTGTGCATGGTGATGGTCCTCGCCATTCACTGCTATGGTATTTCCGAAAACAGGCGTGCAAAAATATGCACATGCATCCTGGGCTCGGCCAAGCGTGCATGTGTTCTCAATAAGCAGATGGGAATAATCTGCCGCCAGACTCTTCTGTGGCAATGAAAGGATTTGGCCTGTTCAAACCCAAATGCCCGACCCTTCTTTCCTCCAATATCTACTTCCTGTGGGGAGGGAGAGTCGTGAGGCCCACATACACATTAAGTGGTCGCCCAGTGATGACAAAATCAAAGGGTCCAGTCGATGTTAATCTAATTTTTTTATGGCTTTAGCTAAGGGGACAAGACTAACAGAGCAAAGGAACACTGTCCACATGTGATAATAATTGCCTGTATTCATTACTTTAAGGGGGTGAGAATCCGGAGGCTCCTGCGACCGTTCTTCCTTCTCCAAAACTCTTCTCTTATGAAGAAGACTCTCAAATGCATCAAGAGAACATTACCGGAGATGGGCAGGTATGAGGGCAATCGGAAGGCTTTGGGGTGGCACTGAATGTGACTGAGGAAGTCTTCAACAATTGTGGTGTTAAGTGAAAGCTGGGTGACAATATGTCTGCCAGTACGACTTCTCTTCTGTATTCGGGGTTCTTTCCTGCTCATTTCCTGCTCATTACATGCATCCACCTGTGTGTGTATATATGGGGTTATACACAGGACTACAAAAAATCAGGCTACACACAAGTGGTTTGTAGTCTGTTACTATAGAGACACATAGGTTTGCAGAGCTGCATACGCAAAACTGCAGGATGTTATTGGATCAGCAACCTGACAGCAGCCAGCTCAGTGCACAGTTGTGTTTTAATTGTGTTTGCGTAGCGTCTAACCCATGGATTTGTTTCCTGATAGTGTGATGCTGCTCCTGGCTTTGCACCTCTGCCTCTTCACCATGTTCGGTATGCTGCTGTTTGCTCATGCAAAGGTAATCACACAACTAATGAGAAAGCTGCTTTGCTTATGGCCTTTGCAGTCACTGGGCGCGGCCTGCCCACCTGCAGCTGCCTCTCTTTGGCATCATTTTAAGGGACTTTAAGCTTAAAGGGGTTCTCCGGGAATTAAGAAAATGAAAATACTTAAATATTACTTTATAATAAATATATTCCCAAATACATTTCATTAGATATAATGGCTTGTTTTGTCTGGGGAGCAATCATTAGGAGAAACAAAATGGCCGCCGTCCTATTAGCACACACAAAACCTGTCGTAATCACACAGGAGAAGTTACTTCACAGCACTGAGCTATAGTCCGTCCTCTCTGTAGTTCATGTCTCCTCATGAACTCCATTCCTACAGAGATTCAGCTTGAGATCTTACCTGTATTCAGGATCATAATCTCTGAGAAGCAGAGCAGAGAGGAGGATGAGGCAGCTCTTTACCTCAGTGCTGTGAAGTAACTTGTCCTCCTGTGTGATTAGGACAGGTTCTGTGTGTACTAATCAGACGGCGGCCATTTTATTTCTCCTAATGATTGCTCCCCAGACAAAGCAACCATTATAACTAATGAAAGATATTTGAGAATATATTTATAATAAAGTAATATTTAAGTATTTTCATTTTCTAAATTCCTGGAGAACCCCTTTAAAGGCTATGTACACCTTTGGAGTCATTTTTCATGATTGCATTTAACTTATTTTTGGCTAAAAATCATATTTTCAATTGTTCTTTATTAAAAATATTGAGCTGTTCAGTTACAAAGGGTTAACTGTTTGTCTAGCTGGGTGACTGGTACTTTCGCTTTCACTTTGTGCCGGTCATCTAATTACCCTCATCTGTAAACTACTAAGAGGTCATAAACACTTATTTAAGCCACATTCTTATCAGTAAGGTAAGGATTGAGCTTTGATGAGTGTTTGTAATGTCAGAGAGAAGAGATAAGGAGTTTGTCTGCTCCTCAGATGACGGAATTGAGAAAAAATCCACAGGCAGCTAGTACAGCTTCTCAGCTCTGTTACACAAAAAGGATTCCTTTTTTTGTTACAAAGACCAATTGAAAAAGTGATTTTTAGGTCAAAATAAGTATAATGCAATAATAAAAAAAATTGCCCCCAAAGGTGTACATAGCCTTTAAAGGGGTCCTCTGAGCTACTTAAAGGGGTTGTCCCATGACAACTTGTCCCCTATTTACAGGATAGGAGGCAATAGGTGTCTGATGGGGATTTGACCATTGGACCCCCTCCCACCAATCACTAGAACAGGGACCTTAGACACCCATCCCATATCGTGTGCATAGAGGATAATTTTTAATAGGGCAACACCTTTAATCTAGGCCATGTATGCTCAACCTCTGGCCCTCCAGCTGTTGTAAAACTACAACTTCCCCTATGCCCTGCTGTAGGCTGTCTGGGCATGCTGGGAGTTGTAGTTTTACAACAGCTGGAGGGCCGCAGGTTGGGCATCCCTGGTCTAGACCATTGCCTCTTATAATAAAATCCCTTTCAATATGCTACATCAGGGGAAATGGATGCATGCCTGGGAACCCCCCCAAAATGGAAAGCTACTCCCTAAGTACGTCTCTCGCTCCGGTGGACCCGACTTTCCTTCCCCTTAACCCTTAGAAGTTCGTCCCAAGTACATTACTTAGCACGTAGTGATTCAAAGCCCTGAAGAAAGCACCAACCAGGGTATGGAGAGTTCAACCTCTATCCTGACTCATGATGGGAGTAGTAGTTATGTCGGTCTCTGGTATGATCTTACTGTATAATTATAATAAAATAATAGCTTTCATCTCACACATGATTCATAAGCTCCTTGTGGGTAATGTGATGTTGCGATGCCTGATGATTTGCAGATTTTCTGCTTTTCCTCTGTCCTACAGTAGAGAAGATGGTGGATGATCAGAGTTTTACTTTCAGTCCTCCTTTGGTGCCCTGAAATGTCCATATTCAGATGTCCGAGCCGACATGGCCATGTTACCACTCTCCATAGGATGCCTGTAGTAATGGAAGACCTCTGGAACCACTGAACCACCTATAGTCCCATATACTGCATAATCAAGCATTGGCAGAATATTGGAACTCTACTGTATTTTAAAAGGATTATCCCATGATAAATGTAAAAAATGAAAATTAGACATTATACAATATGGTACATGACAATCTTTCTAACAAAGCTAGAACCAGCCCTATCCTCACATGGATCCAGAGATCTCCACATTCATTGCTCTCAGGGGGCGTGTCTCAGTTCTCAGTTCTCCCTATCACAGCTCAGGGGGCGTGTCTCAGTTCTCCCTATCTCAGCTCTCCCTATCACAGCTCAGGAGGCGTGTCTCAGCTCTCCCTATCACAGCTCAGGAGGCGTGTCTCAGCTCTCCCTATCACAGCTCAGGAGGTGTGTCTCAGCTCTCCCTATCACAACTCAGGAGGCGTAACCTTTCTGCTGCAGCTGGTGGCAGTTGAAGAAGGGAACCGACAGGACAGGCGATTTAGAAAAAGAGCAAACAGCAGGTGGCGCTATATAGATAGATTTTGGTGAATAGCTCACTGGCTATACAAAATTTTTAATTACATGCAATCACAAAAGTATACAGATCCAGGTGCTGGTTTGAAAAATGTGGAATATTTTTCGTGGGACAACCCCCTTTAAGTGATGCAGCGTCTCATGTGAATATTGTATATTCTGAAATGTAGTTACCGCCAACAGGAACCAGCAAATGGTATAATGAGTGATAATTCCCCTTTAGTGGTTGAGGGGTTAATACTTGTCCTGTGCTCTTCAAGGTTAACGCGATATAAAGATTAGGAACCCTGTTATGCATTTTTTAATATTGCATATGGAAATTTCTCAGCATTACAGTAGCAACAAAGTGGATGAGATTTGAAAAAAATAATCACTTTGCTTAGAGCGTCCGCACCAGAACACGCACGTAACTTGAGATGCAGTGTGGGCCTTAGAGGGGATATTCTGGGCTGACTGTTAGATTGGTGGGTGTCCTATTTCTGGGACTCGCACAAATCACAAGCATAGGAACCCCGATCCCCGGTGGGGCCCCCCCAAAATGATCCGAACTTCAGGTCGGGTGTGCACACTGGCACTCCATTCATCTCTATGGGAATAAAGTGATTGGCTATGTCTGGCAGGTCCCATAGAGATGAGAGGTGAGGCAGTGTGCTTTCTTCATTTTGAGGGGTATGGGGCTCCCATTTTCATGATAGGTGCGGGTCCTACTGCTGGGACCTGTCTTGTGGATAGGGGGTAACTTGAAATAGCCAGAATGCTATGTCACCGCTCCTGACATGTCTGTTTTAATAGCTTCATGCATTCCCCATGTAATAACAATTCTGGAACATCTATTCTTATGTCTGTATGTTGTGCCGTTCTTCTATTATTTCTACTAGGAGTTATGAATGAATTGCTAGCAGTCTGCAGTAAGGGTACAGAGGGGAGGTGACCAGTTGGGGGTGTGTACCTGCACAGACTGACTCTATCCAATCAGTGCTGCCATTGTCAGACTGTGCAGGGACACCCCCCCAACTGGTTACCTCCCCTCTGTACCCTTACTGCAGACTGCTAGCAATTCATTCATAACTTCTACTAGAAATAACAAAGGAATGGCAGAACATACAGACATAAGAATAGATGTTCCAGAATTGTTATTACATGAGGAATAAATGTAGCTATTAAAACAGGCATGTCAGGAGCGGGGAGAGGTCCTCTTTAAATCCACACATGGATGCAGAATTCATCTTTTGCAATGCAGTGTTTCTGCACCAAAAACGACACCATTTGCTGCAGATTTTATGGCACGGTTGTCTGCCGGATCCGCTCCGACCCACTCCGTGTGGCTGTACCCCATTTGTACCCATTCATATCAACAATTCTCTCCGTTTGCTCTTGTTCCTGTGTAGGTTGACAACCCTCTGCTTTCTTCTGTCAGGACTAAGCTCTCCTGTATGTAAGCACCTGGTCTTTTCTTCTTTTCTTTAGACTGTCAGCTCTTGGTCACATTCTCCCTTCTTCACCTCATCCGTAGATATAACATATCATTAATTGGCTTCATCCATTATCTTGGGTGTTACATAGAGTATTTCTTCCTCCCTCACCACGTCTGTCTCTGCTGCCAGGATTCGAAGGTGGACGTTGAGTGGCAGAGATACTTTCGCAACCTGCCGGACTCCCTGACCTCCCTCCTGGTGCTGCTGACCACCGCCAACAACCCCGATGGTGAGTCGAAGGAGTCTTATAACTAGACAATAGGATATATTGTAAAAGGGGTTTTCTGAGACTTATATACTGACAGCCTGTCCTCTGGACAGGTCGTCAGTATCTGATCGGTGGGGGACCCCGCATCTATCAGACACTGGGGGCATATCGCTAGGATTTGATGAGACCACCCCTTTAACCTTAGCAATGCAAAATTATACCAAAATGTTTATAATGGAGTAACCTGGAGCTTTCTGCCCACGACAGTGATGATTCCTGCGTATTCCTTCAACCGGGTGTACTCCCTCTTCTTCATCATATTCACCGTCATAGGTAAGTCGTCTATGGGACGTTTCTTGGGGGTAGATGGTTCCCGCCCTGTGTCTGTCGGTAAAACCTGACATATCCCCGCTGCGAATGTTCCGCAATTACTCACTTCTTCTTTGTCCCATAGGAAGTCTGATATTGATGAACTTGCTGACAGCCATTATATACAATCAGTTCCGCGGCTACTTAATGGTAAAGTGGTTTACGTTTTTTTTTTTCCTGCTGCAGCGTATCCTCACGTGGTCTGGTTATTTAAAGGGGTATTCCAGAACTCCACCATCAGGATATAGGCTGGAGGATGGCCAACCTGAGGCTCTCCAGCTGTTGCAAAACTACAACTCCCAGCATGCCCAGACTGCCTACAGCTATCAGCCTACAGCAGGGCATGGTGGGAGTTGTAATTTTACAACAGCTGGAGAGCCGCAGGTTGGCCATGCCTGGGATAGGCCATCAATATCTGATCGGCTGGGGTCCGAACCCCTGCTGATTGGCTGTTTAAGGCTAGGGCTACATGGCGGCATGTGTCGCATGACATTGATGTCCCTAAAAAGTCGTGCAACAGTTTTTATAATGATAGTCTATGGCAGGGATCTCAAACTCGTGGCCCTCCAGATGTTGCAAAACTACAACTCCCAGCATGCCCTGGTAGCCGAAGAATGTCCAGGCATGATGGGAATTGTAGTTCTGTAACAGCTGGAGGGCCACGAGTTTGAGATCCCTGGTCTATGGTGTCGCACTGCAACATGCTACGACGCAACAGTTTGGGAAAAATCCATCTTGGAAGGGTCTTTTGCGACAGTCGCAGTTACAGCTTGTCGCATGTTGCAGTGCGACACTATAGACTATCATTATAAAAATTGTCGCGCCATTTTTGAGCGACAACAAGTCGCGCCACTGTGTAGCCCTAGCCTAAATGTAGCATCATGCTGCAACTCCACAGCGCCATCTCCTGTGTAGTGGACAGAACTGGTTACTGCAGTGCCACTCCCATTGGCATGCAGTAACCAGCTCTGTCCACTACACAATGGATGGCGCTGTGGAGTTCTGTTGCCAGAGATACTTGGATGCAGCTGATCAGCGGAGTTGTCTGATCTGATATTGGTGACCTAAGGATAGGATCAATAATAAAATACCGCAATAAGGCCTCATGCACACGAACGTTGTTTTGATCCGCATCCGAGACGCATTTTTTGTGGCTCGGTTGCGGACCCATTCACTTCCAGGGGGGGCCGTAAAAAATGCAGACAGTACTCTGTGTGCTGCCCGCATGCGTTGCTCCATTCCGTGGCCCCGCAAAAAAATAGAACATAGAACAAGAATAGGCATTTCTATTATGGGCGCCCATTCCGTTATGCGAATTGCGGAACGCACATGGGTGGCATCCATCCAAAACACAGCATGGTCATGTGCATGAGGCCTAACCCTTATAATCCAAAAACTGCATTAGTCCACGCCTGTCCACAGGTTGTGTGTGGTGCTTCAGTGGAACCAAAGTGCAATACCAGGCACAACCTGTGGACAGGTGTGGCGCTGTGTGTGTGTGTTTTTTTTTTTTTTTTTCAGCAAATACAACCCCGATATGGAAGCTGTATATCGTAATATATGACACACGTGAGAGCGGCCATCTTGTTGAAGCTTATCGAAATTTTATTAGTTAATGACAATGGTCGTTTGCGCGTTTATCCCCTGGCGTAGCGAATCCATCATAATATACATATATACACACTAGCATTCAGTAGTGCAGTCCAGACATCCAGTGGAGACCCCCAACAGGCCCCGTTATAGTCAATGAGGTCTGTTAGTGGTGGGTAGGTTCTGTCAGATAACGCGGTGTGATGGGTTCTCTTATAAATGGAAGCTATGACGCCGGTGTGAACTGAGTCTTACTGGGTTGTGTCCTCCAGAAATCGGTACAGACGTCTCTGATAAGAAGAAGATTGGGAATTCGCGCAGCATTTGAAGTTCTCGCCTTCTACAGGGAGGTCACATCCCCCAGTCGTGACCAGGCGTAAGATATTTACTTATTTATATATGTATGTATGCACTTACTAATGTATTGTGATTGTCCATATTGCCTCCTTTCCTTGTTTGATTTATTTTCCATCACATTATACGCTGCGCGTTTCAATGGTTACGACCGCCCTGCAATCCATCAACGGTGGTCGTGGTTGCACAATATAGGAAAAAGTGTCTGCCCCTCTGGTGGCCGGAATCATGGGAGCTCACATAGGCTCGTGTGCAGCAGCTACCGTCACGACAACCTTGTATCTGCGCTGTAGAGGTGGTCATAACCCCTGGATACGAGCCATGCATAATGTGATGGAAAAATGAATCCAGCCAGCAAAGAAAGCAATATGGACAATCACAATACATTAGTAAGTGCCTTGTATTAAAGGGGTTATCCGACCACCATATGCCCGGGCCCCTCACACACAATATACTTACCTTGCTCCTCGGCACCCGCGTCGTTCCTAGTCCCCCCGCACCACCACTGCTGTATCTTCCTGTGAGCGGATGAAAACATCCGGTGTCTGGGAGTGTGAGCCTCAATAGCGTCACCCGCTTGTTTTTCATCCGCTTGCAGTGGGCAATGCAAACTCTAAAATCCATGTTAAATCTGTGGCAAAATCTGCATTTTACTCATGCAGATTTGACACTAATTCACCACGGATTTTCTGCACCTCTGTGGACGGATCCGGTGTATGGTGGTGGTTGCACTGTATAGCGTTATTATTTAGGCTGTATGGCAGTTCTATAGTTCGGGCACCCACTATATTAGGGAGGGGTGCAGCATAAAAGGTGAGGCCTGCCCTGTTCCCAATCCTCTGTCCTTTGTCACAGGGCTTGTGTAGACTGTGAAACGTTCATCAAAGTCTTACAGAAAGTCAAAATGGACGCCTACTGCAAGCTGGCCATCATAGAGGTAAGGGCCGCACACGGTGCCGCATTTATTTTGGGTTTGTTATATTTCCCGTTGATTACGTTGCTGGAATTCTCACTTTTTTACAGCAAGCGAAAAGCTGCACTAGCGGCATCATCTCCGCCGAGCGCTTTCAGAAGCTGTTTGATGAGCTGGATAAAGATCCGGTCCGACAGGTATTGCATTTATTATTCCTGTTATTTCATCTCTTTCTATGTGATATCGGTTTTTAGGACGGACGCAGTGTGTGCCCAGCTTTACCAGCATTTATTTATGTGATTATCTCTGTGCTGCCACCTAGTGGCGGTAGTTTCCCAATGGTCAGTATGTTGGCTTCTTCCACTAGGTGGCACTACAGAGACAGCTGTCTCTGTAGCACCACCTAGTGGAAGAAGCTGTCGTTCTCTCGGAAGAGAATCAAAGTGCATTACCTTTTTCCTAGCACTCATTGCCCGACCTATAGGACTCCGTGTGCCAGTCCCAGCGCTCCGCAAGGAGAATCGGTACCTCTTATTGTCCAGTTTTTCATCCGACTCTTCGAAGCCAGCGCACATTTGCCATTCAGGCATCTGGTACAGCCAACCGTAACCCTTTGCTGTTCTTACATCTGAGAGTTTGTTGCAATGTGTACGGGCAATCTTGTTGGAGACAACAACACAGCAGAAGAACGAACCTCTCTCCAGACTATGGCGCTTCTCGTTTTTTGCACTGTTCAGACTTTTTCCTCATAGGGAAGCAAACAAAGTCGAAGTCGGATTGGCAGGTGTTAAGAAATATGGTGAAATAAATTAAAATAAATAATCCAGGGGATGTGACCTTCTTTTTATCCGAAGATTTAAACTGAGTGTGTGTGACCACTTCAGTGAGGTGGACGGAAAAGTAAGGAAAAGAGCAAACAGCAGGTGGCACTATACAGATACATTTTATTGAATAACTCACTGGCTATACTAAATTTTGTATTACATGCAATTACAAAAGTATTCAGATCCAGGTGCTGGTGATTAGATATCCCCTTGAGTGCCCTGTCCTTGTATGAACTGCAGCTGTATGAAAATAACTGGACCTCTCACCGCTCCTCTGCCTGTTTTAATAGCTACATGCATTCCCCATGTAATAACAATTCTGGAACATCTATTCTTATGTCTCTATGTTGTGCCAGTCCTTTATTATTTCTACTAGAAGATATGAATGAATTGCTAGCAGTCTGCAGTAAGGGTACAGAGGGGAGGTAACCAGTTGGGGGTGTGTACCTGCACAGTCTGACAATGTCAGCACTGATTGGATAGAGTGAGTCTGTGCAGGGACACCTCCAACTGGTTACCTCCCCTCTGTACCCTTACTGCAGACTGCTAGCAATTCATTCATAACTTCTAGCAGGAATAATAAAGGAATGGCACAACATAGAGACATAAGAATAGATGTTCCAGAATTGTTATTACACTGGGAATGCATGAAGCTAATAAAACAGGCATGTCAGGAGCGGTTCTCTTTAAGTGTTTGAAATGGTTTCCATTCACTGAAAGCAAGCAGAGTTCTAAAAGGTTGTGGAACTCTTCATTGCTCAGTACAATGGTTACTTTGCCTTTTGGAGGGAGGGGTTTCTTTTCGGTGTTTGTTCATCTTATATGATTGCACTTTATGTTTGAGCGGTGATAATTGTATGACTCGTATTGAAACTAATAAAAATAATTAAAAAAAAAAAAAAGGTCTGTAAGAGATTGATAAAATCCGCCTGCTTTCTTCCAGAAACTGTGCCGTCCTTGTTCGTCAGGTATTGCAGCTCAGCCCTATTGACTTAAAGGGGTATTCCTATCCCAGGCAATGGGGCTATATGACTAAGATATGCCCCCGTTATCTGTGATGGGAAAATCCCTTTAAGTGGGGCTGACTCGCAGTACTGGACGTGGCCTGTGAACAAGAGTGGCGCTGTTTCTGGAAGGTAGCGGTTGTATTTTTCTAATTTCATGCAGTCAGACAACTGCTTAATCTTTCATATGTCCACTTCTGTTTTCATAGCACCCGCCCCAACCCATGTACCAGTCCAGGTTCCTTCAGATTTTGCAAGTCATTGGCAGCCATCGATACTTTGACTACCTCGGGAACGTGGTTGCTCTGGCCAATCTCCTGTCTATCTGTGTAAGTAATTAGTGCAGCGTCTAGATTGTATATTGCATTTACACATCTTTTGGGCTTCATTTACACCCTGGGAAACTAAATAACCTGCAACAGTACACGTGGGGGGGGGGGGAGTGGATCCCTAGTGGGGGAACCAAACTCTGTGATGTCCGTCTGTCCTTGTAGTTGTCTTGTTTTCCCGGACTTTCATATTGATGGTCTATGTTTTAGGATTGGCCACCAATATCAAAGTGTTTGGGGTCCTACTCCTGACCAAGGGGGCTGTGTTGATCCAATAAGCACCATGATTGAGGCTCTTAAAATGTCCTTGTTCCTCTTTGACCCTTTGGCTGCTGCACAGAATGTGATCTGTATGGTGTTTCATGTCTTCACAGATTGTTTTGATGGTTGATGCGGAGAAACCTGGGAGCGACAGAGATGATTTTTCCTTAGGTGTGAGTATCTTTAATGTGGATGCAGAGGCTGCTGGGAGCACAGGACTGACATAAAACTTCTTTCATTATCTGAAGGCCATAAACTGCTTCTTCATCCTCTACTATGTCCTGGAAATGTCTCTGAAGGTTTTCTCCCTGGGGATTAAGAACTATGTCTCTTACCCAAGCAACATTTTTGATGGCGTACTCACAATTATTCTACTGGTAAGTCAGTCACCCTCCTTGGTAATCTGTACAGCTCAGAATGAGCTCAGCGAGGTGTAGTGCAGGAATGTTGACTGGTCGTTGGCGGTCTGGCTGAGTCGATTTTGTGAAACTACAATTCCCAGCATGCTCTATTCATTTGTATTACAGTTCTAAGAAGAGCAGAGCAAGAATACATGCTGGGAGTTGTAGTTTCACAACTACTGGAGGTTGCCTACCCCAGGTCTAGACATATAATATCTAACAGACCCTTCAGCTGTGCAGTCAGGACTAGGTCAGGGCAGGTTTTCACTTTATGCATGTAAACACTAAATGTTTCTATTCAGTTGCAGCAAGAAGAGATCTTGAAGATGGTAAATTGACACATGAAGTATATTAGAATTCTGCATAGCTTTTCATTATTCATCGACTTTATTCATTTAAGGGGTGTCCCAGGATTTTAATACTGATAGCCTATCCTCCGGATCTGATTGACGGGTGGTCCAACGCCCTGCACTCCCGAAAATCGGCTGTTCTCTATTAGCTCTGCTGCTTGATCTACACAGCCTCCTCCATTGTGTAGTGGACAGAGCCGGTTCCTGCAGCGCTGCTCCCATTGACTTCAGTGTAACCAGCTTTGTCCACTACACAATGGATGGAGCTGTGTATTTGCAGCGCTAGAGCTCCTGCAGAACAGGTGATTGGTGGAGATGTGGGGTGTCACACCCCTGCCGATCGCATATTTAAAATCCTGGAAAATTCCTTTAAAGTGCTCGTCTCACTTCAGTAAACTGCATGTATCATGTAGACAAAGTGTAATACAAGGCACTTACTAATGTATTGTGATTGTCCATATTGCTTCCTCTGCTGGTTGGATTCATTTTTCCATCACATTATACACTGCTCGTTTCCATGGTTACGACCACCCTGTAATCCATCAGTGGTGGTCGTGCTTGCACACTATGGGAAAAAGCGCCAGCCTCTCTGATGACCGGGCCCGTGGAAGTTCACCTAGGCTGGTGCTTTTTCCTATAGTGTGCAAGCACAACCTCCTCTTCTGGATTGCAGGGTGGTCTGTAACCATGGAAACGAGCAGTGTATAATGTGATGGAAAAATGAATGAAGCCAGCAAAGGAGGCAACATGGAGAATCACAATACATTAGTAACTGCCTTGTATAAACTTTACACGATAAATGCCATTTACTGAAGTGAGACGACCGCTTTAAGGGTGTGTCTGTTTTGGGACCTCTAATAACCAGTCATTATGGACACTTTGTCATTCTCTTGTAGGTTTTGGAAATTGCTACCTTTGCGATATACAAGTTCCCACATCCCGGCTGGTATGTTCTTATAAAGTTCTATCTCTTAAAATTTTAATTCTAAAGGGTCGTACAGGTAAAGCCGTGTGTAGCAGACGCCTTTCAGGCAAAATGCCGGTTAAAATAGTGCAGAAATTGTGGTAACTTTATTCCAAATCCTTGTGGTTTTTAAATGCATATGTCTGTGTACGGCTGTGAGTGGCCCTTTGGTACAGGCGGAGCGAAGGTCAAACTGCTGTTCGGTTTGTGGTAAAAACACAGGCCAGTGCAGTTTTTGGACGATAGAGGCCATTACTTGTGGCCCTACCCATATGATCTCCTATAAAGGCGACATTTCCGAGTGATTAAAGGGGTTTTCCAGGATTTTACTGATGACCTATCCTCAGTATAGGTCATCACTACCTGATCGGTGGAGGTCCGACACCCGGGACCCCCGCCAATCAGCTGTTTGAGAAGGTACCGGCGCTCCTGTGAGCGCCGGTACCTTCTCTCAGCTCACCAAGCACAGCGCCGTACATTGTATAGTGGCCGTGCTTGGTATCGCAGTCAGCACTATTCTCTTGAATGGGACTGAGCTGCTCCTAGGCCACGTGACCGATGAACGTGACATCACTGGCCTAGGAAAACCTAAGAGAAGGCTGCGGTGCTTATGGGAGTGCCGGTGCCTTCTCAAACAGCTGATTGGCGGGGGTCCCGGGTGTTGGACCCCCACCAATCAGACACTGAAGATCTATCCTGAGTATAGGTCATCAGTAGTAAAATCCTGGAAAACCCCTTTAAAAAGCAATTCCACTCTGTATAATTGGGGTCTCTAGGAGGTTACTGCCTTATACAGAAGTGATGGAGAATGAGAGTGATGTTCTGAAGGCCAGGACTGACATTTGCCCGCTGCCCCCATGTTCCAGCCTTTATACCTTCTATTCTGTTGACCCCTTTAAGAATGAAGGTTAACATAACCCTTGTAATGCAGAGGGATGCGTTTGGTTGCAGGAAGCCGGACATGCAGGGGCTGCTGTCTCTCTGGGAAATGGTCCGTCTTGTCAACATGTTTATAGTCTTCAGATTTCTGAGAATCATCCCAAATATGAAGGTGAGTGTGAGGCCAGCGTGACGAGTTGGCACCCCCCCCCCCACTTGTAAGTCCGCTGCTGCAACCACCACCCAGTGCACAGTTACATCGCATGACACCCTTAGGGCTCATGCAGGTGACCATATGAATAGGTCCACATCCGCAGACCCGTTCATTTCAATGGGGCCGCAAAAGATGCGGACAGCACACCGTGTGCTGTGCGCATCCGTAGTTCAGTTCCGCAGCCCCACAAAAAAGATAGAGCGTGTCCTGTTCTTGTCCGCTGGAATAGACATTTCTATCACAAGGCCGACCATGTGCGGCCCGCAAAATGCGGAACAAACATTGCTGGTATCCATGTTTTGCTGACTGCGGTCATCTGAACGTAGCATACTGTCAGTTTTTCATGGCCACTTTGCATCCATTTTCTGTCCTTTATTTAGAAGCCATTTTGTATCCGTTTTGCTTCCCTTTTTAATGGCTGTTAAAAGCGCCCATTATAATTGGATGAATTTCATTGACTTTTTTTTTTTTTTTTTTTACATCCAAAACCCTGAAGTGCCCTCATAGTATACATAATGCCCCCCACAGTGCTCCCTGGTCATCAAATGGCCCCCATAGTGCCCCCACGTGTGAATAATGCTCCCATTAGTGCCCCCTGGGCATCACATAGACTCCATTACTGCCCCTGCGCTCCCAGCATAGTTACATCATCACTGTGGGAGCGCAGATCACTCAGGATCAAGAGAGGAGCGAATGGCAAGATGAAAAAAATCTCAAAATTTCTGTGACGTACGGACATCGTTCAGATTTAGTGGAGCAGCTGCATCGCTGAGTGATCTGGCCCGTGCTATACGGTTGACATAAAAATTCCTCCTCACTTGTAGGTGATGGCGCTCGTGGCGGGCACGGTGCTGGACCTAGTGAAGAATCTACGGGCATTCGCTGGCATCCTGGTGGTAAAATACATTTAATACAAGTTTTTTGGTCACCAGTTAACTTCCGTGCTCTACCATGCAGTGTTTGTAACGAAAAATACCTGACTAGTTATACTGATTTATTATTGACTTCTATGGGGGCTGTAGGCAGAGAGCTCCCTCTAGTGTTGGCTGAAGGTATTGCTCTATAAGTTTCTGGAATGTCAGATGGCAGAGTATAATTTTTGAGCTGATGCATGCTTCATATATCCCAGTACAATACTGTGTGCTTGTGAGACCCAGTCGACTATAGGTAAATCTGCAGATGCGCCCACTAACGTCTCCCCTGCTGCGGTCATTCACAGAGTTACCCATGCTGTTGGATACTGATGCGTGTTGTCCTCCATATAGGTGGTGTACTACGTGTTCGCTATCATCGGTATCGACCTGTTTAAAGGTGTCATCCCTAATCCTAGAAATGCAAGGTAGGTGAGAGTGCAAGCGCGGTTTAAAGGGGGATTCTAATCTTATATTGATAGAGTGCAACGTTTCCCAACCTGTGGCTCTCCAGCTGTTGCAAAACAACCACTGACATCATGCACTCACAGCCTGCGACTATCTGGGCATTATGGGTGTTGTAGTTTTGCAATGGCTTGAGAGCTGCTGATCAGTCTGAACTCTGGGACCCCTACCGACCCCAAGAACGAAAGGGCTGCAACGTTACATCCTCTTCTAAGGTTACTTGAGTTTTTGCTGGATCCGGTTGTATTATCTGTAACATAGAAAGACAGATCCATCATGAACTCCATTGAAAGTCAGTGGGGGACGGATCTGTTTTCTATTGTGTCAGAAAAAACGGATCCGTCCCCATTGACTTGCATTGTGGGTCATGACGGATCCGTCTTGCTCTGCATCTTAGGACGGAAAGAAAACCGCAGCATGCTGCTCTCCGGTATGAGAACGGAATACATTTTGGAGCGCTCCGTTCTGTTCAGTTACGTCTTGTCCCTATTGACAATGAATGGGGACAAAACGGAAGCGTTTTTCCCAGCATGCTCCATTAATTTCTATGTGAGTTCTTAGAAAAGCAGAGCAAGTATGCATGCTGGGAGTTGTAGTTTCACAACAGCTGGGATGCCGGAGGTTGCCTACCCCTGCCCTAGAGTTTAGACCAGTGATGGCCAACCTGCGGCTCTCCAGCTGTTGCAAAACTACAACTCCCAGCATGCCCATACTGCTTACAGCTATCAGTTCACAGCAGGGCATGGTGGGAGTTGTAGATTTACAACAGCTGGAGACCCGCAGGTTGGCCCTCCCTGGTTTAGACTATGTTGGTGTGAACAAGCTGCTGCAGGAGACCTTTGTAGGTGGATGGGTTTCTATCGGGACCTTGCTAAGCATGACCGCCCTTACCCTGCTGATTCGTAGAACGACTTGACTGTGGTGCCAGGTGGTTTACCTCCTCTCTGCTCCGCTCAGCCATTCCTGGAAAGGTGTAGGGTCAACCATGGAATATATTGAGGCATCTGAATAAGTTCTCATTCACATGACCGTATGAATGGTTCTTTTCCCGTTCCACAACTTTCAATGGGGTCGCAAAAGTTACGGACAGCACACAGTGTGTTGTCTGCATCTGTAGTTCTGTTCCACATTCCCACAAAAAAAAAAAAAAAAATCAGTGTTTTGCGGACAGCCCACTGTGTGTTGTCTGCATCCAAAGTTCCGTTCCGCGGCCCCGCAAAAATATAGAGCATGTCCAAGCGAAGGCCGGTATCTGTGTTTTGCAGATCTGCAAAACACTACGGTCGTGTGAATGAGCCCTAAAGCTGAGCCAAGAGAGACGGAGTGCCACCTTATCACAATTTTAGCCTAAGGCTAGGGCTAAATGGCGACATGTGATATTATTTTTTTTTAATAATTGTTAAGGCTACATTCACACGACCGTATGTGTTTCGCGGTCCGCAAATTGCGGATCCGCAAAACACGGATACCGGCTGTGTGAATGTAGCCAGCCCTATGATAGAACTGCCTATTCTTGTCCGCGATTGCGGACAAGAATAGGACATTGAAATGAATGGTCCGCACCCGTTCCGCAATTTTGCGGACCCAAAA
Source organism: Rhinella marina (assembly GCA_900303285.1). Lineage (NCBI taxonomy): Eukaryota > Metazoa > Chordata > Amphibia > Anura > Bufonidae > Rhinella > Rhinella marina. The sequence goes on from ONZH01023357.1 coordinate 77,150, forward strand.
CTACGGTCGTGTGAATGTAGCCTTATGCTGTGCTGCAACTGGATTTTTTGCGACTGTCGCAGTTGCAGCATGTCACAGTGCGACATCATGACGCATGACTTTGGTGCGACAAGAAGTTGCCTGACATATCGCTGTGTAGCCATAGGCATAGAAGACGTGACCATAAAGGTTCCCATACACCTTCAATAGCTGTCAGCGGTGCTCTGATGTCAGTTATGTCGTTATATCCATTGACGGACTAATGACCTCTCCCGCTATCTCGAATTTCAGTTCATCCAATGATGGATCCGCTAACGAGACGTTACCGTGTGGCTCCTTCGAGCAGCTGGAGTACTGGCCCAACAACTTTGACGACTTTGCAGTGAGTCCTGTGTCTCCTCCTAATCTCGCCAGGACAGAGGTCGATGGGCCTTATGTGTTCTCTTTATGTGTCGCAGGCGGCCCTGGTTACCTTGTGGGACGTGATGGTGGTGAATAACTGGCAGGTGTTCCTGGATGCCTATTCCCGATACTCGAGTCCGTAAGTGATGCACAGAACGTGTTCTAATGTCCTAGCCGTGCGTTAGAAGTGATTTAACAACTTAAAGGGGTTTTCCTATCTCAGACATTGGGGTCATATCGCTAGGATATGCTGGCATTGTCTTATAGGTGCAGGCGCTGGGACCCGCATCTATATTGGGAACAGAGCCCCGCAAGGTGGTGGCTGGAGGACTCCGGTCCGGCCACCACCAAGCTTTCTCCCCATAGAAGTGAATGGGCGCGCACCGCGCATGCCCGGCCAACGCTCCCATTCACTTCTATGGGGCCGACGGAAATAGCTGAGTCAGCGCTCTGCTATTTTCGTGGGACATCCCCTTTAAGGTTGGGCTGACATGTAGTGGAAGAAATCTGCTGCAGGTTTTGCCGTCAACTGTGCTGCAGATTCACTGTGGATTTCGCCTCATTGCAGTGCGAATCCGCCACATAACTCACCTGCTGCAGATTTGAAAATAGTTTTTCAGAACCCCCATCCACATATATTGTATCTGTTATGTGCTGTGCGGAGTCTGCAATTTGTGAATTCAGCCTAAAAATGGGTCGGCTTAGTGTTCAACCTCCTGGAGCCCTGGTAATCCATTTTTAAAGGGGTTGTCCCACGAAAAATATTCTACAGTTTTCAAACCAGCCCCTGGATCTGAATACTTTTGTAATTGCATGTAATTAAAAATTTTGTATAGCTACTGAGTTATTCAATAAAATGTATCTGTATAGGACACTTAATTTCTTATTTCTTTGACCTATACACTGAGAAGGCCGCACATGCTCATTTTCAATTTTTAACTGCCTCCTGAGCTGTGATAGGGAGAGCTGAGACACGCCTCCTGAGCTGTGATAGGGAGAGCTGAGACACGCCTACTGAGCTGTGATAGGGAGAGCTGAGACACGCCTACTGAGCTGTGATAGGGAGAGCTGAGACACGCCTACTGAGCTGTGATAGGGAGAGCTGAGACACGCCTCCTGAGCTGTGATAGGGAGAGCTGAGACACGCCTCCTGAGCTGCAGCAGAAAAGATACTCCCCTTGAGCTGCCAACTTGATATAAATCTAGCAGAGCAATGAATGAGGAGATCTCTGGATCCATGTGAGGTACAGGTGAGGTGAGGTTCTAGCTTTGTTAAAAAGAGGTTGTCATGTCCTATATGAGGTCTGATTTTCATTTTTTACATTATTCATGGGATAACCCCTTTAATGGAGCAGTAACATACATGTTGGTGGGAGAAGACCCACACAAACACGGGGAGAACATACAAACTCCATGCAGATGTCGACTTTAGTCGGATTTGAAGCCAGGACCCCAGGGCTCCGAGACAGTTGTGTTAACCACTGAGCCAGGCATCTGTACAATACATTTTACTCGTCTCTTTATTTCTAGATGGTCAAAGCTGTACTTCGTGGCCTGGTGGCTCGTCTCCTCCGTGATCTGGGTGAACTTATTTGTAGCTCTGATTCTTGAGGTAAGTGACTGTTGTGAGTGTGCATGGGATAGATTTAGGGGGTACTCTCTCTCCTTGAGGTGAAAGTGTCTTAAAGGGTTTGTCCTATCATTGACAATGGGGGCATATCGCTAGTATATGCCCCCATTGTCTGATAGGTGCGGGTCTCATCTCTGGGACCCACACCTATATCAAGAACGGAGCAGGGAAAGATGAGAAGGGCGCACTGCTCATTTGCAGCCACCCTCCATTCATTTCTATGGGGCAGCCGAAAATAGCCAAGCGCTGGCTCGGCTATTTCCGTTGGCTCCATAGAAATGAATGGCAGCAGTGGGTTCCTCCAGGCACAGCGCTCCCCGCTCCGTTCTTGATATAGGTGCGGGCGGGTCCCAGCGCAATGGGGGCATATCCTGAATATAATAGGAATATCCCTTTAATTGGCGTGAGGAGACTTATGCTCCTCTGGAATTCAGGGAAGAATGTGATGCAAATTTTTTTTCTGATTGAATTTTACTTATTTTGGGTTAAAACTTTTTTTTCAGTCAGTTTTTATTAAAAATTTGCATCTATTTTTGATATACAGGGGTTAAAATCAGTCTGTTTGCAGAGAATCACTTATCAGTCCTGTTATCTGATGGCTCATGTGAGGCCTTATCTCTGATCTTTGACCTCATTAAACACTCCAGGTAAGTTGTATTCCTATCAATTTGATGAGTTTAGCTATAATGACTGTTTATGAGGTCAGGAGGTCAGAGATAAGGTTTCACATGAGCAGTCAGCTAATGGAACTCAGAGGGGGAAATCTGCAAATAGACTGATTTTAAACTGCATGTATCACAAAAACTGCTGAAAATAAATATTTTTTTAGCCCAAAATGAGTAAAAAAATTTTTAAAAAGTGCCCTGAAGGTGTCCATAGCCTTTAATTTCATGCTGCTCTAGTTTCTGAGACGTATGAATATGCCATCAATTGGAATATGTATGAACAGTAATGGGGATCAGAAGATCACATCTACAATAATCTGATTGCAGGAAAATCCAGGCGATCGTCACCTCAGCTCTTACTTTTGTCTTTGCTCTGCAGATACCTATGTTGTTGTTGTTTTTTGTCTGTTTTAGAACTTTATCCACAAATGGGATCGCAGTTACCGACACTCAGCGGCAATGACTCCGTCTCAGGAAGTGGAATATCACATGACCGTTCAGCTTATGTTCAGGTAAACTACACAAGAATATTTCATCTGTTTTAGACAGTCCCTTTTTAGACGTCACAGCTTCTCTACTCCACCTCCCTGCACAGTGACCTGTGTCACAGAGCATGCTCACAACTCTCAGTCTTCAGGTTCCCATGGTCCACGTGGCTGCTGTAAAGCGCATCTCTAAAATGCTGTTAACAGAAGCTACGGCAAGATGGCCGCCCCCATGATTGGGTACAAAAAATAGAATAGTAACAATGAATGTGTCGGTGAATATGGTGCAGGCCGCCTCTGCCAAACGAGTGTACTCTACTGATTCTTCATTTTATTCCACCCAACAGAGAAGACTTGGAGGAACCGACAGACGAGGAGCTGTTGGACCGCTTACATCATCACCCTCATCTCCATCTCTCCAGATGACCTTCGCTCCGCACAGGTCACTTTAAATACTGGACAATCGGGAATAAACCACTCAAAGCTGCCAAACCAAACCTGCTGCTTGTTACATACCAGAGACCCCGCTTTACCATTACCTAGGGCAGTCCAGCCTGAGACGTCATCTGACTGCCCTTGGCACAGGAGACAGTTTTATTCTACTGCCTTGAGGCTTTGATTTTATACCCTGTCGATTATTCAAAGTGCTTTCCATCCCCAGTGATCACTTTTACGTTAGATGTTTGTTACTTTAAAGGCATTGATAACGCATGGCTACTTTCCTCTGAAAACAGCGCCTCACCTGTCCACAGGATACATGGTGTATTGCAGCTTAGCCCCATCCTTTGCAATGGACTGAACTGCAGCACCAAATTTAAAGGGATATTCCCATCTGGCCACTTATGGTATACATATCAATAGGATGTTCCTTAATTGTCCGGTTGGTGGGGGGCCCTACCTCTGGGACCCATTCCTATCTCAAGAACAAGGTCCTCGCTTGACTATTTTCGAACAGGAGAAGACGCCATGTTCAATGTTCATTCACAGGCCCATTCTTGAGATAGGAGCTAGTGGTCCCAGAGGTGGGACTAGCACCTATAGGGCATTTATGGCATATCCTAGCAATAAATGCCCAGATGGGGGATACCCCTTTAACTCAGGACAGGTGTGGCACTGTTTTTGGAACGAAGCTAGTGTGCGTGTGTGTTTTTCTTTTTTTTTTTTTTTTTTTTTTTTTTTTTTTTTAATCCTGGACAGCCCCTTTAATCTACTTTCTTTTTTGGTGACCTTATTTCTAAGTCCTGGGATACATTACTCCCAGGACACACTGTTACAAAGCTGCCCATAGAAATTAGGCTTCACTTGCCAGTTTCTATTGGATCTGCTGTAGAGAAGAGTTTCCCTACCTAATCCAATTTTCCTTTTAGAGATCAGCGGCATTAAATGTATCTGGCAGCCGCTGCTCTCCAACTTCGCTCGTGTTAAAGGAACTCTAAACTGATCCTGTGTTATGCCTAGTGCAAGAGGGCGGAGGATGGCATAAGATTCTGTCTTTGGTGTTCTTTGAATCCCTGTGTCATGTCCCGCCTCCTCAGACCCTGAGGGTGAGTACCAATAAATGACCAGTGCAGGTTTTAAGCCTGGGCCATTAAGCAAGACCAGCACAGTTTTGGAGTAAAGCACCGCTTTAATGGAGCTGAGCCGCGATACCGAAGCTGCAGCCACGTTTTTCGTAATCCCGTACAACCCCTTTAACCCCCTAACTATTTTCCCAGAGTGGAGCTCCAGCAGTGGGAAAGTTTGCTAACTGGAGGGGGGAGGGCTGCTTTAGATGCTGCTATCTCCTGAATGGTAGCAGCTAGACAACTGATCTTGTTTGAAAGCAGACATTCCAAGCTTTCAGACAGTACCAAAATGACAGCAATATGTTCAGGACAGTGAAAGATATCACTGATAGAAATCGGGATGCTGTGAATGCAGCTGAAAATGAAATTAAAAACAGGTTTTACTCGCTATTATTCCCGACTTGATTGGTTGCTTGGACTTTAGCTGTCATTTTGCCTGTCTTGTATGAAAGCCTGGACTGTCAGCTTTCAGACAAGACCAGTTGCATGTTTCTAGCTGCTACCATTGAGGAGATATCATCATCTAAAGCACCCCCCCCCCCCAGTTATCTACTTTTTACGCTGCCAAAGCTGGACTCGGGCAAAACAGTTAGGTGGCTAATAATGGAAATATATTTTTGTCATTTTTCAAATGTAGTTTTATGCACCAGGTTAAGTCCAGCCTGAATCTGCCGGAGGTTGTGACCCCTGGTCTAAATAATTAAAGGTAGGGAACCTCTTTAAAGGAACGTTTAGGGGTGAGGCTATGACAAGTGCAGGGCTTGAAAGGGAGGTGCCCTTAAGAACCCCAAAGAACAAATCCCTGTCATGCTCCGCCCACTGAGGCCCTGCACTTAGTATAACACACAATTTTTTTCTTGAAGCAACTTTTTTTTTTTATTTTTTAGATATTTTGTTTCCATTCCCAGTTTTTCTCTTGTGTTTAGCACTTTAAGAACACGTGCCTTACTGATAGCACTTCTTAAGGATTCGAGGATGGCATTGAGGCTGAAGCCTGAAGGGGTTTGTGACGTACAAGCATCGTGTTCTGTATTTTTCTAAATTATTGCACAAAGGGGGGCCGTCGTGGGCTTAATTGTGGTTCCTGTGGTCACAGGAAGATGAATGGGAGAAGTCTTTTACTTTTTGGATTTGCACTTTTTTTTTTTTTTTTTTTTTAAACAAAATAAATATTTTCAACAAATGAAGTGTCTTGTGATGTCACTGTAAAGACGTAAAAGGACTGAGAGTCTGAAAACTTCATATAGTGATATCTGTATCCGGGAACCCCAGCAATCAGCTGCGATCTGTGGGGAAAGCCTGCAGAAAGTGATCAGTTTTCCTGCAGCGCCACCACAGGGGAAATGAAGCATTACATGGTGGCTCTTGAAATCAGTGAGCTGTCTTTGTAATGCATGGACTTTTTGGGTCTTCCAGATTGATTGATTGAGGTCCCAATATCTCAGAATGACCTAATGAGGTATTAAAATTGGGTTTATTGAACCCCTTTAAAGGGGTATTCCCATCACATACAATGGGGGCATATCGCTAGGATATGCCCCCATTGTCTGATAGGTGCAGGTCCCAACGCTGGGATCGAGAACAGAGCGGGAGCGCTGTTTCTGGAGGACCTCGGATTTTCCCGGGTCCGTCCACCACCAACACTGCTCCCCATAGAAATGAGTGGGAGCACACCACACATGCACGGCCACCGCTCCCATTCATTTCTATGGGGCAGACCGAAATAGCCGAGCCAGCGCTCGGCTATTTTCGGCGCCCCCCATTGACATGAACGGAGGGCGGCTGCGCATGCACAGTGCGTCCTCCATTAATTTCTCTGCTCCGTTCTTTATGTAAGTGTGGGTCCCAGAGCTGGGACCTGCACCTATCAGACAATGGGGGCATATCCTAGCGATATGCCCCCATTGTCTGAGATGGGACAACCCCTTTAAACACATGAAATATTATTCTGGACACTCAGGCGAAAGTTTAGCTTCTAGATTAGGGATCGGCAACCTCCGAGACTACAACTCCCAGCATGCGGCATTCACTTCTGTGAATTCTTTATTTCCCCTGTGGTGGGGCCGCAGGGAAATTGATCCCTGCAGGCTTTCCCCACAGATCGCAGCTGATCGCTAGGGGTCCCCAGATACAGAGATCACTAAATGAACAGCCATTCAAGTGTGCATGCTGGGAGTTGTAGTTTCACAAAACCTCTGCATGAGTCATCAATAGAAATGAGCGAAGCGAGCATCGGATGCTACATCTGAAGCCGCTTTGCTAAAAAAAATTCGCTATAATGCTGTACGGAGATTCGTCTCCGTACAGTATTAGAATGTATGGGCTCCGATGAGCCAAAGGAAGTTATTCACAGACTTCATTGAATAACTTCGGTCATTGATTATTACAGTGGAAAACCACTTAAAAACTTGGCACCGAACTCTGCTTCGGTTCCGTGTGGTACCTTGGAACTGAAGCTGAGTTTGGTTCCAAGGTTTTTCACTGTAAAAAATCAATTACCAAAGTTATTGAACGAACTTTGCCTCATCGGAGCCCATACATTCTAATGATGCACAGAGAAGGATCTCCGTACAGCTTTATAATGAATTTTATAGCGAATTGAATTTGGATGTAGCATCTGAAGTCACTTCGCTCATCTCTAGTCATTAATATCAGATTGGTGGGAGTCCAACTCCCCGGCAGCCCGGACAATTAGTTGATTTAAAGGGCTGCCACCCTCCTCACAGCTCACCAAGCACAGCGCCGTACATCCTATAGTGGCTGCGCTTGGTATTGCAGCTCAGGCCCATTCACTTGAATTGGTCTGAGCCACACATAGTCCGTGTGACCAGTGATCTTGATGTTACTGGCCTATGGAGTGTCGCGACTTCTTCAAACAGTTGATCAGAGGTGGTTCCTGGATCAGATCCTCCACCATTCAGATGGTCATCAATATTTTACTCCTGGAAAGATCACCCTTGTATTATTGGGGCCTCAAATATATGGGGGCCACATCTCATATTCAAGGAGCTTGCCTATCTAAAAACACCAGTTTGGGATCATTGGTATAGTGCAGGGATGGCCAACCTGAGGCCCTCCAGATGTTGCCAAACTACAACTACCAGCATGCCCGCACTGCCTACAGCTAACCGCCTATGGCAAGGCATGGTGGGAGTTGTAGTTTTACCACAGCTGGAGAGCCACGGGTTGGCCATCCCTGGTATAGTGGGTACTAAGCTCCCCTAACATTATGGGTCAGCCGGAGAACAAGAACCCTGAATGGACTGTCTTAAAGTAACCTGTGAGCACCTGTCGGGTAACGCTTATCTCTCGGGCCCTTTGATACTGTCTTCACCTGCTCCTTGTAGATAGCGCGTGCAGCTGCCACGACATAAACAAAAAAGGTATTGACCTTTGAGACGTTCATTGTACGCCAGGACGCAGCAATTTCTATCGCACCTGTCTGATTTATTTGTCCAGAGCTGTACGCTCAATGCCAAGAAGGTGCCCTGCAGGTCAACGGAAAGCTTTCTGTCTGAAGGTTTTATACACACGAAGCAGTTCTTACACCGGACAATAAAATGAACAAAAAAATCGCAGACATCGCCGCGTCCAAAAAATGCCCATAACACTAAAATTGAAAAATATTTCTCCCATATGGCGTAATGGGGGAAAAAATGGCTGATTTGACTTTTTCCCCCAAAAAAAATTCTCAGTCTTGGGCTACATTCACATAACTGTATGTGTTTTGCGGTCCGCATGGCATCCTTTTTTTTTTTTTTTTTTGCGGATCCATTGTAACAAAACTGACAATAATTGGACATGTTCTATGTTTTTTTTTTTTTTTTTTTTTTGGCGGGTCTACAGAACAGACATACGTCGTGCTGTCTGTATTTTTTTTTTTTTGCAGGCCTATTGAAATGAATGAAAAAAAAAAATGGAACGGACACGGAAACAAAATACATTTGTGTGAATGTAGCCTTATCCAATCACTGCAATCAAAAGTGATGATTCATCCACATTGCCTTCCTCCTGTCCGTCAGTTGTCTGTGATATTGCAGCAAGTCATCCCCATTCATTTAAATGGCGCTCACCTGCAGTACCAGCTGCAGCCTGTGAACTGGGGTGGCGCTGTTTTTTGAAAACGCTTTTTTTTTTTTTTCAATCTTTTCTTGTCATTCCTCCACCATTACGTCTCTGCCGTCACTCGGACCTTTTGTGCCCCCCCCTTCTGCACCCAATATCCCACGCTACAGCCCGATACAGTAGCCAGCAATGTTCTCGGAAACGCCATTCTGCGGCTTCACGGTTAATTCCCCCCGGTGTGTGCGCGTTCTTGTATTACAGCAGCACTAGACGACCTGGTGTCCTGTGTCCCACGTACGGTAATTGCAGTATTTTTTTTTTTTTTTTTCACACCGGGACAATGACTTTTACTGAAGAAAGCAAAGAACAAAAGCTTCAAGGTGTTCAAGACGAAGAAGAAAAGGTGCAGATCAAAGCCGGGGACGGAATGCCAAAAAAAAGGGAGCAGATTGTCCTTTAAACTTTAGCACCTCAAGCGAAGCGCGCCATTATGTTCACACATCGGATTACGTGAAAAGTGAAAAGACGGCAGCTCTTTATGTAATTCAATCAATGCTGGCGGCTGCCTCCGAGCCACCGCCACCTGCTCGCCGCAACTTTCTGCAGGTTGATAGCAACTAGTTCAGAGGGTTAACCCACAAAAAACCATACATGACTGCTGGGGTCCCCAGCCTCCCATCCAGGGGAGCTTCAATGGTCATGCGTATTACTGCGCCATTCAATGTCGGTGTGGCGACACACGTTTTTTTTTTTTTTTAGAGCAAATCTAATACACGCAATGATTCCATCCCCCCTCTCCCATGCATTTGGAACAAATTTACCATTGTAAATTTGGCGCGGTGAGCTCCATTTCATTCTGTAATTGCCTTGATAAATTTTCCCTCCTTGTTCTTGGAAGTTTTTAATATTCTGCCATGTTCACACCTGGAACCTGAGTTTATCACCCTGACTGTATGGACGCCTCTACGAAGAGAATGGCATCCAAACCTACGGCCACTAGGGGTCAGCGATGCACCGATGGATGATAGGTCCTCTGCGGGCTATACGAGGTGCGAGGAGAAGTCTGGCAGATGGCTCATTTCAGAGAACATCAACACTGGGCCCCTGTGCAAAAAAACACCGGGTGTGGGCTCCGGAATTTACAACTATGTCATTACAGTTTACCTGAGTGATGCAGATTTGTGATGTCATAGCATGGTATCTGTCTGAAATCCACTTGTGATGTCAGTCTATCAGATAAATGTATAAATATGAGATGGATAGATATGAGATAGATAGATAGATAGATAGATAGATAGGAGATAAATAGATAGCATATCTATCTATCTCATCTATCTATCTATCTATCTATCTATCTATCTATCTATCTATCTATCTATCATAACCAAGAAGTCCAGCGGCACAGAAAAATAACAAATGTGGGTGCAGAAATCCTCCAGGAAAACTAGTATTGTATCCTCTGACGATATATCCACAGAAAACGAGGCAGCACTCCAACTTAAGTGATAAAGTGAAGACCCTTTATTACCCTTAGCAACGTTTCAGCCTAGCACAATGAGGCCTTTGTCAAGGCTTGACAAAGGCCTCATTGTGCTGGGCTGAAACGTTGCTAAGGGTAATAAAGGGTCTTCACTTTATCACTTAAGTTGGAGTGCTGCCTCGTTTTCTGTGGATATATCTATCTATCTATCTATCTATTTATCTATCTATCAAATCAGCGGCTGGAGGAACGACATATGAACATCCCAGAAGCTGACAGTATACCAGAGCCTGCAGAGGGAATACAAACTGGCACCATATCTGGAGAAACTCCCCAATCCAAGAGACTGACAGATCCTGAGCCGGTACAGACTGAGCACCCACAGTCTGCTCATCGAATCCAGGCATCACCGACAGAGGTACAAGCCCAGGGAGAGCAGACTGTGCCAGCAGTGCGACCAGGAGGCTGTGGAGGATGAAGCGCACTTCCAGCTGTGGTGCACCAAATACTCAGCAGTGAGGGACTCTCACTTCAGGAGACTGTCTGATCTCTGCCCAGACTTCACCTCTATGGAGGAAGAAGATAGACTCTCCATACTGCTGGGAGAAGAGGAGAACACAGCAGCCATAGCAGTGCAATATACTACTGCCTGCCATAGACTGAGAGGAGCCTGATATACCATGGACTCTTATACCCCCACCCTGGATGTGTCCCCATCCCCCAACCCTACAAAATTATTCCCTACCTACTGTGGTAATGCTAAAATGTAATTAGTCCTGCCAATAAAGCTTTTTTGATTAGATAGATAGATAGATAGATAGATAGATAGAGATCGATCCTTTGATTCCCACGTTCTGCCCTGGCGGTGTCATGTTTTATTACATCTCTCCTAGTGCGGTACATCATGTGGCGACAGTATTTATTACTTCAGAGCTGCATATCTCATGTGGCTGCAGAATTCAAAGGATTCAGCCTCTGGGTTCATCTCTGTCATTGCTCGCGCAGTCTGGTCAGTACTTGTGGAAATGGTATTTGACTTCTAGAAATAAAAGAATGAAAACTTCTCGTGTTGTCAATGGCAAAAATATTTCCACCAAGCGATGTTCTTCAGTGTCATAAATATACAGTTCCTCAGTAAGAGCAGCCTTCAGTATGAAAGCACATGCAGTGCAGCAGCTCAGCAAAGCTGGGGTATGGTATGTCTGTCCACAAGATTGTCCACTGTGTCCAGTAACAGCCATCAGAATAGTGAGTGCAGCTCTGGAGTATAATACAGGATGTAACTCAGGATCAGTACAAGATAAGTAATGTAATATATGTACACTGAGACTCCGCCAGCAGAACAGTGAGTACAGCTCTGGAGTATAATACAGGATGTAACTCAGGATCAGTACAGGATAAGTAATGTAATGTATGTACACAGTGACTGCACCAGCAGAATAGTGAGTGCAGCTTTGGATTATAATACAGGATGTAACTCAGGATCAGTACAGGATAAGTAATGTATGTACACAGTGACTGCACCAGCAGAACAGTGAGTGCAGCTCTGGAGTATAATGCAGGATGTAACTCAGGATCAGTACAGGATAAGTAATGTATGTACACAGTGACTGCACCAGCAGAACAGTGAGTGCAGCTCTGGAGTATAATGCAGGATGTAACTCAGAATCAGTACAGGATAAGTAATGTATGTACACAGTGACTGCACCAGCAGAATAGTGAGTGCAGCTCTGGAGTATAATGCAGGATGTAACTCAGGATCAGTACAGGATAAGTAATGTAATGTATGTACACAGTGACTGCACCAGCAGAATAGTGAGTACAGCTCTGGAGTATAATACAGGAGGTAACTCAGGATCAGTACAGGATAAGTAATGTATGTAACAGTGACTCCACCAGCAGAATAGTGAGTGCAGCTCTGGAGTATAATACAGGATGTAACTCAGGATCAGTACAGGATAAGTAATGTATGTACACAGTGACTCCTCCAGCAGAATAGTGAGTGCAGCTCTGGAGTATAATACAGGATGTAACTCAGGATCAGTACAGGATAAGTAATGTAATGTATGTACACAGTGACTGCACCAGCAGAACAGTGAGTGCAGCTCTGGAGTATAATACAGGATGTAACGCAGGATCAGTACAGGATAAGTAATGTAATGTATTTACACAGTGACTGCACCAGCAGAATAGTGATTGCAGCTCTAGAATCCTGCACACCTGTATTAATGAGACAGCTGCTCCATTCTTAAGGGGCACAGAACCCCCACTCTGGTGATCGGTATGGTTCCCAGTGGTCGGATTTCCACCTTACAGATGCTTTATCCTTTATCCTATGTGTAGGGGCAAATCTGATATCTGCCATTGGGGGACATTGGGAACACCAGCATACTCATGAGCCGGTCCTGGTGAAATCTGTGGTTTCGGTTGACGTTCATGACCGCCTTTAGGCACGCCCTGGATCACAGTTATTTCGTTATAATGGATGTTTGTAGCCAGACACTGAAGAACATGGGAACCAATACGTTTTTAATGTCAGCCGGAGGGATAATGGACTCGACATGAAAGCCCCAGCCCAACATGGAAGCTTCTACTCCATGACCTATAATGTTTCTTTGTGATCTCATTTTAAGGAAATGTTTGAGCATTAAACATTTTCCCACAGGGCTGAGACAATATCCTCGCCCTTTGCCAAAAAACGCATTCACATTGATCTCTCCCGGCTCAGCATTTCAAGGTATGCTACTGGAAAAAAGAAAAAAAAAACCTTCACTCCTTGCCAGTTCCCTCCTATTGATGGTTATCAGGTAAGGAACCCGGCTGACTTACAAGACCTGGAGGTGTCCCTCCGAATGCTGCACCTTGAGCCTGGCAGGAGCCCGGGCGTCTCATGTTAATCCTGGGCAAATACCAGATAGAATTGTGTAAAGTGACGAGCTCAGCTGCTCTGTTAATGGGGAAACGTGCATTTTTCACATAGGAGTGTTCAACTTTTTTTTTCACCTTGAACCTTTTATTCACTCAGTGCAAGAATTTGCAGATTTTGCCAAGGGCTGAACTATTTCATTATGGCCCCGAAGGTAAAAATGTCTTTCCTCGTAAGCATCATGGTGCATATTCATTTTGAGCAAATGTCAAAGGCTACCTAGAATACCAATCTATATAAAACCTGTCACTTTCTAGATATCATACATTGCATCACTTGTCTTCATCCTGAGTTACATCCTGTATTATACTCCAGAGCTGTACTCACTATTCTGCTGGTGGAGTCACTGTGTACATACATTAGTTATCCTGTACTGATCCTGAGTTACATCCTGTATTATACTCCAGAGCTGCACTCACTATTCTGCTGGTGCTGTCACTGTGTACATACATTACTTATCCTGTACTAATCCTGAGTTACATCCTGTATTATACTCCAGAGCTGCACTCACTATTCTGCTGGTGGAGTCACTGTGTACATACATTACTTATCCTGTACTGATCCTGAGTTACATCCTGTATTATACTCCAGAGCTGCACTCACTATTCTGCTGGTGCAGTCACCGTGTACATACATTACTTATCCTGTACTAATACTGAGTTACATCCTGTATTATACTCCAGAGCTGCACTCACTATTCTGCTGGTGGAGTCACTGTATACATACATTACTTATCCTGTACTGATCCTGAGTTACATCCTGTATTATACTCCAGAGCTGCACTCACTATTCTGCTGGTGCAGTCACTGTGTACATACATTACTTATCCTGTACTGATCCTGAGTTACATCCTGTATTACACTCCACAGCTGCACTCACTATTCTGCTGGTGCAGTCACTGTGTACATACATTACATTACTTATCCTGTACTGATCCTGAGTTATATCATGTATTACAATTCAGAGCTGTACTCACTATTCTGCTGGTGGAGTCACTGTATACATACATTACTTATCCTGTACTAATCCTGAGTTACATCCTGTATTATACTCCAGAGCTGCACTCACTATTCTGCTGGTGCAGTCACTGTGTACATACATTACTTATCCTGTACTAATCCTGAGTTACATCCTGTATTATACTGCAGAGCTGCACTCACTATTCTGCTGGTGCAGTTACTGTGTACATACATTACTTATCTTGTACTGATCCTGAGTTACATCCTGTATTATACTCCACAGCTGCACTCACTATTCTGCTGGTGCAGTTACTGTGTACATACATTACTTATCCTGTACTGATCCTGAGTTACATCCTGTATTATACTCCAGAGCTGCACTCACTATTCTGCTGGTATAATCACTGTACACATACATTACTTATCCTGTACTTTTTCTGACTTACATCCTGCTTTATTTGGGCAAGTTCCTGGGTGCAACTGAAAATTCCCTACCTTCTAAGATTAGAAATGTTCTCTGAACCACTAGGGGGAGCCTAATCCCTGGAAACAGGCGCAGTGCACTTGTAAGAGCAGCTTCTCACCTGGTTTACTCTTCTGGACCCAAAGATGAAAGTAATGGAAGTGAAGAAGACAATCACATAAATGCTGAGCAGTTCTGATTAATTCTGACACATAGGTCTGCATGGGAGCTGTGTACACAGAAAGATATTGAATTTTTTAGTAACCAAGTCTTTTCAAGTTGTTTTATATGTTTTTTTTTCAGATGCATTGAAACAATAGAAAAAAAGATCTCGCAAAATTTTAGCTTCCTGTTCAGAAACCAAGTGCCCCATAATTTCCACATGGTCTTCGTCTGGTTGGAGGCTGGATTCCAGGACATGGACCGTGGCGGGCATTGACTGATCAGGGCAGGTCTTTAATTGGGCCATGCCACCCAGCATTTTACTGTTGGCATTGATACCAAAGCCTAATAGCGGGGAGGTGAAGGGACACGCTCATGTCTGTGCCAAGTATAATGTATGCGATGACAAGCTTTTTGTTCCCTCCGACGTGTGCCATTCCAGCCTCTAATTGGCGAGGTCTTCGGGCAGCTTTGTGTAGAGATCTGGGCATGAAACTGAGCAGGAGGGGGGCAGAGAATGGACGGGACGTACATGTCAATCAATCAGTTACCATTGATGTTATTATAGATAATCCTATATTATACCTACATAAAAATGATCAAAAAAATCATAATAATTAAAATAAAAAACATGCACCCATCAAGATCAACCAGAGAACGTGATTAAAGGGGTGCTTAATATTGATGATGTCGTCAATATCAGATCGGTGAGGGTCTGACGATCAGCTGTTTGAGGAGGCCGTGGTGAGCGCTGTGGCCTCCTCGCGGCTTACCTTGTCCTTTGGATAGTGGCTGTGCTTGGTACCACTTCAATGGGACTGAGCTGTTCCTAGGTCATGTGACTGATGGCGGTGCAGTCTCTTCGAACAGCTGATCGGCAGGAGTGCCATGAGAAGGACACGCGCCAATCTAATATTGATGATCTATCAATATTATTATTGTTATCATCAACCATAATTACATAATATAACTCCAAGAAGACACATGGTCAGAATCAGCATGGTGAATACTAGGGATGAGTGAATTTCTTGAAAATTCGATTCGGCTGATTCGCCGAATTTTACAAATTCGCCACGAAGCACATTTTTTTGTAAGTAGTGGGTGCAATGACGGGCAGCTACGATAGCGCCGCCCCCGTCATTGTACCCCTCAGATGCCACGTTCATACATGATCGCGGCGTCTGAGTGTAAAATAAACATTAAAAAATACATTAAATCAAACTTACCTCCTCCATTTGCTCGCGAAGGGCCGCCAGCCGCCATCTTGCTTGAAGATCTGGAGCGAAATTTCGCGCGGTCGCGAGATTACGTCATCACGCCGCCGGCGTGGTGATGTCATACGTCACTATGCGCGGGATTTCGCCCGGGATCTTCAATCAAGATGGCGGCTGGCGGCCCGTTGCGAGCAAATGGAGGAGGTAAGTATGGATTTTTTTGTTTTTTACACTATTTCAGGATAAATCGATTCGCCGACAAGAAGCGCAAGGAAATTTCAGCTTCTAGGCGAATTGAATTTATCCTGAAATTCGGATTGAATTCCACTTTGTGGGATTCGATTCGCTCATCTCTAGTGAATACATTTTGAAAAATTCGATTCGGCAACTTTGCCGAAGTTCGTCGAGGTATTCGATACGTTCTGAATTAATTTGTCATGAATCGCTATAAATCAGGTATACCCAGGTCACTCTGCCTTAAGGTACAGCCACACGGAGCGGCCATGCTGCGGTGAAGAACTGTGCGGCCAAGTAGCTGGCAGCTGCCTTTCATGTAATAATGAAGATCGCACTGTATAGTCCTCCTTCATTGTTACTGATGGCAGTTGCTGGTCTGGGGTTTGGCTGGTTAGGTGGGGATAATATGCTTATTATTACTGTTCTCCTGCAGGTTATTTGACAGTAAACACAGAATATTAATCAGTTCTGGCATACCCACTTCTCCAACCCCAGCGCTCTCCGGCCCTACAGGTGAGAGCCCTTCTTCTACCATCTGCTTTTCCTTCTTTTCCACATCATCTAATATTGATGAGAATATGTTGTCAGGAACATCCAGCTCCTCCTCTCTCTGTATCTTGATGACTTTTCTAGGACATGGAGATTTTGAAGGATGATTTGGAAGAAGTAAAGCCAGCAAATAATGAGGATGGTCATCATTAAGACCTGGCCCCCTAAGGGGTACAGACTAAGATATGTAATTCAATACCAATAAGATGGAAGCCTTTATTAGTCCACTGCCAGCGTGCCAAACAATACCGTCCAGTCTATGGGTGATGTAGGAATAAATAAATAAAAGTGATGCAGCATACGTCTCGTCCCTGCACTCTCTCTGCACTCTCCCTTTCCAATATTCTTCTATTAATCATTTTCAGCAACACTGTTCCTAGCGCATGAGCATTTGCTACGTCTCTCCCAAAGCTCAGCTCACAGGACAATAACGGAGACAGCGTGGGGTGAGAGTTTTATAAGGCTGTGACATCACAGGGGGTGGCTATCTGCGGATTGCACAACAGCTGGCTGCACGACATTATGGGTGATTTTGCGTTCCCGATCTTTTTACTTTCAATTTGTAACATGTGCAGCCGCTATCTTAGGAAAAACTGATTAGTTGCCACGAAGCGTGAGGAAATTTGGAAACTTCAGATCGAATTCCACTTTGGATCCTTCGCTTTGCTCAACACTAATCATCATGATTAATATTCATCATCAAACTTCATCATCCTTATCATTAATCATTATTATCAATATCATCATCGTCATCAATCAAAATGATCATCAACTTCAATCATCATCAATCATTAGTGTATGGATAAAAAGAAACACTATTATTACTTATTAGCATTAACAACAGTAACATCAGCATCAATCATCACCAGCATAATTAACATCAACTTCAACATCATCAGTTATCATTATCATCATCATCTTCAATACAATCAATTATCACTAATCATTAGCATCATTATCATCATCAACAGCTTAATCATCAATTGTCATAATCAGTAACATCAGCATCAATCATCGTCAGCAATCTCAGCATCATCAATCAGTATCAATTACCATTAAGGGTTATCATTATCAGCACATTAATCATCAATCCTCATGAACAATATAGTATCATTAGTCACCATCATCATCAATTATCACTAATGATTAGCATTATTAACAGCTTAATCATCAATTATCATAATCAGTAACATCAGCATCATCAATCAATGTCAACATCAATTACCATTAATGGTTATCATCATCATTAATCATCAATCATCATAGTATCATCAGTCATCATAACCATCATCATCATTATCAATTATAATTAATCATTAACATCATCAACAGTAACATCAGCATCAATCATCACCAGCATCACTAACATCAACTTTAACATCATCAGCGGCAATTACCATTAATCATTATCATCATCAGCACAGTAATCATCAGTCATCATTATAATCATCATGAGCTATCATTAATCATTATCATAATCATCAACAGCGTAATTTACATAATCCTTATGATTCTCATTCATTTTTAGGGGAAGCAAATCTGTTTTGCTGATCGCTCTGATTTGCTGTAGAATATAATAGGAGAATGGATTTGACTATTATTTTCATATATTTTCATAAAATCCGTTAATTCCCCAATGCCTCCTGCTGCTCGGCTATGACTTTCCATATAAAAATTCAGAAATATTGCATTTTTCTGCCATTTCTTATTTTCTGCAGCTGATTTGTCGGCTTTGCTGTATAGACTGGGACACAGTCAGCAGAGTCATCTCATTATCATTTTAATGTATGGGATTTAATGGCAGCTCTTTTATTATGCTGGAGGTAAGGCGGGATAGTGATATTACAGACTACGCACACAAATAACCCTCTGTAGGCTGCACCCCAGGTCTTTTTTTTTTTTTTGGTGGTGGTGGTGGTGGGGGGTTGGTGAGGGGTGGTTCGGACAGCCTACAGCTATCAGCCGACAGCAGGGCATGATGGGAGTTATAGTTTTACAACAGCTGGAGAGACGCAGGTTGAGCATCCCTGGTCTAGACAGTCAACACAGAAAGTAAGTGAGTCTCCAATATGGCTGCCTCCGCACCATGGATCTTGTAGTAAAATCCGTCTCGTACTTGCAAATCTGACATGTGTGAACATAGCCTTACAGTCCAGTAATGTGATCACTACATGACCAGGCATCAGCGGTTTGGGTCCGGGGCTGGATAGGATGGATTGAAGTTCGGTCAACTTTCTTGAAGATCGTACGAACCGAACCTAAAACGAACCTTATACGAACGAATATACGGATGGAATGGAACTTCCAAAACATAACGTACCCCTGGAAAAAATATCAGAAGTTCGAATCTGGACCGAACCGTTTTGTAGTTGGAGTTCGTTCGGTTCGGAAATTGATGGAAGGCAGGATACAAGGGATTGTAAGTAATAAATACCATATTTGTGGCACATTATACCCACCCCAACAGAGCCAAATACCACAGTGCATCACAAAATACATCCCAAAAAACATCCATTGGCAGGCTGTTAGGAAGGCTCAGGTGGCCCCCTGGGCATCGGCCCACCGGGATATTTCCCTGTAAGGTCTATGGCTAATCCGCCCCTGTCAAGACCCATCCATGCATAACTCATCTAAATTGCCACTATATTTCCTTAGTAGCGCCCACTGGTAAGTTAGAAGAAGCCTGGACCTATTTGAGATGCTCTCCAACTTTTCCAGAAACAGAGATAACTACGGGGAAAAAAAAGCAGAATAGAATTTCGAAGAACCCTCGAAGAACAACTGTCAACTTTTTGTAAATCTTTTTTAAGTGATTTTTGAAAAAGCTAATTTTTTTTTTTCAAGCTCCACGCTTCATAATGCCCCTCCGCAAGCTGCTGGCCGTCTCAGATCTCGCTTTTGTGCCAAGCCTCACACAGTTAGTCTCTGCCACAACCAACAAGCTGTCAACATTTTCTTAGCTGCGAGCTTTGTGCCTTTGTTTCGCTGGCCTGCACGAGCCTTGCAGCTGGTGTTAGAAGCCACTGGAGCAGCCTGTGATCAATCGTCTGTGAAATTCCCCCTGAACAGCCATGTATCCCTCATTTCTCATCACTAATGACGCCCGGATTCCAGTCTATTCACTGGCAGTAAAACTTTACAAGGCCTGTGTGTTGGGGGCACACTGAGCCTACAAGAATAGCAGGACTAATGGCTTAAAAAGCAACTGTGAACGTTAAAAATGATCGCACGCATGGGGTCCCCCGCATAGGCTCCTTTTACATCCCCAGATAAAGCTGATTTGATTATTTTAATACAAATGCAATGGTGACAATGAGAGAACAGTTGTTAAATATAACAATCCGATAGAGCCCGGTATTTTCATGCTGAAAGTGATTCTTGGCTTTCTTTTTTTTCCCTCCTTTTCGAGCCTCGCAGATACAAAGTAACATAAATTAGACGGGGAGGGGGGGATTGAGAAAAGTGATGTCCTACAGACACTTGTCAGAGCCGGAGGGAGGGATATGGTCATTTGGAAACATTGTAACTTTTGGAACATCAGCGCAGAAACTGGAAACATTACAATATGAGAGATCAGAGCTTGGGCCCCTTCCATTGGATGGATTTTCACTAGGTGGGGCACATAGAGAAGTAAGGGCCCCATAGCAAGGATCAAAACAGGCCCCCCACACAGGACAGAACGGTTTCCGCCTAAACCCCTTTCAGTGACCCTTGAGCCCTTTTTTCCGCTGCCTCATTTACTAAAAGTTGTTCCTTTAGAGGGTAGAGTCCTGACCAAGTTTTCATCTCCAGTAGAAGAGGAGACGATCCCGACTAAGACTGGGCCCCTTCTTGTCCCTGGCCCCATAGCAGTCACATGGTCTGCCGCTATGGTAGTTACGCCCCTGCTCATTGGGCCCCATAGCAAAAGTGAAAGGGGTTCTGCCAAGTTTATAAGATTTCCCCTATCTGCAGGATAGGGGACAACTAGTTGACTCTTTTCCCCAGTTCTGATGGAGAGTCAGGTCATGCATGAGCTGAGCGCTATACACTGCGTTCTCCGCTGCTCCAATAGACAATGAATGGAGTGGCAGTGCCGCTCCGTTAGAATGGGAGAACGGGAACCCCGTTGTTGAGATCAAAGGGGGTTGGATCACCAATGATCAACTAGCTTTGCCATATCCTTTGGATAAGGATAACTTATAAACTTAGCACAACGCCATTAATATGCTCCACCCACCAGGTTTTTCTGTTTGCACCCATCAAATACTCCCAGGCAATGCAGAACATAAAGCACCATCCCTGGAACCTTTTTTTAAATTAGGTGGAAGACATTTTTAAGAAAAAAACGTAATAAAAAAAAGTCACCCTCTGCCTCAGAAATGTGGTGCTCATTCTGAACACCATAACACCAGACAACTAGCATCAATACATTGATAAATCTCCCCATACAGATCTATGTCTGCTGCTTCCTTTCCTATACTGTATTATAAAACTGTCTGCCTGCAGCCACCACTAGGCGGAGCTCAGTGCATAGGAATGTATACAGTCAACATTGATATAATTGGATTCTGTAGATCATTTCTTTTGCACTGAGCTCCCCCTAGTGGCTGCTGATGGGAAATGCAGTGAACCTATGTTGGGAATAGGAGAAGCAGTTCCTTTCTGCACCCACTAGGACCCATAGCAGTTACATGGTCTGCCTCAATGCTAGGTCCACCACTGGTTACATAGGACAACCTCTTAGGGTGGGTTCACATGACGTTTTTGCCATCCGTTTAACGGATACAAAAAGCCTTTACGTTAATGGATGTCTCAGACTGATGCCATACAGTGGCATCCGTTACGATAGAGTTCCATTGCAAAACAATGTTTAAGTTAACACATACATTTTTTTACCGGACTCCTCAGGATAGAAAATTGAATTGTGCTGCGGTTTTATATCCTATTTTATTAGGGGGTCCGTTATTGTCAGAGCTTAGGCCCACCGGAGCATCCGCTGGTACTCTGGTGGGCCAGTGCGACCCTGTTTCTGCCATTGGACCCCCACTCATCACAAGAACAAGGAGGAGGGGGGGGGGGTGGTGTATCTATCTCCCCATATATATGAAGTGGCGGTCTAACATGCGGTCCCATTCATCTCTAAGGGACTACCGGAGATTGTCAAGTTTTTGAAGTTGAATGGAGTGGTAGCAAGCATCTTTAGTGTCGAGCTGACACTCTATTCATACAAGGAGACATAGGTCATGATTGGAAAAGGTTCTGCCAGTCAAATCCCCACTGATCAGACTCATCCCCCCTTCTGCAGAAGACAAGTTTAAAACTTGCCATTATCCCTTCAAAAAGTAGTGATGTCCAGTGGCATCTCATGGATTATCACTCACTACTATATCAGTGTTCAGTTCAATCTTCAAAGGTCTTTGAAGGTACTATCTCTCCTTGGGGAGAGAGGGCCTTAATCGGCATGAGGAGACTTATAGGCCATACATGCTGCTCTGGAATTCTGGGAAGAAAAGGGATGCAAATGAGCTCTTAACAAGCTCTGCCTCTGATGCCACCAGATGTAAGGCAGCTATCCTGTAAGGTAAGTCAATGTTCAGCTCTCCTCACGCCGATTAAGGCGCTATCTTCACAAGGAGAGATAGTACCCCCTTTACCCTGGCTTGGCCTCTCACCCAGTTAAGCCAGTACTCTCTGCTCTGTACTGATGAGGGGCAATCACGGAACTCCCGTAACATGCAGATGAGATGCTGGCTTATTTAATATCCGAGTCATGTCTCAAGACTTATTTAAAGAGCTGAACACTGACTTACAGGATAGCTGCCTTACATCTGGTGGCATTAGAGGCATAGCTTGTTAAGAGCTCATGTGCATCCCTTTTCTTCCCATCTTCAATTTGAACACCCTAAGCCAGCAGGTAGCCACCAAGACCTAAAAGCTTCAAGAACACCCCAACTGAGGTAAGATTGGTCTATTGAACCATCCAAATGAGGAATCCAACTTGCATGATGGCTCATGATGTCAACTGACCATATTGTAGTACATACTGGACATCAACAAAACCTTTACCATACTTCTTTAGCTGGGCAAGTTGGGAAGCGGGTGAGCCAACCTACCACAACAAGAGCCATACCTTCCTCAAAGTCTCCAGATTTTATGCTGGTTTTGAAGCCACTACCAATGGTGCAAACTGGATTGCCAAACCTAGGAAACCTTAAATAAATGTCAACATAATATTCAAGCAATCCATATGAAAATTGACTTTGGTGGATGACTGAAAAGTATATCTCTATCTCCATAGCTCATCCAACCAGAACGTGTTCATTGTCCCTCATGATTGATTACTTCAGAGGAACGTCAAACTCTCATTGTTACACCTAGTTCTATTTTGTAGCCTGACAAAATCTATAGAGGCTTTGAAGTACAGATCATGAGTATATGGTCTAGTTTTGAGGTCAATGACCTGTGTGGATAGAAAGGTGTATGTGGCTTCCTTTTCCAAAACTGTGTCCCCAAGCTTTAAGACTCATGCACTTATAGGCCGTGTTACAGCTTCATATTGCTGCTCTATTGTATGGGGTGTCATACCTGGTGGCGGGGAGGGTCACTATGAATAAAGCTGGCTCCAGAAGAAGACAGTACTAAGGGAAAAGCAGTGGCTGCCATATTGAAAGGCGCTGACAATGACTTACCAAGACCTTTTAGCCATTCCTTAGGAGACTTGTGTATCATTGGAGTCAGATGCCAACAAGGACGTGGATGGTGGCATTTTGGTAGATGGAGCTCCTGAGGGGGCTGGTAACAAATGAACCACAACTTGATGCTAACAGAAGGAGTGCAATGGAGAAGGATCTGGTGCCAGGTAGAGGGTGGCAATGGGTATTGCAGGCAGGGGCGTAGCAGGGGCCCTGGTGCAAGAGTTCTGCTTGTGCTCCCTTCCCTTTGTGGCCGGGGCAGGCCTTCCTGCTGCCTGAGGCAAACATTAAAATGCCCCCCCCACCCATGCCCAATTCTTGACCTAACCCATTCCCTCCGGCCAGAGGTGTAACTTGACCAGCATGCGCTTTCTATAATACCAGTGTCTTCTTATGCGGCACAAGGGTCTTTGGGCCCCCATAGTCTCCTGGGCCCGGTAGCGACTGTTACCTCTGCTCCCCCTATAGCTACGCCAGTGATTGTAGAAGTTATGGTCTGTTATGGGAAGCTAGGGCTGCTATTTCTCCTTCTTAATGGATTTGGTAGCAGAAAGCAATCAAAACATGAACCTGTCACGCAAAATACCATTTCCAATTGCTTCCAGTCCATTCAAGCTTAGGCTACTTTCACACTGGCGGCAGGCCTGATCCGGCAGGTGAAGGGTGCTGCCGGATCAGGCCTGCCGCAGTGACATGTGTGGAGCCGGAACCGCGCTCCGGTCCCACACATGTCACACAGTACATACATACACATAAACATACACACACATATAGACATACAAACACACATACATACTTACATGCTTCCCAGCAGGTCTTCGGAGCGTCAGAGGGACAGGACGGCTCACGCAGGTCACGATTCCCCACAGCGCCCTCTGCTGGGCGCCTGGTGGAATCGTCATCTGTGCGCGCCGTCCTGTCCCTCCGACGCTCCGAAGACCTGCCGGGAGCATGTAAGTATGTATGTGTGTTTGTATGTCTATATGTGTGTGTATGTTTATGTTTATGTGTATGTCTGTGTCTGTATGTGTCTATGTGTAGCCGGATCCGTAATGAACTCCATTGAAAGTCAATGGAGGGCGGATCCGGTTACCATTATGGTCACACCAGACGGATCCACCCCCCATTGACTTGCATTGGGGCTCATTCCGGATCCGTCTTGGTGCGGATGCCTGGTCCGGAGAGCAAGCCGCAGCATGCTGCGGTTTGTTCTCCGGTCTGAAGACGGAACGGAATGCTTTCAGGAGCATTCCGTTGTCTTCAGTTCAGTTTTGTCCCCATTGACAATGAATGGGGACAAAACTGAAGCGTTTTATTCCGGTATTGAGCCCCTATGACGGAACTCAAAACCGGAATTTTAAAACGCTAGTGTGAAAGTAGCCTTAGTCGTAATTTCCTTGGTGCTATCAACCAGTCTCACCTTGAGGTATTAAGAAAGCCTCAAGGTGACACAAGATATCAGCTACTTTCTTACAGCCTATGTGTTGACTTTTGTGTGCCCTAATCATTTTACAGTGCACCATGGGAGTTTGCATAAAGCCGAGAAATGCGTTAGTTTCGTGACTTTCACCTGAAGCTAAATGAAGAACAAGCAGTCAGTAGGACAAGCTTCCACCATGTAAGTCATACTGATTTTCTTCCAATTAACAGTTCATAGCTACATTTCAATGGATCTTCTTTTAGAAGTCATACGCTAAGAAGACCATGTTGACTGCCAATACTGATCTTAGATTAATAGATCTTTAACATTCTGAAGGAACATTTCTGTCTTGAAGTGTCCTTCAAAACGCTAGTGGTCTTCTAAAGAAGATCAAGACCACTGACGTATCTGAATCTCCCAATTCTCCATTAGCCAAGCCAAAAGTATTTACTTCAGTGGGGCTCAGGCAACGGACTGGGCATATAGACATCCAGTACATCCAGTTCTTTTTTCCTTCCACACATGGGGGAACAGTTGGAAGGTCCCAGCCTGTTGATGTAAATTTGTAGGATTGGCCCACTTTGTTGTAATGTATATGGTCCTCTTGGATCTTCTGCACAGGTAACAGATGCTGGGTGGCAACCAACTGTGCTACACAGGCAAGGAATAAGTAACAATGTCTTGGAATGTGAAATCATCTCCATTTCTAACTATCTAAAACCAATCCAGGTTCATTTTCTGTATCCTCTCCTTGACGTACAAATAAGGTCTCAAGGTGATGCATGATTTTTTGATATCTGGATACTATCAAGTTAGCAAACAATTGTTGTGCCCTAGAAAATGGATATATTTGTGTCTACAGCTCACACGCAAACCTATGTGTCTCCATGGCTACAGACTACAAACAAACCCAGTGTAGTCTGAGCCTACATTTTTCTTAAAGGGAACCTGTCATCAACTTTATGCCGTCCATACTAACGACAGAATAAAGTAGAGACAGGTGAGTTGATTTCAGTAGTCTGTCATTTAAAAGTTAAAAGTAAGTGGTTGCCGAGAACCAACATCACATTGCAGATTGGGCCTGGAAAAGAGTCACTGCCACCTGAGAAGAGTCCTGGTTATTCATAAATTCCTGCTGTCCGTGTCCACCTGTTGATGACTGACAGTCTTCTACCTAGTTTTCTCCTTTTCCTTCTTGGAGAGAACGGCCAACTATCAGCAGATGGGCGGGAGAGCAGGGGATTATGGATAACATGACTCTTCTCAGGTAGATTTGACTTTATTCTAGGCCCAGTCTGCAATAATTAAGATGCTGGTTCTCAGCAACCACTTACATTTAGATGATGAGTGACACACCGCTGAAATCAGCATTTCCGTCACTATTTTGCCCTCAGTGAGGTCAGCATAAAGTTGATCTCGTATCTCTCCAGTACTTCTTCTTAAGATACATTTGGTAGACTACTAAGAAGTAGGAGACAGATCAAGGCCGTATATCTACTATAGGGAAAACCCATTGAGCATCTATGAGGCCCTTGGGGAGATGCAGCACTCCTTTGTTGATTCTTTCCCCTTTGCTTTTGGGTGACAAGCACCTAAATTGTATGAGGAGGTGGGGCCCTACTATTTTGGGTTGCAAAAACCTGGCTGGCACCAAAATGGAGACCCATAATGCAGTCACGTCCCTTCTATGTATATCACTGACACAATGGGAGGGAATATTTTACAGGATGGGAAAATCGGAGATTCCAAGAGAAAACAATTTCCAATCAGCACAAACGGGTTTCTCCCACTGTCCCTCCCCACATCTCACCCACTTTTTTTTTTTAGGAATTAGTGGAGGTCAACCCTCATAGACCTCATTAAAGGGTTGTTCCAGTACTTAGATATATTTGGCCTATCCTCAGGATAGGTCATCAGTTTCAAATCAGTGGGGTCTGACACCTGACACCCCACCTGATTTTCGGGCAGCCAGTGCCAAAAACTACACAGTGGATGAAGGCACCATACATGGTATAGTTTCTGGTGCTGATGTATTGCAGCTCAGTTCCCATTCAGTTGACAGAGCATTATGTTTCTGGCTTTGATGGCCGCCCAAAACAGCTGATGAGTGGACTGCAGGGTGTTGGCTCCCCACCGATCTGATATCGATGACCTATCTCCAGTACCAGTTAGGGCTCATTCAGACGGCCGTATGATGTCTGCAAAAATATGGATCCCTTTTTTTGTGGACAGTTCAACATGTCCGCAAAAAAACGGATAGCATTCCATTTTTTTGCGGACCCATAGACATCAATGGGGCCATGTCCTGATTTTAACTGACAAGTATAGGACATGTTTAATTTGTTTTGCGGAGCCATGTAATGGAAAAAAGGGTCCATAGAAATGAATGAGTCAGTATGTAATCCGCAAAAAAACGGATCTGCATTTTGGCGGACAACATACGGCCGTCTGAATGAGCCCTAAACCTCATCTCCAGTTGAGGTTTCATATGGTGGCCTAGCTATAGGAAGCTCCTGGGCCATGGTGCCTGAGAGGGACCAAAAGAAACTACTAGTATTTAAATATCACATGGTAGGTAGGGGCCCTATTGCAGATTTTGCAAGGGGCCAAGATGCTTCAAGTTATGCCTCTGACCACTGATCGATTTATATATAGTCAATGTGATCTTTTGATAGATCTTTCGTGAATTGAGAAGGACAGATGGAAAACTGATGCAACAGCGAACCAAACATCGTGTCTGAGAAACCAAGACCGCACCCGATACTGATTGAAGCCAGCACTGGTGGATAATACAGACTGGCCAAAAACTGAGAACCCGGTCCCAATAACTTTGCCCCTCTTGGAAGCATGGAGGGTTTGAAAATGGAGTCGTGGATCCTGATGTTCCTGCTTGTTATAATTATCCTCTCAAGATTCATATTATGGTCGTGTCTGAGCAAATACATAGACTACAAACTGTCTAAAAGATTCCCAAATAGACCAATGAAAGACAAACGTGAATTTTAAAAGTTGGTGAAAAGGAATGTATCATCAGAACATGACGTATTTAACAAAAGTTTTTGTTTTAAGCAGATTTTTTTTTAATTGAGCTGTTTTATGTCTATAATACAATTTGCATGAGTTTATGATATAAGCCTTAAAGGGTTATTCTGATTTTAGACAATGGGGGCATATCGCTAGGATATGCCCCCATTGTCTTATAGGTGCGGGTCCCATCGCTGGGACCGGTACCTATATCCAGAACGGAGCCCCCGAACTGAATGAGGGCGCACTGCGCATGCACAGCCGCCCTCCATTCATTTCTATGGGGCCGCCGAAAATAGTCGGAGCGCTTGCGCCCTGTGCTCCCATTCGTTTCTATGAGCGCGGCGGGGAGCTACGCCTGGTGGTGGCTGGACCCCCGGAAACCCGGGGTCCTCCAGGCGCAGCGCTCCCCGATCCGTTCTGGATATAGGTGCGGGACCCAGCGGTGGGACCCGCACCTATAAGACAATGGGGGCATATCCTAGCGATATGCCCCCATTGTCTAAGATGAGAATACCCCTTTAAACATCTTAAAATATTCCAGATTACACACTGGCCAATAAAAACACACAATACACTGACATTTACTGTATTCTGCAGCTCATTTGTCAGCTTTGTTGTGTAGACTGGGACAGAATGAGCAGAGTCACCTCATTAACAACGAGTTGCAAGGAATTGAATGGCAGCTCTCTCCTGTAGACAAAAGTAGGCTATTTTATATCTATATTTGACGTGAATTTATCATATGAGCCTTATGTGACTGTGTAATATAAACATGTTAAAATATTCCAGATTACACACTGTCCACTAAAAACATACAATACACTGACATTTACTGTTTTCTGCAGCTTATTTGTCAGCTTTAGGGCTCGTTCACACGACCGTATTTGTTTTTCCGTGTCCGTTCCGTTTTTCCTGTGGACCGTATGCGGAACCATTCATTTCAATGGCTCTGCAAAAAAAACGGAAAGTCTTCCATGTGCATTCTGTTTCCTCATGTCCGTATTTCCATTCCGCAAGATTATGAGTCTTGTCCTATTATTGTCCGCATCACGGACAAGAATAATACTGTTCTATTAGGGGCCAGCTGTTCCGTTACGCAAAATACGGAACACACACAGACGTCATCCGTATTTTTTGCGGATCCGTTTTTGTGGATCCGTTTTTTTTCATACGGATGTGTCCTTACTGTGTAGACTGGGCCAGAATGAGCAGAGTCACCTCATTAACAAAAGATTGCAGGGGATTGAGTGACAGCTCTCTCTTGTAGCCTAAATTAGGCTATTTTATGTCTATAATATATTTTACGTGAATTCATGATATGAGCCTTATGTGACATTATAATATAAACATCTTAAAATATTCCAGATTACACACTGGCCACTAAAAACACACAATACACTGACATTTACTGTTTTCTGCAGCTTATTTGTCAGCTTTACTGTGTAGACTGGGACAGAATGAGCAGAGTCACCTCCAACAATAGATTGCAGGGGATTGAATGACAGCTCTCTCTGGTACTGCTGGAGGCCTATGTAAGACAGGATAGCAACACCATACTCACAAATTAGGCTCTGTATCCATCCCCCCTGCCATTTAATGGTACTGGGGATGAGACTGGGCTTTAGAAATAATGTATTGCCAGAAACCCCTTTAAGGAGTTATTGGGTATAGAGAACTTGCATTTGGACGAGCTGAAGGAAAGAATTAGTGGCCATAGTGGCCTCATGAGGTCTGTCCTTTTTGCTGCAGCTCTCTCCCTTTAACAGTTCATTGGGTGTGTCCTTTAGTCTGCAGCTTTCTTCCTATCACAGCTCAGGGGGCATGTCATTTCTACTATAGCCCTCTCCCTGTAACTTTCACAGCTTCCAGCAGGAGATACGGCTGGTGGCAATTAAAGGATGGAACTGAGAATGTGCGACCACCTCGGCAATGTTACCGAGGTGGACAGAGAACTAAAGAAAAGAGGAACAAGCAGGTGGTGCTCTACACATACATTTTATGGAATAACTCAGCAACTATACAAAATTTTACAAACTACATGCAATTGCAAACATTTTTAGTTCAATGTGCTGGCTTGGAGACAGCAAAATATTTTATTTTTACAGAACCACCTCCTTTAAGTGATTGTCTAAATGTTTTCAAATGTAGAGGTTTCATTTCATGGGGATGCCACAATGCCTGTCCATGAGTTTTGTCTGTTATTGCAATTCTATTCTACTGATATGAATGGGACTGAGCTGCAGTAACACACACAACCTGATGAAGGAGGGTGGCGCTGTTTTTTTTTTTGTTAAAGCAGCCATATTTTTTATTTTCAGCCTTGTGCAACACACTTTAAGAACAAAGGTCAGGTTGTAAGCTGTCATGGGAAATAGATTCTTGTACGGCAAAAAGAAATCTCAGATGCCTATGAAAAGGAACAATGCATTTATAAAGCTATAAAGTCTCATTGGCAAGTCTGACATGACTAATGGTCTTAACCACTGGAATGAACACAATGTATCTCAATCTGGAACGCCGCTCTGACTCACACAGTTCTACCCTGGGAGGATAAACATAAATGTAATGGATTAACTGAAAAGGTCAATGTAAATCGAAGCTTGGCTCAAACTGGACCCAACTGGGGCGAAAACCATTACGGCACCTCCACGTGGCTGGATGAAGAGACTGCCTTCACCGAGGACATGATGACATCCTATCATATTGATGTGACATTCGTAAGACATGGGACCGCAGTACAATTGTCGGGACTTGTTTTGTAAACTGGTGTCCATTCATGGGATTATATTGTATACAGAGCAACCTCGTGACTATAACTGGACTAGACCTGGCTATGTCATGTCGTACGGCTATGTCAATCAGCAGTCTCAAATGCCTAGATGTTGCAGAACTAAAGCTCCCAGCATGTCCTGACACTGCTTTCTGTTCTGATCAATGATATCATCCTGGTTGCACGCAGTCACCACTAGGTGGAGCTGACTAGTGTTGAGTCCGCATGCTCACCGAGTGAACTCGAGCTCAATGCTCCAATCTCTTCCCCGCACTGTAATGTTGATTTGTATGCTAATGCCTACGAATTTGTACGCTAATGCGTACGCATTTTATAGTACGCATTGCATACGCTAATTAGTACGCAATTTATACTCTAATTAGTACGCAATTTATACGCTAATTAGTACGCAATTTATACGCTAATTAGTATGCATTGCATACGCTAATTAGTACGCATTGCATACGCTGCGTACGAATTAGTGTAACAAAATGCGTACGAATAAGTGTACAAAATGCGTATGAATTAGTGTAAAAATGCGTACGAATTAGAGAACAAAATGCGTACGGATTAGTGTACACAATGAGTATGAATTAGTGAACAAAATGAACAATTAGTGAACAGCGTACCAATTAGTGTAACAAAATGCGTACGAATAAGTGTAGCAAAATGCATACGCATGAGTGACCAAAATGTGTACGCATTAGTGTACAAAATGCATACGAATTAGTGTAACAAAATGAACTGCTAATTAGTACGCAATTTATACGCTAATAAACGTAATACTAAGCGTACAAATTGCATACTAATTAGCGAATAAATAGCGAATAAATAGCGAATAAATAAATCGCATATTAATTAGCGAATAAATTAGCAAATAAATTAGCGTACTAATTAGTAAATGAATAACGAATGAATAGCGAATATCTAGCGAATATAACAAATAATAGCGAATAATAGCGAATAAATAGCGAATAAATTATTACATTTATTCGCTAATTTATTGCTAATTTATTATATACCCTAATATTTAACCCTAATTATTATTATTATTATATAATTATTATATACAATTTATACGCTAATTTATACATACAGTACATAGAGTCCTATGGAAAGCTCTGAAGATGTTCCAGCCTTTGGGTCAGTTTTCTCTGCTCTGCCTTATTTCGGGATGTGTGATGATAAATGGTAATGAATGTGTTAATAATAGAGGTTGTTAGGGCCGAGTCTCTTGTAACTCACCAAATATTTGTTAGAATCCTTCCTGACGCCTGCTATCCGTATGCTGCAGGAGACAGGCACAATATCTTCTTCCAAATATTCAGTGACTCACTTCGACTTCCAGAGCATCCTGAAGAATTTGGGATTCCCCACATGTTCAGAAAGGAGCAATGTTTAAATTACGTAAAAGAGTCATGAGAAAAAAATCCTCATCTCCGGCCGATGATACAGTCATTAAAAATGTGTTACTGTATGTCTTCTGCCAACCTGAACATAGAGAGAGGGGCCTACAGCAAGGTCAAGGGTGGCCCCTACTATGAGCTGTGTTTGACCACCCAGGACAGACAAAATTTCATCACCTCTTGTGTCATCTGTGACTGTAGCTTTATTTGCCCCCCACCCCATGCAACTCATGTCCTCAGATTGTGGATAGACAGGAAGTCAGGCTGTTAAGATAACAAACACCACCATATACAGTATATACTCGGGGAAGTGAACCTCAATACAAGGGGAGTTTACTTTAAATGGCCAACCTCCTCAGAACCATTCCTTTTCTATATGCAGACTCACTGGAACCTCTGATACCCATTCATCGTCCCCCAGAGCACAGTATTTCATGGCTGCTGTTATGGGGAATACAAAAAGTGATTGCTGAGATGGGAAAACTCTTTTAAAGTGCACTTTTTCTGATACAAAGTTCCAAATCCCTTCTCATAGTCAAAAAGTTACATGATAAAACTTTGTCTGCCTGTAGTCTCCACTAGGGGGAGCTTAAGACTGAACTCAATAATTACACAATATACAGTGAGCTCCGCTAGTGGTGGTTATGGGAATTTATGATTTAAGGATTTTATCATGTAAGAGAGTTTCTGTCAGCAGTTCTGATGTGAAAATACTCACAGCATTGTGTAGGGCTGTGATGGCGAGCCTCTGGCACTCCAGCTGTGGTAAAACTACGACTCCTAAAATGTACACTTGCTTGGCTTTTCTCAGCCACAGAAATGAATGGAGCATGCTGGGAGTAGTAGTTTCACCACAGCTAGAGTGCTGAGGTTAGCCATCAGTGGGGTAGGGGCTAGGAGAGCAGTATATATATATATATATATATATATATATATATTGTAGAGCTTCCGTTATCAGAAGTAGTGTGATTATGTAGCTTTATTCTGCAAGGTTCTGAGGGCTCCTGCAAGTGCAGTGGAGGTGGATGTTCACTGTGAAGTTGCTCTCTGCACTGAACTGTTCTCAGCTCTCAATGACAGATGTATCATCCCATCAGGATGCTACGGTGGAAGCAGCTCAATTCAGAGAGCAGAAAGCACTTCACAGCGGCGCTCCACCTCCAGGGCACTTGCAGGAGCAGAACCTGGCAGAATAAAACTAAATATTCCCACTACTCCAGATAATAAAAGCTCCATAAAAGGTATGTTTGTGCTGCTTTCTTTAGCTCCTATCTAGTGCTGTGAGTAGTTTAGCGTGGTCAAAACTGCTGATAGATGCCCTTTAACTCTAGTTCGCCTGTAGCTGTGACCTCTGCAATAAGAAATTTACTGCCACAGAATTCCATGGTGCATGGTAAATCTAGCGCAAGCATATGAGAAGGATTGTAGTACGTAGTGCACCCGTGCACCAATGTGTTATCAGGGTGCACAGTGACAAATTCGGCTCTGCTACATCATTATATTTGCTTTGGAGAGGAAATGGTTACTGGCCTCTGTTGTGTTCTCCATAATTTGAAGGTTGTGTGTTTATTTTGTATCTGTCCCAGAATATGTACAGCACAGTAGCAGTAACATGACAAAAGCTATTCATTGCTGCCCGGGGTGCGGCCCTCTCCCGTGTCTGTAGGCAGCAGAACTTGGCTTCTTCTCCGTCTCCACATGTTTGAGGGGATTTCCGCCCGTCTTTCATCTTCTGCTCCCAGTGAAAGCTATTCCGGTAGAATTTAAAGCAGTATTTCCATCTCAGGCTTTGACGGTCTATCTCCAGGATCGAAGTCAGATAGGTGCAGGTCCCACCTCTGAGACCTGCAACTATCTCCAGAAAGGGCTTCCCTAGGTGAAGGAGAGCACAGCACGCAAGCATAGGCACTCCTATAGCGATGAATGGAGGGTGGCTGTGCATGTACGGTGAGCTCTCCTTCACTTCGGGAGCCCCGTTCGGGAGGTAGGAACAGGTCCCAGAGGTGACACTCAAAGCGCATCTTGACCATCCAGATCTGAGTTCCGCACCCCACAGACTGGGAATTGCAGAAAGAGTTAATGAGAATGGAATTGCACTCATTTGGTTATTTGGGAAAAATGAAAAGTGTATCTAGAAAGATTAAGGAAGGACTACTACTATCATCCAGTGGGAAGAGGGCATGTCAAAAAAGACCAGTATTTTCTCAGAAATCGCTTGCTGCAAACAGATTTACAATATCGCATGTTGTTCAAAAATCAAACACATTAAATTGCAACAACAACAACAACAACTGGGAACGTTCCCTGTGATGCACAGCTATTTGACGTTGTCAATGTGTTGTCCCTGGAGCTGAACATTCAACTTTGAGCTTTGAAGTTTTGAACTGTCTGTGGTTGATAACTTTTGAACCACAAGGGATATTGCAAATCTGATGGCGGCAATCGATTTCTGAGAAAATTCTTTCTTGATATCCATGACCCCCTTCCTATTGGACAAAATTTGCTCTTGATCCAATATGGTGGCTTTCAAGATGGTGGTGACGTTCCGGACATAGCCTAATAGGTAGGCACCCTCACCCATCACTTCCTTGTGTATTCAGATATTTAATTTCCCTTTTGTTTATGAAATAAAAAGGTGTTCTAAGACTTTTGACTCACCCTGTAGTATTGAAGAAGGAAGCCAGAATTAAAAGTGACAAAAGTGTTTTTAATAACTGCGACGTAGAACTTCAAATACATTCAGTCCAGTAAAGATATGGAGGCAGGCTGGGTGGCTGCAGTTTAACACTTAGGCTATACTGGCCTAATAATAGTCTAGTGATGGGTGTCTTGACTGTAATCCCTCACCTTGTAGCCGTGTCTTCAATACTGGAAGTAGCAGTTCACTCTGCTGTCTAGAATCTCAAGACTTTACTTGAGGAATCTGTAACAGGAGCAGGAGCTCTGCAGTGTGCTTCCTCTCTCCTCTTTTTCTGGCTGGCAGGAAGCAGGACCAGTCCACTTTTTCCAAAAGGAGGGGAACAGGGTGGTTAACCCTGTTCTTGGTTAACCTTTGCCTTCCATATAATCTGCTGTTTACAGAGGGCAATATGCTGCTGACAAATGATGATTTTAGGACAGGTGCATAAAATGGGATTACTGACACCACCTTTGGCCAATTTTCGGGAGCAAGTGTTTGTACGAATGTTCGTTACTAGTGTTGAGCGAGCACCTCTGTGCTCATATGCTCGGGTGCTCTGGCCAAGCACTAGGGGTTGCTCGAGTGCTCAGCCGAGCACCCGAGCATAATGTTAGTCAATGGGACTAAACCTGGCACCCCCTGCTCGAAAGAGGGGAGGGTGTCTGGTTAATAGAAAAATGTCCGAATCGCGACTTCTCCTCGTTTACTCCTTTCACTCGTAAAAGTATGCTAATTAACTGAATTTGTACGCATTAGCCTACAAATCAACATTACAGTGCGGGGAAGAGACTCGAGCATTACGCTGGAGTACACTTGGTATTCGGCCAAACACAAAGCGGACCCGAGCATAGGCATGCTCGGCTGAACAGCAAGTTCGGCCGAGCATACTCGCTCTACACTATTCGTTACTGATAATTGACTTGATCCTGGGTCCATGTGAGAGGGTCCTCCAGGTCCCTCTGTAAGGTGGTGGAACAGCCTCCATTCTGTGAATGCACCTGTTTCTGTAATTATAGTTGTTATTAAACTGACATTTCATTTTTGGCCACAAGATGTCACTGTTTACCACAGGAAAGACTATAGCTCCCTGGAGCAATGACCAAGAGATCCTGTTTGGCAGAGGTGGAGCTTCAGACTGGAGAAGTGTGTGGCAGCCATCTTGAGAGTGTGCTGCAAAGAGGCAGAGGAGAAAGAGCTACTGTCTGTGTTTCCTAGTGTGATCCACAAGTGAGACTATTCCCTAAGGGTAAATGCACACGATCAGGATTTATCTGCGGACAATCCGCACTGAAATCCGCAGGTGTTCTCAGTGAAATTCGTGCGGTAAATCCGCACCAATTGGTGCGGATTTGCGTGAGGATTTTTTTTTCAAGTGAATGGAGAAAATCCTCATGAAATCCGGACAGGAAAAATAAAATAAATTGACATGCTGCGGATTGTAAAATCCTCACCGCAGGTCAAAATCCGCACTAAAAAAATCCACATCGTGTGAATTGAGAATTTCAAATTGTCATAGAATATAATGTACATGACCTATGGACCGGATTTTCTGCACGCAAATCCGCACGTAAAATCCGCACGTAATCCTGATCGTGTGCATTCACCCTAAGGGAGCAAGACTCTGCAAGGAGATCTGGAACAGAGACTGTTACAATATTACAGACTAGAAGAACTACCATCAGGAGCCCTGCTGAGAGGACAAGTGGAAGCGTCAGTGAGACTGCGTGGTTGCCGGATGAGATTCTCTACCAGATACTTCTGAAAGTTAAGGTACCCAACGGACCCGGGTCAGTGAAAGAACTGAGGCCCACTGTGCAGACACAGTGGGTAACCGTGCACGCACCGCATTATGTTATTGGCGCCAATTCAGTAGCTACTGGGTAAAAGCCTGAAGATTAGACAGGTGGTGTGCAGGCTACAAGCTACCTTGCTACAGAAGTGGGGTTTACTGTGGCAAACAACTGGTTATACTCTTTCTGAGGTTTAGTGTTGATTGGTTAAGTTTGTAAACGTTTGTGTTATATCGCCGGCGCTCCTGAACCACACTTACAAAATTGTTTGTGGAGATTAGGGTATTAAAAGGTATAGCTGCTAGGTTACTATAACCTGCAGATAGGCAAAACTGTGGAGAAGCCTGGGCGCACACTGATAGAGCACCGTGCTGTGTAACACAAGTGCCTCAGCCTCCAGCTGAGTGTATGTATATATGCTTGGGGTATTTCCTTCCCACAAACGTTAAATACTTAGTAAAATCTTGTTTTTGTCAATCTGAATTGGAGTCTCCTTCCTTGTCTGTGACTTCGCTGTATCCTGGGGAGCCCACCCCGATACACGGCTTACACCTCAGTAAAGCCCTGGTTCCTTATTGCAGGACAATTTGGCTCCTGGGCAGGGGTGAATGGCCTATTCTATGGGGACGCATTGCGCCTTGTTGCTTTTTGTTTGTTTTTCGGCTGTTGCTATATCTGTACCTTAAGACGAGGCAGCTCCCAGATTTCCGGTTCTGATATAACGACTTCACTTCCTCCAGGATCTCAATCCTTACAGCCGCTGAATCTCTGCCAGGTTTGTCTAAGCAAACGAGATATCATTTGATTGCGGGTTAGTAAAGGTTAGTCAGGTAGACGGTGTTCCTCATAAAACCGAACCATCCTCTGATGTGTCATGTTTGCTGCTTATTGTTCATTCTTTGAAAGGTTTCTGGCCAAGAAAAGTTAATATTTACTGAAATATCTTCACTTTTGAAGCCTCCGCTGGGTTTGCCTGGCGCAACGCGTTTCAGCGCATTTGCAGACGGGTACAATGAGCAGCACATGTAAAGTATATGTTAATGTAATATTCAGAGGAGACGTATAAAGTTGTCTAAAGCAGAAGCTCTCTTTGTTGCCCGTAGCAACAAATCACTGCACAGCTTTCATTTCACATAGAGCTCATACAAAATGAAAGCTGTGCTGTGATCAGGGTTGCCATCTTCCCAACAAAAAAAAAACGGCCAAATTAAGACACACGCCAAAGGGGGTGTGGTTGTGGGGCGTGGCTTAACACAGGGTGTTAAGTCGCTATCATAATGTGGCTCCCAGTATTAATAATGCCCCCATTAGTGCCCCCCAGTAATATTGATGTCTCCATTAGTGCCCCCAGAATTGATAATTCCCCCCATCAGTGCTCCCATTAATAGTAATGCCTCCATTAGTGCCCCCCAGAGTTAATAATGCCCCCATTAGTGCCCCCCAGAATTAATAATGCCCCCATTTGTGACCCTCCGAATTAATAATGCCCTCATTAGTGCCCCCCAAGTAATATTAATGCCTCTATTAGTGCCCCCAGAATCAATAATGCCCCCATTAGTGCCCCCGGTAATAGTAATGCTCCCATTAGTGCCCCCCAATATTAATACTGCCTCCTTCTCTGCTTGTACAAAAAAAAAAAAAGCACTCATCTCCTCCATTTGCTCGCGCGTGATGATGTTTCGTAGGTTCTTTCCAGTGAGCAGCGAGCGTTCACCGCGGCGCCATCAAATGGAGGATTCTTTTTTTTTTCTTAACACAAGTGGAGGAGGGGGCGGTAATTAAAGCCTGTACTGATGAGTGCTCCACAATGGAAGCGCTCATTAGTAACAATCCATATAGGAAAATACCAGCAATTATTATTGACGATATAAAAAAAATTACTGCAGTGTCATAGGTACAAAGCTGCTGACAGATGCCCTTTAATGTGCTCGAGTGCAGTCAGGACTGTCATGTAAATCAGGCTTAAGAGACTATGTTTTCATTATACAATAGGAGTGACATCTTAATGATTTGTCCCTTGTGCCTCTGAGGATATATTTGAGTTTATATAGTCAGATGAGATCATCTGACCTATTCTTTCACTGTGTATTTCTTAGGGAGTTTCCAAATCGATGTAATAAATTGTAGAATTTTCTGTTACAACAATTATTTATGCATGAGTATCTGTCTAGCTATCTATACACTACTCACAAAAAGTTGGGGATATTTGGCTTTTGGGTGAAATTTATGTAAAACGTAAAAAGTTCCCGCTCCAGTGATGTTATATCATGAACGCAGGGCAGTTAAGTAGAAGCAGCAATGGTTATTTTCTCATCTCAAACAATTTATTGAAACAAAAGCCAACACCAGTGCTGGGTATACAGCCACAAAAATGTCAGTGTCTCAATGACTTGTCATGTGGCCTTCAGCATCAATTCCAGCTTGACGACGACGTCTGATGCTGGTCACAAGTCGACTTATTGTCTGCTGAGACACGGCGTCCCACTCTTCTTGAAGGGCGACCCTCAGGTCATTGAGGTTCTGGGGTACAGAGTTACGAGCCTCTACACAGCGCCTCAGCTGATCCCATAGGTTTTCAATGGGATTCAGGTCTGGAGAAAGTGCAGGCCACTCCATTTGAGACATTACACTTAGGCAGGGGCCTTCAGGGAAACTTCCCGGTTGGCCGATGCTCAGGGGTCCGCCAGTCATGGTATGTAATAATCTCATGCTCCCCTCCGGAATTTAACTTTATTACCATCCTTAGGCAACTAGGGGGATAGAACGTGGCAGCTGACCCTGGCCACCACAGAGGGGCAGTTTTTGGGGAGGTATTTTATGATGCACTGTGCTATTGGGCTCTGCAGGGGTGGTATATTGTGCCTCAATATGGTATTGCTGGCCCCACCTACTTGTGTTGACCCTGCCTTCTGTCAGTTTGAGCCCTACTACAAAATAGGGCCACTTTTATTTTTTTTCCCAGTCCGCCCATGGACTTGGGTGCCTCTCACCTCCCTTAAATGTGCCTGGAGTTGTATGGCATTCATCATCCAGTTCCACAGGACATTGTTCACAATGATGCAGTCATCAGTGTGGGATGTGACCAAAGGACGTCCACTTCTCTGCCTTTCTGTGACTCTTCCAGTCTCTCTGTATCTCTGATACAACCTGCTGATGACACTCTGTGACTCTCTAAGCTCAGTGGCCACTTCTGTCTGAGAACATCCTGCTTGAAGCCTCACAATGGCGAGGTACTGTTCATCGATTGTTAGGTGTTGTCTTGGTCTCATGATGTCAAAATGTGAACAGCATGATGAGGAGGACTGTTTAAATACCAATTCTAATTGAACCAGGAGATTTATTGGGCGATTCATGGATCAAACACCTGTTGTGAATTTTGCCATTAAGCTCCTTGTTAGAGAACAGCAAGTTGTGCAGAAAGTACTGAAACACTGAACAGTTAGGCATGTGCATTCAGAAGGTTAGAGAAGGTCACATTAAAGGGGTTGTCCGGGCTTTTACTATTGATGACCTATCCTCAGGATAGGTCATCCATATCAGATCAGCACACCTAGCATCTCAACTGATCAGCTGTTTGAGGAGACGGCGTGTGCAGTGCGTGCGTGCCATCTCCCGTCTCTCTTCCTGTTCAGTGCTTCTGCCTATGGTCTTTGTCATTATTTAATTAATGCCATTAATTTATGTTATTTATTTGTTATTTTATTTATTTATGTAATTTATTTAATTTCTTTTTTGTTACTATGGGGTTAGCAGGGAACCTATGTCCACACAGTGAGGTTAGTCAAGATTTATTAAAAGGTCTTAAGCCGTATCATGGGTCTATGGGTCTGGGTTATGTGGATCCATAATTCAGCACCCATAAACCACTATGAGGTCCCACTGTACCTCCATATGCCTCCGATTTCATTTTTCAGAAGCAATAACCATGCAAAGTGCCTCATTATATAATTACAGTGTGACCCTTCTCCCCTTGTCCTCAATACATTTCCGTAAAATCCAGATAACAGATAATATCTATCTTCTACGTACGTCCTATAGCCGACTTGATATCATTGATGACGGCTCTGTCGGCCCCAGGTGTTCATCTACTAATGTCATTCCAGCCGCAGGGTCACAGTGACATCACAGGGTGCGTACAGCCACCATTACAAGTCCCCTTGTATTATCTTTAACACGATTTCCATTCCCCGTATATAAATCAGCGAGGTCGTAAAACGTGTCACGAGCCGTGACATAAAACCATCCGATTTGACAGGCGGTTGAGATGGATGAGCTTGTGCTCCCGTGTAACTGCATCAGCAGGCTAGAACTGATAAAGAAGCTGATAGCAAGAGTTTGCAAATACCCTCGGGCAATGGGGGGAGTGCAAGCAGGTGCATGCGGCAATCAGGGCAGCTGGGCAAACAGTGTGATATGCTGTAATGGTGTGTCCCTGCAAGTCAATTGGTTTTCGAGGATCGATACGGTGAAGAAATGCAGATCCATTAACGAAAACTCATTCTTAGAAAGCAATAAAGCATCAGCAGGGGCTATAAAAGGTTGAGTCGGGTAACGTCGCAGTAAGAGAATGTACAGGTGGCATTTAGGGCGGCTAACGCATTTCAGTACATAATCACAATGTCATAAATATTCTATTGTCTCTTTAGTGTGATGTGGTTTATGACAGTACCCACAGGTCCAGGCTTAAAGGCAAGTGCATGGAGCGTGCCGAAGTACCTAGAAGCAGGGGACAAACTGGGGACTTAACGGGGTATTCCCATCTTAGACAATGGGGGCATATCGCTAGGATGTGCCCCCATTGTCTTATAGTTGCGGGTCCCACCGCTGAGACCCGCACCTACATCGAGAATAGGGAGTGGGGAGTGCTGCGCCTGGAGGACCCTGGGTTTCCCGGCCACCACCAGGCGCAGCTCCCCGCTGCGCTCATAGAAATGAATTGGAGCGCACTGCGCATGCGCGGTCACCGCTCCCATTGATTTCTATGTAGCCGGCTATTTTCGGCGGCCCCATAGAAATGAATGGAGTGCGGCAGTACATGCGCAGTGCGCCCTCCTTCACTTCGGGGGCTCCGTTCTCGATATAGACATAAGACAATGGGGGTATATCCTAGCGATATGCCCCCATTGTCCAAGATGGGAGTAACCCTTTAAAGTGGCCCTGGAAAAAATACTAAAAGTGACCTCATTTTGTAGTTGGGTCCAAATTGATGGAAGGCAGGGCCAGAAATACCATATTATGGCACATTATACCACCGAACAGAGCTAAATACCAAAGTCCGTCACAAAAGACATCCCCAAAAACCTCCACTGGCCCGG
Source organism: Rhinella marina (assembly GCA_900303285.1). Classification (NCBI taxonomy): domain Eukaryota; kingdom Metazoa; phylum Chordata; class Amphibia; order Anura; family Bufonidae; genus Rhinella; species Rhinella marina. The sequence goes on from ONZH01023357.1 coordinate 119,013, forward strand.
CCATGAGGAGGGCCCAGGCAGCCCCCTGGGCATCAGCCCACCGGGACATTTCCCTGTAAGGTCTATGGCCAATCCGCCCCTGCTAGATGTAGCCTCATAATCCAATTCTAGGTAATTTCTTAATTTTTGCTTTGGCCGCTGATACCCCGGTGCTGTTAAAAATTATAATAAAAAAAAATTATAGAGGGTGGGTTGGACAATTTGCCCATAATATAGCATAGAGCTTAGTAATACCATACATTATATATCCCCCTCACACCTTAAATTATTAACTTGCTCATAGTCATTACAGATTTCTAATGGGAATATAAATCCATTCCAATTTTGGTTTTCTATCTCTGCAGGCCACAAAAGTCATTGTTCTCCGAGGCCCAGAAGACATAAGAAATTCTATATGTAATCCTTTAATCTTCACGGGTGTGAAACCCATTAGTGTATAGGATTTAATTTCATTCTTTGTCATACAACACCACAATGAACATTACACATTTGCGGTGATCATGCAACGAAACATGTCAGGAGCAGCATGGGCAATTCATAGCAGCGTCAGGAATTTCTTCCTCTTTTAAGCGGATTTCCACAGAGATATTGGACTTGTAACGGGGAGCCAGCGGCGCACTTCCTCCATGCAGCGCCGCCGGTCTCCCGCGTCTATGCAGGAGCGAGGACGCAGCGTGCTTCCTCATCTCCATGACATTGAGAAGGGAAGAGGAGTCGGCCTCGTACGCGGCTGGCGTCCTCGCATCCCTAGTAAGCCAGGGTAGGGGAGGACCTGGCGGCTCACGCTTCCCCTAGGCAACAAGGAGGACGCCTTGTTGCCCGGCGTCCTCCATCCCCTAGGCAACAAGCAAGGGGTTCAGCACCGACAGCAATCAGTCGGCGCTCAGGGTTGGGAATATGTTTATGGTTGGTCACGTGACGCTGGCCACGTCACGTGACCCATCTGTTTGGCCTATTTAAACAGACAACCTGCTGGCCACAGGTTGCCTGTGATTGGTCCTATTATGTTCACCAGCATTCTACTGCGACTTATGTTTTTCACCTCGGCTTTGGACTTGACCTTGTCCTTGTATCTCCTCTTGTACTACCTGACCTCTTGACTCCTGACCTTGGCTACTTTCTTACCTCGTCCTCCTGTTATCCCTTGTACTGACGTTACCTCCTGGCTTCTTACCTTGGTTCGTATTTGACTCTGCTCCAGTGTAATTCCTTGTTATTGAAGTGACCTCCTGGCTCTTGACCTCGGTTTGGTAATATTCTCTTGTCCGTGTGTTCTGTCTTTGTCTATTGTTTTCTCCCGTTGTTCCCCTCCCTGTAAGCCCCAGCACGTATGTAAGCTAGGGACTGCCGTCCAGTTGCGCACCGTCGGTTAGGATGGATGGTTAGTTTGAGCTCAGGTATGCAATACTCCTATACTTGACAGGACTTTTTTCTATTCGGTAGCTATGGCCATTTTTGCAAAAGTAACTAGCAGAAGTGCAGCCATGTTGGTAGTGACCTTTGAAGGAACTGCTCAGAAAGTGGACCATAATCAATAACCTTTGTTATTTACCTTGGTATTTGAGTTACGTACTTATGGCTAATTTTATATTTTGGATGAAAAACATCTTAGTTAACTGTGCTCATACTTGAAATTAGTGGGTCCTATTCAGTGATGGACTGGGGTTCTTTGGGCCTACCAGAGGAGATGATTGTGAGGTCTACCTCCGATTTATACAGAACATGTGTACGTCTACTACTGATTGCTTTGCGATATTTGTGTTGCTATTGTTGTACATCATCTACATCTTATTTGTGATCATTCCATAAGAAACATACCATTGAAACAAGATATTGACTTCAAAGTCATCTCCAAATGGGGTTGTCTTCTAGTGGACCATTGGCGTCCATTATGGTGGCACAGACTGGGCATGCATGAGTATCCTCCAGTGCTAGTAGAGGGTGAAACAGCTACTTGGGGCCTATTACTGAGCTCTTCAACAGCCATTCAGCCTTCCCCAGTGACAACCTCGGAAATGGTTCCTTATGGTTGACCATATCACCAGTACTGTAGTCCAGGAATGGTGGTGGCAAGACTGCTTCCCAAGAGAAGTAAAGAAAAAGAAGGCAGAAGCTCAGAGTGTAGCAAGAGATGATCAAACTATGACCTTTCTGTAGAAGATAGGACAAATCCTGTTGTATTTGATCATAAACACAACACCATAGAAGAGCCTTCTGCTCATTCCTGGAAACCAGGTCTAACAGGTTGGCTAGTAGATGACAAATATTGAAGACTGGATAAAAGGACCAGGCCGAGAAAGGACATCCTTCACACTACTGGCAACCATTGATTCTCCTTCAGTATACTTTGGGAAACATTAGTTGACCACCGCTATGGCATCAGTGACTTTGACAGACCACCTCATTGGAGGAATGAGGGCGCAAATTTTTCTGATCCCATACACATTGGAATAAGATTGTCTGAACCCAGCAATTTTGGTTGTACCGGCCAACCATCTAATGCCTATTGGAAAAAAACGATGTTGAATTTCAAGGGAGGTAAGCCACCCCCAGACGTGTCTGTCAGTGGCTCGTTCCCAGGGGGCGGATCGGCCATAGACCTTACAGGGAAATTTCCTGGTGAGCCGATGCCTTGGGGACCGCCCGGGCCCTCCTCATGGCCGGGTAGTGGAAGTTTTTGAGGATGGATTTTGTGCTGCTGGCAGTATTTTGTGATGGACTGTGATATTTGGTTCTGTTGGTGCGGTAAAATGTGCCACAATATGGTATTGCTGGTCCTGCCTTCCATCAATTTAGACCCAACTAAAAAACGGGGCCACTTTTAATATTTTTACCAGGGCCACTTTAAGTTCCCAGTCCTCCCCGGCTCGTTCACCTCTATTCATCGAGAACCTATGCAACCTTGGGCATACATGTGCATGGTGAGATGGTGCCTCAGCTGTTTCACCCATCATATTATGGTGTATACAGCTCATTGGCGCTAGGTACGGTATAATCCCACTTTCCCTGTATTATTGAGCCAATGTCTTTGATGCAGGTATCACAGACACTATTTGTATGTACAGGAAGGGCTAAAGAGGCCACCAAAGCTTTCCAACGCTGATATTTAGACTATGAACTCATGCAGAAGCGGATTCTACTTTGTTCTTCTGAGCTTTTGTTTTCTTAAGTTACTGTCATAATACCCTCATTGTGTTTGCCTTGGTTTATTCTATGTGTAAACAATCCCTACGATCATTTGTTCTCTCTCCCAACAGTATCTCTCCTTGCATCTGATTGAACTTTCGAACAATGTAAGACATTGTTTTTATCATACAAGATATGGTCTAATAGGTCATCAGGGCAAGATTCTGCAAAGGGCAGACTGCTATAGGTTTCTTTCTCACTTCCTTTCACTTGAGTTTTTACAGAAGCGTATCGTCCCAGCAGATGAGGGCGTATAATATTCGAGAATTGTTTTGGTGGACCCACAGGAAGTATGTGTAATGGGACCATGGTCCATAGAAAAACTATTTCTATATTTAGTGCTACATGGGGTGTGAGTGAACGTCTGTTACATATAAGGGGATAGCCCACCTCTGAGGTGAATCCACTCCTTATATTAAAGGGGTTCTCCAGGAAGTTAGAAAGTGAAAATACCTAAATATTACTTCATTATAAATATATTTCCAAAAACCTTACATTAGTTATAATGGCTTGTTTTGTCTGGGGAGCAATCTTTAGGAAAAACAAAATGGCCGTCATCCTATTAGTACACACAAAACCTGTCCTAATCATATAGGAGGACAAGTTACTTCACATCACTGAGATAAAGGGCTGCCTCATTCTCTTCTCTGCTCTGCTTGTCAGGGGTATGATCCTGAATACAGTGGAGAAAAACTTCAGCTGATTCTCTGTAGGAATGGAGTTCATGAGAAGACATAAGGTACAGAGTTGAGGATGTGGATAATGAGCAGCAGCTCTTGTATGCAGTCTCCATTACCACAGTCCGTCCTCTCTGTACTTTATGTCTCCTCATAAACTCCATTCCCACAAAAATTCAGCTAAATATCATCATATGGAATTGTAGTCATCATCATCCAGAGAGGAGGATGAGGCAGCTCTATCTCTCAGTGTTGTGAAGTAACTTGTCCTGCTGTGTGATTAGGACAGGTTCTGTGTGTACTAATAGGACGGCGACCATTTTGTTTCTCCTAATGATTGCTCCCCAGACAAAACAAGCCATTATAACTAATGAAAGGTATTTGGGAATATATTTATAATAAAGTAATATTTCTGTATTTTCATTTTCTTAATTCCCGGAGAACCCCTTTAAGGAACTGTAATTGTGAAGGAGGACACTGTTATGGGAATTGGTGGGTACATTTTGATAGTATAGCAGAGAAACCAGAGAGGTAGTTGGCTTAAGGCTCCCACTAACCATATGCCATTGATAAAACTTGTGTCTTCTTATTTTGATAAGGTACCTTTGATCCCCCTCAATTACTACCTCCGTACTCCCTATAGATAAACCCGTGAGTAAAACCAGCCATCAGTTGGTGACCTGTATTAGGTTGGCCCCCTTTTTTGTGGCCAGTTATCTATTTCCCTGTGGTTATGGATGTTTCCTGTCCAACCATAGATGAGGATTCTCAGCTCAAAGTGGTTGGATGAGACATTTCATGGACATCCTTCTTTCTTCCAAAAAAAAGTCATACCTGTTCAATGGTCGTGTGTCTCAATGAAGCTGAGTTTCATTGCCAGTCGCAACCTATGGACAGTGTGGTGCTGTTTTTGGAAAGCAGCCATGTTTCTTTTACATTGGACAATCTTTTTAATTCCTACCTTAAAAAGATTAACATTGCTGACCTGGATGACCATTGACGTGTCCAGGCAGTTTCTCCTTAAATCGAATTCTATGGATTGCAGCTCCTTGATGAGTACCATTCCTGTTTTTGTTCTTTAAATTCTTGATAAAATTAAAGGCTAAGGTTTTACGAAGCTTTTGGCTGTGCAACATTAAGATCGCAATGCTTATAATGTCAACGAATGATACAAGATGTTTAGTCATGCTGAATCCATCAGGTTTGGATTTCAGCTGACTGTCATCTCATAGAAGTTGTGGGTTTGTAACGTGAACACATTTGCTATCATTGTGCGCCATGTATCAGTCTGACATTGCTATCAAGTCACCAAGTACCTCTGTCCTCACAGAACTGGCGTACAAGAAGAGAGTAGAATTCAGTCAAGTACAATTTAAAATCTTACATCACCTATACATATTAGATCAGTGATGGCTAAGCTAGCTGATGTTGGTGGACCTAGCCATCTAAAGCAAGAAAGGTTGAATTTCCATACCTGATCCCTTTGTTTTCAAGGGAGCAATGCTGCCGACAGATGGGCTCCCAACTGAGAACACCCAAACACTTGGTCAAGCTCAAGTAGTTGGGAGGAATACAGTACCAGAGTAACCACCTGAGTGTGGAGAGGAAACACAAGCCAGAGCTCATGCTCCTAAGAGAAGTTCTCCAGCGAGATCAAAGGTATACAGTATAGCCTCAAGTAAATCCTTGAGAAGACAGACATCAGGGTGAACAGCTACAGCCAGCTTTAAAGGCGATGTACACCTCTGGGAGGATTTTTTAAAAATATTTTAAATATTGAATTGTGCTTATTTTGAGCTAAAAATCATTTTTCAAGCCATTTTACATAGCCTTTAAAGACACTACTGTGAGGTGAGGGACTAAGGTTAAGACACCACCACCCAGACTCTTACTAGGCCAGTACAATACAAGTGCTAAACTGCAACCATCCAACCTGCCACCATATTTCTTACTGGTACCAGAAAATTGCACTTGAAATCAGATGCTATTGAATGTACCTTAAGTTTTATGTTGCATTTAGTAAAAAGGACTTTTATACATTTAATTCTGCCTTCCTTCTTCAATATTACATTTCCACTGAACTGATCCCCAGGGAGTAACAGCCTGAGGGAGTACATGGTGACACAGAACCTCATCAGGCCACTACCACTCTCATCCTCTGCTGCGGCTGCTCCAGGGGAAATTCACCAACTTTTGACTACCTCATCCATCTGCTGTTTCACTTCTATGAAATTCCTGCACCCCCTACAAATAATTGGTGGTCCACCATTGAATCAATTCAGCTTGGGTTTGTACCTCTGCACTTTGAAGTCAAACAAGCCCTCCTTCAAGGTGTCGATGATTTTCAAAGGTTCAGAATGGAACGTAGATGGAGGAGCTCTAGGGTACATTGAGAGAAACACATGACAAATTCATCATTTCATGGCATTACGTGGCCAGCTTTCGAGGTGTCCAAGGACTACCCCTGTTTTTGGGGTCCAACAGAATAATTTTGCATTCATTAATAAAAGATAACTTTGCAATATTTGGTTGTCTAGGTATTAACATCGCCAGCAGAGAGATGGTCTTCCACCACAGACGAGCAGCAAGTACCAGGGACAGTTAATTCAGGACACTTTGCTTAATAAAAGAGGTCTTGTGTGGATGTCACCTGTTTGAAATCAGTTGCAATTCCCAAGACAAGACATAAACCTGAAGCTATTTTTGTACGCCTGTCATATATCTAATTTAGGAGGAGTGGATGAGTACTTATTTTCACAGCAGCCTCACACCCACTCATTGAATTTAGAGAGGCCAGTTTCCAAGACATCACAACATTAGCCGTGGAACCTGCTTTGTAATCGAGCCATTAAATGATAAAGAGCCATATGATTGCCCTAAGGCTGCAACGTCTCTGGCACGTGAATGAAAAAGATGAGAGATGTAACTTAATTGGTGAGAGATGATTCTGTGGTTCATCCCTTACCATGATCTGAAAAAAAAACCATCTTCTGAATAGAGCTAGTATGCAAAATGCTAAGCGCAATTTCAAAATGTGACATATATGGCAACTCATTACATATAGACCATTATTTTTAACCAAGGGGGTCCCAGACAAGGTCTCATCACTATAATCTATCCTCAACCTCCAGGGATCATTGATGGTGGTGAGGAAGGCTTAGGCGGCCCACCAGGAAGTTTACCTGTAAGGTCTATGGCCAATCCGCCACTGGTTCTATATCTGTCGATTGCCAAAGAGAACATCTATAGAGAGAGATGAACATGCCGCCTGTTGTCTGTTGCCTGGAGAAGAGATCTTCATTTTTGAAGTCTTCTTCAAAGAATGTTTCCTACAGCGTCCAAACACCCACCTGCAGGCATTGTGAACACAGACACCTTTCAGCTGGAATTCACCGTCTGTTTGTATTTGGATTCCATATATTGCTCAGACTGGTAAAAATGGTGCAAAATCCCACATTAAATAAATTCCTGACGGGTTCCTAAAACATTCCTTGAGTTAAGTTAATGCCTGGAACTTGTGCGTGGTTGGCTTTCACCACCCATTATATTGTGGAAATGGAGAAAAAAAAAATTGGAAACAAAATCAAGGGTTCAGCATACTTCCACCTAAGCCTGCAGGGGGGAGATCAAACATGAACATGCAGAACAGACATATTCTATAGAAGAGAAGAATTGCTTGTCTGAAGCAGAGTCATGGCGTATCGCCTACAAGCAGTAATTCTGGTCATACACATTAGTTTAACATGTGGCAGACCCACTGATTTGGGCAAGATCGACCGACCATCTGTGGACAGCCTCCAACTCTCTATCACAGGGGAAAGAAGGATCAGTCTGTTGGATTTCAACATGCCCTATCCTTTTTTTCCACAGGGGAGATAAACCACTGCCATGATGAGCTGCCATAGATTTCAGTTTAGGCACGTGGACTACCAGAGGATGTGTCTAATTTATGAAAAGGCCTAGGGGCATCATAGACTGTCTAAAAACGCTGGTCTATAGTAAATTTCCTCCTGTGTGTTTTTTTTTAGAATTATTATGTAACTTTTTGGGTAAAGTCTGCATTTGCATTATGGGAACACCCTTTGCCTAATTTTGCTGAATTGGCATAAGACCACCTCTTTCTCGGCTCTCCTCTTCCAGACCATCCTTTCACCAGTTCCTCTGTTGGTCAGAGAGGAGAAGACAGTAGTGATGGAGCTAGCCAGGGGTGTATTGGCCATAGACTTTACAGGGAAATTTCCCAGTGGGCTGATGCCCAGAGGACCCCCTGGGCCCTCCTTGTGGATGTATTTTGTGCTGCTGGCAGTATTTTGTGATGGACTGTGGTATTTGGCCCTGTTGGGGTGGTATAATGTGCCACAATATGGTATTACTGGCCCTGCCTTCCATCAATTTGGACCCAACTACAAAACGGGGCCATTTGTAGTATTTTTTCCAGGGCCACTTTAAGTTCCCAGTCTGCCTCTGGCTATAGCCAATAGTTGCACGGCACAGGCTGAGGAGGTGGAGTTGTGACAACCACTGGTGCAGTGTCAGAAGCGTTCAGCAATATCAACCACTAGTAGCCCAGTTGCAATAAAGTCTCCCATTTACCCTAGATTTTGGGAGGCATTGATTTGCAGAGTTGTCAACTGTCCCGAATTGTCAGAGGCAGTACCGGCAAATTTGTCCTTTCCATGGCTGAAAATGCACGGGACTAATGTAAACCACACCCATAAGTGGGTGTTCCCTGCGTAGTTGGGGCATTCCCAGGGGCAGGGTTTAGATGCCCCCAATTTACCAACTTAAACATTTGTAACTATTGATTTGAATGAGGTAATGGAAATATTCTTTCGAGATGTCAGGAAACCGTTCACATAGCAGAGGGCATTGAAAGGGTTGTCTCTGATATTTCCCCAGAAATAGCACCACACTCATCCCTAGGCTGCATCTGGTATTGCAGCTCAGCTACACTGAAGGGAGTGGGTCTGAGCTGTAACATGAGACACAGCTAAGGGGTAAGATTGACGCCAGAGAAAAACTCAGAGACAAGACTTTTAATATGCGAACAGTTCCCTGACGTGCCCTTTCTTTCGGGATATCCTGCAGCACATCTTTTCATCTTTTTGTCAGCACTGATTACCCAAAATGAGGGAATGGTAACCAGAGGCTGAGCATATGGGATATAGGATAGGGCAGACATCTGCTTCGAAATGTTCAGTATATTTCTAACAGGACACATCCTTAATAATCTTTTCAAAAGAAGAAAACATAGCAGCAACGCTGAAATAAAAACTGGCGCACTAGATACCACGTGCCAAAATCAGCATATACATGAAAGGAAGACTAAAGATGATGTGCAAAAACAATGCAAAATGTTCACTAAGACAGTATTGGTATAGCACGTGAGGTCTTTCACTAATTTCATTACAAATACTGCATAGACAAAAAGTGAAAAGCACTTGAAAAATCTAAGACAGTGTTATCAAGCTGCAGACCATCCAAGAGCATGGATTAGACACAATCACAGGCAATACACAGGCATTTAATACTGTTGACACTTTCTGTTTGAAGTTACTTGCTTTCCTTTTCTTCTCCACCTGGCCCAGAACTCTATGTTGCTTAATCTCTCCTGAGTTTGATGCCCAGCTATCTTTGACACATTGAGCATTGATCAGAAACAATCACAGGCAAAATACAGACATTTAATACCACTGACACAGGTGACATCTTCTCTGTTTGAAGTTACTTGCTTTCCTTTTCTTCTCCACCTGGCCCAGGACTCTATGATGCCTTCTTCCAAATTCAAATCATCTCTCCTGAGTTTGATGCCCAGACATCTCTGACACATTGAGAATTAAACAGACACAATCACAGGCAAAATACAGACATTTAAAACCATTGACACAAGTGACGTCTTCTCTGATTGTAGTTACTTGCTTTTCGTTTCTTCTCCACATGGCCCAGAACTCTATGATGCTTTCTCCCTAATCTCTCCTGAGTTTGGTGCCCAGACATCTTTGATACATTGAGCTTTGATCAGACACAATCACTGGCAAAATACAGACATATAATACCAGCTATATATAAAGCCACATATAAAGATTAGAAATGAGCAAAGTATTTGAAAATTCGATTTGGCTGCGTCGCCGAATTTAAAAAAAAAATCCCTTTGTGACGAATTACTTTGCCACTAAGCGCATTTCCTTTTAAGTATTGGGTGCAATGGCAGGGAGCTGCTGATTTAGCTGCTCTCCATCATTTTACCCTTCAGATGCCGCGTTCATACATGATCGTGGCACCTGATATATGTAACACATACTTACCTGATTCATCTGCTCGTGACGGGCTGGCTACCACCATCTTGTTTGAAGAGCTGGTGTGAAATCGTGCATCACGCCGGCCAGAGTGGTGATATCATACATCACTACGCACAGGATTTTAGCCAAGATCTTCAAGCAAGATGGCAGCGGCCGGCCGATTGCAAGTAAATGGAGCAGGTAAGTATGGGTTTTTTTTTGTTGTTTTTTATACTATTTCAGGTTAAATCTATTTGCTACCATGTAGCAGAAGGAAATTCGGCTTTGCGGCGAATCTAATTTATCCTGAAATCTGGATCGAAGTCCACTTCGTGGAGTTCAATTTACTCAACACTATTAAAGGTCTAATGATAACACAGGAGTGGCTGTTAGTTCTCCTTGTAGCATTCTTGATCTTTCCCATGCATGTTTCCTACGACTTTCTGGTCTACCTACTAACAGCTTCAACTGTACAGGATGTTTGATGCTGGTAAGTAAACCTGACGGGGCCAAACATCTGCGACTATGATTTATCTCTGTTTAGAATTCATTTAGCATTCATGTCACAAGCTTCCTTAAAGTCTCACTTAGTGTTCGTGCCCCAGGTCCAATTTCTTGACTACGGAGACCTAAATAGACTCATATCCTCATCTATTATCTGGGATGATCCAGAGGGTGCCGGAATAATCCTTTAAGGGACGTTTAGGAGATTCCATTAATGTCACCCAAAATATAAAATCTCTCTGATTATAATTTACCTATGCAGATATATCAAATGGTGCACAATAGCACAGATCAAAATGTATTCTCCATTAGGGTGCAAGGTTTTCCCATATATGGCAGAAGGGTTTGATCTTTGCTTCCCCCTCCAAACCATTTGCAGGGCCCTTAGGCCAGTTCCTTAGTGTGATCTCCCCCTCCCTATCTAATCTGGGAGCCCTGGAGATATAAACATAATGGGAAGTAAGGGAAAGGATGTCACAGCAAAACAGTGCTGGCAGATTCTACAGAAGGGAGTTGACCCTTGCTTCTGAGAGAAATGCATCTAGCTGTGTAGCTGAAGAGGGGAATAATTAGGCTGAAAAAGACATAAGGTAAGCCCCCTGTTCCTTCATAGTTATGATTGTACAAAGAAGCACAGGCATTATACAAACTTTTTTTTTAATCACCCTGTTAGCAATGCAATTTCTTTTAAAGTCCTTCACCAGTCCTTGCTGCTCTATTGCAAAGGAGATGGGATCAACTAGTGCACTAGATGCCTTGTCCCAAAATCAGCATATACATGAAAGGAAGACTAAAGATGATGTGCAAAAAAATTCAAGACTGTATTCATATAGTGAGGTTTTTTACCAATTTCATTAGAAACACAGCAAATACCAAAAGTGAAAAGCATCTAAAAGTGTAAAATCTTAAACTGGGCTCCTACCAACCACATACTGGACTAGCCCACCAGAGTACCAAAAGATCCTCCAGTGGGCCCAGGCTCTGATACCTTAGTGGGTCCTAAATGTCCAGGAAATAAAATCATTTGGCGCTGCCTTTGGAGCCAATATCTTGGCACTAACGTCTCTATTTCTTTGAATCAAAACCTATTACATCTTTATTAATGATATAGGGCTTGGCCTCAAGAATAATTTCCTCTGGTGGGCCCGAGGAACCCCAGTCAGACACACCCTCTGAACTTCCAGCTTAAAATAAATCTAGCAGAATAATTGGAGCAACAGATGGGGAGATATCTGGATCCATGTGAGGTACAGGGCTGGTTCTAACTTTGTTGGAAAGAGACTACCATGTACTATATGATGTCTGTTTTTTTATTTTATTTATCATGGGATAACCCCTTTAAGATGCTGGATATAACGCATGGCCCTATAGGTCTACACTGTACACACATACTGGTCCTCACTGCCCCCAATACAGGTGTACAGGACAATGATTAATGGAGTAGCAATGCCTTCTGCCGCTTACCACGCATTCTTTTCCCATTGATAATACAGTTGGCATGACATCGCCAATAAAGCTGATGTGCCAGCGGCTGCCCATCCCTTAATTACAATGAAGAAAGTTTCCGTAGGTGGGCTGGGAATGTGTTGGGCACATTGAACTGGTCGGTGCTTTAAACTCAATGACAGATTATTTACAGAGTGATTTTAGAGACCGATCCCTGCTCTAGAATATGTTTTTATAGCTGCGGAAAGTGATTTCCACAGAATCGAGATGAATAGATGAAACAATCCTGCGCCCGTGACAGCCGCCTGAAAGGACACACCCAGCCATATCTCACTTTCTCCATAATTTGGACTTTTTTGGAGAGATTCCCATCGCACCAATTAAACTCGTTATGTAATGTAACTCTCTGCCGGTGTCATTTTATTTTTTTACTCTTTCCCTTTCTTTCAAACCGTCTCATGTTTGCAATGTTTACTCTTTGGCTTTTGAGATGAGTTGGATGCAAAGGTAAGTGCTATTGTTTCTTTGCCTTCCCATGGGAAAATGACATGACTCTGGATATCTTTCAACAAATGCAATGCAATGTGGGGAAAGGAACAGTGAGCTGACTGTTATGCTGACGTTTAGCAAACCTCGAGGTTGACACCTTCGTTGCTGGGCATCTGAAGGAACTGGAAAAATATCTGTGACTTCATCAGGTAGAAGTCATGGATGGGGTTTTCCTGCATTTGTTGCTTTTGCTTTAAAGGGGTTGTATATGATTTTAAAAAGGGTCTAATCTTTCTTTTCTAAAACAGCTCTACTCTGGCCCATAGGCTGCGTCTCAGCCCCAGTCACCTTAAAGGGCCTGTCTTATGGCAAACACTTTTGGCAGATTGAATCAGCTGATTGATGCTTACCATGCTTTGGACAATACAAGTAGTCATCTGTTATTACAGAGTTAAACAGCAAGATTTCCCCTGCAGTAGCTGACTATAGATTTCCCCTGCAGTAGCTGGCCATAGGTTTCCCCTGCAGTAACTGGCCATAGAGTTCCCCTGCAGTAGCTGGCTATAGATTTCCCCTGCAGTAGCTGGCCATAGAGTTCCCCTGCAGTAGCTAGCCATAGACTTCCCATGCAGTAGCTGGCTATAGATTTCCCCTGCAGTAGCTGGCCATAGACTTCCCATGCAGTAACTGGCCATAGATTTCCCCTTCAGTAGCTGGCCATAGACTTCCCATGCAGTACCTTGCCATAGGTTTCTCCTGCAGTAGATGGCCATAGATTTCCCCTGCAATAGCTGTCTATAGATTTCTCCTGCGGTAACTGACCATAGATTTCTCCTGCAGTAGCTGGCCACAGATTTCACCTGCAGTAGCTGATCATAGATTTCTCCTGCAGTAGCTGGCCACAGATTTCACCTGCAGTAGCTGATCATAGATTTCTCCTGCAGTAGCTGGCAATATATTTCCCCTGCAGTAGCTCACCATAGATTTCCTGCAGTAGCTGGCCATAGATTTCTCCTGCCGTAGCTGACTATAGATTTCCCCTGCAGTAGCTGGCCACAGATTTCCTCTGCAGTAGCTGGCCATAGATTTCCCTGGCAGTAGCTGGCTATAGATGGGCACATATATCCTCTGCAGTAGCTGACTATAGATTTCCCCTGCAGTAGTTGGCCACAGATTTCCTCTGCAGTAGCTGGCCATAGATTTCCCCTGCAGTAGCTGGCTATAGATGGCCACAGATATCCTCTGCAGTAGCTGGCCATAGATTTCCCCTGCAGTAGCTGGCTATAGATGGCCACAGATATCCTCTGCAGTAGCTGGCCATAGATTTCCCCTGCAGTAGCTGCCATAACTGGTCCTCCATACGAATGGGTGTAACTAGAAACTCCTGGACCCCAGTGCAAAATATGCAGCAGGACCCTCAGCTACCATGTGCCATTGATAATGCTTGCACCACGGCCCAGGTAAAATTGCCACCTATGTACCCTCTATAGCTATGTCCCGGATATGTTGGTTCTACTAGGATGAGAACCACTATTTCTAATGGGTGTGCATTTGCTTAGCGTACATCGGCAGTATATGTCGGGTGGATTTCCTGATGTACATCACTGACAAATGCCTCTGATGTAAGCCACTGCGTAGCCATACATGCTGCCCATAGGCTTCCGTGTTAAAAAGTATACCATGTCTTCTTTATTCTACATTATAACATACAGCAAAAAAGTAGTGCTATGCCAGGAGCTTAATTCTAAGAGGGAGTCGCGAGCTACACTATAATGTCCATATGCCCCAAAAGGACATATTAGGGCTCAGCTGCAATATCAGATACAACTCATGGTGGCGCTGTTTCTAGAAAAAAGCAGACCCCTATTTTGTATCTCACACAACTTTCCAGCAGTGGTGTGAAGGTTAAATCGATCTGAATGGATGACCCTTGCATCCTGTATGTCAGGTAAAAGTATCTCTCTGGCTTCTATCCAGCCAGCTAAATATAAAGAATGCACAAGACTGAAGGCTTTCCACATTCCCTCACTTCTGTAAGTCAGCCTCACGCAAGAAAAGATTCAATAAAAAAAAAAATATGCCAGAAATGTCCTTGTTACATTCTACTCATTATACCCGGAGGAGCTTTCTATGTATAACCTGATGATATTACGAGGGCAAGTCAAAAATTATCAGCACTCTGGCTGTAGAATTTATTTCAATCAACTTTCGGAAAAAGACAAATACGTCATTTTTTACATCATCTTCCTGCTTTTCAATACACTTTGTCCATCTCTCAACAAGTTTTCATATTAAATCATTAAAAAGGCTGAGCTGTGAGCCGCGAATGCACCGCTGTTATGGGCTATATTCATTTTAATTAATATTGCTAACAGAAATAGGATCAATCTACTGAAAAAAATGCTTTTTTATTGCAGTTGAAGGGCACCGTAATGGGTTCCTACATAGCCCCATTATATAGTTATACACTAAATGCTATAAACATTCTAGTGTAGTGGACTTGAAATCAAATCCAACATGTCAGAATCTTCCTTCCCCTAATGTGTCATTTTAATGAGGAGGATCCACCCTACCAGGCAGTACACTTGGTTTAATGAGGTTAATTGCTCATTGTAGACCAAAATATATTCCTGCGGGTTTATGGGCTGTATTAATTTTAATTAATATTGCAAACAAAAATAAGATCAATCTACTGAAAAAATGCTTTTTTGCAGTTGTAGGGCACTGTAATGGGTTCCTACATAGCCCCATTATATAGATATATAGTAAATGGTAGAAAAGTTCTGGTGCACTGGCCTTGAAATCAAATCCAACATATCAGAAGCTTCCTCCCCTAACTGTAGGTGTCTAGGGAAAATCGAGATCCTGTTATACACATTGAGCAGGGTATGGCCAGCTAAAAGAACCCCTGATTGTCCCCCTTCAATTGAATGTCCAAGTAATTGCCCTCAGAATAGTCACTGGAATCGAGACTGAAGCAACTTCAGGTATATAACTAGCATTTCTAACATAAAGATATATGTTGGCCAAATCAGAAAAAAGGCAGAAATGACCCATAAAGGGTGTTTTATGGCTATAGAGAACTGACTCAGGCTCCCCCCAGTCCCAACTGCTCCTCACAATCTGATTTCCTCATCCTAGACAATAGGAAATCAACCAACGTAAGCATGGATTTTGGACAGTAACTCCATGCATACGGTATGTTGTCCTGAAGAGACACAAGCCCCTAACCAACAAATGTAAAAAATAAAATCATAATGTGAGATATGAATTGAGTTTTCGAGCATGACATGAAACAATCTGTTTGTGTATTCCGAGAAAGAAAATGTGATGCCTCGAAGGGCTGGAAAATGTTTCTCTCGGTACACAAGCCACAGAGTAACTGAGAATTCATACACCCTATGGGAACTAAACTGGTAAGAAATGCAAAGAAAACTCATGTGATTTTTCATGTTGAAAGTCAATAACCTGATGAAATACTTATATAACAAAATACATAAGGTTCAATAATGTGGGTCCGGTATGGAGACGTTTTTAAAGGGGTTTTCCTGCTTCGGCAAATAATTCTTACTCGTATAACTTACTGGTCAAGAAATGGCCTGGCCGTGTCCATAATGTTCCCATGGGACATATGCCCCATACTTTTATGTAGGTTCCATCCCAGCCTAATGGTTTTGAGACAGAACTCCTTGAAACCCTTCTTGGGACCCCATATCCTTTCATCGGAGCTCCACCCCTTTTTATTGACTCCCTAGACCAAGGGTAGGCAACCTCCGTCACTCCAGGTGTTGTGAAATTACATCTCCCATCATGCACACCTGCTTGGCTGTTCTCTAAGAGCATGCTGGGAGTTGTAGTTTCACAACAGCTGGAGTGCTGAAGGTTGCTGATCCCTGCCCTAGACCCTTCATCAGAACCCAAAAGACTTTCAGACACTCAGCCCAGGCTCAGACCCTATATGGTTTCAGACACCATATGTAGACCCCATATTCTAATGGGAATCACGCTTTACAATCAGAACCCCTCCAGTATGATTGATAACAACACCATGTCGCCAGTATCACCATACTAAAGTGGTGATATTAACCACTTCAAGACCAGGCCTAATTTTGCAAATCTGACATGTGTCACTTCATGTGGTAATAACTTTGGAACACTTTTACTTATCCAAGCCATTCAGAGATTGTTTTCTCATGACACATTGTACTTCATGTTAATAGCAAATTTGAGTCATTATGTTTTACCTTTATTTATAAAAAATCTAAATTTACTGAAAATTTTGGGGAAAAAAAATCACAATTTTTTAAATATGAATTTCTCTGCTTTTAAGTTGCATAGGGATATCTAATACAATTGTTATTAATGAACATTCACCATATGGCCACTTTATGTTGGCATAATTTTGGAAATGTAATTTTATTTTTTTAGGACGTTAGACGGCTTCGAATTTTAGATGTCATTTTTAAGATTTTCATGAAAATTTCCAATAGTTAATTGTAAAGGACCTTTGCAGTTCTAAAGTGACTTTGAGGGGCTTAAATAATAGAAACCTCCCATAAATGAACATATTTTAGAAACTACAGTCCCCAATGTATTCAAAACTGATTTTACAAAGTTTGTTAACCCTTTAGATTTCCCACAAGAATTAAAACAGAAGGAAGGTGAAATTTAAAATATATATATTTTTTCGCAGATTTTCAATTTTTAATTCATTTTTCCCACCCCCAAGGGTAAACCGCAAATCAAACCTGAATATTTATTTTCCTGATTCTGACATTTGCAAAAACACCCCATATGTGGTTGTAAACTGCTCTGTGACCGGCAGTAAAGAGAGGGAGAATAGTACAAGCATTTGTGATGGCTTTGACAGCTTGTCACAGTGATCAAAAACCTGGAGACCAGGAAAAAAGTTCTCAGGTTAAAGCTCCATGTCATTGGCTGTCAGGAGTCACGGAGCTTCTATGTACAGGTGCTGCGCACAGGGGGCAAAGCTGAAGGACGTTTATAGTCAATGGGCAGACTTGAAGTGGAGGGGTTGTCCAAGATTCTGATATCCTCAGGAATCAGGATAGACTATCTATATCAAATCGGCGGGGGGTCCGACACCTGGGACCTCTGTCGATCAGCACTGCAGCCTCTTCGTAGCTTACCACTTAGCATAATGCCTTCCATTGGATTGTGACTGTGTTTGGTATTGCAGCTCAGCCCCATTCACTTGAATGGGACTGAGCTGCACCTTGGTCACGTAACTGATGAATGTGATCTCATATGATCTAGGAAGAAGCTGTAGTCCCCACCAGAACACTGCGACCTCTTCAAACAGCTGATCAGCAGGGGGTGCTAGGAGTTGAACCCCTGCCAATCTGATATTGATGCCCTATCCTGAGGATAGGTCATCAATATCAGATTCTCAGAAAATTACTTTAACCCCTTTCAAGATGCTGGGATTTTCCATTTATTCGTTTCCATTTTTTACTTCCTTCCTGGAGCCATAACTTTTTTATTTTTATGTTCACATAACTGTATAAAAGTTGTTTTTTTTTTAATTTTCTGATGGCGTCATTTAAAAAGGACCTTTCACCGCTCCTGACATGTCTGTTTTAATAGCTTCATGCATCCAGCATGTAATAACAATTCTGAAGCCTCTATTCTTATGTCCCTATGTTGTGCCATTCCTTTATTATTTCTACTAGAAGTTAGGAGTGAATTGCTAGCAGTCTGCAGTAAGGGTACAGAGGGGAGGTAACCAGTTCGGGGTGTGTCCCTGCACAGTCTGACTCTATCCAATCAGTGCTGCCATTGTCAGACTGTGCAGGGACACCCCCCCCCCAACTTGTTACCTCCCCTCTGTACCCTTACTGTAGACTGCTAGCAATTCATTCATAACTTCTAGCAGGAATAATAAGGGAATGGCACAACATAGAGACATAAGAATAGATGCTCTCGAATTGTTATTACATGGGGAATGCATGGAGCTATTAAAGCAGGAATGTCAGGAGCGGTGAGAGGGCCTCTTTAATATTGCATATGATGTACAGAGAAGCTGGAAAAAAATCCAAATGAGATGAAATTGGAAAAAAACACCAGGGTGCTTTGAATATTTATATTTTTTATATTTTTAAAGTTCCCTTTAACTTTAACAAGCTATTGTTAGATCACTTGTCCCACATATTGCAATGAATTTACATGGCAGTTTATAGGAGTTGCACTATGTTTCTATGGAGCCCTGTCACCTGTAGGTTTCCATAGGTACAACTTCTGTGATAGCCTTGAATCCTTCAGAGGGCCTGAGAGTATCTCAAGCAGTGAACGCTTCCCCTAATTCTCTGTGCGGCTACAGCATCAGAGGGGTCAAATGTCTGCGATAGGTGTTATCGCCTATCGTGGACATTAACCCCGGGTGTCTGCTTTGTGAAAAACTCAACTTCGGCAGCACAGTATAGAGAAATTCGGTAAGTGATTACTACATCTTGGCACCAGGGATGAACCTGATGACATATTAAGGGGACTTACTGAAAAATGGAACATTACGGGAAAAATGGAAAGTATGTTGTCTAATGAAAAGTCAGACAAACCTTTGTATCTCTTTGTAATTTTCAATATCTGTGTAAAAGAAGGGAGACTGCATAAAATAATAAATAACCATTACTGACCTGTTTGGCTTCACCGGTCATGTATGATGATGATGACATCATCATACATGATGATATCATTATATATGATGATGTCATCTTTGCAGCACAGTAGACAAAGACAGGAGGGGGTCTCACAGTAGCAGTAACAAGAGATGCTACAAAAGTCTGATTGGCTGTGGTCCTGTCCGGGACGCTAGGCTGAGTGCAATGGTCACTTCTATATAGAAATGAGGGCGGAGGACCTCTGTTTTTGAGTCTATGGGTTTCCCAGTTGAAGGTTTTTGGAAAACCCCCATCTACAAGGATGGGTTGCTCTCATATGTAACTACTATGGCTATAGCTCAGGTCCCCAACATGATATCTTGAAGGAACTATTCAACCAACAGACATTCCCATAGCATGTCTAGGATTTCTCAATGGAGGCCCCCTTTACAAAATCTGGTATTTCCACCTAAAAAAAAAAACATTCTGATTGTGAATCTGCAGCCTACAAGTCAGGGCACAAAGACAGTGCAGTATGTGGCGGTTTTTCACTTTGACGCTCACTTTCTCACAGGTAAACAAACATAAGAAAGGAAATAAAGGAACGTAAGTTAAAAGCAACATAATAAAGAAAGCCAGGGTAAGACATCAGAGGAAAGTGTGGGAGGAAGAAGAAAAGGGCACGTCAAGCAAAGGCAATGTGTATTTACTGGTTCAAAGCAATCCCCAACGCTAGAAGTCTCCACCTTACCCTACAGCGGTAGAATACTGGATATGGCTGCCAATCCTGCCCCTGCAAAAGTTGTCTCATCCAACTTTCTTAAAGCATACCCTCTGGAACCCACTCCTGTCTCCAGAACTGGCCTCCCTGAAGTGAAGGGGGAGCAGCTACGCAGCCCCAATTCTGGCAGTCCTATAGTAGTGAATGGTGAGGTGACCGTGCAGTCGTGTTCTCTATTCACCGCTACGAGACTTCTGAAAATAGCCAAACATGCTTGCTTGGCTATTTTTGGAATCCCCATAGCAATGAATAGAGAGTATGCTTCACATGCGTGGTGTACGCTCCTTCACTTCGAAAGCCTTGTGCTGGAGATAGGAGCGGGTCCATATCCTAGTGATGTGCCATCAATGTATGAGATGGGAATACCCCTTTAAGCCACATGCACACAATTGTATTTTTCATCTGCAGTGGTTCGGGTTTGGGCTAATCTCAATGCTACACTGGGTCCCCCGGACAACATTGAGGTCTAACCACGTGTTGCTGCTCTCCAGAGGGAGTGGTAAGACTAAAAAAATGTCCCCCCCATAGGCCGGGCCCCCCTCACACTGAATCTACTTACCTGGCTCCCTGTGCCGCTCCTGGTCCCCGCACTGCCACTGCTGCTTCTCCCTGTGAGCGGATGAAAACATCCAGTGTTGGGGGGCGGAGCAGCCAATGGCAGGCGGTGACGGGGACCAACCTCCCTAGCATCGCGGATGACGCCAGGGAGGCTCGTCCCCGTCAACGCCTGGCATTGGCTGCTCCAGAGTGCGGGAGCCGGGAGACAGGTAAGTAGATTTAGTGTGATGGGCCCGGGCGTATGGGGGACATTTTTTAGTGTCGGATAACCCCTTTAACCCTTCCAAGTGCACTAAAGTAGTGCGCTGCATAGTGAGCAAGTGTCCACAAACGTCCTTGCATCCATCCTTGTGCTATCCTCATAGCACACAGGCCCATTCATTTCTATGGAGCCATGCACACATCCGGATTTTCTGCGGATTCATGCTGCGGCTCTGCAGATGATAGAACATGTCCAGTTCTGGTCCATATTGCAGACAAGACTTGTCTTTTCTATTGATCTGAGTGATAAAAAGGCAGAATGGACGCGGCAGGTATCGGTATTTTGCAGATTTGTGCGAAATCTGGAAATGGCCGTGCGCATGGAGCCAAATTGCCACCCGTTACAACCAAGGTAGGCAGAAGAGCATCTCTGAACGCACAGTAACGTCGAACTTTGAGGCAGATGGGCTACAGCAGCAGAAGACCACACCGGGTGCCACTCCTTTCAGCTAAGAACAGGAAACTGAGGCTACAATTTGCACAAGCTCATCGAAATTGGACAGTAGAAGATTGGAAAAACGTTGCCTGGTCTGATGAGTCTCGATTTCTGCTGCGACATTCGGATGGTAGGGTCAGAATTTGGCGTCAACAACATGAAAGCATGGATCCATCCTGCCATGTATCAACGGTTCAAGCTGGTGGTGGTGGTGTCATGGTGTGGGGAATATTTTCTTGGCACTCTTTGGGCCCTTGGTACCAATTGAGCATCGTTGCAAACGCCACAGCCTACCTGAGTATTGTTGCTGACCATGTCCATCCCTTTATGACCACAATGTACCCAACATCTGATGGCTACTTTCAGCAGGATAATGCGCCATGTCATAAAGCTGGAATCATCTCAGACTGGTTTCTTGAACATGACAATGAGTTCACTGTACTCAAATGGCCTCCACAGTCACCAGATCTCAATCCAATAGAGCATCTTTGGGATGTGGTGGAACGGGAGATTCGCATCATGGATGTGCAGCCGACAAATCTGCGGCAACTGTGTGATGCCATCATGTCAATATGGACCAAAATCTCTGAGGAATGCTTCCAGCACCTTGTTGAATCTATGCCACGAAGAATTGAGGCAGTTCTGAAGGCAAAAGGGGGTCCAACCCGTTACTAGCATGGTGTACCTAATAAAGTGGCCGGTGAGTGTATGTTTCTATTTGATTAAAAAAAACGAAAGCAAAAGGGGTGAATTTCAGACAGGACATTGCAGGGGCCCCTCGTCGGAGTTATTCCATATAGTATATTATGATTCTCCGGCTCATTATGTTCTCACCGTCTGCATCTCCATGTCATCCTCTTTGTTCCTGTAAGTAGCGCATATCACATGTCCCCCTACTTAGCTCCCTATCCCATAACTAGTGCTTAACCTGAGGATCAAATAGAACCTGCAGCCAATGGGGCCGACAAATGGATTTTCAGACAGCTGCCAGAGAGCGCGCTATGAATGAATCAGTCCAAGTGGAAAACTCGCCTCTCACAAAAGGAGGCACAACTTCTTCCCTGCTGCAGAAAACACGTCGAGAAGAAGAAAAAAAAAAAAAACACAAAAAAACGGAGGAGAAGCCGGGTGCTGCTTTCACAGTCCTCCCCTCCTACTTACATCTGGCGTCGATATCAGATGCAAAGGCTAGCATATTGGAAGCCACAGACATCCAGCTGCTGAGGCCGGGGGTGGGAGGATACTAATTGCGCTAATTGACCTGTTAAAATATTAAATGGCACTCAGACACAGATTGACGGGGAGTGCAGTGGGTGAAGATCCCCTTGAGTTTGAGGAGATTATATATATCAGTCATAGAGTGTAATATCAGGTCTGGGGGGGGGGGGGTCATGATAATTGATGTTACATATACGGAAAAAATACTGATGACGTCCATGTGCATTCCGTATTTTGCGGAACAGAACAGCCGGCTCCTAATGGAACAGTCCTATCCTTGTCCGTAAAGTGGACAATAATAGGACGTGTTCTATTGTTTTGCGGAACAGAAATACGGACATACGGAAACGGAATGCACAAGGAGTAACTTCCATTTTTTTTGCCGACCCTTTGAAATGAATGGTTCTGTATACGCTTTGCAAAAAAAACCCGGAATGGACACGGAAAAAAAATACGTTCGTGTGCATGAGCCCTGACACTGCATCCAAAGACATGGGCCACAAGTAAGGGCTCATACACACAAACATATTTTATTATTATTATTCTTTCCGTGTCCGTTACTCTTGTTTTGTGGACTGTATACGGAGCCATTCATCTCAATGGGTCAGCGAAAAAAACGGAAGTTTCTTCGTGTGCATTCTGTTTCCATATGTCTGTTCCGCAAAGAATAGAACATGTCCTATTATTGTCCCCATTACGGACAAGGATAGAACTGTTCTATTTAGGGGCCAGCTGTTCCGTTCTGCAAAATACGGAATGCACACGGACGTTATTCCGTTTTTGCAGACTGCAAAATACATGCTGTCGTGTGCATGAGCCCTAAGGGAGTGTATCGGAATAAAGAGGACCCGTCCCCTCTCCTGACCTGTCTGTTTTAGTAACTACTTGAATTCCCCATGTAATAACAATTCTATGTTGTTCCTCTATTATTCCTACTGGGAGTTTATGAATGAACTGTCGGCTGTTTGCAATGAAGGTCCAGATGAGAGTTACCTGTAGGGGGTGTATCCCTGCACAGTCTGACGGTATCCAATCAGTGCTACCAGCGGCAGACTGTGCAGAGACACTACCCCTCCCCCAACTGGAACCCCGATCCTGAGGATAAAGATGCATTTACACGCTCCGTGTGCCCCATTGAACAACTTCCTATTCTCATCTGCAAACCGGTTCTATCATTTGCAGAATGAAATGGAATGCACACAGAGTAACTTCCGTTTTTTTCTTTTTTGCGGACCCATTGAAATGCATGGTTCCACACGGTCCGCAAAAAAAAAAGACACGGAAAGAAAATATGTTAGTGTGCATGAGCCCTTAAACTCCCTGACGCTCTGACTTGTTTTAGGTAATTTCCGTTCAGGGCTATCAGCTGCAGGGACTCCACCTCAATCTGTTGTGAACATTTAAGAGCATTTAAGGATTTTCATTTCCCTGCAGCTCCTCCGCAGGAGAAATGAAGAATTGCACCGTGCCCATTGAAACTATCCAGGCTGAATGTAGACATTGGGTCCTCCAGAGCTGCTCTCTGCTCTGGCTAATAGATGTGGGCCCTGAACCTGACCAGGAGCCACTTCTGTAAGATTTGCCCCCTCTCTCCCCAACTCACACTCCAAAACATCAATATTGGGACTACCCCTTTAATTTCCAATCCTTAGTATAGGCCATCATTGTGTGATTATTTTTGGGGCCCAACCCCTATATTAATAAAGACCCTAGTGGCAATTTAATGGCTCCAAAGGCAGCGCCAGGACCTTTGGGGCCAGGGGCGCACCATCAATGAGGCCAGGTGAGGCGATCGCCTCAGGCAGCACCATGTAGGGGCAAGATGGGGGCAGCGGAAGTGCTATGGGCAATGAGTGCTTTCATTGTGGCGAAGGGGTTAGGTAAAGAAATTGGCATGAGAGGGGTCGGCTCAGTTTTTGCCTCAGGCAGCAGAAAGGCTAGGTGCACCCCTGTTTGGGGTCCCCCGGAGGATCAGACCCTGCCCACTAATCAATAGACTAATTGATTTTGCAATGAATGTGCCCCTACTGTAGAAGGGTTACGGCGCTACGGAATATATTGGCGATGCTGTCCGTAAATAACCAGAAAGTTCATAGATGAAAGGGTTAAGTACGACCGATCGGCCGTAAGTGTCTGTTAATGTAAAGGTCACGTCGTCAGATGCATAGAAAAAAAAAAGTTCCCACGTTCTTCAGCTTTGGCCTACAGCTATAGAGCAGACTGAGCCTGATCCGTGACAATGCTCTCCAGTGTGCGCGGCCAGGATTTTGGCTCTAATAACTTGGACAGGAAACGATCGGAATAACAGCGCAATGAACTATAAAAGAAGGGAGCGCTCCTTATCAGCAGCAGCAAGAATAAATATTAACAATGGCAGCTGCTACGCCAGGGCCGCCGCTGCAGAGGCAAACAGAAAATCAGGTGAAAAAGAAAAAAAAAAAAAAACCTGCGTAGGTGTAAGAATCAGCCCTCCTTCCGGCCCGGGCCAAAGAAAGGCGAATGAACGGTGCTTTTACGGTTGCTGTGACATCAAATATTTGTTTGGACGACAGAACTGCAGACTCGGCATGGGATCCTGAGCCATGGGAGATAACGAGGGCCCATAAAACAGAGGCGTAGCCGACGAGAGGTGCACGCCCAGACTGTGCCCAGCAGATGGCAGGCGGAACAGGCACGGACGGGAGCTTAGAGCTGGCGTGTGTGCGCTGACATACGTCCGCCGGTTTTCCGGATATGGGAAGTAATAAAAAAAACTTTCCTCAAACTGAATGTAAAACTTCCAACGGCTTGAGATAATATTTTAGGAAATTGCCTAAATAGGAATTCCTTAAAGGGCATCTGTCAGCAGATTTGTACCTATGACACTGGCTGACCTGTTACATGTGCTCTTGGCAGCTGAAGACATCTGTGTTGGTCCCATGTTCATATGTGCTCACATTGCTGAGAAATATGATGTTTTAATATATGCAAATGAGCCTCTAGGAGCAACGGGGGCGTGGCCCTTACGCCATCACTTACGCCATCACTTCATCATCCATAGGGGTCCAACTTTGGGGACCTTAGCACTGTGTCCCTATCACTATTTTTCCCTGCTCAGTGGCGCCCCCCTGGCCACATGCTGTGCAGGGAACTACAGCAGCGGCACAACTCCAAACCAGTGCTGTAACATCTTCATTCTCAAGATCATGGGGCGAGGGGGTGTCCCAGCATCTATTGGAGGGGGTGTCCCAGCATCTATGGGAGGGGTGTCCCAGCATCTATTGGAGGGGGTGTCCCATGGGAGGGGTGTCCCAGCATCCATTGGGGGGGGGGGTTTCCAGCATCTATGGGAGGGGGGTCCCAGCATCTATGGGAGGGGTGTCCCAGCATCTATGGGAGGGGGTGTCCAGCATCTATGGAAGGGGTGTCCCAGATCTATGGAGGGGTGTCCCAGCATCTATGGAGGGGGTGTCCCAGCATCTATGGGAGGGGTGTCCCAGCATCTATGGAAGGGGTGTCCCAGCATCTATGGAAGGGGTGTCCCGTCATCTATTGGAGGGGGTGTCCCAGCATCTATGGTACGGGGTGCCCAGCATCTATGGGAGGGGGTGTCCCAGCATCTATGGGAGGGGTGTCCCAGCATCTATGGAGGGGGTGCCCAGCATCTATGGGGGAGGGGGTGTCCCAGCATCTATGGGAGGGGGTGTCCCAGCATCTATGGGAGGGGGTGTCCCAGCATCTATGGGAGGGGGTGTCCCGTCATCCATTAGGGGGGGGGTTGTCCCAGCATCTATGGGGGGAGGGGTGTCCCAGCATCTATGGGAGGGGGTGTCCCGTCATCCATTAGGGGGGGGGGGTTGTCCCAGCATATCCTAGAAATATGCCATCACTTTATAAGATGGGAAGACCTTTAATGGACTGACCTTGTGTCAGAAAGCGACCTGTACGCTCAAGCAATTACATTGCTAAGAACAGGATGTCATGATGCGAGGCCGCAGGGTCACACAGCAGCACAGGGTCACACAGCAGCACAGAGTATTTCAGGATACATGCTTGCTGACGCTGTGAGAGGCTGTCTGCCCACTCCTGTGAATGAGCGATCTCAGACTCAAAACTGATGAAAGGGCCTTTGTGCCCCAGCAGCACAGAGAATGTAAGCAGATAAATGTCGGCCATATTTTATGTCAGTTTACCTACATGGAAATGACACCCATCTGTCAGACGTGTTTGCAGTTTAGCCTCGAGGTTTTCATGTGTCAGTCACCTGTGACCCTGTAACGTTTTCCGCATTTCACAGCAAAAATTTCTTTTTAAGGGGTTGTCCCATGAATAATGTATATAGGACATGATAATCTCTTTCTAACAAAGCTAGAACCAGCCCTGTACCTCACATGGATCCAGAGATCTCCACATTCATTGCTCTGCTAGATTTATATCAAACTGGCAGCTTGGGGGGGGCATGTCCTTTCTCGGGGGCGTGTCCTTCCTGCTGCAACTGGTAACCGTTGAAGGATGGGACTGAGCATGTGCTTCTGTCTCAGGGAGCAGGACAGACATCTTAGAAAAAGAGCAAACAGCAGGTGGCGCTATACTAATAGACTTTATTGAATAACTCAGTAGCTATAATACATTTTCGATTACATGCAATTGCAAAAGTATTCAGATCCAGGTGCTGTTTTGAAAACTGTAGAATATTTATTTATTTTTTTTGTGAGACATCGTCTTTGTATATTGTGGTTGTGTTTTCCCTGTGGGTTGGCAGATCGCTCATGTACGTTGCGAACCCCCCTGACTGATTAGCTGAAGAACCTGAATGCCCACCCTGCATGTATCAGAAAGTGGTGATCCTTGCACCAAGTGTTAGGCCGCCTTCAATCACCTAAAGATTGGAAATTAAAGGGGTGTTCCAATCTCAGACCTGAGATTTCACAGGAAGTGTACAGGACCCTCAAAGAAGTGAATGGAGAGAGCTGGGTATGTCTGACCATCCCAAGTCACAGGGCCCCGTTCTTGAGATGGGCGCAGGTCCTAGAGGTGGGCGTAAGGGATCCGCTACATGGCAACAGTTAACAGCAGAAAAGTCACACGATTATTTTAGAGCCAAGCCGCGGGTGAGTCGCATTTCATGCACAACTTCCATTAAAGTCAATGAAGGAAAAATTGTGCGCGACTTGAGACGTGCGACACAAAATCCGACATGTCGCGTTGCAGTATATCGCATGTTGCTTTGCGACACCATCGACAAACATTACATGAAATATTGTGTGACTTTTTTCTCTTGCGACACTCCGCATCCCCTGGCACGCTACCTGTTGCCTAATATCTGCACATTATAAGTATATATATATATATATATATATATATATATATATACATACATATGTATATATATGAACAATATGCAACTTAAATATCATAGATCTCTCATAAAGTGCTTGCGACAGCTGTAGTCAGGGGTTTCTTGCCTGCTTCTGCCTGTAGGTGGCAGCATTGTGCCTTCCACTGCATGCCCAGAGTGTAACATTGTATCCATGCACTATGTTATAATATGCTGTCACCCAGAGGTTCCCACTGCTGAGTATACAGGTTTGTATCACCTCTGATGTAAGCGCTCAATTACTCCAGTGCCCCAGTAACATCTACCGGAGGATCCCCTCAACTCACCTATAATATAATCGTCATACAGACAGCCAAAGAGTAGCTGTCCTCAGCCATAGCGTAGCTGGCCTTTGCACAAGACAGCTGCCATGCCTGCACCCCACCATGATAGTTGTATAAATCCATGCAGTCTAATGCATGCTAATTCACCTGTAATGGTCCACTCCATTTAAAAATAAAAAAAATCTAAACAAATCAAATAAATAATATATCGTTATAGCCGCCAATTCAATTTTTCTAATACAATATCCTAATCCAAATCGGATATAATGCTAAAATGCAAGCTGCCTGGATCAGCCTCTAGAAGGAGCTCAGGAGCTGAACGCATACTGTTTTATAACTGAGTTTAATGTAAAAATAGTCTGCAGTCAGCTCTTAAGCTCCCCCTAGTGGCGACCTGAATGTAATTATTTAGTGCCATCTCTATGCAGGGGGTCTGGAGAGAGTAGAGCTCTGATCGCTATAAGGATATATTAAAGGGATCTGCAATGTTCGGTAGTTGAGGCAGGAATATAGGCGTATAAAGGCACCCATAATACCCCTGTCTTAGTTATAGTGACTGTTCATACCTATTGTATGAGAGATACGTTAACCCCTTCTTGACCGTACAATTTTCTTTTTTTGCCTTTTCAATTCCCCCCCCCCCCCCCCGCCTTCCCGAAGCCATTACTTTTGTATTTTTCCATTCACATCGCCATATGAGGGCTTTATTTTTTTGTGGGACAAGTTGCACTTTCTAATGGCACCATTTACTATGGCATACAATGTAGTGGGAAGAGGGAAAAAATTCCAAACGTGGTGGAATTGGAAATAAAACACAATTCCGCCCCATTTTTTCGGTTTTGTTTTTACAGCACTACCTTTCCAGTAAAACTGACCTGTTACCTTCATTCAGCGGTACCACATTTATATAGTGTTCCTTGTGTTCTAACACTGACCCAAAAAAATAAAAATAAAAACGTTGGAAAAATTTTTTATTTTTTCTTTGCATCGCCATATTCGTTTTTTTATGGTTATGTCTATAGAGCTGTGTGAGGGCGATCTGTAGTTTTTAATTGATACTATTTTGGGGTATGCATGACTGTATTTGATCACTTCTTATTCAATTTTTGGTAGATGAAAACAGAAAACGGTGAATCGGCCATTTTGATATATTTTTTTTCCCTGTTACGGAGTTCACTGTGTGGGACTAATTTATTCTATTTTAATAGTCTAGGCGTTTTGGCACATAGCAGTGGTAATTATTTTTATATTTATTTATGTATTTATTTATTTTTATATTCATATATATTTATTTATAAATAGAGTACCAGCAGTCTGCAATGAAGGTCTAGCTGTGGTGTTCCCGCACAGTATGACACTGGAAGCACTAATTGGATAGTGTCAGGCTGGGAAAGGACACCCCCCCCCTTCCCCCAACTGGTAACATCCAGCTGGACCTTTACCTCTCGAATCCCAGATGGGTACAAAAGAGCTGGAGACAGAGCTGGTCCTGGAGGTGGTAGGTGCACTTATTGGACATGCATGGCATATCCTGTGTCCCAAAAGGGAATACCTGTATGAGACTGCCGTGAGAACTCTGCCTCCAGCAGAGATGAATGGAGAGGCAGCGCTCATGGTCAACCAGTGCCCCAGTCATACTGGAAGACACGAGACCCCCCATTCTTGTGATCGTTGGGAGTCCAAGAGGATGAACCTGTGCCGAATTCCTGCTTATGTCTTCCACTCAGCTTTCCCATGCCCCTGAATGGCAAATCTGACGCTCATGTGGCCATATTGTTGCAGGTCATGGTAGACTTTGAGGAGGTTCACTCTTAGGGGATCATTTATTAAGGGCTCATGCACACGGCCATATGTATTTTGCATACGGATCCTCCAAAAATATGGATGATGTCCGTGTGCGTTGTGTATTTTGCGGAACGGGACAGCTGGCCCCTAATAGAACGGTCCTATCCTTGTCCGTAATGTGGACAATAGTAGGACATGTTCTATTGTTTTGCGGAACGGACAGACGGACATACGGAATTGGAATGCACACTGAGTACCTTCTGTTTTTTTGCTGACCCATTGAAATTAATGGTTCCACATACAGACCGCAAAAAAAAAAAACGGAACGGACGTAGAAAGAAAATACTTTCATAAACCTTAAGACCGCTGTTTTAGACGCTGGTCTTAATAAGTCCTTGCGCTGGATTCGCTGAAGTTATGTAGATGCCCCGGTCTAAACGTAAGATGGCTTCCTTGCTGCCTTTAATTTAGACCATTTTCTACACCTAAGGGCTCATGCACACAAACATATTTTCTTTCCGTTCCTGTTCCATTTTTTTTTTGCAGACCAGATGCCGAACCATTCATTTCAATGGGTCCCCCAAATAAAACGGAAGTTACTCCGCGTGCATTCCGTTTCCATATGTCCGTATTTCCCTTCCGCAAAAAATGTCCTATTATAGTCGGCATTACAGACAAGGACAGGACTGTTCTATTAGGGGCCAGCTGTTCCGTTCCGCAAAATACGGAATGCACACGGACGTCATCTGTATTTTTTGTGGATATATTTTTGCGGACCGCAAAATACATATGGTCGTGTGCATGAGCTCTAAAACAGGCGTAGAAAATGATGAATGAAACGGGCCTGCCGGTCCATCTTCTTTTAGACCTGGCGTGAGCGGAGAAAAGTCTCAGATTGCGGCGCAAATAACCATTGCGTCACAATCTGCGCCAGAAATATACCTAACATAGGCGTATTTCTGATCGTAAATGACCCCCATAGTTTTTTTGAAGGAGGTTTCGAGGCAGATTCTCCTGCAGGATTCAGAAGGAATCAGAAATATAAAATAAGGATTTCTTCTTCTTCTCCTTCCTACTGCATCCACTTCTGGCTTTGGCTGAAAAACCTGCAGGAAAATTCGGCTTCAAAACCTCCTCTGAAAAACTCTGTGTGAACCTACCCTTACCACTCAGGGGTACAGGAGAAGTAGAGGAGATCCTCCTGAGACGTGGCCGCCTCGCTCTGTACCGGGTTTTATAGGTTTACTTTGCAATCTATATTTACCAGGAAGAGCTGCGAGCAGCGAAGAACTAACCATTCACCAGCACGAGGCTTCACAATGGAGATGAATGAGCGGCGAGTAACCAATAGTAGTCCAGCACAGACAATTCCTATTGGTTCCTCGAGTCCCATTCACAAAAACACCTCTGTCTTTCTTTCCTTTCTCCGACTAATCTCTAGCAGAGGCAAGATGAAAGGGGGGGTGGGCACTTGTTAATTATCACTCCTCCCCCCCCCATGTAGGAATGCAGCCTGAGGACGGAGGATTATAGTATAAGAATAGATCATAGAAAACCATCCAGAGGAAACCACAATTGCTTTATTGAAGCCATTGGAACCTGAAGTCCAGCTGCTCAGACTCTTAAGAATTTGCATATATAATTAATGATATCAATGGCGAGTGCGGAAAATTTGCATAGTAATATAGATGAGAGGAGAGCGCCACTGATAAGTCAATTCATCCCGATGATATCGTCTTCCTAGCCGCCTACACGTCGAGATTTATTAACGACCTGTTAAAATCAGGGAGCTGATAATAAGTTATAATAAGGGATGATGCACACGACCGTATGTATTTTGTGGTCCGCAAAAAACGGATCTGCAAATAATACGGATGACGTCCGTGTGCATTCTGTATTTTGTGGAACGGAACAGCCGGCCCCTAATAGAACAGTCCTATCCTCGTCTGTAATGAGGACAATATTAGGACATGTTCTATTTTTTTGCAGAATGGAAATACGGACATACGGAAATGGAATGCACTCGGAGTAACCTCTGGTTTTTGTGCGGGCCGTATACAGAACCGTTCATTTGAATGGGTCCACATAAAAAAAACGGAAGTTATTCCGTGTGCATTCCGTATGTCCATATGTCCATTCCGCAAAAAAATAGAACAGGTCCTATTATTGTCCGCGTTACGGACAAGGATAGGACTGTTCTATTAGGGGCCGGCTGTTCTGTAATGAGGACAATAATAGGACATGTTCTATTTTTTTGTGGAAAGGACTTCCGTTTTTTTTTGCAGAACCATTGAAATGAATGATTCCACATACGTTTGTGTGCATGAGCCCTAAAGCTGACAAATTTACAAGTGAGAAGTTTGACAACTTTCCAATTGACTCTGAGTTTCAGTTCTTCATCCTTTACAAGTTGTGCTTGCTGTCAGTGAATGAGAACATAGCCAGTCCTGCTCTCGGCTGAGAAGTGGATACAATGTAGACAATGCTTTGTAAACACTCAGACTGAAACACTGTAGCAAACTAGTAGAGATATGACATTTTGTGCAGAGGCAGTTGATGTATTGAGCTCACAGAGATTTGTCCACACTGGATACATTTGTATCCACTTCTCAGGACTGGCTGTGTTCTCATTCACTGACAGCAAGCCAACATCTTGAAAATGATGAGGGATTGAAACACAAAGTATAACAGAAAGTTGCAGAACTTTTAATCATCTTTATAGTGACACAACTTCATATATTTTGACGTCATAGGGTGTGATGCTTCTGCCTATTCCTTTTAGCAATCAATGGGGATCTCAGCGCTCAAACTCCTCCGATCAAAACTCCTGACATGTCCCTACGACATCTCAAAGATTTGTCACCTCTAATGACTTCTCAGTTTCAGTAGATAATTTTTTTCCCCATAATATCACAGTCCTGGAGCATGTTTCTTAAAACTCTGCATGATGGTGTTACTCTGATATTCCTCTTGGAAATCTATGAATAAATTGATAACTGGGTGTTAACAGTTGGGGGAGGGGGGTGTCCCTGCACACTCTGACAGTGTCCAATCAGGGCTGCCAGTACCAGACTGTGCATGGACTCACCCCCTTTGACAAGCAGAATGGTAACACCCACTTATCAATTTATTCTTACATTTCTTGGAGGAATAATAATGAAAAGGCCACAACACAGAGTTATAAAAAAAGGCGCTCAAGTATTGTTACTTCATGGAGAATATGGTTATTTACTTAAATTGACGTCAAGAGAGATGACAGGTCTTCTCCAGCCTAAAACTGGAAAACTGTACATTGGTAGTAGCACATAGCCCTCTTACAGCAGTACCAACCCAATTACAGCAGTATCAGCCCCCTTACATCAGTATCACCACCCTTACATCAGTATCAGGCTCCTTACAGCAGTGCCAGCATGATTACAGCATTTTCAGCCCCATTGCAGCAGTACCACCCATATTACAGCAGTACCAGCCCAATGATAGCAGTTCCAGCCCCTTACAGCAGTATCAGCCTCCATTAATGCAGCATCAGCCCTATAGCAGTCAGCCCATATGCAGCCCCCCTTACAGCAGTACCAGTCCCATTACAACAGTATCAGCCCCTTTAATGCAGTATCAGCCCCATTACAATAGTATCAACTCACTTACAAAAGTATCAGCCCCAAGAATGCAGTATCAGCCCCCTTACAGCAGTACCAACCCCATTACAATAGTATCAGCCCACTTACAATAGTATCAGCCCCTTTAATGCAGAATCAGCCCCCTTACAGTAGTACCAGCCACGTTACAGTAGTATCATCCCACTTACAGCAGTACTAGCCCCATTACAGCAGTACCAGCCCCATTACAGAAGTTTCCTCTTGCAGCAGTATCAGCAACTGCAACTGCAGTATCAGCCCCCTTATAGCAGTACCAGTCCCATTACAACAATATCAGCCCCCTTTCATGCAGTATCAGCTCCCTTATAGCAGTACAAGCCCCATTACAACACTATCATCCCACTTACAGCAGTACCAGCCCCATTACAGAAGAATCAACCCCCTTACAGCAGTATCAGATACCACAGCACGCTCCATGCAGGTGTAGCTGTGTCCAGCACTATAGCTTAGGCGGGTCCGCAATAAACGGGCACTGGCCGTGTGCAGGCCGCATCACGGATCGCGGACCTATTCACTTCAATGGGTCCGCGATCCGGGAGATGCGGAGCGGAGGCACGGATCGGAACACCACGGAAGCACTACGAAAAAAGTAGCGCAAGCACTACTGGACCCTCGGATGCAGATCGCGGACCCCATTCAAGTGAATGGGTCCACGATCCACATGCGGTGGCCTCACGGTCAGTGCCCGTGCATTGCAGACCGCAGTTTGCGGCCCGCAGCACGGGCACGGCCGGCACACGTTCGTGTGCATGAGGCCTTAGTATTATTGTAGTGAAGTGGCCACATTGCTGGGCTGGTACCACACCCATCATCACTTATCCTAAGGACACTTCATAGGGAGTGTTTGGAATGTGGATCTCTGGAGGAACATGTCACCAGTAATAACTAAAAAGGAATAGGGGCGTTCCCACAGGGGAGAGGTAGCAGCTCCCTTTACCACATAAGTAGACCCCATTATTATCAATGGAACATGGCAGGTGGGGGCTCAGTTACAGATTTTACCCAGAAACTTCAAGTTACTCTTCTGTCAAGAACTTAGAGAAGGACTACTTTTTCCGGTAAAAATGAGAACTATTACCCTTGTGACGGCTAACCTCTGGCACTCCAGCTGTGGTAAAAGTACAACTCCCAAGATGCACACTTGCTTGGCTGTTCTCAGAACTTCATAGAAAAGAATGGAGCATGCTGGGAGTCGTAGTTTCACCACAGCTGGAGTGCCTGAGGTTAGCCATCACTGTATTACCCCATCATTCGAGTCCCATTTGCTGCCCTCCATCCTAGTTTGACACCAATTGGCATGTCTTATTGGTAGCCAACCTTTATTGGAGACTGTCAACAAGCAAGTTGTCAGACACACCCCTAACAGCTCAGCCAGGCTCCCATAATGCAGGGTACACTTCAGTTTTCCAGCATTAGTTGGGAGGGTTGTGTGCAGATACAGAACTGGTCAGATGGTGCCGTATAGTAGGCTGTGGTGCTGCACAGAGTCCTGTAAGCCTCCTGTCAGGCCAGATGATCGATCAAGGTGGTCCAGGAAGCCGTGTTCTTCTGGGAAGTAGGGGCCCCATGGCATAGATGGACCAAGTGGAGCTGTTATCGTCACAGGAATCTGAGTATTACCCATGAATTATTGATGCTTCTCTATAGGAGATCAACAAACCAATGTTCAAAGAGCTGAAAGACAGAAGAGTCGGAAAAGCGGTGGACGGCCATTCATTCAGGAACCCAAGGAAAACAAACAAGATGATTTTATTTAGCAAGGCTTGTTAGGCTGCAGGTCTTCTTAAGTCACACATTCTTAAGTGTCTCCTAACGAGGGCCATTCATCAATGTCAACGCTGGAAAAGAGATGTTTGTTTTTCCGAAAGAAAAGCGACTTCTTTGTAGGAGGACAATTCATCAAATTAATAAATAGAATTATTTTCGGAGGCCTTCCTGCCCATGTGCGGGTCAGGATTTATCGAGTTGGTGCAGAGAAGATGGAAGGGTCGCTGAGGCTCCTCAGATGTGTTGAATGGTGCCTTCAAGATGGGGGGGGAATCTGGAGCTGTGGATTGGGTAGGGTCCACCAGTTAGGGTTAAGTCACGGGGGTGGATTAATTACCTGGTCCATACACCATGGCGGGACCACCCAGCAGTTATATACTGGCTTCATGGCCAATAACTCATCCATCTGCTTGACATCACCCATAATTACTTTATTCTGTTTGTCTGGGACTTTGCAGGTCCAAGCCAGTCTGAAGGTAAGAGGCTTGGCCATTGTCAACCTAAGTTCTCCTAGTTGAAGATGTGGGTTCTTATTATTGACCGTCCCTAAATTTAGGATGAGCGTTTAGCAATATGGATGGAAATTTGCAACTTGCACCTCAATTCAGTCTTAAAGGTGTTGTACGGGCTTTTACCTATCCAACATCCACTGTTGTACATGGCCTGGATCTACTCTGGGAGCTGCCTTCACCTCTGATAGAAGACCCCCATTCTTACAGCTGGGTCATATAAGAAAACCCCTGCTTGATCACCCCACGTCCTGGTGCTCAGCCAGGGGAAGGTGACCATACAGCTAACATTACTACATGGCAGCCATTGAAATGAATCGAGGACCATCTCTAGACTGGCTTCATCTTTTTTAAGGATTTAAAGAGTCTGCTAGCAGTTTTTGACCATGCAAAACTGCTGACAGCACCAGACAAGGCCTGGGGACAGCAGTACAAACATTACCATTTTATTCTGCCAGGTTCTGCTCCTTAAAGGGGTTGTGCAAGAATGGGGGGAAGAGGGAGTTTGGAAACCCCCTGACACTTTACCGGACGCCTCCCCACTCCTTCTCCTCCAGGCCGGCAATGCTCCTCTGGGCTCCCTCGATGTAAACATCAAGTTTGACAATGCCACAGGCCGTATCCCCTTACGTCCTGACAAATGGTCACATGATACAAGGGGATCGGGTATCTCCCAATGCCAGTGATTGGTTGCAGCAATTGCTGGCCGGAAGGAGAAGGAGCGGGGAGCCAGCATCGAGAAGCAGGTAAGTAATCTTCCCTTTACAGGTCTAGCAAAGAGTGTGGGGGGGATATGCCTTCATTCTTTCACAACCCCTGTAAGTGCCCAGGAGGAGGATCTTCACTACGAAGTGCTCTGCATTCAGCAGCTTCACAGCAACGCCCCTCAGTAGCATCCAACCAGAAGAGCAGAGGGGGGGGGGCTGTGAAGCAGCTCAATGCAGAAAGCATTTCACAGTGAAGCTCCACCTCCTGGACACTTGCAGGAGCAGAACCTGGCAGAATAAATATTCATATTCACGCTATTCCTGATAATAAAAGTCCACAAAAGGTATATTTGTACTGTTCTCTCCAGCAGCAGTTTAGCATGGTCAGAACTGCTGACAGAGCCCTTCAAAATATTTTCATGGTCCATTTTATAAACTCTAAAATAGACGTCTTGAAGTCCAGGCTGGTTTGGAAAAGCTGAGCAATGTTAGTACTGGAATTGTCAGTTTTAGGGGTAAAAGTTTGCATGTCATATGTTCATTACTTTTTTTGAACCCTCTTGGCCAATCACCTATTTCCTCGGACTGCACAAACTGCAGCTGCACCTCTTCCCCCCCCCCCCCTATTGTACACTAGATGGATTTTTTGGTGACTGAGAAGGTTTCTGAACATTTCCATTGACTGACCATTGATCTTCTATTATTATACCTGTAGAGTAAATTCTACACTTTATCTAGCTCAGGTTGGAGGAGAGGCATAGACCAAAGCTTCTATACTCCTCCATCCCATGGTAAGTATCTTCCTACCATGCATGGTGCCATACGGCAGGATGATGTGAATTCTGTGGGTCCTCTGCCAGGAATAGGGGTCCAGCTGCAAGTGCCACCTTCATATCTCATTTACAATACCCGTGTGTTGTGTGTTTGCTTTTTTTTAACCTTGGAATATTTTTATGGACTGGAATATGGCTCTATAAAAATGACTGAACCGTAGCAGAATTATTTGGAGTGGCATCATGGACAGTAAGCTTTCAGCTCTGGAGGCAGCATACATTTCACAGTTAGGTGAGTGTAACGCTATTAAGGACCTCAGGTATTTCTCCATCAGGTCCACCACACGGCCTAATGATTTACGTCTTGGTTAGACCCCAGTTGTTTGCATCCTTGCCCCCCTTCTCTCAGGAATACTGCAATGGCTGTGAAGCCACAAAACTCCTTCAGATCAGACGTCTTTCAAGCCTCCTCTGAATGACTGAAGGAAAGTTAATAAAGCAGCCTACAGAACAACCTATTGATGACCTGGAAAAAGCCTCTCTGTTTCATTCGAAATTTCCATAACCTGAATGTGCAAATGACATGGAAATTCTGCAAAAATAAAAAAAGGGCACCTTCTGTCTGACTTCTGTACCCTCTCTACACACCGGGTTTTATGCTACGTGATTTGGTCCCGGAGAAGGCAAAAGTTCATTCTTGTTTCCAACACCTCCTTGAAGGAGCCTTCATTACAGTCTGGCCACAGTGATGGATGGACACAGATACATTTGCCAATGCCTGGGTTAATCAGAGGCTTGTGCCACCCAAGGCCGGGTATTAGAGGTTGGTGGAGCTCGAGGATCATGCTTGAATCTTATAGGTTTCTCCACTTCTTAAAGGAAATTGTGCATTTTATACTGTCCTCCATATGATATGACCTGAAATAGATGAAACGACAGCAGACAGCCTAGGGCCCACCAGTAAAATGTCTTTTGGGGGCCCACCGTACGGATACATTCATATATAATAAATAATCTACCAAGTTTTTTATATGAACATAGGCTGGCTGATGTGCTGTACACTGAATATGTGTATGTAGTGCAGTAAGTCCACTGTGTTATGTGCCAATTGTGCAGGGGGTGGGAGACTAGGGGCCCACCTTGCTCAGGGGCCTACTGGGGGATTCCCCTGTACCCCCAGTAGCTCTGTTTTTAATGGTCAGAGCTCAAAACCCTCATGTATAGAATGAAATAATACAATTTTCCCTGCTTGAACCCACCACTAGAGGGAGCTTAGGAGCAGACCGCATACAGTTTATGCACTGAACTCCATAATAAAACAGTATGCAGTTAGCTCCAAAGCTACCACGATTGGAGGCATCAAGAAGAGAGATTTTAATTATTTAAAGAGGACCTGTCTCCTCTCCTGACCCATATGTTTTAGTAACTATTTCTATTCCCCATGTACTAACAATACTGGAGCATCTTTTCTTATGACTCGTATGTTGTGCCAGTGGTCAGAGCTCAAACTCTCCTGTATACAATGAAATACTAACACTTTCCTGCTTGAACTCACCACTAGGGGGAGCTTAGGAGCTGACTGCATACAGTTTATGCGTTGAACTCCATAATGAAACAGTATGCAGTAAGGTCTTGAGGTTTCCCTAGTGGAGGCAGCAGGCAGAAATAATTTAATTATTTAAAGAGGACCTGTCCCCTCTCCTGACCTGTCTGTTTTAGTAACTATTTATATTCCCCATATGCTAACAATACTGGATCATCTTTTCTTGAGACTCTATGTTGTGCCAGTGCCCAGAGCTCAAACTCTCGTATATACGATGAAATACTAACATTTTCCTGTTGTAACCCACCACTAGAGGGCGCTTAGGAGATGACTGTGTACAGTTTATACATTAAACTCCATCACAAAACACTATGCAGTGAGCTCCTAAGCTCCCCCTAGTGGAGGCAGTAGGCAGCAAGATTTTAATCATTTAAACAGAAGCCATCCCCTTTAGTGACCTGTATGTTTTATTAACTGTTTCCATTCCTCGTGTAATAGCAATACTGGAGCATCCTTTCTTATGACTTTATTTTGCCATTCCTCTAGTATTCCTACTAGAAGCTTATGAATGAATTGCTAGCAGTTTACAATAAAGGTCCGGCAGGGTGTTACCAGTAGGGAGTGTGTCTCTGGACAGTATGACACTGGCATCACTGATTGGATGATTACCTGGTAACACCTATCTGGACCCATCATCTTGAAGTCCATGGTGGACTGCTATTTTTAATGCAAGATTCCAAAATCTTTCAGATGGCAGCTCCACCAGAGAACCTTCTAGCACTGCGTTGCTGGTGGTGACTTTCTTTTTCCGTCCGGCTAAGGTTAAAGTATCTGATAGAGCGAAAGCTGACTCATAAATGTCAATATTTGCTCAACCTTTGCATAATTCTCAGAAAATCATGCAAATTTTCTTGCAGGGACTATGTCACCTGCTCCAGCCTCGCAGATAAGGAGGTAAATGGAGTTCCTGCGCAATCTATAAATTCGTTCAAGGTGGGACTTGGAAGCCAAAGTGAATACTTCTATTTTGAAAGACTTATCTAAAGTCAAACACACACGTCAGATATATAATCTCCTGACCGCAGCAACTGGCCCTGGAGACACCACTGTGACCAAGTCAACAGAACTATGGCCAGATGATCAATGATCATTTACTTCCATCATCTGTTATGGTGGACAAGCTCAGCATTGTTCTTGCTCCTTGACTTGAAGATAGTCCAAACCTTAGACATTAGATATCTGCTGGCCTGGATCCTTCAATAACTTAAGTGATCTAGATTTCAATCTGCAACTGGAAGACCATCCCTATGACATCTGTCAGGGTGGATTTCAATGTGTCCCATCCTATTGTAAATGGTCAATGAGAATCAGGGGCATGGCTATAGGGGGTTCAGACATAACATGTATATCAAGGTCCTGGTGCCTAAAGGTGCCCATACACCTTCAGTAACTGTGGGCCAAACAGCTATTCCTCTCAACTCTCTGCTCGGGAGATGATTATGGCCAGCTATC
Source organism: Rhinella marina (assembly GCA_900303285.1). Lineage (NCBI taxonomy): Eukaryota > Metazoa > Chordata > Amphibia > Anura > Bufonidae > Rhinella > Rhinella marina. The sequence continues at coordinate 159,356 of ONZH01023357.1, forward strand.
TGACTACCATAGGTTGGAAGATCCTTACACAAGACCTGCCAGAAGATCACATAGGGGGGGAATCATCCAAGATAAATGGCACTCAAGGTGTCTTGCTGTCACCTTGCCACCTGAAACGTATTTAAAATATTTGTCCAACAGTGGCTCAGTGGTTTGCAATGTTCCAGCCCCAGAATCCTGGAAATCAATCCAACCAAAGGAAACACCTTGATGGAGTTTGTGTCACGAACCAGCGGGTGTGGACCCACTGTGCCCCGTGTCCTACCTCCGTTGTCTAAGTGAACCCCTCGATCTTCACAATACCCCTGATAGTGGGGACAGACTTTCGGAGGGGAACACCAGGTCGCTACCTCCTGAGGAGGATAGGCACACGAGGCAGCTGGTTCAGGTGGACCAAGAGGTATCTGTGAAGGTACCAGAGGTACAGCGGTGTTCAGAGGGCCGAGTCGTCATGAGGAGCAACAATGCAGGACCGAAGGATGAGGCAGAGGCGAGGTCAGGCAGGCAAGGGTCAGGGCAGGTGGCACAGGTACATGTCAGGCAATCCCGGTCAGCAGCCGCTGTTGCAGTTTGTATGTTCTACCCATGCTCGCGGAATAAGTTGGTGCCATATAAATGAGTAAAAATAACAATCACCATGGCCGGCTTCATTATAAGGCACTGGTTTCTATGGATAATAGAGAACTTTGACAGGCTCTGTTGACTTTAATGGTCTATGTCAGGTTCTGGCTTTCTTGTCAGGAAGAATAGCAACGTGATGAAGTCAAAAACATCAAAAGTGGTGACAGAAACCGCAATGGAAGCTCTGGACGCCAGTTCTAAATTTCATCCTGTACTATTTGAAAATTTCTGCATCCGGTAGAAGTTTCTACGGAATATTCACTCCCGTAAAATGTTACGCAGGATAATCACAAGCTCCCTGTTGTTCCAAATGGCTTATATTTTTGTGAATAGAGAACCTATGATTAAAACTTGTGAAGAGAAGGATCTTTGTGGTTTTGTGGCTGGTACATTTAACACAAGCAGAAATAACAGTTGTGGTTAAAGTACTTCCTCCCCCCCCTTCAAATTCTCACTTCCAAAATGAATTTGCCCCCCACCCCCTTCCCGCATCCTTATTTGTGCAGAAAGACAATTGACTAATTGATGGACCCTGGCAGTGAGCAGAATTATGTTATCAGCTGGAATTCATTCATGGAGCAGGGTTAAGATGGAGGCACAGATAGAAGTAACCACAATAGGACCATTAGTGGAACAGGAGCATCTCCAAACGCCCTTAAGGTACTTTTGTGGTGAAGAACAAGAGGTTCAATGTCAAGGTTAGAGATTCGTCTATGGTCTATGGCCAGAGTTATAAGTCTACCATCCTGGCCGTAGTCATGGCCTTTGACATGAAGCACCAGAGGCCCAATGCAAAATTTGTATCAGGGCCTCCATGGGACCACTGCTACCTAGAATCCCCCTATAGCTATACCATTGACCCTATATGCAGAAAATGGGGTGACATCTCCTTTAGACACCCAAGAGGGCTGCCATGGTGGTTGACACTTAAAGGGGTATTCTCATCTTGGACAATGGGGGCATATCGCTAGGATATGCCCCCATTGTCTTATAGGTGCGGGTCCCACCGCTGGGACCCGCACCTATATCCAGAACGGAGCGGGAGCGCTGCGCCTGGAGACCCCAGGTTCCGGGGTCCGGCCACCACCAGGCGCAGCTCCCCGCGGCGCTCATAGAAATGAATGGGAGCCGGGCCGTGCATGCGCAGTGCGGTCCCATTCATTTCTATGGAGCCGACGGAAGTAGCCGGCTATTTTCGGCGGCCCCATAGAAATGAATGGAGGGCGGCTGCGCATGCGCAGTGCGCCCTCATTCACTTCGGGGGCTCCGTTCTGGAAATAGGTGCGGGTCCCAGCGGTGGGACCCGCACCTATAAGACAATGGGGGCATATCCTAGCGATATGCCCCCATTGTCTAAAATGAGAATAACCCTTTAATTAAAGGGGTTGTCCCAATTAAAGGGGTTGTCCAGTTTAGAATACTTAATTTTTTTTTTCTATATCGTATTAGAAAATTCTGAATCATTAGGAAGAGGATCGGATCTTCATCTCTTGGCCAGAGTGGAAAGCCTCTACAAAGTGTAGCTCTTGCTCTGGAGGATCTTGCCCTTACATAGCTCACGGATTGTGTCCTTTCTGCTGCTGCTCTTTCCTTATCACAGATTGGGGGCCCATGTCCTTTCTGCTGCAGCTGTTGCCTTATCACAACTCGAGGTTATGACCTTTCTGCTGCAACTCTTGCCCTTTCACAGCTCAGGGGGTGTGTCCTTTTGGCTGAAGCCCTCTTCTTTTCACAGCTCAAAGAGATTGTCCTTTCCGCTGAAACTATCTTCCTATCACAGCTCATGGAGCGTTTCCTTTCTGCTAAGGCACTCTCCCTCACAGCTCACAGGATGTACCCATTCTGAGGCAGATCTCTCCCTATCACAGCTCAGGGGGTGTGACCTTTCTGCTGCCGCTCCATCCCTGTAACTATCATGGCATGTGGTGCTATACAGGTAAATTACATTTAATAACTCAGGGGCTAAACTACATTTTTAATTATTTTTTAAATATTCATGTACCCTGTAATCCCAGAAAAAACAAGATAGGGGTTTCAGAATGTGGCACCACAAAAACAGAGAACAGTCCTTTGGGTCATAATCCTAAAATGGACTTGGCTCATCCTTGGGGTGAAAGGACAAAAAGTAGAACTGCTCTTGACTTTAGAAGACAGAAAGCCCTGCAGAACATTGTCTCACCGAACATCTCAGGAGACTTCTGCTAATATAGTGAATTAGAATTGAATATTAGCCTTGAATGAAGATGATGAGCGTGAGAATCCAGAACTAGAATATTCTGCTCATCTCACATACCTTCCACCTGCCTTTATAAGATGAGGAACCATGTAGAGGAAGGACCCCATTTTCTCAGAAACTTGGCAAGATGTTGCAGACTTGTCAAGACCACAGCCTCCAAAAATAAGTTCGCCAGACAACTACTGCTGCATGCTATTGGGCGGTTCACAGGAAGTTGCCAAAAATTTTTTGTAATCAGTAAAAACGAGGCCAAGGCCATTGATTCCATAGGGATATGGGGTGGCACAACCAGGGATAATGTAAGGACTACAACACCCATCATCCAACTTCCAATGAGAAGCGGAACTTCAAGGAGATTTTTGTAATCAGTAAAACGAGGCCAAGGCCATTCATTCCATAGAAATATGGGGTGGCATAACCAAGGATATTGTAAGGACTACGACACCCATCATCCAATTTTCAATGAGAAGTCAAACTTCAAGGAGTTTTTTGTAATCAGTAAAAACGAGGCCAGGGCCATTCATTCCATAGGAATATGGGGTGTCATAACCAGGGATAATGTAAGGACTAGGAAACCCAACGTCCAACTTCCAATGAGAAATCGAACTTCAAGGAGATTTTCATAACTCCACCCCCTCTGACATCACTTCCTGTTCTGCAGCTATTGGCTGAAGCTTCATGTCATAGACTTTCTGCTCTTACCGCTCCTTACTGTAGTAGAGAACGTCCTTCACTGCAATGTTGAAGATGTGGAGATGACCTCAGGCAACGGAGCTTCACCAAACAGCTGATCGGCGGTGGTACAGGGTGTTGGATCCCAGCCGATCAGCTAGAGATGGTCTATCCTGAGGATAAGCCATCACTTATGAAAGGTTGGACAACCCTCATAGAAGTTTATGGAAATTTATTATAGCTCCATGCAATTTGGAGGTTGTATGCAGCCATAAATCAGCTCGGTGCCTAAGGTCCAAAGAGCCCACCGGTTTTGCATGATGTTCTTTGTCTAGTTAATGGACTTACTGTCTCTTACGTCTTCTCTTACGCCTGGTGCTCAGGTGAGAATGAATGATCTGTTACTTAGTCGTATATAACAGGAAATGCATCAAAAACGTCAACTCCATATGGCAGATGTTTCTTTCCAAGAACGCCTTTCATGGGCTTCGACGATGACGATCACACTCAAAGTCAATGTTTACCAGCAGCTTTATTCCATTGTGGTGGAATTGTAACCAGGTGGAGAAGGTGCTTAGAAAGCAAGCACGCTGCTGTAAACAGCAATTATCATTAATGCTCGCTCAAGATTGGCCCCTTTTTTTGGAAATCCGGAGAGAAGTCTCAAACAAAAAAGGTTGTTCTCACGCAAAGACCTTCTGTTCTCCTCTGGGAACTCTCCACCACCATCCTCGCCATCCATAGTCTGACTGCCTTTACCACTATGTACTCCCTGAAAAGTCTATGGTCTGGTGACGCTTATGGTCTCCATCTCTGGTGAAGACTTCTTCTGGAAAATCAAGGAAGGTCCATGTTCCCATAGGAGATGTTTTTAGGTTACCTCCTGATACAACCGAAGCCAAAGGTGCCTAAAACACAAGATGAAAGATACAGGCCAACACGTATTCTGGGGCTTGTGTCATACAAATCGGTATATGGTTTATGAGTTTTTGGGTTTATATGGGTTTTGTTGGTCATGTATGGTGCCACGCTGGATGGTTATCAAAGCATTAATGTCCTGAAGAAAACCATGATGACCATTCACTAAGCAGATCATCATCCACCTATCTGGTAAACGACAGATGTGACTGATTAAAAGCTCTGTACAGAGTATAAGAATGGCGCTATACAAGTAACTGGAACATAACATAAAACATATGTTATCTATCTATCTATCTATCTATCTATCTATCTATCTATCTATCTATCTATCTATCTATCTATCTCATATCTATCTGTCTATCTATCTATATCAATCATCTATCAATTATCTATCTATTGTTTGAGAAAGGCTCCAGTACAGAGCCGAAACGTCGCGCTTCCCACAAGGGTGAATAAAATCACATTTTTTTTTCACTTTATCCTATGTCTGCCATTTTTTGCTATATTATCTATCTATCTATCTATCTATCTATCTATCTATTTAGAGAAAAACAAGAATAGTTTAAGCAGCACAGCGGTCCAAGCAATTGCGGTTTTCCAGTGGTTGAAGAGGCGATCCACCAACCAAAAAGACAAATGTAAAAAATTCTATTCTATCTATCTATCTATCTATCTATCTATCTATCTATCTATTATCTATCTATCTATCGATCTATCTAGTATCTATCTATCTATCTATCTATCTATTATCTATCTATCTATCTATCTATCTATTATCTATCTATCTATCGATCTATCTAGTATCTATCTATCTATCTATCTATCTATCTATCTATCTATCTATCTATCTATCTATCTATCTATCTATCTATCTATCTATCTATCTATCTATCTATCTAGTATCTATCTATCTATCTATCTATCTATCTATCTATCTATTATCTATCTATCTATCTATCTATCTAGTATCTATCTATCTAGTATCTATCTATCTATTATCTATCTATCTATCTATCTATCTAGTATCTATCTATCTAGTATCTATCTATCTATCTATCTATCTATCTATCATCTATCTATCTATCTATCTAGTATCTATCTATCTAGTATCTATCTATCTAGTATCTATCTATCTATATATTATGTATTGTTACAGATACTATTACTATACCTGATGAGATGTCGGCCATATTCAGCAGGAAATGTCTTGCCTCTCAGTCTTGCACAGGATGTTTTACGAGGCCTACAAGTGATTAAAACAGAAAATAGGATATATAAATATAACGTGTGTCTCAGTTGCGCCTCATCCGTCACTTCAGCATCTGTTAACTTCAATATAAACAATAGTGGAAGCGTGCTGAGAACATACAGCTGTGGCTCTGAGCAGACATGTATGTAATCCAGATATATAAGGGAATCAGGGAAGGGGATCCCGGAAGAGCATGTGAGGGTCTCCTCCCTGAGCTTTAATATTGTCTGGATGAGGCTAAGCCATGTTAAAGTGGATCTGTCATCATCAGTAAACACTTCTTGACGCATTAGCAGACGGAGCCATCATTCCTTTAATCTGAATTTTCATATATCTCCTTTAATATTCCATAGGGATGGTGACTGCAGTCCATACACTTGTCCTCGAAAATCCCTTGTTTACTGATAATGCCTATGTACCTACTCCATGACCCCAGTGTAGGTCTATATGAAGATGAGCTCATCAGATGTCTTCTCATGTCGACTCCCCCTCCCCTCTCACAGCATGAACACACAGAAGAAAGAGAGAAGCTGCAGCTGTATCTCCAACTTCTTAGATATTTTAAGAGGAACCTACAGCAAGAGAAGGAGAAACTACTGTTTGCTTGAAGGGGTGGACAACTTCCATCTATATGCGCTACGTGGGCATTTGGACATCTTAGAAGACAGCCACCTGCTTGGCACCTCTCTGTATGGAGAGCTGCTGCAAAGACTCATTCTTACTCTCCATTACTCAGCACAACTTTGTGTTACATTGACATTCCCACATCATGCAATACCATGGACAGATGTTCTTCTGACTGTAGCTTCTTCCAGCCCATTGCCAGGGTTTTCCGCTGCCTGACCAGGAGGAACCTTGGATTTTCTCATGTGGACAACCCCTTTGATGCTGTGCCCAGATCGTACAGTGCCAATTGTTGGAAGGTTCAAGAATTGTCCTCCTTATGACCTTGTGAAGCTCCATGAGGTCCACCTCTACCACAAACAATAGTTGCAGTTCACCGAAACCCTAGCAACCCTAGTTTCTGCTGGGTGGAGTTGTCCTTTAAGTGTCCTTTTAGGTTTCCTTTTACTACAGACCCTTGTGGTTTTCCAGGTTTTCCACTATGTGCATCTTAAGAGTGAATACTTCTGAGGACATGAACCTGACATTACGCTGAATGGACTCTGTACCATTAAACATTAACAGCCTGGAGCTGAATTAGAAAATCACTAAATCATGTAGAATGGAGCCCACTGTTTTACAAGGCCCCAGCAATTATTTTACAGTAGGCCTGTCACATTCCTGAAACTCCTCAGCAGTTTCATTCTGATTCACTTCATTGTCTGTACCTGGGAGGTACAATAACTTGCAGCAAGTGAAGCAAAGCGAAAGCCTCTGAAAGCAGGAAGCCTCCGTCTTCATTGAGAAAAACAGGCCCCTGGTTTCTCACCATTCATGACAAGCTGAGGGATGGTTCCTCTCATGTAGTGTTGATGTGCAGAAGTGCGAGGAATACGGGAAGAAGAAACCAGCAGACTCTCTCTCTCTCTAGTTGCTGAGGGTCTTCTGCAAAAACAAAAAGAAAAACATAGATCAGTGATTGGGAACCTTTTAGAAACTGAGTGCCTAAACTGCAACCCAAAACCCGTTATTTATCGCAACATGGCCAACACGGCAATTTAACCCGAATACTGAAAAATACCGGCCAAGTTAACCTAAGGGGCGTTGCTAAACACAGGCCCCAGTAAAATGAATTTTCCCATTGGCGCCCTCTAGTATTAAAAATGACCTATTAGTGGCCACCAGTATTAATAAGGTCCCCATTAGTGGCCCCAGTATTAATAAGGTGCCCATTATGGCCCCCCAGTATTAGTACGTCCCCAATTAATGGCCCCCAGTATTAATAATGCCCTATTAGTGTCCCCCAGTATTAGTAAGACCCCCATTAGTGGCCCCCAGTATTAAAAAAACCCTCATTAGAGGCCCCTAGTATTAATAAGGCCCCCATTAGTGGCCCCCAGTATTGATAAGACCCCCATTAGAGGCCCCTAGTATTAATAAAGCCCCCATTAGTGGTTCTAAGTTTTAATAAGGCCTAATTAGAGGCCCACAGTATTGATAAGGCCCTCATTAGTGGCCCCCTATATTAATAAGGCCCCCATTAGTGGTTCCAAGTTTTAATAAGGTCCAATTAGAGGCCCACAGTATTAATAAGGCCCCCATTAGTGGCCCCCAGTGTTAATAATGCCCATTATTGGCCCCCAGTATTAATAAGGTCCCCATTAGAGGCCCCCAGTATTAATAAGGCCCCCATTATTGGCCCCCAGTATTAGTAATGCCCCATTATTGGCCCGCAGTATTAATAATAATGTCCCCTTAGTGGCCCCCAGTATTAACAATGCCCCCATTAATGCCCCCCAGTATTATTTTTCATCAATTAGAGGCCACAGTATTATTAATGCCCCCTTCGCCACTCTTCTTGTGCACAGCGTGGTCGGGGAAAAGGGCGGGCTGGCCCATTTCATTCATCATTTTCCATGCCAGCTTATGGTTTGGAAAATGGCCTTACACTACGCCAGCAGTTGGCACCAAGCGCCAAAGTTATGTAGAGGCCTGCGCCTCTACAAAACTTCGGCGCATCCGCTGCCAGCACGTGGGTGTCCCTGAGTATTGGGGATCAGGAGCTTCAGGTCTTGTTTCTGACCCTATTAACCTATTAGGGATGATTACTGGAGAGCCCCATCTATTGGCTGTCCTCCATGTTTGTGTTCCCTTTCCTCTGACAACCACCACATTGTGCTCTGCTGACTAACACATGACACTAAGATCAAAAGTTTTAGATTTATTGGCATTCAAAGCACATTCCTGAGGAGCCTGGTCCCCAGGGGGTGATACACAGTGACTCATTTGGGTTTATTAGCATTATATTCTGCTACTGTATTAGGTTTCTTTCACATTAGCGTTATTGCTGGATCCGGCAGGGTTCAGCAATAACGCTTCTGTTACTGATAATACAACCATGTGGATCCGTAATGAACGGATCCGGTTGTATTATCTTTAACATCGCTGGGACGGATCCGTCATGAACTCCACTGAAAGTCAATGGAGGACGGATCCGTTTACTACTGTGTCACACAGAACAGATCTGTCCTCATTGACTTGCATTGGGGGTCATGACGGATCCGTCTTGGTGCAGATCCCCAGGACGGAGAGCTAACCGCAGCATGCTGTGGTTTGCTCTCCGGTCTGGAGACACAAGTGAACTGAACGGAATGCATTTAGGAGCACTCCGTTGTCTTCAGTTCAGTTTTGTCCCCATTGACAATGAATGGGGACAAAACTGAAGCGTTTTTTTCCCCGGTATTGAGCCCCTATGACGGAACTCAATACCGGAAAAAGGAAACACTAGTGTGAAAGTAGCCTTACTTGCTTATATTACATCTCCTAGGTTGTACAGTATGTGGGGTCCCCTTATTGTGCTTTATGCTGCTGGAGTTCAACCACCAGCCCTACTATAACCAGTCAATGGTATAAAGGTATCATGAGGTCAAGGTCCGGCAGGGGCCCAAGGAAACCCAGTCCGACCTTAAGTGGGGCGGTGAAGATGAAGAGGGTTGCAGCAATGCTTTGTGGAGCTTTAGACCATGGAAGTTGGGTAGTTTTGGAGCTGGAAGTTAGTGGGATTGTGAAGGTGCGCCAAGAAGGTTATGCACTGGCATTGTCCACCAGTAGGGTTGTGCATCGGAATCGGAGTCGTGACAGATCTGTGCACCAGTTCAGCTGTGTACAAATGGAGATGTGGACAAGAAGAGTTGCAGTGGTTTAGAGCCTTGGACCAGACTGGTTCTGAACAGGTGCAGACGAGGAGCTAAAGTATGAACTCATAGGACCATGAGGTTTTTCTTCTAGTGCACACTTATTTGAGACTCCAGCAGCATGGATGAAATGTTGGGTGGGTCTCAACGGGTCATGTGGCATGACGTGGCCTCAAACGTTATACAGCAAGGAACAGGAACCAAAAAGGAACAGGAACCAACAAGGAACAGGAACCAACAAGGAACAGGAACCAACAAGGTTCTGCGGTGCATCTTAGTCCCATAATAACAGGGGTGTAGCTATAGGGGAAGCAGCTGTTTTGGGGCCCGAACTCAGAAGGGGCCCACCTAAAAGGAGGACTAATAGATTTTATTGTCAGGACCTGCTCAACAGTATTATAAAATGACATATACAGAGACACTGTGGGAAACGGACGGAGCGTCTGAACAATCCTGACTACAGGAGTGAGGGTTGCATAGGAGGATGGGGTGCCGAAGAAGTTTCTTGGGCGGGGGGCCTGTTCAAAAATATGTTGTGGTTCCCGGTCATCTCTAGTAATAATATAGCATATGATAATTAGCAGAATACAAAAACCATAAACAAGAGTGTCCCCTCTTGTAGCAATTTTTGAATAGTTACCATATTATAACTTTCTGTGCAGATACAATGTTTCTATTCCGCCTATGGTCATCGTTACTGCTTATGTTCAGCATATCTGATACAAAGTATCTATTCTGCTAATCTCTTACTTTTTCACCCTGCAGATGATGAGTCACATGCTTTACCAGGACAGAATGGATGTTTTTCAGCCTGAGAATTTTTTAGAAAACCCCACCGGTTAAAGATTAAACTGAATTGTAAACAATTTGACCAAGCAGAAACAAAATCAAATCTAACCTGGATCAGGAAAACTTCTCCAGAATCTCACATTGATGATTCATTTACGGAAAATCACAGGAAGGAGGAGGAAAGGGGTGGGCATTGGGTTATCCATATTCAGCTGCCCTGTTAATAGGCAAAGTATTTCACTGGTACCTTTGATGTGATGTGGGTTCAACAACAGTGACTCAGCCAGAAGTTATGTTCCTGTGATAAGCTTGAACTTTCCTGTAAAATACGATATTCACAAGGAAAGCAACTACATTTTGATTGCATTTTACAGTATTATTCATATATTCCAGTTAAAGGGGCTGTCCAGCTAGAAAAAAACGCACTCTGCATCAAATAGAGGCAATTTAAAGGGGTTCTCCTACCCCAGTGGTACCTATGAAGAGATCCATGCTTACCTGCTGCCCACCAATCCCTGGCTCTCTTCAATGGCCTTCCTGTCCCTGCCTGTCAACATTCTCACAGACAGGGTCACATGTGCCAATGACTGGCTTCAGCGGAGACATGTCCCCAGCGTCACTGCTGAACACTACTGAGACAGTCATTGGCTACAGCAGCTCATGTGACCTTGTCCATGTTGAAGTTGACAGGCAGGTAGGGGGCCTACTGTCTAGGAACCTCATATATTATCAAAAGGAGATAGTGTAGACCTGTAGACCCTTGGTAGACCTTCCAAGCTTTGGTAGACATCTCCAGCTTTGGTAGACCTTCCTAGCTTTGGTAGACCTCTCCAGCTTTGGTAGACCTCTCCTGCTTTGGTAGACCTTCCTAGCTTTCGTAGACCTTCCTAGCTTTGGTAGACCTTCCAAGCTTTGGTAGACCTTCCCAGCTTTGGTAGACCTTTCCAGTTTTGGTAGACTCTCCAGCTTTGGTAGACCTTCCCAGTTTTGGTAGACTCTCCAGCTTTGGTAGACCTTCCCAGCTTTGGTAGACCTTCCCAGCTTTGGTAGACCCTCTTAGCTTTGGTAGACCTTCCTAGCTTTGGTAGACCTTCCTCACAACTTTTGTGTCTGTTAGGAGAAGACACTCGATCCTTTTCTTTTCCTTTTTTTTATCTTGCAGTTCTAGGTTTGGTGTTCCTTCTGGGAAAGGTCTTCCTAGTCCATAGAAGTGCATTGCCCCATGCATTACAGCACCAAGGACAGCTGCCCAAATCATCTTTGTTCAACATGTCCTCTGAACCTACTTCCTTTTTTTTTTTTTTTTTTTCTTCAAAACTTTGCTGCAAGGGACCGGTGTGCCAAAGGTCACCTTAAATCTGTCTGTCCTGTGATTTGGAAAAGCAGGGAGTGGTGGTGGAGTGTCCCTTGCACAGCGGTCCGCACAGCTGTCGGATGGTGGCACTCTCAGGGGTTCCTGCCTTTGTCAGCTGCATCCTATCAGGAAACCAGATTGCAGGAAGACATTCTTCTGCAATAACAGACGGCCAAATTCTATGAACTCATCATTTGTGATAGAAAAATTTCCAGTTGCTTTATAAAATCTACAGTATCCGCTCTGCTGGGCTCTACTGTAAAATCTGCCTATTTTTATAGGGAGGTCAATGAACTGAAATGGCCATGAGTCTCGGTGCAGTCGGCTTCTTCTTCCAGGCCAGATTATACAATAGTGTCATCTGTCATAATCTAGAGATTAGTGCAAAGCATAGTAAAGGGGCGGGGGGGAGGGGGTGAATACTTTTGCAACCCATTTTTTGTTGTTGTTTTTGCTTTAAATAATTCAGAAAGAAGCAATAAATAAACAAATAAAACTATAATTTCACAAGTAGACTTCATTTATATATATTATATGTTAACTATAGGAAACCCCAACTGTTAGACCCTTACAAACTGATTGCCAGACCATGTAGTCCACCCTGTGTCAAATAAAATAGCCACCCTTAAAGGCTATGTACACCTTTGGGGGCATTTTTTTAATTATTTTTTCAATAGATCTTTATTAAAAAAAAAAAATGGAGCCCTTTTCTCTGTACAGAGCTGAGATGCTCTAGAAGCAGGATCTGAATTTTCTCTCTTTTCCTGTCAGTTGGGGAGCTGACGGGCTCCTTGTCTCTGCTCTCTGACATTATAAACACTCATTATAGCTCAATTCTTATCTTACTGCTAAGAATGAGGCTTAAATAAGTGGTTATGACCTCTCAGTAGTAGTAGAGATAAGAATTACTTGATGAACGGCACAAAGTGAAAGTACCGGTCACACAGTTAGAAAAACAGTTGACCCTTTGTGACAGAATGGCTCAATATTTTTTAATAAAGGCCAATTGAACATATGATTTTTATCCAAAAATGACAAAAAATGGCCTCTGAAGGTGTACATAGCCTTCCATCTTTCACCAGCGACCTCACTATCAAACGTTTTCCATAGACTGATAGCTGTGGTTCACCTGATTAAAACGCTGTATGCATTGAGGGTGTGCCTATTGCTCTTGTTGCACCCAAGCCCCACTCCTTATCTCACCATGTACCCTTCCAGTTCTGTAATAATATTTTTAAAGAATGTGCACACAAGTAACCAATTTTATTTATGTATTGGAATATTTATGTATTCAATTTAAAAAAAAAAAATGAAACAACTGTGCAAAAAGACATCATTACAATCTCCTATTGTTGTTAGTAGAGCTCATACATGTGTTTCTATGGTAACAGAGTACAAACAACTTTATGCGTAGTCTGATTGTGCAATTATATACCGCTCCCTTTGATCTGCTTCAAGATTTAACAGGTTTATTTGTAGCCTGTGAAGACACCTAGCTCCGCATTGGAGCTATAAACACACACATCTATTATTTTTAATAAAGACTGTTTGCAAACTTGCTTTACTTTCATTTTTTTGCTGCATCCAGCCAATATAAATATATTTGCAAAAGTGTATATATCGTTCAAATTAACTTTCATCTAATAAAATACAAAGTTGATTTCTGGGTCTCTGAAGTTCCACTCCTGGCCAGTGGGGGCAGTAACAAGACCATTAAAAGTTAATTTTAGACATCACTAGCAGTTAAAGGGAACCTGTCATCTCCGAAACACCCCCTGAACTAGAGTAAGCGGTGTATAGTGTAAGTGATGCTGAATCCGAATATGTAAGTTTTATCTTCATACTCACTTCCATTCCATCGCTGTGCTCCCACAAACCAGCATTAAAATGCATTGAGAGGATTCTTCTTTGAGTCCTCTCCATTATGGGAGTGAGCACTGGAGTCCTCTCAATGCATTTTACTGCAGGTTTGTGGGAGCACAGCATCAGAATGGAAGTAAGTATGAAGATAAAACTTACATATTCGGATTCAGCATCACTTACACTATACACCGCTTACTCTAGTTCAGGGGGTGTTTCGGAGATGACAGGTTCCCTTTAAGTTACTATAATAGTTTATACATTGTTGTTATAATGGTGTTTTATGTGTGCATGGGTACTGGCTTCCTGTGTGTGAATTAGGATCATTGTTTGTGGAATCTCACCCCAGTGCAGTTCTACAAGGGTTAACCCCCTCTTGCTCTGTGACCTGCTGAATGGTTGTTCCCAATTTCTCATCAGCCTGGGCTGTATAAGCTCTTCTGGTTCCTCACTTCCTCATTCAGGTGCCCCTGTGCAGCCTGGGTCACATGGCGTCAAGGATAGGTGGGACTCATAGCCTCCGCCCCCCTCCCATTGTATGTGTGATTTCACGCTGGAGGTAACTGGGAGCTGGTCGCTGTGTGTCGGACTTTATGCCCCTATCTGAAAATGGCCACCGGCATGTAGGTCCCGAGCCACTCTGAGATACCTTGATGCGGTGCTCGGGCTCCGGTATGTTCTTGATATAAGAATATATTGGTGAAAGTCTCATTTTAATATCAGTGTGAGGGTTTAGCCATATATTGTCAATTGCATTTACCCTTGTAGTGCACCATTCTCTGTGAATTTTTTGTTTCCTGACTGCTTTGCCTAAACAATCGATATCTGAAGATCCTGCCACGTCGCTCTAGCTTGCTAGAGCATGTAAAAGAGCTATAATCTATTTGCCTGCCTGTGTACCTGACCTCTGCCTGTTCACTATACTGATCCTGTTCTGCTTGCCCTGACCTTTGGACTGTTTCACAGATTTGCACATACTCTGGGCCGCCCTGACTTCAGCCTGTGTCCTGACTAAGAGTATTGCCTGATCCTTTTGTGCCACCCATAAGTCTCTCTTAACCCAGTGGGTCAGCAACCAACCTCACCGGGACTATTCCAAGAAGTAGTGGCCTGGAGTGAAGGGTAGATCCTGATATACGGGGTTAAAGGGTGAAATACAGGAGACCTCTAGGATAATGCCCTCAGGAATAGCCCAAATTTAAACTGGCTGGTTGGCACAGGGGGTCGACACTCACTGCCATAACAATTGTGTTATCAGCATCTTTGAAATAAAATTCCCATGTCTAAGATCAAAAAGTGAGAGCCTACTCCTCCTACTGGAAGCTGCACAGATCATAAAGAGCGACCTTCAAGACTGCACAAGTACTAAGCAGCTGGCACAGAGCAACGCCGTAAAAAGCAGAAGTAACTATCCCCCTCTGCAAATAAGGGAACAAGAGGAACAAAACAGGAGGAAACCATTGAGGCCAATAAGACAGTACACAGAATGGCCTAAGAGTTGAAAGGAGCACAATAAAGCAAAAACCTTGATAATCATTCCTAAATAAACAATTTAAGATTACAGGACATACCAAAGGGTTCTCTTTGATCTTCCCCCAGAATAGCAACCTGGCAAGGAACCAGGTCTGATCCGTACTGACAATATAATAAGGATATGGTTGAGCGCAAAGTCCTCAAACCCTCCCTTTTCTCATTATGAACTATGGATAAAACATTGTAGCAATGTAAAAAGTTCTAAGGAGCAGAAGTATCTCATCATCTTGTGCTGCAGCTCAGGTGGAAAACTGTGGTGGTCATCATTATTCTAGTTCTTCTCCATCTCCATTCTTCATCTCATTCTTTATTTTTCTTGTATTTTACTTTTTTCCCACTTTATTTGCCTTTCTCTTCTTGTTCCTCTTCTAGTTCTTCTTTTATTTATCTCTCTTGTTATTCTTCTATTTCTTTTCCATCTTGATGTCTTCTTTTTCTTATCCTCTTCTTCTGCTTCTCCTCCTTGTTCTTTCTCTTTGTTCATTCATTCATTCATTCATTCATTCATTCATTCATTGACTATTTCTCCTTCTTATTAGTGTGTATTTTCCTTATCCTGGTTTCCTCTCCTCTACCTTTGTTCATCTTCTTCCCGTGTCCTCTTCAAATTCTTCCCATCCTTCTTCTTATCCTTGTTCTTCTTTTATTCTTTCTTCTCTTTTCGCACAACCACTTCTGTTTCTTTTTCATGTGCTTCCTTTTCCTTCTGTTTCTTGTATTTATCCTTGTTCTCTGCCTTCTAGTTCTTCTCTTTGGGTCTCTTGTTTACATTCTTCTGTTTCTTCTTTTCTTTTTCTCCTTCTCATCCCCCTTTTTCTCCTTCTATTTCTTCCTCTTCTTCTCTTTGTCCTCCTATTCTTTCCTTCTTCTCCCCTTCTTGCTCAAACATTTCTTTCTTCGTCTTCCTCTTCTTCTCTTCTTTCTTCTTCTTCTATTCTCTCCTTCTTCTCCCCTTCTTGCTCAACCATTTCTATTTTTTTTACAAATCATTTTCCTTCTATTTCTTTTATCTATCCTTGTTCTCTGCCTTCTATTTATTCACCTTGGCTGTCTTGTTTACATTCTTCTTTTCTTCTCCTCCTCCTATGTCTCCTTCTTTTTGATCTCCCCTTTCCTTCTTCTCCTTGTTTCTTTTCCTTGTCTTCCTCTTTATCGTCATCTATCTCTTTTTGTTTTTTGTGCTATTTTTTCCATTCTTCTATTTGTTTTGTTTGTTCTTCTTTCTTCTTCACATTCTTCTTATCTTCCCTGTTTTCCTTCTACTTCTTCTATGTATTCTTTAAATCCTGTTAATTATCTTCTTGAATTTCTTTTATTTTTTTCCTCATATTCAATCCTCATCCTTCTTTTCCATTTCCTTCCATCCTTCTAGTTCTAATATGAGGTAAAGCTAATCCTCCAGGACAGTAAAAATGGCAGCCTGAATATTCATTCAGACCAGGACTTGACTACTGAGTACAGATTTTACTACAAGACACTTCCACCGTCAGCCAATTAAAAGCTTTAGACCGGACCTTGGTCACATGAGTCACTTGATGCATCCTTCTGGCTCCTGTGGTTCTCCTGATGAGGGACTTGACTAAAATCTTCTGCCACATTCTGTACACGGCTTGGGTTGAGCATTGACATAACACCATCCAGGAGTTGCAGTAAAGTTGCAGATTATTACGAATGTTATGCATCCTTAATGCTTCCCTATAGAAGAAAAGCTGCAAGTGACCTTGTGACAGTCACAAAAAATCCCGACATAGGTGATGCCTCCCTAGCCTTTAGGACTCACTCATGGCCACATGGACTCTTATACATGTATGACTTGGACTAGTTAGTTAGGGTTCCCTAACAATAAAGAGATCAGAGGAACCTTCAGCAATCAGCTGTGAGTAGTCAGTATTTAATTACTCTGCAGCACCTCCACAGGTGAAATGAAACATTACACAGTCCCTATTGAAATAAATATATTAGCTTGGTCCTCCAGAGTGGGAACACAATTCTCTAATGGTCATAAAATGATGAGAGTTGTAGTTGCACCATGCAGGTTGCAGGCCATAGCCCTAATCATTCAGCATATGGAATAAACGTATACAATATATAGCTCTAGTATAACACTGCTATATATTAACTTAAATACTAGATTTGTGATATGAGACAGCAGCGACCAGAACAGACCTGAGCAAAGGGATGAGAGGCTCTCGTTGGAAGGACAGGATGATGACAGGCCTGTGGTTTGCTGGTTTCTCTCCCATGAAATCTCTCTTTGCTGAACCATTCAAAAAGCACGCGGACGCGAGTAAATATAGAGTGGATGAGCTCATGGTCACGGTGGGATGTGCAAATGTCACGAACAGGAAATGAAAGTGAAGACTGATAAACAAAGTGACACAGCGCTGCAAACGGCATCAGACCCAGGACATGTGCACGTTCTCTATGCAGCTACATTCACATAACAGCGAAATTTTTCGGATGATTTTCATTGGGTTTTTAAGTTAAAACTCCAACATCTTCAGTGCCCTGGGTACATTTATTATGCCCCCCCCCCCGTAGTGCAGCTCAGTATAAATAATGCACCCTTTTGTGCCCCCAGTAATTATAATGGACCTAGATGTGTCCCCAGTGCAGATAATGGCCTCATTAGTGCCCCCCAGTAGTTATAATAGCCTTCGAGTTGTGCTCCAGCCCCCATATATAGTGCCCCCAGTAGTGGCAGCATAAATTGATTGTATTGATGGAAGCACTCATAGTAGCCGGCACCCACTTGTAATCCACATGCGGTGTAACACGTGTAGCCCTGGCCATTAGCTAATCATAGCAAGCGTTTCGTTCTCCTGCGGCGCCACCACAGGGCACATTTGAACATTGCATGATGTGGAGTGAATTCTAGGGACGGTCTGTGCCTTGCATGGACAGGCTGGGTCCTCCAGAGTGAGAGACGCTGTTTGTAGCCACTTTCTGCTCCAGTTTACTGTATTAAAGGGATTGTGCCATGTATGAATGTTATCCCCTATCAATAGGATAGGGCACAACTAACTGATTGTGGGGACAGGGGTGCTCCTAGCCTTTCTGCTGCCTGAGGCGGCAAAAATTTAAGTTGTGCCCCCTCCCCCCTTCCAGCCCTACTGTTAAAGAAAGTGGAAGCTCATTTTTCATGGCCCTGCCATCTCCCCCTACTTGTCTTTAGGTCTCGCCGCCTCACCTGGCCTCATTGGAGGTGCACCCCTGTGTTGGACCCCCACCGATCAGTTAGTTATTCCCTATCCTGTGGATAGGGGCTCATTTTTGGAATTGCTGGAGATAGCGGTGTATAGCGTCAGTCCCATAGAGGATGAATGCACTGGTAGGGCACATGCTCAACCGGCCACTCCATCTGGTCGGGAACATGCCATTCCAGTTCTTGGGATCGGTGGGGATCCCAGCGGTCAGACCCCCACCAATCAGTAGTTATCCTCACCTTCACCTTCATACTTGGTACAACCCCTTTAATTTATCATTGCCATATAGGATATACGTCTAATCATGGCCTTCCTATAGCAGACCTCTCCTTTAATGGGGCTGAGCCCCAATATCATATCAGGGCCTGGGTTTGACCTGTTTGGCTGCCCCCCAGGTCACGTGCCGAATAGGGATTCTAATGATACCTTTCCAGCGGGGAATTGTCCTTTAAGCAATTCCCTTACCACATCTCCAAAATGAAATCTATCCATGGGAATCAAGGGACATTTGACCCGCATGTAAGCGGATGCCCCTGGCACAGATAGGCCTGGTGCCACCGCGCTTGATTTATCTCAGGTAGATCTGATGATATCACACTTGGCGCGCTCTGCCGGGCTCTTGGCGGGGTGGCCGCCCTGGCAGGGACAGAACATTGCTTGAGGATGACTGTGAGAGATGGGGTTTTCCGTTCATGCTGCTTTACTGCCACCCAAGCTGACAGCTGCCCACTTGGCTAAGTGCGGGGCATCCGATAATAAGGGAACCTTCTTGTTCCAGCTGGCAATTCCTTATCTAACAGTCGAAGCTTTGTGAGTGCGGACAGCTGCAGTCGCAGGAATTGGCGGTATCTATATCATTCGGATTTGTGAACTCAATGAAAGGACATGAGGCAGCTCACGAGATTTCCTGTACGAATTAACAGCTGGAGTCTATGGCGGAGATTTCATAGAAAGGCAGATTCTGTTTTATACACGTTAATAAAAATAAATAACAGGAGGGAACGGGCTCGTTAGATATAAAAACCAGCCGAAGTAAAGGTGCACAAGGAGGATCTGGCTGAACGCGTTGTACGATCTGATTTGGTATATTGTAGTCAATGCTGTAGCAGTTGGCATTGCCATTTATCAATGGGCACCGTGCAGGGTTCTTTTTTATCAAGATCAGTGTAATGTGCCTGATTTTGTGAGGCACTCTGATTCCACAGTTTATAGGGGCACTCTGATGGCACTGTATGTCATGGGCACTTTATTGTTACTGTTTATAGGGGCACTCTGATGGCACAGTATGTCATGGGCACTCTATGTCACAGTTTATAGGGGCACTCTGATGGCACTGTATGTCATGGGCACTCTATTGTCACTATTTATAGGGGCACTCTGATGGCAATATATGTCATGGGCACTCTATTGTCACTGTTTATAGGG
This sequence comes from Rhinella marina, assembly GCA_900303285.1. Lineage (NCBI taxonomy): Eukaryota > Metazoa > Chordata > Amphibia > Anura > Bufonidae > Rhinella > Rhinella marina. The sequence goes on from ONZH01023357.1 coordinate 179,019, forward strand.
GCACTCTGATGGCACTGTTTATAGGGGCACTCTGATGGCACTGCATGTCATGGGCACTCCATTGTCACTATTTATAGGGGCACTCTGATGGCAATATATGTCATGGGCACTCTATTGTCACTGTTTATAGGGGCACTCTGATGGCACTGTTTATAGGGGCACTCTGATGGCACTGTTTATAGGGGCACTCTGATGGCACTGTTTATAGGGGCACTCTGATGGCACTGTTTATAGGGGCACTCTGATGGCACTGTATGTCCTGGGCACTTTGATGGCACTGTATGTCACATGCACTCTATTGTCACTGTTTATAGAGGCACTCTGATGGCACTGTTTATAGGGGCACTCTGATGGCACTGTTTATAGGGGCACTCTGATGGCACTGTATGTCCTGGGCACTTTGATGGCACTGTATGTCATAGGCACTCTATTGTCACTGTTTATAGGGGCACTCCTATGGCATCATTATGGTGGGCACTGTGATGATACTGTTCATGGAGGCACTAATAACCTGTCGGATCTCTCTGTGTAGACAGGGAATGGGCTCAAGAATTGAGGCGGTTACCTAAGCTCAGTGCTGGACCAGGACTAGGAGCTGTCTCCAACACAGGTGGATCACCATCCCTGGTACTTACATGGGAATCGGGAGCAAATATGCCAGACAAATACCGCTGCATGTGTAGGTAATGGGGCCGGCCGGTATCCATGTGGCTTCTATGTCTAACTGGGGATCCCCTAACCATCCCTTTAATGTGCCTATAAAGTTTTAACCATGGTGAGGTATGTCACCATTTGTAGGGGCACTCCTATGGGGGCACTCTGATAGCACTGTATATGATGGATGCTCTGATGTCACCATTTGTAGGGGCACTCCTATGGGGGCACTCTGATAGCACTATATTTGATGGGCACTCTGATGTCACCATTTGTAGGGGCACTCCTATGGAGGCGCTCTGATAGCACTGTATGTGATGGATGTTCTGATGTCACCATTTGTAGGGGCACTCCTATGGGGGGCACTCTGATAGCACTGTATATGATGGATGCTCTGATGTCACCATTTGTAGGGGCACTCCTATGGAGGCACTCTGATAGCACTGTATGTGATGGATGTTCTGATGTCACCATTTGTAGGGGCACTCCTATGGAGGCACTCTGATAGCACTGTATTTCATGGGCACTCTGATGTCGCCATTTGTAGGGGCACTCCTATGGAGGCGCTCTGATAGCACTGTATGTGATGGATGCTCTGATGTCACCATTTGTAGGGGCACTCCTATGGGGGCACTCTGATAGCACTATATTTGATGGGCACTCTGATGTCACCATTTGTAGGGGCACTCCTATGGGGGCACTCTGATAGCACTGTATTTGATGGACGCTCTGATGTCACCATTTGTAGGGGCACTCCTATGGAGGCACTCTGATAGCACTGTATTTGATGGGAACTCTGGGTGGCACACTGATGTGCTCATAATGGGGGGCACCCTGTTGAAATCTTTACAGGGGGCACTATGTTTGCTCTGTTTATAGGAGGACTCTTATGACACTTTGAGGGGTGCTGTTAATGGAGGCACTTGGTCATTATGGGGGTGCTGCTTACACTTGAGGGATGCAGTTTCCACAGTATGACTTAAAGAGGACCTCTCGAATCTCCTTTCCAGTTTAGTAAATACTTGTGCTCCTTATGATATCACAATCCTGGAAGATCTTTTCATAAAAAGCTACCCTGTCGTGTTCCTCTGTTCTTCCTCCTGGAAATGTATGAAAAAATTAATGGCTGGGTGTTACAATTTGGGGTGTGTCTCTTCACAGTCTGACACTGTCCAATCAGCGGGTAATGTTAACAGATGCCAATTAATGAGTACATTTCCAGGAGAAATAACAGAGGAACAACACGAGACAAAAATTGTAATTACACATATTTACTAAACCAGTCGTTTCAGAGGAGGTAGGTTCTCTTTAAGCCCCTGGGAGAAGGTAGGTGAAGCTTTCGTCTTTGACAGATTTTACAGCTGTGGTAGGGAGTCCATAGGCCCTCAGTAATAGACCCGGGATAATGCTCTGACATCGTCGCTGCTCTTTGTGGTCCGCATTCCTCAAATCCTTGTGGTAGTGAATAGATTCTGCATCACAGCAAGGAATTGCCATAAATCAGCAATGTGTGTGGGCAAAAATCCCCTTATTTCTAAGAAAACTACAGAGAGAAGCTTCTTAAAGGAAGTCCTGACAATGCGCAGTAATTAGCCGCACAATGGCGGTCACCCTAATAACCCGCACTATGGCTACAAGGTGCAGTGAAAACATCTCACCCCTGACCCAATGTAGTGAACTGAAGGGTGAAATGATGAAGAGGATGTGGGCTGTGCACTCCGAACGCCTGGCAGATACATCTGGAGCCTCTGATGCTACAGTGGTCGGGTTTGGGGTGGTCCCATCGCTACGCTGGAACACCCCCCCCCGACACCATTGAGGTGTCAGGAATTTTTCTCATACTAGGCCACGCCTCTAACGCCACCCAAACCATAACTATACACACCCAGTCTCCTTAATGTTCCCACATAGTAACTATTCCCCTTTGTGGCAGCACACAGTAGTAATGCCCACATGTGCCCCCTTCACAATAGTAATGTCCATTTTGTGCCCCTCACAGTAGTTATGACCAGATGTGCCCCTTTCACAGTAGTAATACTCACATGTGCCTCTTTCACTGTAGCTATGCCCAGATATTCCCCTTTCACAGTTGCTATGCCCAGATGTGCACCCTTCATAGTAGTTATGACCAGTTGTGTTCCCTTCACAGTTGCTATGTCCAGATATGTGCCCCCTCACAGTAGTTATGCCCAGATATGTACCCCTAACAATAGTTATGCCAGATATGTGCTCTTCACAGTAGTTACTCACAGATATGTGCCCCTCACAGTAGTTATGCCAAATATGTGCCCTCTCACAGTGATTATGACAGATATGTGCTCCCTCACAGTAGTTCTTCCCAGATATGTGCCCCCTCACAGTAGTTATGCCTAGATATGTGCCCGTTACAGTAGTTATTCCCATATATGTTCCCCCCTCACAGTAGTTATTCCCAGATATGTGCCCCCCTCACAGTAGTTATGCCCAGATATGTGCCATCTCACAGTGGTTATGACAGATATGTGCCCCCTCACAGTAGTTATGACAGATATGTGCCCCTCACAGTAGTTATGGCCAGATTTGTGCCCCTTACAGTAGTTATACCAGATATGTGTCCCTTCATAGTAGTTATTCCCATATGTGCCCCCTCACAGTAGTTATTCCCAGATATGTGCCCCCTCACAGTAGTTACGGCCAGATATGTACCCCTAACAGCAGTTATTCACAGATATGTGCCCCCTCACAGTAGTTATGCCCAGATATATGCCATCTCACAGTGGTTATGACAGATATGTTCCCCCTCACAGTAGTTATGACAGATATGTGCCCCTCACAGTAGTTATGGCCAGATATGTGCCCCCTCTCAGTAGTTATGCCCAGATATGTGCCCCCTTTCAGTAGTTATGCCCAGATATGTGCCCCCCTCACAGTAGTTATTGCCAGATATGTACCCCTAATAGTAGTTATGGCCAGATATGTGCCCCCTTCACAGTAGTTATGCCCAGATATGTGCCCCTAACAGTAGTTATTCCCAGATATGTTCCCCCTCACAGTAGTTATGACAGATATGTGCCCCCTTACATTAGTTATGACAGATAAGTGCCCCTCACAGTTGTTATGGCCAGATATGTGCCCTTTTCAAAAGAAGTAAAAAACAAAACAAAAAACAGTAAATACTCACCTGGTTCCTCCAATGATCACAGCTCACCCGGTGCTCCCCAGCTGCAGGATACAGTCATACATCATGCTTGCTGTGTAGGAGGAGCAAAGGCTGATTCCCAGCCGGCACACTCCTCCTACACAGACCAGCAGCACGATGTGTGATGGCATCATGCTGCTGCTGGGAAGCCCCGGCTGCTGAATGCTGAAGTGGGGAGCGGACGGCTCCCTGCCTCATTATTACAATCAGCTGTCTCTGTGTCCTATGACAACGGAACATACCTTGGCCATTCCAGGACCGCGGAACAGCCACTTAAATCCGGAACTGTCTTAACGGATCTGGGACGGTTGGGAGGTATGTCTGTGGCAGAGTATCCCTGTGCAAGTGTCATCTTCTGTTCACTCATGCAATCGGGCAGAGTCTCTCTTACTGAACACTGGTCCCAATCTGCAGACAAGGGCTCTGACTGCTTTCCTTATATACAGCTTCTAGCTGAACTAGAAGCTTTTAGTGGGAGGGGTGGAGTGGAGAAGCACAGCCAAAACAGAATCATTGTTGCAATTTCTGTATGTCATAGACTTGCATGGAGTTTTTCTAGAGATAAACAAAAGAACTAAAGCAGACTCAAAAAGTCAGTGGGTCTGTTTTAAGTCTCTCAGTATTAGCAGGCTGTGCATTAACCCTTTCAACAATGCAGTACAGATATAGTGCAATAACAGTGAAAATAAACAGAATATATTACAATAAACATATAAAGTACAGTTAAATAGGATGCAATGTGGCACAAAAATATCTAAAAAAATAAAGTAACAACTAGTAACAAAGAGAACACTGCTCATGCCACATTCTAACCAAGGGGCCCTAGTGCTTAAAGGGGTTTTCCGGGATTGTACTATTGATGACCTATCCTCAGGATAGGTCATCAGTATCTGATCGGCGGGGACTCCCAGGACCCCTGCTGATCAGCTGTTTGAGAAGGCACCGGCACTCCCGTGAGCGCCACGGCCTTCTCTTAGCTTTTCCTAGGCCAGTGATGCCACGTTCATCGGTCACGTGGCCTAGGAGCCTCTCAGTCCCATTCAAGTGAATGGGGCTGAGCGTAATACCAAGCACAGCCACTATTCAATGTACGGCGCTGTGCTTGGTGAGCTGCCAGAAGGTAGCTGAGCCCACGGGAGCGCCGGCACCTTCTCAAACAGCTGATACGGTGGTGGTTCCGGGTGTTGGACCCCCACCGATCAGATACTGATGACCTATCCTAAAAATGGGTCATCAGTAGTAAAAATCCTGTAAAACCCCTTTAACTTGTAATGAGGCCCCTTCCTATTATGAGCCATTTATAATACTGGTGTCTTGCTATGCAGCCTTTGGCCCCCTCTGGCTCCAGGACCCACATGCCACTCTTACCTTTGCACCCCTATGGCTACAAAATTGCAGGCACCTTTGGAATAGAAACTAGGTCATGCATTTGTATACATCATGTCGGCTTACATGTTATGGGTAGGTTTACTGTACATAATAGATTAAAGCCATGAGTACCAGGGAGAAATGTGCGGCTTCCAGTCCATACATGCCGAGAGCAGCGAGGTCTCGTCTTTCCTGTGACTCACGCTGTGTACAGGAGGTAAAGGAATTATTCTGGATTACAGTGCACACTTCCACACTGGCGGCGCACTGCTAGCGTCTAGCAAACATAGCCTGCAATAAACCATACAAATCTGCTTCAAAAACTAAAGCAAAAGCCAAGTCTCCAGTTATAAACCTGCAAATAAATTTCAACTTTTTATATAGCAATTGCAGTGGGTGCAACCAGATCAGATCAGAGTGTTTAATATTTAAAGGGGTTGTCTGGGTTCAACCTGAGGATAGGTCATCAATTGTTAAATCTTGGAGAACCCCTTTAAACCCTAGACCACCACGGATAGTAATTTTAACCACCAGATTACCAGGAATATTTTCATTAACTTATAAACCACCAGATATAATAATATTAGAAACTAGAGCAAAAAGTATAGTAATGCTACTCCCTTAACTACCAGGCATATATATTTTCATTAACTACAGACCACCAGGGATATTAATATTAACCCGTAGACCAAAGGGTATAGTAATGTTACCCCCTGAACTACCAGGAATATTTTCATTAGCTATGGACCACCAGGGATATTAATGTTAACCGCTAGGCAAATAGGGACATTGATAGTAACCAGGGGTGTAACTACCATAGCGGCAGACCATGCAACTGCTATGGGGCCCAGGACAAGAAGGGGCCCAGTCTCAGTTGGGATCATCTCCTCTTCTACTGGAGGTAAAAACTTGGTCAGGACTTTACCCTCTAAAGGAACAACTTTTGGCAAATGAGGCCGTGGAAAAATGGCCCAAGGGTCATTGAAAAGGGGTTTAGGCAGGAACCCTTCTGTCCTGTGTGGGGGGCCCGGTCTGATCCTTGCTATGGGGCCCTTACTTCTCTATGTACGCCACTGATAGTAACCCCTATACCAGTGGTCTCCATCCTAAGGCTCTCCAGCTGTTGTGAAGCTACAACTCCCAGCATGCTCCGGCAGACTGTGACTATTAGGTCAGAGTTATAGTTTCAGCTGGAAAGCCAAAATTTGGTGATCACTGCCCTAGATTGACAATTGTATTTTCATTAGCCCCTAGTCCACCAGGAACATTTCCTTTAGCATTTGTAAACCCACAGGAATATTGTTATAAACTCATAGACCACCAGGATACTCTCCATAGACTTTTAAAACCAATAGACAAGTCAATTATTGACTCCCTACACCACCAGGGATATTCCCTTTAGCATTTGTAAACCTACGGGAATATTGATATCAATTCATAGACCACCTATGTTCTCCATAGCCTTTTAAAACCCCTGGAGGTATAAACTACTAATCTCTAGACCACCAGGGATATTTGCAGAACCACAGAACTACCACTGAAGGGAATCTGTCACCAGTTTTATGAGCAAAAGCAGATAGACATCATGCATATGTTGACCTAGTTGGATTCCTGTCCATGGCCTCTGGACTCAAGATATATATGAAACTTATAGACCACCAGGGATATTAATATTAACCCCTAGACCAACAGGGATATTGACAGTACTGTCGGTCTAGGTGTTGACTATCACTAGTAGACAGGAATATAAGACTGAACATTTGTATTGGCCCCATCTATGTTTGCATGGATACAAATGGAGGAGAACCATTATGTGGTCAACCCAGATGCTTGTCCTATCGATGGTTCTTTTTAGAAATGCCACTGCCAATGGGAAAGTTCCTACTCCTTTACTGAAACTGATCCATGAGGAGGCATAACTTGAACCCCCTAAGAAAAATTTCATGTTTCCTGTCTACCGCCATGTGAGATTTACAATAGCAGGGCCCAGGTCTACTACTCCCTGGTCTTGAGTCTACGGGACAAAAAACTGCTTTGCATGACATCATCAAGCATATTCATGACAGTAAATGCCCCTCGAGGGTTTGTCATTTGCAAAATTGCTTCTTATTGTACATGGTTCATCTTCTTTCCGACATCACATCTCCACCAAGCAAATCACCGGAGGAAGCTCCCCCCTTTTGAAGGTTGAAAGTAGACCAAGGCCCACCATGTTGTCACGTTGATGTTTGTCTTCTGACTGGCCAGTCAACACTTGTTGTAATACGTGGGATCACCACACAAAATATTCCTCTTTTTGCACACAAAATTCTTAAAAGGCTTCTAATCCTAGACACATACCAAAGGCTTGAACCTGCTTGTCCTTCTGCTGTCTAACCCAGTGGCCTCATCCCAATGCTATGCGAGGAGCCCCAATAAAGCTCTTCTCTCCTCCTTTGTGGGGATTATCTCTTTATGATCCTACACAGTTAATGATGGGCAAACAAGATCATCCCACCCATTAAACATGAAATGCTGAAAGATACAAATATAGAAAATATGTCGATGAGCCAGGACTAGGAATTAAACATCTCCGCCTATTAGCCAGGAAGTGACAGGTTGGCATTAAGGGGACGTAAACAATTAAAAGGGTTGTCCCATCTGGATATTTATTTCTTATCAATAGGTTATGCCATAATTGACTGATAGGTGCCTCTGGGACCCACCCTTGGGACGCTCAAAGATAGACTGAATGTGGCACACAGCGACACACTTGCCCATGTGGTGGTGTTTGGTATTGCAGCTAAGCTCACTTGACAGCCGGGCATTCTGAATGGTTTTCTCAAAGGGAGTCCTGGCAGAGGGCAGGATCCCAGTGCAAAATTTGTAACAGGACAGACTTTGGCCCACCCTTAGTCGCCCAGTTCTGGATATGACTGTTACTTATGCCCCCTCCCCATGCATCACATTGATGACCGCCCCTATAATATTTTTTATTTTCCCCAAAAACCTCGCCACTCTTGTCTGTAGACTATATCTAATATTGAAGCTCAGTCAAAGGAGAACTTCAGTCAAGGACAGTGGAATTCCGGTTAAAGAATTCCTGACATGTCTGTTTTAGTAACCACTTGCATCCCCCATGTAATAACAACCCTGAAGCATCCATTCTTATGTCTCTATCATTCCTGCTAGAAGTAATGAATAAATTGCTAGCAGTTTCCCATGAAGGTCCAGTTGGTGGTGTGTCCCTGCACAGTCTGATTGTGCAGGGACACACGCCCAGTTGGTACCTTCATTGCAAACTGATAGTAATTAATTTATAACTTCTAGCAGGAATGGCACATCATAGTCTTAAGAATTAATTGCTACAGAACAGTTATCACAGGTTGGATGCAAGTAGTTTCTAAAACAGGCATGTCAGGAGAGATGACGGGTCCTCTTTAAAGGGAATCTATCACAAAAACCTGTTCTATATTTTATTTATGCTAAAAAAATCTATTATATATTTGTAAGAAATAATAAATAAATAAATAAAAATTCCAATGTGTGAAATATTATAAATAAATATTAGATTTTACCATATTTACCATCTTTGGTCACCAGGGGGAGCTCTGCTGGCCAAATGAGGCTTTGAGCAACCTGTAAGTAGGCATGCTGCAAAAAAGTGGGTGGTACCAATGACATCACCAATTCACACCTTCAGCGGTGACATCACTGCTTCAGCAAGATAAGATGAGACAATGGCTTCATTACAAAAACACAGATCTCTGCTCCTCAGTCTCCTCCCCCACTGGTCACATGGCCGATTACATCACTAAGGTCCTACAGCCCCAAGAACCTCCATCTACTCTGTTTCTGAGTCCCCAGCAGCAAGGAGGGAGGACCTGGCTGTGTGTTACTGGTGTCATCACAGGGGCGGGCTCACGTCTTCCATTCATTCTCTATAGGGTCAGCAGCGACTGAGGAAGCCTATGTACATGCCTGAGGTGCCATTGTGTTGTAAATCCAGACTGTCACACTTTACTTCCAACATGGCAGCCCCCATGTAAGGCAAGAAAACTGAATTAAAAAAAAAAACATTTACACAATTTGAAAAATACATTATGTTAAAACCTGCTTTTGTTATGTTGTAAAACATATCAAAAATTTTTTCTTCGCGATAGTGTCCCTTTAAATTCTCTGCAGGATGATGTCTCCCACTGCAGTGTACGTGCTTGCAAAAAATGCTATATTCCCTATAAGGGCTCGTTCACACGGCCTTTGTGGGGCGGTGCCCATATTGCGGCCCGCATATGGCGGGTCCGCAATACACGGGCACCGTCCGTGTGAACTCCGCATCACTGATTTGCCCAATTTGCGGTCCGCAGCACGGGCACGGCCACACAATGGCCATGTGAACGAGCCCTAAATCAGATGATCCCTCTACCAAGCTATTTCAGTGTAATGCACGTCTTTATGGGTGAAGTAGATGGATGGCCTCTATCGGTGGCGGTACAATATACTGCTCCAGCAGCACCAAATACCACAGTGCAGCACAATATACCGGCCCCAGCAGAACCAGATACCACAGTGCAGCACAATATACTGCCCAGCAGAACCAAATATCACAGTGCAGCACAATATACCGCTCTAGCAGAACCAAATATCACAGTGCAGCACAATATACTTCCCCCAGCAGATACAAATACCACAGTGCAGCACAATATACGCCCCAGCAGAAAACAAATACAACAGTGCAGCACAATATACTTCCCCAGCAGAAACAAATACCACAGTGCAGCACAATATACCGCCCCAGCAGAACCAAATACCACAGTGCAGCACAATTATACTTGCCCCAGCAAACCAAATACCACAGTGCAGCACAATATACCACCCCAGCAGAACCAAATACCACAGTGCAGAACAATATACTGCCCCAGCAGAACCAAATACCACAGTGCAGCACAATATTACTGCCCCAGCAGAACTAGATACCCACAGTGCAGAACAATATACTGCCCCAGCAGAACCAAATACCACAGTGCAGAACAATATACTGCCCCCAGCAGAACCAAATACCACAGTGCAGCACAATATACTGCCCAGCAGAACTAGATACCACAGTGCAGCACAATATACTGCCCCCAGCAGAACCAAATACACTGTGCAGCACAATATACTGCCCCAAGCAGAACCAAATATCACAGTGCAGCACAATATACCGCCCCAGCAGAACCAAATACCACATGTGCAGCACAATATGCTGCCCCAGCAAACCAAATACCACAGTGCAGCACAATATACCGCCCAGCAGAACCAAATACCACAGTGCAGCACAATATTACTGCCCCGCAGCAAAACCAAATACCACAGTGCAGCACAATATACTGCCCAGCAGAACTAGATACCACTGTGCAGCACAATATACTGCCCCCAGCAGAACCAAATACCACAGTGCAGCACAATATACTGCCCCAGCAGAACCAAATACCACAGTGCAGCACAATATACTGCCCCAGCAGAACCAAATACCACAGTGCAGCACAATATACTGCCCCAGCAGAACCAAATACCACAGTGCAGCACAATATACTGCCCCAGCAGAACCAAATACCACAGTGCAGCACAATATACTGCCCCAGCAGAACCAAATACCACAGTGCAGCACAATATACTGCCCCAGCAGAACCAAATACCACAGTGCAGCACAATATACCGCCCCAACAGAACCAAATACCACAGTGCAGCACAATATACCGCCCCAACAGAACCAAATACCACAAATATTGCTGCTTATGTTCCAGTATTCAACTGTTTCACCATCCTAAGGATTGCAATACAGTAAGATTCATCAGGGTACCTGTGGCCACAGCCAAGTGCATAAGTACCTGATACTTCTAGCATTAATGCTGAGAGGATCAGATCGGTATGTACCTGGCCAGTGGCTGCAAGGTGGGCTCGGGCCTCCCCCTGGGCATCGGACCACTGAGACATTTCCCTGTTGGGTCTATGGTCAGTTCACCCCTGGGTTCCCACACAATAATGCACCATCTGCACGATAGAAGATTAAGGGGGTCATTTATCAAGCTGAAATACACCTAAATTAGGCGTATTTCAGGTGCAGTGTAAAACGCCGGGCTTAATAAATGTGTCCCTAAATCCAGTTAAAATGTCTAATTCTTGAAGAAAATACAAGGAATAGCTAAATATAGCACAAAAGGGACAGTAATTTTCTAAAAGGGCGGAAATTATTAATAAAACATGGTCATATAAAGCATCATGTTTATAATTTCAAGCCTCGGTTTTTTGCCAAAATGATCTTTTAATGTGTGCGCCCTTAATACATTCCGAGTGATGTGCTGAATTATCCATAAAACCATACTGGATTCAAAACACCATGTGCTGAAGAATCGCAGATTCCTCCTCGTCCTGCTCCTTAATACAGAACATCTTTGGGATCTCCGCCATGGATGAGACTTGAACGGAGTCAGATAGCAATTTCCACTTTGCTCCATCGCTCTCCTCTCTCTCTCCTGCCAAGAAGAAAACACAAGCGTTCCCTGTAACAATGGCTTACAGTTACTTTGATGCTAAAATAAACCCCCTCCAAGACGTTTGATAGTTGTCCAAAGCGACCGAAGGTGAAAACACTAATATCCGGCTTTTCTAAGTCCTTGCAGCTAGATATATATGTATTTATAGCGCACAGCGGAGCGAGCAGGGTCATTCCTTCTGTCCCACGAGGCTAGACTTCCGTCTGTTGTGTGCGACGCCACAGAAGGCGTAATATTCAATATACTCCACGCTCCGCTCTATAATAAACTATTATGCTATTGTGTAGATATAATACTGCAGACTCCCATGATAAAAAAGACACAAATAGAACCTATGACATAGTCTAAAACTGAACACTACCAATTTTTTTCACCTTGTTCCCCCTGAAACATCGCCCCTCTTTCCATTACCAATTTTTTAACCTAACCCCTTCCCTTCAGCACATTGTCCTTTGGCTGCACCCCTCTTGCCAATACCTGGTGCTGCCTGAGGCGATCGCCTCAGCTGGCCTCATTGGTGGTGCACCCCTGCCCCGATCGATGCCTCAACATGAAATCGAAGAATCGCATTGGTTATAGGGTCTGTAAATCAATGGCCAGTTCTTAGATGATGAGGCCCTCACAGGCACGGGGCCCGAACTACAAGGGACAATAGCCCAGATGTTGCATTCAGACCATTTTTAATTTATGCTCCACCCTCTCCTTAAAGGGGTTGTCTCACTTCAGTAAGTGACATTTATCATGTAGAGAAAGTTGATACAAGGCACGCAATACTAATGTATTGTGATTTTACATATTGCTTTCTTTGCTGGCTGGATTCATTTTTCCATCACATTATCCACTGCTCGTTTCCATGGTTACGACCACCCTGCAATCCATCAGCGGTGGTCGTGCTTGCACACTATAGGAAAAAGCATCAGCCTCTCTGGTGGCCGGGACCGTGGGAGCACACATAGGCTGGTGCTTTTTCCTATATTGTGCAAGCACGACCACCACTGATGGATTGCAGGGTGGTCTGTAACCATGGAAACGGGCAGTGTATAATGTGATGGACAAATGAATCCAGCCAGCAAAGGAGGCAATATGGACAATCACAATACATTAGTAAGTGTCTTGTAATAACTTTCTCTACATGATACCGTAAATGCCACTTGCTGAAGTGAGACAACCCCTTTAACAATGGCTGTCCTCCTATAATTCAAAAGTGTGATGGATTCTGTCTCCACATACTCCACATTGGAAGGGGGCGGGTGGTGGCTGTGTGTTCAAAGGGTACACCTAACCTTTCTGCTTCCTGAGGCAAAAACTTAAACTGTGCTCCCCCTTCCAACTGCCAATTTCTTTACCTAACCACGGTGCTGCAGGGAATCTGTTACCAAAAAAATCCCAGTTAGACCAGTCACAATGCCTTAGCTCAGTTAAATGTAAAGATAGCTTTCACTTGGAGATCTGTTGCTTCATTATGGACAAAAAGTACTTGTAACCAATATGCAAATTAGCAGGTAAGTGCACACAGGGCGGGCCCAAGTCACTCTGTGCACCCCTGCTCTCTCCTACTTGATTGACAGGGCCAGTAGAGATCAATTTGCAGGAACCTGACCCTGTCGATTAAAGAAAGAGTGGAAGGGGTTGGCAGTGGAAGCAGGAGAAGCAAGAGTGCACACAGCAGCTTGGCCCGCCCTCGGTGCACTTAACTGCTCGTTTGTATATGGACTCCAGAATAAAGAAAATGATCGCTAAGTGAAAAGTAACATTACGTTCAGCTGAGCTAGCCCTACAAGACATGGTGCCTGGTTTATCAGGGAATTTTCTGCCGATACACTCACTTTAAGTGTATTAAAGCAGTGCTGCAGTACTCTTCATGGCCACTGCGCGGTGTATGGAGCTATGCTATTCCAGGGCCTGTTTTGTAGCTGATCGGCGTCAGACCCCCACTGATCTGAAATTCATGACCTATTCTAACGATAGTCCGTCAGAATCATAGTCCTGGAAATCCTTTTATAAAATTTGAGCCAAAACACAGCTTTTCAGTACGTGAGCTACGTGCCAGTATCTGACGGTAGAAATTCTCACACAGCACTTTTATGCTGAATTGGATTTTCCATAACTTTCCTTTGAATTAACTTCCTCTCCCATCACCATGAGAAACATGCAATAATACTTCCATGTCCATCCTTTTTTTATATCACCGTTCCTCGTTATGAATAAACCGGGTACATTTTGCAGAATACAGTGTTGAGGAAATGATTTATGCAGAAGGAGAGGGAAAGTAAATCCTCCATATTTACAGGGGATACAGCACAGCATTGCCTCATATGTGATTGACAAGCCTTGAGGAGTCAGTAAGGAGAAGACGTTCCTAGATTTACAGGGAGGATGCTGATTACATTGCTAATGTTTATCTTATAATTGATTTTCGCCCCTTTAATTAGTGGTGGCACTTTCTCCTCCGTTAGTCATAACTCAGGTAGGTTCATGCTTTATGTTTAGATGAACAACCTAACTAAACCATACTTTCCCACAAAAGTAGGTGTGTAGAGAAAATTGACATACCAAAGTACACCCACGCAAAGTAGTATTATTTTCTTCATCTGCAGGCAGCCAAAAAAATGTAAGTCTGATGCTAACATTGGGATCCCACCCAAGTATAAGCTGAATGTGCAGGAAAGTCTGGAGAAAGTTCACTTTCAAAAAGTGTGTATGTCAGCCCCATGCATCCAGTAAAGCCCCCAACATCCTATAGGGACACCTCATCTGTCTGCTGGTAACCCCCATCTTCCACTGCCCCCAAGCCATATTCAAGAAGTTCTCGGATACCAAGGAAGACTGCATCTGAAAGTAACCCAACACATGGGCAATCATCTGGTTGATGGTAACCCCAATCCCCATGTTCAAGAAAGACTGGATCTGGATGTAACCCAACGCATGGACAGTCATCAGACTGCTGGTAACCCCAATCCCCATGTTCAAGAAGGTCCCAGATACCATGAAAGATTGGATCTGGATGTAACCCAACATATGGACAGTCATCTGACTGGTGGTAACCCCAATCCCCATGTTCAAGAAGGTCCCAGATACCATGAAAGACTGGATCTGGATGTAACCCAACGCATGGACAGTGATCTGACTACTGGCAACCCCAATCCCCTTGTTCAAGAAGGTCCCGGATACCAAGAAAGAATGGATCTGGATATAACCAAACACATAGGCAGTGATCTGATTGCTGGTAACTTAATCCTTGACAGTCCCCAAGTCCTATTCAAGAAGGTCCCAGATACCAAGAAAGACTGGATATAGATGTAATCCAACACATGGGCAGTCATCTGACTGCTGGTAAGTCAATCCTTGACAGTCCCCAAGTCCTATTCAAGAAGGCCCAGATACCAAAAAAGACTGGATCTGGATGTAACCCAACACATGGGCAGTCATCTGACTGCTGGTAAAAACAATCTACATGTTCAAGAAGGTCCCAGATACCAAGAAACACTGGATCTGGATGTAGCCCAACACATGGGTAGTCATCTGACTGCTGGTAAAACCAATCCTCATATTAAAGAAGGTCCCACATACCAAGAAACACTGCATCTGGATGGAACCCAACACATAGGCAGGCATCTGACTGTTGGCAACCCGAATCGTCATATTAAAGAGGGTCCCAGATACCAAGTTAGATTGAATCTGGATGTAACTCAACACACGGGCAGTCATCTGGCTGCTGGTAACACCAACGCTCCACTGCCCCCAAGTCCAATTCAAGAAAGTCCCAGATACCAAGATAGATTCCATCTGGATGTAACCTGAACCATGGGTACGATGTATGGAAAGTGGTGCCAATATCTTGAATGTGGTTCTAAGTAGATAGATCTACAGATCTGGAGGTAGGTTGGAGAGTAGTTTATTTAGACCATGCATTTCAAAGCAGGACCAACCTCTTAAGCCTGTATTAGACAGGCAGATCAACAAGCGATTGTCAGGAGAAAAGTGCTCCCTCCCAGCAAACACTGGCTAGCTAGTGGAGAAGACCGCTGCTATAACATGCAGCGATCTCCTCCTCAATATAGGGATGAGTGATCTCTATGCATTTGCTCATCTACATACTGTCTAGTGGTTTACTGGCAACAGATCACTATTAGACAGCACGATGTGCAGCCAACAAGCGCTGATTTTTAAACATGCTTAAAAATCAGAATTGAACAATGAACTCCCAGAGTATTCCAAACACTGCATATTTTTACCGAATATACTTGTTTTTCACGTCAGCACTTTCCTACCTCTGTTCTCGGCATCACTACATCCTGGCAGGATGATTACAAGCAGGACTTCCTGTTTTCATCAGCTTTCTACTGCTTTTTCTAACCAATCCCAACATGCATTGCTCTGTAATATTTCTCGGGGATTTCTCCACCTAACATGGAGAGGGGAGGCGTATTGACTATTGCAGTGGGAAGAGTGTTGCAGGCGGCGCAAGCTCTGAGAAACAGTACAGAGCAGAGAATGCTGGGATTGGTTAGAAAGCTCAACAGGAAGCTGAAGCAAACAGGAAGTCCTGCATGTAAACATCCTGCCCGAATGCAGTGATGCTGAGTACAGGGGAAGGGAAGTGCAAACGTGGAAAAAAAAAGTATATGGGGCAAATATTTACAGTGTACAGGGTACTCTGAGTAGATTTTATGATGAAATCGGATAACTCTTTAGATAAGCAGGGGTCAGCCCATGTAAAAGTATCTTGACACTATTAGGTCATAAAGGGGTTGATAATTGCCCATGGACCAACACTAAAACCTGAGGATCCCTAGACTTAGACTATATCTTCTTGGGTCACCAAGGAGTGGATCTTATCCCACTAAGTCACCAGTGAAAGTATTCAGGACCACTAGTCCACCAGGGGTCATGTTAGCTTCACTACTCCATGCGAGTTATATACAACTATAAAAAATCATATTGTCTTCGACATAAATAGCTATGCAGGGGCGGATTGGCCATGGACCTTACAGGGAAATTTCCCGATGGGCCGATGCCCAGGGGCCGCCTGGGCCCTCCTCACGGCCTGTCAGTGGAAGTTTTTGGGATGTATTTTGTGCTGCTGGCAGTATTTGGTGATGGTCTGTGGTATTTGGCTCTGTTGGGGCAGTATAATGTGTCACAATATGGTATTGCTGGCCCTGCCTTCCATCATTTTGGATCCCATAACAAAACAGGGCCACTTTTAGTATTTTTTTCCAGGGCCACTTTAAGTTCCCAGTCCGCCCCTGTAGTTATGACTAGTATAGCCAGAGGTGCAGCTGGGCTTTCCTACTCCTAGGGGCAAAGATCGCTTAGTCCTGTCTATACATAACCTGGACAAAGCAGATTGGCCTGTTGGCATGCCTGGCATCCCCTCCCCCACAGCTGCATATATATATTACTGGAAAGAGAACAATATCAGCTCAAGAAATCTCCCAGTAACCTCGCTGCACACGTTTTATGAATGGAGATGAGGTTTACAACGACTGCGAGCATGTGATAATATAGTCAGTGTCATATTTCACATTTTCAACGTTCTTTGGTTTAAGAGGAAGGAAGAAGAAAGATTTACGAGACAAAAATGAAGACACAGTCGCCTTTTGTGGGAAAAAAAAATCTATGATTTACACTTATGTCCCAGTCAAACAATTTCTATTAGATTATTACACATACAAAATCTAGGGAAAATATAAACGCAGTATGCAGTACAGTGTATAATTTTAAAGGTGAAGTTGGGAAGGCAGGGGTTAAAGAGTTTGTCTGGAATTAGAAATAAGGTTCTACTTCCATCTTCTATCTCCTGTATATGGGTTGTGCCTGGTATAGCAGTTTTCAAGGGACTGTCACCGAGCTGCAATACCAAACACAGCCTATGGGCAAGAGTGGCGCTGTTTCTGGTAAAAAAATCAGTCCCTTTTTTAAAATCCTGAGCCATCCCACTCGTGAGGCCTTACCCTGAAGAATCTTTGCAGGTATGTGGAGTTGCCTTGCCACATAGACATTGAGTGGTTGAGCGTAGTATTAAACGATATCATGACATACTTGTCACCCCTGAGTCAGCACAAGAAGACAGAGAATGGTTAAAGGGGATGTCTCCTTTGGCAATGCCTTTTTGTTAGAAAGGTCCACCCTATAAGCTGTTTGCAGGTTGTTCTGCTGCTTCGACCTTCAAAAAATCTTTAGAGTAACCTGGTGGTAAGTGTTCACTCTCCCTACAGCGCCCCCACAGGAAAAATAAAGCATTACACCGTTTTTCCTGAAATCAGTGAGTTTTCTGTGTAATCCAGGACAGGACAGGTCCTCCACCGTGAGGCACTCTTTTTCTTTAAGATGTTCTAAGGCCAGATTAATATCCTTAGCTGCAATTACAGGATACGGTTGGATTCGTCATCCACCATGCAGAGATGCTTGTCTTGAGTAGGAAGTGCCAAAATCTCTTAAATCTCGTGTTAATTAGAGATGTGTTTGCAAAGTGGTGCCGAAAATAATTCAGAAATTGCCAGAGCCACCTCTGAAAGGCTAATCCAGCTCAGAATCCGGATCTCAGATGTTTGCCCACAATAGGGGCTGATAAGGAGCATTTATAAGTAGATCTCCTGTGCGTAGTTTCAGCAGGTCAAAAAAGTTCACTGGGTTAATAAAAACAATTACAGAAAGAAGGAGAACGCAGCACAGTGACCTTTACTGTGTGGGTTTTATTGTCGATGGCACAGATCTGGATTTCTCAAAATGCCATGCACGTTATACGTCAACCAAACCTGCCAATTTTTTGAAGGGTTGACCATCTGGTGTGGCAGCAGATGTCGGAGGAGATAAGAATTGGGGAGACAAGCCATCACCAGAGTTGTCCTGCATTCAGAACACTTGCATGGGCTGGGGCCAATATGACTGGCCCAACAGAGGATACTCCAGTTCAGGGGCGTAACTACCATAGCGGCAGACCATGCGACTGCTATGGGGCCCAGGTCAAGAGGGGGCCCAGTCTTAGTTGGGATCATCTCCTCTTCCACTGGAGGTGAAAACTTGGTCAGGACTCTGAACTCTAAAGGAACAACTTTTAGCAAATAAGGCAGTGGAAAAATGGCCCAAGGGTCATTGAAAGGGGTTTAGGTGAAAACCCTTCTGTCCTGTGTGGGGGGCCTGGTGTGATCTTTGTTATGTGGCCCTTACTTCTCTATGTACACCACTGCTCCAGTTAGTCCAGGCTGTGAGGGTGATAGACCACCAAGGTACAGCAGAAGACAACTCCATTAACCCAATCACTTACCACTAGGGTCTACTTCTTATTGGTTCACAAATGGTATTGTAGACCTTAGTGATGAGCCCAAGGAGCCCAAGTCCACAACAGAGTAGTAAAAACTTAATCTCTGGAAACTGGAGACTGTAGAGAACCAGTAGGTACAGTCACTGGGGAAGTAAGGGATGAATTAAAGGGGTTATCCAACATTACATCAGACCTCACAGAGTGGCTGACCAGCTGTGGCGATCATACTTACCTGGTCCCCACCGCTGAGTTCAGTCAGGTCTTCACCTACCTTGTGTGCTGACATCAACATCCTGTTGATGAAGAGAGCATGTGACCACAGCAGCCAATCGCTGGTCACAGCAGTGACCTGCTCCCCTTGTGTCACGTGTCCATTTGTCATGGGTTGGCCTCTCTGTGAGGTCTGAACTAATGTTGGATAACCCCTTTAACCTCTTCATATAACAAACATAGGTCAATAACCCGTATCCAAAAACTTCCACTTTCACTCTCTTTATCTTGGGAGGAATGTGATACATCCTGAAATTTTATTCTTTCCTTAAGCCTCAGTCACGTTTTGCCAAATTTCCCATCATGGGAAATGTATTCAGAGTTCATTTATATCTTATCATACACTCACAGGAAGGTCTCAGGAGGCTTCGAATATGTTCTTTGAAGAGAAAGCCACCCAAATTCTTCCCAATATTGGTGAGGTCTGCGAGCCATTTAGCACCAGTTAGGGATTTCTGTTCCTCTAAACCTATAATGATCAATCTTATCCCATTTTTATGGTACTTTTTTGGGAGGTGTGTTTGGGATGGGTCATCAAGTGACATAAACTACAATGAGCTTTAAACATAGGTGTACATATGTCAAAATGTGGCCTGGTAGCAAAGATCAAACTGAGCCTTCCATCACAGTGCTGGTTCTTGTCACCCAAGACAAAGGAGCTAAGTTTTTGTTGTCACCTTTCATACCCTTTCCATGGTTCTTTGGTCAATTTCCCACCTCCGTCTTTGCTAACAATGTGTTTCCTCTGAAGGGGGTAAAAGGTTGTCCCCGCCCAACAGTAAAGGGAGTGGGACCAACCATGGCTTAACATGGACCATGCCTATGGTACATATACCCTTGATTTTAAGTGATCCCTTTGATAATTATGTGGCAAATTATGGGTCAATTTGGAAGAAAGACCTTCTGCACAAATGAACCTTAACATCCTGGTTTGGGGTTTGGACAACATGGGCAAATTTCTGGTAATGGGCACCTCTCGACAATATAGAACGTTGGACAATGGTCATTATAGGACCTCCACACAGATAATTGCCCAAAATGAGCATCTACATGAAGGCCCATTCACTACTTAGATCATTCATGCAGCCATCCCTTTACATTGCTGTCAGCAGCAAAGCCCCTATTTTAGGGTCATTTTTGACAAGCGAGTATTAGATAATTAATTGCTTGATCAGAGGTTCTTTTACCCAGAGGAATGATCGGGAACAAACCTTCCTATCAACATTTGGTTGGCCAACTATTGGCCATGTAAAAGGCCTTTAAAGGGGTTGTGCAACCAAGCTCTGCATTCAGCAGCCCTATAGAATTTAATGGAGTAGTGTACAGGCATGGCCACCACCACTCCATTCTCATGGGGAAGTTCGGCGCACTTGTGGACCCTGTTCTTATGATCAATGGGCGTCCCAGCAGTGAGACCCCCCCCAGTGATCAAACGTGCAAATATTATCAGTGGCATCACCCCTTTAACCTTGGCCAAATGGAACATCTGGAATATGGTACAGTGGAACCTCTCCAAAAGGCCAGCTCTTTGAGAAGACCACTGGACCAGATCTCACGTGAAAGATTTTCAGATTTTCATCATATACTATGTCTATGACTATCCTGAAGACCTCATTGTGAAGACCGCCCCTCTAGATGACCATTTTTGAGTGGTTCCCTCATAGAGGTACTCTCCATAAAAACTTAGGGCCCCATTTAGGCGGCCAGATATGAGGGCAATCAGGGAGGACTGGGAACTTAAAGTGGCCCTGGAAAAAATAAAAGTGGCCACGTTTTGTAGTTGGGTCCAAATTGATGGAAGGTAGAACCAGCAATACCATATTGTGGCACATTATACCACCCCAACAGAGCCAAATACCACAGTCCATCACAAAATACATCCCCAAAAACTTCCACTGGCCGGCCATGGGGAGGGCCTAGGAGGCCCCCGGGGCATTGGCCCACCGGGAAATTACCCTGTACGATCTATGGCCAGTCCGCCCCTGAGGGCAATGGTCAGGAATGAACCATTTGTTCCCAAGCATTACCCACTTTTTTAGCTGCATTCACATGCAGCAAACATCCTCTCAGTATAGGGAATGAATGATCGCTACTGTGATTCTTTGTCCTTGTACAAATTCATTGTTTGTTGAGAGCAGATACCTGTTTATGCGGGGTGATGTGTGGCCGATAAACGATGTATCGTCCGACAGACCAACCAATTATTGGGAATGAACATTCATACGATCATTCGTTCCCCATAATTGGGGATGAAGAAAATGGGCCCCGAGTCACTGTATTCTTTTTCCATCCTGTCTTAATCATTTTAATTGGTTGGTGGCAATTACTTTTTGAAAATCTCCTGTGCAACATTGGTCTCTTTCCTGCAGACTACATCTCTTCAGGCTGCCGAAAATGAGGACCCTAAGCAGGAAAATCATGACATGTTGACAGACGAGCCCTTCCTGATGTCGAAAGTGATACATTAGCAATTAAATGGTAAATGACTCTAAATCAAGCCATGTATCTAGGCTATAATCACGTACACACAAGTACCAACCACTCTCATCCCCGCTCCTCTCCTGGAATCCTTATGTAATCTCGTTGCTTTTTTGATGCTTATAAAGCTCATTGGCTTTGCTGACATTTTCCCTTTTATGTCAACCTGTTTGCTCAGGTAGTGGAATGTAAAAGGTTTCTTTTCCTCCCGTTGAGAACCTCACACCCATCCTGGCAGGCCGCGCTGTTTTTACTGCTGATAATTATACCTCCACGTAACTCGAATACTTTCCCACGGATACGGCTCAGTCCACCGCAGCATCGGGGCATAGTTATACAACTTGTGTTTCTTGCTCTGCTGTCTCTTACGGGCTGATGGAGTTTTACAGAACATGCAATCTTTCCATTTCGAAAGTATTTTTTTTTCTTTCTTTTTCTGTTTGCACTATATGACGGCACATTCGGAGAACGCTGTGATGTGCAAAGCCGGGTGGAATCTATCGGTGGCACAAAGTCGTTTGCATCCAACCAGTTGTGGACTGTCATAATTGCCTTGTGCAACAGTGCGCTCATTGTGGACCGATCTGATTGTTTATACATTGAAATGTGATGGGGTTTCCCATGCATGGTGGAACGGAAATCTTCATGTGAATGTCCTTTTGTGTCTTTTAAAACCGCAACTTGGTGCTGATTCATTTCTTCATATAACTTTATAACTTTCCAGCTTCCGTTTTTCTGATAATGAGTTCCAAATCTCATGCATAGCCATAGAGCTGGGGTTCCAAATCCAGACTGGGGGCCTGTCCAGACCCTGGAGACCGGCTACCACCATAGGTGCAATGTATCTGTGACAGCAGGTCCGCCATCAGGAGTGGCAAGCTAGGTCCTGATGTCTGGGGTTTGATTAATTTTTACGGTCTAAGGTTTGATTAAGTATAGAGTTCTGTTTTGAGAGCTGAATACATTTTAGCAGTCTGTCCTGGGATTTGGTTAATTACAGCAATCTCCTGCTCCATTCTGCAGATCCCATGGCTTTTACTGCACTCACCGCTCCCTGGACCTTATGTCCTGATGGACCTGATGTCGCACAGCATCAGGTCATACTGCTCACACTATGTCTTGATGTTGTATGCGCCCAGAGAAGACCATGGAGCGGTGAGTACAGCCAGCACTAGAAACGCTGTATTCACTGCCCCCAGTTCCTACCATATACTAGCGAGCACTTCCATAATGGAAGCACACCCTAGTGTTTGCTCCATAAGACACACTGCCATTTTCTCTCCACTTTTGGAATAATAGTGCATCTTATGGAGGAAAAAGTCCGGTAGGGGTTAAGGACGAGAAAGCTAGTGCTATTTTTTGGATGCCAGATGAACCCGAATATTTTCAGTTTCATTTTGAATGAATCCACTAAAACGGTGCATAGCGCCATTTAAGTGCAAATGTTGGTGGAAAAAAAGCACTAGGGCGGAAGAAGTGTTCTCACCCTGAGGGGTTGAGACCACCTCAGCAGGGAGCATGTGTTGTTTCCAGGTCGAGCAATGGCAGCTCATGTCGTTCATGCTGCAGTTGTCCATCATCCCCCTCATATGTATTTTTAAAGAGACGCTGATGCTCATGTAACAGGTGGTTTGGGTGAGAATAAATGTAGAGGTTTGGGATCTGAATGAATTTTGGGGTCTAGTCTGAGTTAAAGGGGTTTTCGCATCTCAGCAAATGGCGTTTATGATACAGGCAAAGTTAATACAAGTCACTTACTAATGTATTGTGATTATCCATATTGCCTCCTTTGCTGGCTTCATTAATTTTTCCATCACTTTATACCCTACTCATACCCAGGGGTTACGGCCACCTCTGCAATCCAGCCGCCATGCTTGCAAACTATAGGAAAAAGCTCCGGCCTCTCTGGTGGCCGGGACTGTGGTAGCATGCGTAAGCACGGATGCACAGCAGCTCCTGTTCCATCCACTTCAGATCTGCTGATAAAATGTTTGTCGACCTACAGCCACCAGTAGAGGGAGCTCAGGAGTTTACTGCATACTGTTTATGCATTGAATACAAAATGAACACAGCTTTCAATAAGCACCTAAGCTCCCTCTAGTGGTGGCTGCGAAAAGATTGCACTAGGGCCCTGGAAACAGGCCACTATTGAAGAATTTGTATGTATGTAAATGAGCAACATGCTTGAAATAAAATAGAGAAATTATATTTTAAAAAAATAACAAAATTTTAAAAGTAGGCCGAGAGCAGTCCTCACCGGGAGACGAGGATTATAACAGTCACTAATCATTTTCTGGGGAAGCTGGTGGCAAAAATGTGGAACTTATTGCTAAGCATTTTAACGAGAAAACAAACACAAAGTAATATATTCAGTAATCACTTCCAGCCTTGTAATACCATCATTACCTGAAGAATGTAGATTCAGAGCTCTGGTGCAAAAAGCAGTAATTAGGGATAATTGCAACGACATGCCCGACCAGCCAACAATATATTACCACAGAAGCCATGCATGGCTCCGCACTTCACATCATCAACATCATCATCATCATTATTATTATTATTATTATTACAGATGGATTTGCAGGGTGGGACCTTTTTGACATAATAAATACCCTACAAAGACCTTCATGACTCCTTCCAGCATGTCAGCGTGTGATGTTAGATCTAGCATTGGCTGCTGGTACGGTGATATCATGGCAAGCTTATTCAGCCAACTCTATGAACGTGTTGGGACTGAAGAGAGCTTCGCAGCCAACCCCAGCTAGGAATGCATTCATAGAAATTTGATCTAGTGGTTATGTTATTGGCGGTGGCATACCTGCTGTAGAAGCAGGGAACATGAGCACTATGGTGCCTGAGCAGTCGCTGATTAAGTAGATCATCGTGACCCTCCTTCCCTCTCCCACCACCACCCTATAGTCGACGCCACTTTTCCGTGCTAGTGTTGACAACTGTTACCAATCTCTTTCTTAAATGGCTATGCCCCTACACGCTGGCCAAATCAGACTGTGTAGGGAAACATCTTCATGCCAAGAGGAATGGTATCCCCCAGTTGACAATTAGGCCTATAATTTTCATGGAATACATGAAGTTACTGTAAAAGACAAGTCAGCAGAAAAGAAGGCTGCTCAATAAATTCAGGGAGTCACAAGTGATGTTGTTTCTGATGGTAGACATTATCGTTCCTTCTTTTCCATCCAGCCCAGACCGACATGACGACTTCTGCCGATGACTGAGTTTTCTGCCCAGAGATTTTTAGAGCAATGCTTCTGCAGCCATCCCCAGCCTTTATAACAACAAAAGTAAATTCAAACGCAGACTAAACCCCAGAATAAATACAGACCCCCAGACCAAACCCAGAAGAAATACAGACCCCAGACCAAACCCCAGAATAAATATAGACCCAAGACCAAACCCCAGAATAAATACAGACCCCCAGACCAAATCCCAGAAGAAATACAGACCCCAGACCAAACCCAGAATAAATATAGACCCCAGACCAAACCCCAGAATAAATATAGACCCAAGACCAAACCCAGAAGAAATACAGACCCCAGACCAAACCCCATAATAAATACAGACCCCCAGACCAAATCCCAGAAGAAATACAGACCCCAGACCAAACCCAGAATAAATATACACCCAAGACCAAACCAGAATAAATACAGACCCCAGACCAAACCCCAGAATAAATACAAACCCCAGACCAAATCCCAGAAGAAATACAGACCCCAGACCAAACCCAAAATAAACACAGACCCCAGACAAAATCCCAGAAGAAATACAGACCCCAGACCAAATCCCAGAATAAATATAGACCCCAGACCAAACCCCTGAATAAATATAGACCCCAGACCAAACCCCAGAATAAATACAGACCCCCAAACCAAATCCCAGAAGAAATACAGACCCCAGACCAAATCCCAGAATAAATATAAACCCCAAACCAAACCCCAGAATAAATACAGACCCCAGACCAAACTCAGAATAAATACAGACCTCAGACCAAACGCCAGAATAAATACAGACCCCAGACCAAACCCTAGAATAAATACAGACCCCAGACCAAACCCTAGAATAAATACAGACCCCAGACCAAATCCAAGAATAAATACAGACCCCAGACCAAATCCCAGAATAAACATAGACCCCAGACCAAATCCTAGAATAAATACAGACCCCAGACCAAACCCTAGAATAAATACAGACCCCAGACCAAACCCAAGAATAAATACAGACCCCAGACCAAATCCTAGACCCCCTAAATACAGATCCAGATTCCCTTACATTAATTGAGAATGCAGGCACATTAACTACATTCGCACAAACTCCCTAAACTAATACAGACCCTGGACCAGATCCCCATACAGCAGCTCACACTCTCCTCTGCTGTGGAGCCTTGCTACTCTGTCATCTAGCTTCAGGACCTGCACCGATATAGTCATGTTACCTTATTTGTACAGGTCCTTCTGCTGGTCCTGCACACATGTGCCAATCATGGGTCCCTAGGAACCCAAACTTCGCTTATTATAATCTTCCACTGTCCCTGTCCTCTGCTTGTCTTGAGGTTGTCATAATGGCTACTTGCAGCCACCACTGGTTTGTGCTCACTATATAATGAGATATACAGCTCACACTGAGTACAATAACAGCTGTATAAATTCATATCTAGTTAGCTCCCCCTACTGGTGGCTGTGTACATCCCAGAGTATATCAGCTATCAGGTCAGAGAAGCAGAATTCCCTTTATAAAGATAGCACATGAAATTATCATAGAACTTTCAACCTAAAACAGTGTATTATCATGGAGGCACTGTGCTGAAGTATTATATAGCACTGTATGGTGGTTGTCCCAAACTTACCTGTCCGGGCCCCAGCAGTGAGAACTCCATCCTGGCCAGATACCAATGCCAGTGTTTTCACTCCCTAGCTGTGTTCCTAGTTCTGTTTGTTTGGATAGCTTATTGGATTCACCTCGGCTTGTCTTCGACCACTCTCTGTCTCGTGATTTTGTACTGTGTTTCCCATCTTGTTCTGACTTTGGCTTGTCTATTCTGACTACCCTCTGTTGTCTGATTTGTTACTGCATTGTCCGCCCGGTTCCGACCCATTTCTTTACGACTGCATCTTTGTGTAGTTTCTTCTTTGTGTGTGTCAGTCCTGCACCTAGCAGAGTAGGGAACACCGACCAGTTGCGGACTTGCCGCCTAGGGCTTGCACTGCAAGTAGGCAGGAAAAGTGGTCTGAGTTCCAGTTAGGTCTCACTGTCTGTGTGTTTCTGCCTACTGTGCTGAGAGTGGTATTCTGCTATAAATTGTACTGTGACAAGTGCAAAAAAATCTACATAAATAATCTAAAGCTGAAGATGTTTATTGTACCCAATAAAGCTGTTCTCATAAGAAACTGACCGACAGTAACATTATAACGAGAGGCTGTGGTTCTACCCTTCCCTTTCTTTGCATTCTTGAGCTGCCAAGATTTGCATATTAAGTTCTTCTTTATTCTTTCTGCTCGTCAGTGAAAGTAACCCTTTTACAAGCAAAATTCCCGGCCGTGGTTTGGAGATCAGACGCGGTTACGGTGCACACCTTGATTTTTCGGCAGACAACACTGTGATTTGCATGCAGAGAGTTTACCGAAGTCTTGAACACAGTGCATCGGATTTGCATCCATTCAAATCCACAGGAAGAGCAAGAAGTGATAAATCCTTGAAAACACAATAGCGGCTATAAAAATGTAACACAAATTTCATGTAAATGTTTGATAGCTAAAGTAGTCAAGACAGAACATGATCTATGGGAGAGATGGAAGATTTTCTCATGAGTCAGGTGATGTTAAAGATTATTTATGCAAACATTCCTCGGTAACGGTTATGTGCAATCGATATTTGCAAGTCATTTCAAGATATTTGGTGGCCATTGGAATGCATACAGGCACAGTTACCCAGCTTTACACATATCCTGCATGGCACATAAATTAAACAATGTTATGCAGTTGCATTCCTCTCTGCTGTATCAGTGCAATGACTCTGCCCAAGACCTCAAGCACTCAACCTGTGACTGCTAACCTGCATGTGACAGGCCCTTGTTAAATGGGCTTTCTTGTAGTTCAATATTGATGAGCTATATGCAACGTGCCGCCCCCCAGGGCCGATCGTTTCCCAGGTCTATTAAAATACAGAGTGGTGTGGTGCAGCCTCAATAGTTTCCTGTGTGTGTTTCATGGTGCTCCTACCTGGATACCGTCACTCCCCAGGGTTAGGCTCCGAAGCAATAACAGAGAGAGTAATGGTGGAGGTGGAGAAATAGTCGAGTCCAGACTTTTATAAAGTTCAACAGCTTTACTTGAATCAGCTTGCATCCGTACAAAAACTGATCTTTCTCTTGGTTCCAGCAGGCTTTGGCATAAACTAGCAGGCAAACTTAAATATTCTGATTTATCTCTCAGCTTTAGTCTGGTCTCTGGACTTTAGGGCTGTTCTGGTACCTTTGGAGCGGCTGTTGACCCCCTTTTAATACTCTGTCAATAAATCTGTGAGGAGTCAAGGTGCTCTATGAGCTGCTTCCAACTCTAAACTAGGCTGAGACTGACTGAAAACTTCCTGCAGCCCCTCCCTTGGTAGGAAACAGGACTGGCCCCCTTCTGCCAAAAAGGGGGAGAATGGAATGGTAAGTTCCATTCTATCTAAAGATCTCTCTGCTGGTAAACCAAGCAAATAACATGTAATACAACAAATAATAGTTAGATAGCAGTACAATTAATGCAGAGAGTAAGAGGACCTGGAATAAAAACACAGATGACATTAGGGTTAGCCCATTAGAGATAGTAGTAGGGTGTAGGAATGGTAATACCACTCTGGGGTATTACATATACTCAGGTTAGGTCATTAATATTTGATCTGTGGGGGTCTGACTCAGCTCCAGTAACAACTTCGGCCTCTTCCTAGGCCAGTGACATTATGTTTGTCGGTCACATAGCCTATTTGCAGCTCAGTCCCATTCAAGTGAATGGATCTGGGCTGCAATAACGACCACAACCACTATACAATGTATTGGTAAATTGATAAACTATGAGGAGGGCGCAGCACTCACTGGAGCACCGTGGCCCCTTCAAAAATCTGATTGTCGGTGGTGCCAGGTATCAGACCACCACTGATGTGATATTGATGACACATTTTGAATAGTTCTCTGGTCTTCACTATGGAGATACATTGGTCTGCATGAAAGCTGTACGCTCAGAACAGTAAGATATTATATTTCTGATTGCAGCTTTATTATTTAATCTTTTGATGCATTGTAGTAACAAAAATTATTTGGCTGCAAAAAAATATAGACCCTCCCCCTTGATGAATGAAATGACCTGGGATCCTAGGTCAGCGATGCTGCGTTTTACGCTCGCGTGGAGCTGGTGGCCTTTTGCAGCTGTCACCGATATTTTGACTGCCACATACTTGCTGTTTTGTCCTTTCTCAGACCGTGCGGAGAGTCTGTTTTACAAGTTCGCTTTTCCCACAAATGTAAGCTCTGCCTTTGATCCGTCTGCCTCCTCTGAGGAATGGAGGCATTTTTACGCGTAGGTAACAATTAGGCGTGTATAATTTCTTTCAGCACAAGTGATGTGTCACAATGGTGGAAGAGAAATTCTCATCATGTTCACAGCTAAATCCGGAGAGGTTTGCTGCCTACAATGGGAAGCTGATCGCTCTCTAAAGCTCTGTTCACACTGGTATTTTTTTTCCCTTTTACATTTAAGACAGTGTTCCCCAACCTTAGCGCTCCAGCTGTTGCAAAACTATAACACGGCTGAATTAACAATGCTACAGGCTTCAGAGCTGAAATTTCACAGCATTTCCTAGTGGAACGCACAGCTCTTGATTTGCAACGTGTAATCTTTCTACCAGGTAAAGAAAGTATAGTAATCAGACTTTGGGGGTAACTAAGGCCTCTTTCACACGAACAATACGGATTGTGTCAGGAGGCGTTCAGGTTGTGTCCAGGGTGTGTTCAGTGAAACTCGCACCATTTTGCAAGCAAGTTTTGTCTGCAATTGCGTTCAGTTTTTTCCGCACAGGTGCAATGCGTTTTGATGCGTAATTCATGCGCGTGATAAAAAACTGAAGAGTAACAAACAACATCTCAGGGACTTTGTGGGGTTCCGTGCCTCTGTTCCGTACCGACCTTCTGGATTGCAGACCCATCCGAGTGAATGGGTCCACTTCGGGGTTGCCAACTGTCCCGAAATTTCTGGACAGTCCGTAAAAATAGGCAATTTTTTTCCTCTGTCTGTGAAAAAAATAGCGGTGTCTTTAATATTTTTGAGGCTGGTGTTACTTAACGAGGTCATTTTGGTGGTAATTATCATCATTTTACAGCTCACAGTAAATGCTGATAATGAGGTGTTATCAGGTGCTATAGACATGGATTACTTATAATATAAGTAATTTATTATGGTTTTCCATTTTTCCGTAAAAAATGTTGGCTGTCTGTGATTTTGGGATAAGCTGTCCAGAAAAAAGAAAAATTCTGGTTGGCAACAACGGTCTGCATTCGTGATGTGGGGTGCAGACAGCCAGTTGCCCAAGTATTTTGGACCCGCAATACGGGCACGGCTGAACAACGGGCATGTGCACGAGCCCTAATCCTGTAGTGTACCAATAAATAGTCACCATCAGTCATGTATTATTATTATTCTACGCACTTATATAGAACTGCCATATTCCACAGCACTTTACAGACATTATCGTTGAGCTGTCCCCAATGGGGCTCACAATCTACAGTCCCTATCTGTATGTCTTTGAAGTATGGGAGGAAACAGGAGAACCCGGAGGAAATGCCCACAAACACAGGGAGGACCTACAAACTCCATGCAGATGTTGTCCTTGGCCGGATACGAACCCAGGACTCAATATTTCCCAGTGGGGGTGGAGCGCCCCTACAGTCCCAAAATATAACACAATAAAACACAACCACGGTATCCCAGTCCAAGAACTATTACCCAGCCAAGGACATGATGAGGGAACGTGGATCCAGGGGAAGAAGAAAACACCTCGACACGTGTTTCATTTCGTCAGTCTTTTTTCAACTACGCTGATGCCTAGGTGCTGCATACACAAAACGACAGGAGATTTTGCAACCGGAATATATGCAAAAATGCTTTGTTTTCTATTTTAGATGCAACGGAGTCATAAAAAGAGCAATTGCAAAATTCTTCATAACTACAGATATGCATAAAATCACAATGAGCATCCTGGTTTCCTCTCTGCTGTCTTGTCTCAAAGCCTGGAGGGAAGTGAATGTATCTGAGATAAAAAAAAAAGGCATCATGGCTGGAGAAATTTATTTTAATGGAACTTAAGCCGAACATTTATCATTAGCGTAATTTGACATTGAAGTTAATGGAAGCCACACGCGTGGTCTGCAGACAAAGGACTATCTGATGATTCTTGTGGGCATGTTCAGGGGCAGAGCGGCTTGCTGATGGGCACGCGGCAATTTCGCATTGATTAATATTATTAAACACAGACAGGATGTCGGAGCGTCCTCTGCAATATGTTCGGAGACAGAAAAATTGCAGAATTTTACCGGTATACAGCGACCTTTAAAAATAAACAGCTGTGGGGTCCCCGAGATTTCGTGGATTCATGTTTAGCGGTGTCAGAATGCGGCACAAAATGGACTTTTCCTCCTTTTGTGACCTTTGCGGCCTTCGGGGGAAGGAAGGGGGTGACTTGCATCAAAAAAAGCCTCTGTTGTGAACAAGAAGCCTTCAACATTTGACCTGCAGTTGTTATGTTACTTAGATTAGTTTAAGTGCAACCAGCAGAGGTGTGTTGAGTGGGGCTCATTATCCAGGGCCCCGGACATCTGCTTCATATTTGCTGGTGTCTGGCTGCTGGTATGTGGCGGCAAGTCTCAGAACTAACACAAGGGGATTGTGTTCCTGGCGCATAAGTCCAAAGTGACTCCACGAGGTGCTTGCAGGAACCGAGGGAAAGTACAAAGATTTCTGCGCATTCCTCCACTAATTCAGTTATTAGCTGGGAAGTATAGAGCGCACGTTACCTGTTAGGGCTTTGTGATCGCCTTCTCGACCCTCCTGTGACATACTGGGGGTCATACAAAATTTGCACGCTGGTTTTTGGTGGAAAAATGTTGCAAGACCCATTTTTGAGACTTTTTGAACCCTTGTGCAACAATGCTTTGATGCATGGGTGTTTCTGCACTGAATTAGACACATAGGAGGGCGTGGAGGGGGCATGTTGGGGGCTAGGGGCGCACCACCAATGAGGCGATCGCCTCAGGCAGCACCAAGTAGGGGCAAGAGGGGGGCAGCAGAAGGGCCATGGGCTGAAGGGAAGGGGTTAGGGTAAGAAATTGGCATTGGGAAGGGGGGGGGGGCGGTGCCGTTTCATTTTTTGCCTCAGGCAGCAGAAAGGCTAGGAGCACCCCTGCCAGGCCGGTACGTGGGCCCAGGCAAATTTAACAACATGTACACCAGGAAACATAATAGTTGGCCTAAAAATAACTCCAGCCAGGGGCTGGTCTAGTTTTTCCCCAGGCACACGGCCTGCTGAAGGTGCACCTAATTTATTATGAAGTGCACACCTCATCATAAATTAGATGCATCTTCCTGCAAGAAAGCTGGTACTGTATTAGACCTCATGCACGGCACCTCACACGGCCGTACTGTGTTTTGCGGTATGCTAGTAGCTGATCTGCAGAACACGGATACCGGCCATGTCCGTTCCGCAGTTTGTAGAACGGAAGGTCTGGCTTTCAATAGATCAATCCTATCCTTGTCCATGATACAGACAAGAATAGGGCATGTTCTATTTTTTATTTTTATTTTGCAGGGGCCGCGTGCTGTCCGCCTTTTGTGCGGCCCCATTGAAGTGGATGAGTCCGCACCCGAGCCGCAGATAATGCAGCCCAGATGCGGGCCCAAACTAAGTTCGTGTGCATGAGGCCTTATGCTGTTTTTTTCCGTGCCAAAATCCGCTCAGAAAAACTACGGGAAATCCACAATGTGTGCAGGTCGCCTAAGGATGCACTGCAGCACAGAACACAGAACTGTGCTACAATCGCTGTATAAGGCTACTTTCACACTACCGTTTTTGCTGGATCCGGCAGGGTTCAGCAAACAAGCTTCCGTTACTGATAATACAACCGTCTGCATCCGGTATGAACGGATCCGTTTGTATTATCTTTAATATAGCCAAGACGGGTCCGTCATGAACTCTAAAAGTCAATGGGGGACAGATCCGTTTTCTGTTGTGTCCCCATTGACTTGCATTGTGGGTCATGACGGATCCGTCTTGCTCCGCATCCCAGGACGGAAAGAAAACCGCAGCATGCTGCTTTCCGGTATGAGAACAGAATACATTTTGGAGCGCTCTGTTCTGTTCAGTTACGTTTTGTCCCCATTGACAATGAACGGGGGAAAACGGAAGCCTTTTTTTCCGGTATTGAGACCCTATGACGGATATCAATACCGGAAAATATAACACTAGTGTGAAAGTAGCCTTACCTGCAACTGTATTCTTTCACTACTGAAAATTTGCAGCGACCTTGTGAGCAAATAATCCCAGTGCTATAAAATGTATCTATATTTGTAAACAAAAGACTTCAGTAGGAATCTGATACAATGTAGCAATGTCTCCAACAGGAAACAGCATTTCCAGAGTAAGAACAGCCACATGGGGCTGCTAGCATCTCCTCAGCTCCGTCTCCAGAAGCATGTTCTGCTCGCTCTTTGTTCCCCATTCAGTTTTTTTTTTCTTTCTTCAACAAGAAACCCATCTGCCACAGGATCGCCTTGAGGTTTCTTAAAATGCAGTTTTACAAGTTTGGAAGAATAGCTAAGCTCATTCATAAAACAGGAGAGAAGAATGTTCACGTTGCCTGTTCGCCGCGCAGCCGTGCAAAGTATGTGTGGGAAGCGAGCGGCAGACACAAGTCACCTCCACATGTGTGTGAAAGAGCAGCGTGTGCAGATGTCCTCAACATGTGTGTCGCTGCATCCAGGCGCATAAGTTCTTTGTTTTTATGAGTGGACTTTTTTTGCAAAATTTCTTCATTGGGGTACGGCCACACGGTCAGGTTTCTGCATGTAGTTTTGGAAGCCAGGAGAGAAGTCATATCTGTTCTTTATACCTTCTCTCTTTTTATGATCCACTCCTGATTTTGCATACAAAAACTTGACCGTGTGGCCGTAACCTTAGGCCTCTTTCACACGAGTGCATAGCACCCACGCTGAATCCTGACCCATTCATTTCAATGGGTCTGTGTACATGAGGGTTTTTTTTTTTTACGTATCAGTTCTGCGTTGCGTAAAAAATGCAGCATGTTCTATATTCTGCGTTTTTCACGCAGAATAGAAGTGAATGGGGCTTCAGTAAAAAACGCATTGCATCCAGATATAATCCGAGTGCAGTCCGGATGCAATGCGTTTTTCACTGATGGTTGCTAGGAGATGTTGTTTGCATGTTTGCGTGTTTTGCATTTTTCACGCCCGTGATAAAAAACTGAAGGTTTACAAACAACATCTCTTAGCAACCATCAGTGAAAAACGCACTGCATCCGCACTTGCTTCCAGATGCAATACGTTTTTCACTGAAGCCCCATTCACTTCTATGGGGCCAGGGCTGCGTGACAAACGCAGAATATAGAACGTGCTGCGCAGGACTGATGCGTGAAAAAAAACGCTCATGTACACAGACCCATTGAAATGAATGGGTCAGGATTCAGTCCGGGTGCTATGTGTTCACGTCACGCATTGAACCCGCGTGGAAAACTCGCTTGTGTGCCTTAGGGTCTAGTCAGGAGCAGTGGTGTCCAACCTGTGGCTCTTCAGCTGTTGCAAAACTACAACTCCCAGCATACTCTCATAGCCACAGGCTGTCATCTAAGGCTCTGTTCACACAGCCAAAGGATTCATAGTCACCATTGGATGTCTCTGACTATTCTTGCTGATGGAGGCTCAATGCCTACCTTTGTGATGCACTGATTTATGTCAGACTGGTACTCAGGAAAACTTCTGGCATCTTGATAGAATACAAGTGCACAAAAAATGCAAAAAAAAGTTAATAACAATGAGAAAAAATATCTTTAATATTTCCCTATAAATGCACAGCAATCCCAGTCTGGTGTGCCATGACAAACTCACCCAGCAGTGGTAGGTACAAGTCATCATCATGGCCACAATTGCTGTAAAGCTCTGCAAAATGTTACCAATAGCAACTCAATAAAACTCAATAGAAAAATCAATAAAATACAATAAAAACTCACCCTGCAAAAAAACGATCCTTTACACAGCTCTGTCTGCAGAAAATGTAAAATGTTATGGGTGTCAGCATATGAATTAAAACAAAAGTTTTAATTTTTTTAAAAGCACTCAAACATAAACACTTTTGATAAATTTAATAGTGCCGTAATCATATTGACCTGCAGAATAAGGTTACAATGTCATTGTTACCACACAGTCAATGCTGTAAAAACAAAATCCCCCAAAAAACTGTGGTGCATTTTTTTTGTTACACACAATACATTAAACCTTGTTTTACAATTTGTCCTAAACACAATGAAAAAAACAACATGCAGTAAGCTCCCCCTAGTGGTGGCTGTGGGTTAACAAAATTTCATTATTCCATTATATCTATGTAGGAGATTTAGAGCTCTGAAACTGAGCTCCAACCACTAAATGGATATATTAAGAAATGAATCAGCACAGAATGTTCAAAAAAACATGTACTTTAAAGAGCATGTCAGCAAGATCAACCCAATGATTCCAGGCATGTCACCTGGTCGGAGTGATCCTGCTGATTAAAATGATACCTGTCTTGTGAAAATCGATTGTGGATATCCTGAGAAAAAAAGACTTTTATTCTTCATGCGAATGAGCTTTCAGCGCACTGAGGGGCGGGGCCTATCTTCTCAGTGCTCCTCAGCTTTCCAGTGCTGGCCCCGCCCCTCAGTGAACTGAAGCCCTCATATGCATGAAGAATAAAAGTCTTTTTTCTCTGGAACGCCACAACCGATTTTCAAAAGCAAGGTATCATTTTAATCAGCAGGATCAGCCCTACTAGACAGTGTGTCTGAAAACAGGGTTGATTTGGATGTCAAGACACCCTTTAAGATTTTCTAGAGCTCTGGATCACCACAGGAAGATACCTTATAGATTCTGCATACATTGACCACATGGCTGAGAGCATAAAGAGGAACACATTCAGTGACAAGCTTCTTCATGCCATTCAGAGCCCATACATGAGTCCGGGCCTTTAATTGTGGGAGCGCTGATCCCAGGGCTCTCACATATTGTCACCTAATCCTTTCTTTCCTCCTCTGCCATGTGTGGTTTTCCCTTCTCCCTCCTCTCTGCTCTTTTTTCCCTATTCCTCATCTGCCCTCTGCACATTCCAGGCCGAGCGCCTGCAGCACAAGGATTTTGCAGTGTGAGGGGGATTAGACATGCAGGAGACAGCCGTGGGCTCAGTATAACACTTTACCCAGAGACTGGGGGTTTGCGGTGGGTGTGAAAGACCGATATTAATAAATCCACTTTCTCTCCGGAAATTAAGTTTGGATCTCAGGGATGTATCCAGGATTCCTCTTCTGATCTTATCTCGCACCAAGTTCAATCTCCTTTAAACTGAAGAAATTGGTTTAAAGCACATCTAATCGCTTGACCCGGGAATCTATTGAGACGGAGAGTTTAAGGGGGTCTATAGGTTTATGTAAACGAGACTCGACCTGTAGAAGACGTGTAACATGCGGAATTCGGATCTGGCTTCAGGGTGGAAAGATTTACTTGAGGTTCTTCAAGTTCTTGCCAACTTTTTGGGATGGGAATGCAGAAGGAGACATTTTTTGATATCAAAGTAATTATAAAAGCCATATTGGCCTGAAAGAGATCAAACCATATATTGTAAGTTCCCCTAACAGTATCAGTAATGGCGTCCCCATGACTTTGCCACCCACAGTAATCCATTCCCATACTTTGCTCTTAATTTCTCTAGCAGAAAGTCTCAAGTGAGCAACCAAAGGTTGACGTTAGTAAGAAGTGGTGTTCTTGAGGTCCAGGAGGCCTGTATACGTATCAGAGACTTCAAGTGTGGACCCGTAAATCAGCCCCGAATTATAAGATAGCCTTCGGTACTGACAGTCAAAATGTAGGATTACCCATTATTCCACGTATCAATATGGGGTGAAAAAGTCAACTTGCGACCATGCCATCCACTCCAAATATCTGACTCTCTGGTAGTGATAGGCTAGTGACAACTTTTTTCCACACAGGGAAACATTGGTGTGATTTTGACCCATTGGCCATGTCATGGAGCCCTAGGTTTGGGTTCTTCTTCACTTGCAGGAAGGGTGATCAACCGTACAGCATGTCATGTTGGCCGTGTATGGGTCCGAACGATCCTTAAAGCGGTTTACCCTTCTCAGACATTGATGGCATATCACTAGGATATGCCATCAATGTCCGATAGGTGAAGATCCCACCTATGGGGCCCTCTCCTATCTCCAGAACAAGGGTCCCAGAAGTGTAGTTGCTAATGCAGCCAGCCTCCGTTTACTGCTATGGGAATTCCAAAAATAGTCAAGCGCTGGCTGGTCTATTTCCACCAGACTGATAGAGGTAGAGCATGGGCCACTCTTGCACGGTGGGATCTCCATTCACCTCTATCAGACTTCCAATAGTAGCCGAGCACACTGCCATAGAGATACTTGGAGAACGCGGTTGCTCTCCATTTTGCAGGCCTTGTTCTGAAGACAGGAGCAGGTCCCAGAGGTTAGACCTGCAGCTATCAGACAATGGTGACATCTCCTGTCTGAGACAGGACAACCAACCAATAGGATAAAATATTGCTCGTTTGTTGGGAGGTCAGAGACATGTTTGCCCATTGACACCACATCATCGGCCCATGTAGGAGGCCTCCTATGCTCCATAGGTTCGGCCTAACAATATTAGCTTTCTTATGACTGGGCAAGGCAGACACATCACCTTTCACATTTCATGCAAATGGCTGGAAGGCTTACAAACTTTGGCACGTACTTGCAGCGAGAAGTATGCCGATCAGTCAGGATTCCGGTGTAGACCATTACCATGACATATAAGCATGTGCTTAGCTGGGTGTATTTCTTCCCGATTTACTGCAATTATTTCGGCATATGATTGACGGCCATTACGAAACGTCAGATAAGATAAGTTAATCCCTTTCCTGCTTCAGGGGTCGGTGAAATTGACAACACTGAGGTGGAGGGAAACGTAGCGCTAACCGCGGGAGCTGAAAATTACCCAAATCTGCGAGATACGTCTTGTAGGGATAAGACATATACACATTACAGGATTTAGCATGTAACCTGGGAAGAGTGATATGGAATGAATAGACTATAAATGAATAGACTATCAATAGACAGGATAAATTCGATTCGCCTCGAAGCCGAATTTCCTCGTGCTTCATGGTAGCGGATCGATTTAACCTGAAATAGTGTTTAAAAAAAAAAAAAAAATTCATACTCCATTTGCTCACGATGGGTCAAGCGCCGCCATCTTGATTGAATATCTCAGCCGAAATCCCATGCGAGGTGACGTATGATGTCACCATGACGCCCGGCGTGATGACATCATCTCAGACCGTGGGAGATTTTGCACCAGATCTTCAAGCAAGATGGCAGCGGTCGGCCCGTTGCAAGCAAATCGAGGTGGTAAGTTTGATTTCATTTTCTTTTAAATGCTAATTTTACACTGTTTTAACACTAAGAAGCTCCGATCATGTATGAACGCGGCATCTGAGGGGCACAATGATGGAGAGCGGCGATGTCATTGCCCCCGCTACTTACGAAAAATGCACTTTGGGACGAAGTACTTCTTCACAAAGTAAATTTTTTTTGTAAAATTCGGTGAAGCAGCCGAATCGAATTTTTAGAAAATTCGCTCATCTCCATTGCCTATGTATGGTGCAGTGATGGCAAGGGGTATTCCCATCAGGGACATTTCTTGCATATTGATAAGACAGGTGAGGGTTCCACCTCCCAAGAACAGGACTTATCTAGGAATGGTGAGCGCACCTCGCATGATGTCCTCTCCATTCACTGCTATTGATCGCTTGACTATCTTCAGAGGTCCCATAGTACATAGCTCCCAACTTTTGAAAAGAAAGAAGAGAGACAAATATGTGCTTAGAGACAGCTGCCTGAGGACGGTACATACCTTCCCTTTACCGGGACAGCTACTGAAATCCGGGACTGTCCCGCTGGATCCGGGAAGGTTGGGAGGTATGCATAGCGATGAATGGAGCCGTAGCCACCCATGCGCAACTTGATCTCCATTCACTTCAGGGCCCAGGGTCGGACTGGGGTGTCTAGGGCCCACCAGTAAAATTCCCTCTGGGGGCCCACATGCATATGCTACCTCCCCACACTATCCAGTCT
This sequence comes from Rhinella marina, assembly GCA_900303285.1. Classification (NCBI taxonomy): domain Eukaryota; kingdom Metazoa; phylum Chordata; class Amphibia; order Anura; family Bufonidae; genus Rhinella; species Rhinella marina. The sequence goes on from ONZH01023357.1 coordinate 218,180, forward strand.
TTTATATAGACATAGGCAATGTACTGCATAGCATCTTAGGCAGCCTCTACTGTGCCATGTGTCACTTGTGCAGGAGGTGGGGGACTAGAGGCCTACCTAGCTCAGGGGCCCACCGGGGGATTCACCTGTTCCCCTGTGGGCCAGTCCGAGCCTGTCGGGGCCCCATACCTGAGACAAGAGCTAGGATCCTCACGTATTGGACAGTTATGACATATATGTCTCTAATGGGAATATCCCTTTAAGCCTGCACCATACAACTATAAGATACAGCTGAGATCTTGGCACAACTGGGTATGAAAACACCAGGAAAATTGTGGCAAAAAAAACACTGGGGGTCATTTACTATGACCTACTTTTTATGCCGGTCTTAGATTTCTCCCTGAAGTGCAGTAAGATTTAGCTAATTTAGGATGAAGAGTCATACATTGTCATAAGTTAGGCACATCTACGGCTGCCATGCACCTGGAGAGAAAAACCACTCCTCTCCCTGAGTGGGGTAGATTTTCACCAACATTTACACCGGGAAACAGGCGTAAATTTTAGCAAATTTGCTGGGATCCATGTCTCAGCCCAGCCCCCCTCCCCCAACGCAGATGCCACTCCAAAGTAGTGAACATGGAAAAAAAAACACACATCAATAAAATATGGTCGCACAAGCATTCAAAAATTTGCAAAAAGGGGATTTGCAACTTTCTCGATGCCCAAAACAAGCTATGCTGTGCCCATTATTGATGATCGAGCACCTAGATGCTCGGGTGCTCTGGCCGAGCACTAGGTGGTGCTCGAGTGCTCGCCCGAGCACCCGCGTATAATGGGAGTCTATGGGACGACCCGAGAACTAAACCAGGCACCCCCTGCTCTGAAGAGGGGAGGGTGTCTGGTTCATAGAGAAAGTAGAGAAAATGGTGGAAATACCACTAAAAGTGTTTGGGAACATCATGGGGAGGATGTCTGGATGCATACTGGAGACCGAAGTCGCTGCTGGGAACGAGAATTACGCCACTTTTACGGAATGACAATAAAACCCCCCAAAACCAAAGATAACATCGATTTTAGAGGAAATATTGTTAGGAAACATATATTTACTTGTACGTAAAGCACAAGTGCTGCCAAAAATTACATGAAACAGGCACTCCGATTCACATTGTGGTACAATTGTTCTTGTTGTGGGACTCCTACACTCATAAAGCCTATGCACAAAGTGAATACCTGTGCTGGGAATTACGGCTTGATTAACGGATGAACAATAGGAAAACGGATGTCAGTGGTGGATTTTACATTTCATAGCGTGCTTCTCTCCCTACACTGTCTGTCCCTCCTTGCAGCAGCTCTCCCTGTCTAACACTGGTGGGGTCACATGTCACCAGGTGCTATATAGCACCCGATGACGCGTTCCCAGCCAGCCAATCAGTGTAATGCCAGTAGCTAACATGGTTACTGGCATTACACTGAATGCCATACCTCCCTGCACGCTAATTGGCTAATTAACGTGCGGGGAGGGGACTCGAGCATGGCGCTCGAGTACACGCGGTGTTCGGCCAAGCATGCTCGCTCAACACTAATGCCCATGTATTTCATGTGACCACTGAATGGTATGCAGCATGAGACTGCTGACAATAGTGACTGACTGCAGCGATGACATGCCCATATACTACATGTGACCACTGAATGGTATGCAGCATGAGACTGCTGATGATAGTGACTGACTGCAGTGATGATATGCCCATATACTACATGTGACCACTGAATGGTATACAGCATGAGACTGCTGATGATAGTGAACGGCTGCAGCGATGACATGCCCATATACTACATGTGACCACTGTGCAGTATACAGCATGAGACTGCTGAGGACAGTGAATGGCCACGGTGATGGCATGCCTATATACTACATGTGACCACTGCGCGGTATACAGCATGAGACCACTGAGGACAGTGAATGGCTGAAGTGGTTATGTGCGGTATACAGGTAAGTCACCGCTGCAGTCGGGAAAACAAAGCCTGGTGGGGTGACTGGCGTCGTAACAGAGGGGGCTCGGGATGGTGAGTATTTATTTTTTTTTAATTATTCTTATAGCTTCTCTGCCTTTAAGGTTCTCCACCTTACAGAGCAGTAATCCCATCTTCATCCTTCACATTGTGCGTTCGCTGGAAGACGATCATTCTGCATTCCGCATTGTAATAAACACCCTGTATAATCTTCCTTCGAGACATCCGGGAGAGTGCAGTCAGCACAAGCTGCTCAGGGCAGAGAGGTCACATATAAAACACCGCAAGTAATTGGGGCTAAGTCTTTTCCTTCTTGTGTGTGCCATTGTACAGTCTATCCTCCTTAATTAAAATGTAATGGGGCATTACCTCTGAAGAGCCTGAGAAGGAGCTTTTCACCACTGACGGATTTTTCTGTGCTGTTTAGCTAATTGCCCGCAATCAGTCCATGGTGGTGGAGAACCTCGCAGTCTCTTACAAAGACAATGAGCTCTCTTTACAATGCTGCCTTAAAATCGATGAGGAGGCCGTTATCCTAGAGACGCCTTACCGTTAAGGACCGCATTCAACTAGTCCTAAAGTCTCAGTTATGCACACACATGATCTAAAATGAATGGTTGTGTGATAGGACCCGCTGGCGACTTATTTGAAGAACATGTAGACACGCCGGGTTTGGTGTTGCTCCAATGCCACGCTGGATCCCTTGACACCGTCGAGGCGTCACCACGTGTTGCTCTTCTCAGAAGGGAATGGTAAGGCATGGTGCACCCCAATAGGAAATAAGTCCAGAGAGTCAGGGTTTGCAGTAAACTGGAGGAACTCAAGTGCAAAACAATACAGGAAGTGCACTGAGCTGACTTCTCCAGTCTCCTCCCTGGAAGAAGAAGGTTCTGTACTGAGGAAGAAGGCTGGTACCCTGGCATAAGGGCTGGAGGACCAGAGGCTGTGGCTCAGTTGTCCTGCTGGCCCTTTGGTCCCAGGGCAGGTAAACCCGCGTCTGTGGCAGACTATCCCAATCTCAGTGTCTTGTTCTGGTCACTCGTGCAGTCTGGCAGAGTCTCTTCTAATAAGCACTGGTCCCTATCTGCAGACAACTTGGGGCTCTGACTTCTCTCCTTATATACATTCCTACAAAAACCTAAACAGCCTAAACAGAAAAAAATGTTGCAATTTCAGTCTGTCATAGACTTGTATAGAGTTTCATTGCAAGTCTATGGGAATGACTAAGCAGTTTTTCCAGACATAAATAAATCTTTAAACAATAAACAACAGAGCTAAACTAGACAGTCACTATCAGTGTGTCTGTGTTTGCATAATTCCTTTAACTTAAGTAACTGTGGAAGATTTCTAACTTCCCAATGCACATAAAGAAAGTCCCAAAGTCTCTCAGTATTATCTGGCCGTGCATTAACCCTTTCCACAGTGCAGTGCAGCTATAGTACAAATGAACTATTGTAATGATATATTACAATGAGCATATAAAATGCAGCTGTGATAGGGAGCACATGTTCTATTTTTTTGCAAAATGGCAATGCGGACATACGGACACGAAACACACACTAATTTCTGTTTTTTGCGGCCCCATTGAAGTGAATGGTTCTGCATATGGGCCGCAAAAAATACTTTTGTGTGCATGAGCCCTTAAAGGGATATTTCCATCCGAAGTATATTCCATAAATGTCTGCTGCGGGCAGGTTCCGCGTCCAGGATCCCCAGGATCTAGAGAATGAGGCTCCATTTCTTCCCTGATTGCACTCCAGAAAGGAAGAGACCAGGGATGCATGTGGCTCTTCCCATTGCAGCCGCGTGTTTCACTGTTCCAGTAAACTGCAATGAAGAAAGTATGGCCACCTCTCCTTATCTACTCTCTTTTCTGGAGGTCCCCATTCTGCTGAGATCCCAGGGAGGCCATACAGTGCACCATCAGCACTTTTCTGCCCCCTGCTCCTGCACCGTGCACCACTCCTCCTCTTTCTGACATGTGAGCAACCACCAGGATATAGACATGTCTGTGACCAGATGGTTGGGATGCAGAGAATGACTTAGCGGGTCACATGAGGTCCCCGGCCACAGATTGCACACCCTTCCTATATACAGTGTGCAGTAAGCTCCTTGGCCATATGTGCCAGGGAGGCTGTGATGCTGAAATATCAATCTACTGCAGGGATCAGCAACCTCCGGCACCCCAGCTGTGAAGAACCTACCACTCCCACTTCCATACAAGTGAATGGAGAAAGCTGGGAGCTGTAGTTATGCAACAGCTGGAGTGGTTATGCCTCACATCACATCACATAGTGCATGTCAAAGCTAGAACCAGCCCTGTATCTCATGTGGATCCAAACATCTCCCCATTCATTCCTCCAACTGCTCTGCTAGATTTATTTCAAGTTGACACCTCAGGGGGCATGTCCTTTCTGCTGCAGCTTTCTCCCTATCACTGCTCAGGGGGGATATCCTTTCTGCTGCAGTGCTCTCCCTATAACAGCTCAGGAAGTGTGTCCTTTCTGCTTCAGATTTCTCCCTATAACAGCTCGAAGGAGTTCCCTTTTTGCTGCAGCACTCTCCCTATCACTGCTCATGGGGGATATCCTTTCTGTTGTAGTGCTCTCCCTATAACAGCTCATTAAGTGTGTCCTTTCTGCTTCAGAATTCTCCCTATAACAGCTCGAAGGAGTTCCCTTTCTGCTGCAGCACTCTCCCTATCACTGCTCAGGGGGGGATATCCTTTCTGCTGCTGCTCTCTCCCTATAACTGCTCATTAAGTGTGTCCTTTCTGCTTCAGAATTCTCCCTATAACAGCTCGAAGGAGTTCCCTTTCTGCTGCAGCACTCTCCCTATCACTGCTCAGGGGGGGGGAAATCCTTTCTGCTGCTGCTCTCTCCCTATAACTGCTCATTAAGTGTGTCCTTTCTGCTTCAGAATTCTCCCTATAACAGCTCGAAGGAGTTCCCTTTTTGCTGCAGCGCTCTCCCTATCACTGCTCAGGGGGATATCCTTTCTGCTGCAGTGCTCTCCCTATAACAGCTCAGGAAGTGTGTCCTTTCTGCTTCAGATTTCTCCCTATCACAGCTCGAGGGGGTTGTCCGGACCCGTTCAACTTGAATGGGTTTGCATCCATCTGCACAGCCACACGGACAGTGCCTGTGCATTGCGGACCGCAATTTGCGGTCCCCAATGCACGGAATGGGTGCCACACGTTCGTGTGCATGAGCCCTAAGAGATGCTGTTTTTAATAGAGGTCCTTAATGGGGGACCTCAGCTCTCTATTGAATCAGGATTGACTAATAGACTATTTGGAAAATGTATTTTCGTGAATGTCATATTAGGGGGCAAAGTGGCCAAACCATCCCTTAACCCCTATTGCAGGTTTTATATGATGAGTATTATTCCGTCATCTCCGTGCTGCATTCCCATTTATTTCGAGGCTATGTTCGAGGTAACGTGATCTTCTGGAAAGTATAATCAGCAGCGTTCTCTAGGAAAAGTTCTTTCTTGTGTGTTTTCCTCTTTGAGACCTCCCAGCAGGCAGCTGACGGTCACGTTGGCCTGCGGTGCTTCCTCTCCGATGGCTCTCAGCTCAGCTAGCTGAATAGTGTACATTATGATTTATGGAAACAAGTCATTCTCTCCTTTCAGGAAGTCGGCCTCATACAGTCCCACGCTGAGATGAGGGGATTTATTCGGTTGCACATTGTGCATAAATTATAGTTTGAATCTATTGCTTTTTGCTTACCTTGCTTCGGTCATTGTATGATGGTCGCCATTCACAAGGTCCGATTGTGTGTTAATAACCCCTTCAGGACACAGCCATTTTTCGCCTTCCTGGCAGAGCCTATTTTGGCAAATCTGACATATGTGGTCGTAAGCTACTGTATGGGCACACGGCAGGGATCAGAAGAGAAGGAGCGCCATGTGGCTTTTGGAGGGCAGATTTTGGTGGAATGGTTTACGGCCCCCATGTTGCTTTTGACCAGCCTCTGGAGACCAGTGCAGCTATTTTCTGACAACCAGACATTTTATCTTTTTATGAGCTTTATCAATGGTTCTATTTTGGGGTAAATACGACTTTTCAATTGCTTTTTATTTGGCTATTTTGGGAAGCAGGATAAAGAAATGGCGACAACTCTGCCTTTTCTTTTTGGGTTTTGTTATTGTGGCAAACGCCTGCGGGAAAAATAACATGTTACCTATCAATTTATATAGGTTTTTTTATGCTTTGCCACTTTTTGAAAAAAAAATCCTGTTTTTGTGTCGCCATTTTGAGAGCCATATTTGTTTTACTTTTCTGCTGATCGTCTTGTGTAGGGGGCTCATTTTTTGTGCGACAAGGTGAAATTTTCAGGGGTTCCATTTTGGGGTAAATAGAACTTTTTGATCACTCGCTGCTACACTTTTTGTAAGGCAAAGTGACCAAAAAATGGATATATTGGCAGAGTTTTTTTTTTTTTTTTACGGCGTTCATCTGACGGGGTAGATCATGTGATATTTGCATACTGTAACGCCAACGCCCCCGTTGCTCCTACAGACTCATTTACATATATTAATACATAATTGGTCCCAGCAACCAGAGAGGCCTGCACATTTTCCTATAATGTGCAAGCACGACCACCGCTGATGGATTGCAGGGTGGTCGTAACCCCTGGATATGAGCTGTGTATAATGTAATGGAAAAATGAATGAAGCCAGCAAAGGAGGCAATATGGACAATCACAATACATTAGTAAGCGCCTTGTATTGACTTTTTCTACATGATAAATGTCATTTGCTGACGGCAGACAACCCCTTTCATAAAGAATTACTAGCAGTTTGCCATGAAGGTCTGCAGGGGAACAGTCTCAGTCTGACATTATCCAATCAGGATGTCGGTGTACAGGGACACAGTACGCAGTGACTGCTAATTGTAGATTAATTAATGCATGTCCTTTGGAGCAAATGGGCCAAAAGCAGAAGTTTTTCTTTCATCTTCCCATTTTCTGCATCCATTCATGGAAACGAGGAAATAACATTGCGTGTAGCAAACTCATCTTTTTTTTTTTTTCGGCTGCCAAATTTACTTTTTTTTCCTCTTTTATCATGACACAATCGTGTTTGTTTGCACGATATGGCATTATATGGCCACTGTGGAGAACCTGCGCTTCCTTTTATACAGTCAGAACCAGAAAGAGAACAGTTATATGAGAAGATGAAAGAGAAGGTTACATTACATTCTTCATAGTCATGTTTACAAACAAGATGATCTGGTGGCTAGAGCTCCCTGGTATTACCAATTATTGCATGGAGAACTGGTTATCTGGTTTAGAGAACCCATTTTGAAACATCCTATTAATAAAGCTTGGTATCTGATCGGCAAGGGTCCAAACACAGGGACCCCCTATGGAGTTTGTGAGTTCCCAAGTCCCTTGTGTAAATTGAGCACTGTTGCATATGTGTGACAACAACCTCCAGCAGTCCCATAAAAGTGAATACAGTAGTGGTCGGGGGAGCACCACCAATGATGCCAGGCGAGGCGAGCGCTTCAGGCAGCACCAGGTAGGGACAAGAGGGGGGCAGCCGAAGGGCCATGGGCAATGAGCACTTTCATTGTGGAAAAGGGGTTAGGTTAAGAAATTGGCATGGGGGTGGGGGGGGGTGGCCATTTGAGTTTTCGCCTCAGGCAGCAGAAAGGCTAGGTGCACCCCTAATAGCGGTCACACGTGCCCCAAGCCTGCATTCACACAGGGAACTCAGTAACCTAATGATCAGGAAAACTGGAGGACTGCAGGAGATAGCCGAGTATGCGTGGCAGTGTGCATGCTCGTCTACCAGTCCATTCAAACAAGGGCCTCTCGTTCTGATGATGGAAGGGCATCCTGTGGATAGGTGATAATTGTCATTATGGGACCACTCTATATACAATGAGCATCTACAAAGAGCTCACCGTATCTTACTCTGGAGGACCCGGTACATCATGCACTACAGGGACAGCCTGTTGATTCCAATGGGATCCACTGTGTAATGCTTCAGTTCCCCTGTGGAGGCGCTGCAGAGAAATTAAGCACTAGCTGTCAGGTCCCCCCCAGATTACAACTGGTTCCATATGTGATAATTGACTGGGATTATTTACAGTATACAATATTGTATCATGTCCTAGGCTGGAGGTCCACAACCTTTTGTATGTTGGGATGGTGAGGAGAGAAATTTTTGAATGTGGAGAAACAAAAAACATGAAATTGCAAATGTTTTCTGCTTAATATTTTAGTGTGAACTTCAACAGTAGTATTAGTCCATGCAAATTGGCACAGTTTAGTGGTAAATCTAGGATACAGGTCTGCAACATATGGTCATAAATCAGGACTCATGGCGAGCCACACAGCAGGGGCTCCTGAGCCACTGGTTGTGGACAACTACACTAGGCCAGGGGAGGACTCAGTACTTAAAGTGGCCCTGTAAAAAATACTAAAAGTGCCCCCATTTTGTAATTGGGTCCAAATTGTTGGAAGGCAGGGCCAGCGATACCATATTGTGGCACATTATACCACCCCAACAGAGCCAAATACCACAGTCCATCACAAATACTGCCAGCGGCACAAAATACATCCCCAAAAACCTCCCCTGGCCAGTGATGAGGAGGGATCAGGCAGCCCCCTGGGCATCGGCATCCGCCCCTGAACTAGGCTGTATTACACATCCATGTTGTAGGCATCCATTATACGGCTATAATACCGCCTCTAATTACCAGATGGATTCCACATGTATCTGTGCAAAAAAAAAATAAAAAAATCATATTATGGATATTTTTTTCCTTAAAATCTCAATCCCCTGGATCAACTTGTAGGAAAACAGGCTGAACTGGATGGACAGATGTCTTTTTTCGGCCTTACAAACTATGTTACTATGTTACTATGTTTCTAGGGAAGAACATGACAAAAGTCGCCATATGGTGGCACACATAGATCCGTAATATAGACTTCTTGAAGCTCTCTGTGTCGTCCTATAGTATCCATGCCACTATTGTATCAATGGCAAAAAAAAAAGGTCAAGGAGGTGAACCCTTTTCTAAACTCGCCATCATAGTCTCATGAAATAGATGCTGCACACACGCCTGTATTGTCTATGATACATTGTATCTCCTGTGTTTATGGAAACATTGTATACGGTTGAAAAAGTTTTGTAACTTCAAAAATATCCATCAAACACATTGTACGTGTCTGCCCCACGTGTCATGATGTGCATTATGCACGAGAGCTTGACAAAATCACCCCCCAGAAGATCTCAAAAAGTTTTAGCATCTCAAGAAACTTATGGAAATGAGCTCCCCACGTAGCGTTGTTAATACGCATTGATGGCACGGACCATCTGAGCTGCATCCCCCCCACCTTCCCAATCCACCCTAGTATTGTGTCTCTACAGGAGAACAACCCCATAGGAGCGCTGGATGCGTGCTCCTGAGATGGCACATGGACAGCAGTTAACAGCATGCTTAGAGACAAAGTCGCCTAGCAGCAGTCGTGCACCTTATGTGGGCTTTCTTCTTTGGACAGGGCCCACCGCCTCTGTGACTGACTTTGGACGTTTTTTTTTTTTTCTCCTGGCCCGCTCTGCGTGAATAGCCTCAAGCCCTTTGACAATTGTCCCCCTAACTTGAAAGCTTCTCTCTGCCACAAACAAAAGAAAAAAGTTTGAAGGGGACTTGCAGAGAGCCACACAGGCGCTTGCAGTATTGTAGGGACGGGGGACCCTTCTCTGGAAAACAGGGGTCACTACAGAGACACAGTGACCGGGGGAGGGGGGGAGACGTCTTTATTAATTTATAGAGTCACTGTCTTTTGAAGCGAAGACGCCAAAGTTTTATCTTGTAACTAGAATATGGTCGTCGCAGCGTGACGAGAGTAAAAATAGCTGAAGATTCAGCAGTGGGTATTTCTAAGTGATAATGCATTTAAAAAATAAATCTATTCTTTTCATTATAACCTCGGAAATTCACTTTTTAATTATTCTTTCAATTCCATCCTCTATGGCAAATTTGAATATGCTTATTAAAGGGGTTATCCCATGAATAATGTCAAAAATAAAAATCAGACATCATATAGTACATGACAACCTCTGTCTAACAAAGCTAGAACCAGCCCTGTACCTCACATGGATCCAGAGATCTCTCCATTCATTGCTCTGCTAGATTTATATCAAGCTGACAGCTCAAGGGGAGTGTTTTTTTTGCTGCAGCTCAGGGGGTGTGTCCATACTCTGCCTATCACAGCTCAGGAGGGGTATCTCAGCTCTCCCTATCACAGCTCAGGAGGCGTGTCCATGCTCTCTATCACAGCTCAGGGGGCGTGTCTCAGCTCTCCCTATCACAGCTCAAGAGGCAGCTGAAGGATGAAACTGAGCACGTGCGGCCTACTCAGTGAGCAGGACAAAGAAGCAAGAAAAAAATAATCAGAAGGCGGCGCTATACAGATACATTTTATTAAATAACTCAGTGGATAAGCTAAATTTTTAATTACATGCAATTACAAAAGTATTCAGGTCCAGGTGCTGGTTTGAAAACTGTAGAATATTTTTCATGGGACAACACCCCATCCCCGCCTGCCATTGGCTGCTCCCCACCGGATGTTTTTTACCTCTGCACGGGAGAAGCAGCAGTGGCTGTGTGGGGAACAGGAACGGCGCAGGGAGCGGGGACCCAGGTGAGTATAATCACCGTGAGGGGCCCAGCACATGGGGGGGGGGGTTAAGTAGTCTCGGATAACCCCTTTAAAGATGGGGTCCTACCATAGCAGAATGAACTGACTACTTTAGCAAGACACCCTGTGATCAGCTGCCGCAATATATGTGATGAGTTTGTACAAACAGATTGACCCTTAAAGGGATATTCCAGGATTTTATTATTGATGGACTGTCCTCAGGTTAGGCCATCAATACCAGATCGGCAGGGGTCTGATACCCCGCATCCCCTAAGTTGTATCTGGTGCCAAAACTACAGAGTTTGAGTAGTGGTTGCAGTAACCAGCTCCATCCAGCGGGTTGAGCCATGTAGTCTTGGTGTCACCGCTACTTGGAAACAACTGATTGTTGGTGGTGCGCGGTTTCAGACCTCTGCCAATCAGATATTGATATCCATCCCTTTACTTGTAGATATTCAGCGATGACATTAAAAAATGGATCATTTAGTCGTAACTGCCTCAAGGATGAATCACCCTTTCCCTATCAAGGGCTGGCGTTATGATAAGGCCACAGCGGGCGGCTGATATGTGAACGATAGTTACTTATCGTACGGCTGCTTATTTTGATAAAGGCAAAAAAAAAAGAAAAAAAAAGTCAAACGAGGTAATCTAGAAACAAGACTAACTAGAGGGGACGGTGGAACAGAGTCTCCGGAGAGAGGCAAAGAAAGGGGTCTTTGAACCCATGTGAGTATTAGATATCATACAGCACAAATGTTTGTTTGTGTACATATAAGACCGTCTCGCCAGACAAAGTGCTAGGGGGAACGGCAGGAGCGTGCGCCGCCATCATACACATTACATGGAGGAAGCACAGGCATGTACACATAGCACTAAGCAAATACAGGAATCCGTGCACCCTATGGGGAGGATGTTTAGATAGACATGCAAAGAGCGGAGGAAATACTGGCACGAATTCAGAGGAGAGGAAAAACATGAATGGACTGGGTGGTGCCTAGAGGTCACCCTTTCTGGAGAGCGAGCCCGTCAGTCAGTCTTGCCCAGTATGAATTTTTTTATTAAAATCAGATTTGGTCATTTAGGACTTGAGAAGCCTTTGTCTTGAGTATGTAGTTTGGTTTCTCCAACTTTAAAGGGGGTGTATACTTTGGCAGCTAATTTTGATCTTGTGTCTACAGAGGCTTGAAGGCCTATGTGTCTCCATGGCAGGGGTGCACCACCAATGAGGCGAGGTGAGGTGATTGCCTCAGGTGGCATCAGGTAGGGCCAAGTTCGAGCAAGCCATGGGCAATAAGCGCTTCCGTTGTGGAAGCGCTCATCTCTGCATATCCTTCCTGCACCTTTAATAGTAGGGAAGGGAAGTTGAGAATTTGTCAGTAGGGGGGTCGCTGTTTCAGCTTTCGCCTCAGGCAGCAGAAAGGCTAGGTGCACCCCTGCTCCATAGTTACCAGGGGCGGATTGGCCATAGACCTTACAGGGAAATTTCCCGGTGGGCCGATGGCCATAGTTTTATTCCGGATGCCTCTCGGCATGTTTGCCGTGCTGCGGCCAGACCTCCGCCCCCCCCCATCCCCCATTATAGTGACTGGGGCCGGAGTGGACTTCGGGCGGCACGGTGGACTTGCGGTAGCACGGATCCGGCAAGCTGTTCCTCCTCCGGAACAGGCTACCGCACCTAGAGAGCAGAGCCTCTAGGTGTAATGGTAACGCCCCCGTTGCTCCTAGAGACTCATTTGCATATATTAAAACATCATTTTTCTCAGCAATGCGGGCACATATGGACATGGGACCAACACAGATGTCAGAACCCGCCAACATGCTTGATTGCTGCTCCATTCATACGGCCCCTGCTCTCGTGATTGGTGGAGATCTCACTGGTCAGACCCCCACCAACATACTTGATTGCTGGTCCATTCATACGGTCCCCGTTCTTGTGATTGGTGGAGATCCCATTGGTTGGACCCCCACCAATATACTTGATTACTGCTCCATTCATATGGGCCCTTTCTAGTGATTGGTGGAGAAAGATCCCATTGGTCGGACCCTCACCATGCTTGACCACTGCTCCACACATACAGCCTCCATTGTTGTCATCAGTGGAGGTCCCAGCGGTTATATCCACACTATTCAGACTCTTATCTCCTATCTTGTGGTTAGGGCATACTTTTAAATCTTGGGGCAACCCCTTTATATGCCATGTCTATCTCCTTAGATTTACCAAAAGGCAATCTATCTTCTTAAGTGCCTTTCCTCAGGTTACAGAAACTTTAAAGAGAAAACATTACGCTTTTTACAAGGCGTTCAAGCTAAAATTGCATGTGTACCAATTTACAGGATGATGAAAGCTTGATGAAATGCTGGATTTCCAAACATAGGATGATATAATTAAATGATACACGGAGGTGACCTGCCCTTTCATGTCGGGGTGACAGCAGGCGTGGTCAGCACACGTTTTAATCAAATGATTAATTCTGAGAAAACCACCTGGAATAAGACGAGAAATCAGAGACAATGGAAACGTGGCAAATTCATCTCCAAGCTACATCTCTGGAGATATCACAGATAAAAGCCGCTTCCTCTGGTTTCCTGTATTTTAAGAGAAAAAAAAAAGAGAAGTCAGAAGAAAGTTTTTTTGTCACTTCCTGATAACTGCAATTGTTTATATTCAGTGATATATTGTTTCTTCTTAAAGTGAAATGTCCACCTTTTAACACCGTGTCATTTACAGGTCCCTTCTGCCGTGCTGTTAAATTTCTTAATATATCTTTCTAGTAATCTGCTTTACTGATAGAGAGCACCAAATCCCCTGCATAGAATATAGAGTTAAATGATAAAATTCTTATGCTTTCAGTGGCCACTAGGGGGAGCTTACTGCAATGCAAATTACAATTGCTTATAGCAGTCAATACTTGAGCTCTGTGATGGCACCTTTAAGGGGTTATCCTATGAATAATGTAAAAAAATGAAAATCACACATCATATAGTACATGACAATAAATTTCTAACAAAGCTAGAACCAGCCCTGTACCTCACATGGATCCAGAGATCTCCACATTCATTGCTTTGCTAGATTTATATCAAGCTGGGAGCTCAAGGGGAGTGTCTTTTCTGCTGCAGATAAGGGGGCCTGTCTCAGCTCTGCCTATCACAGCTCAGGAGGCGTGTCTCAGCTCTCCCTATCACAGCTCAGGGGGCGTGTCTGAGCTCTCCCTATCACAGCTCAGGAGGCGTGTCTCAGCTCTCCCTATCACAGCTCAGGGGGTGTGTCTCAGCTCTCCCTATCACAGCTCAGGGGGTGTGTCTCAGCTCTCCCTATCACAGCTCAGGGGGTGTGTCTCAGCTCTCCCTATCACAGCTCAGGGGGTGTGTCTCAGCTCTCCCTATCACAGCTCAGGAGGCGTGTCTCAGCTCTCCCTATCACAGCTCAGGGGGCGTGTCCATGCTCTCCCTATCACAGCTCAGGAGGCAGCTGAACGATTAACCTGAGCATGTGCGGCCTTCTCAGTGAGCAGGACAAACAAATAAGAAATTGAGTGGTGCTATACAGATACATTTTATTGAATAACTCAGTGGCTATACAATTTTTTTTAATTACATGCAATTGCAAAATTATTCAGATCCAAGTTCTGGTTTGAAAACTGTAGAATATTTTTCATCGGACAACCCCTTTAAAGGAGTTTTTCATCAACAGGCTTTAAAATATTAATTTATAAAGGCAGCTGTCATTTATTTCTTTTACGTTTATTGCTCCTACCTTACGCTCTGGGCTGTAAAGACACTAGAAGTTATGAATGAATTACTAGCAGTTTGCAATGAAGGTCCAGATGTGTGTTATCAGTTAAGGCGTGTTCCTGGGCAGTCTGACACAGTCCAATTAGTGCTGCCAATGTTAGACTGTGACAACCCCAACTGGTAGCATAATATAGTGCAAACTGCTAGAACTTCTAGCAGGAATAATAAAAGAACAGCACATTATAGAGTGATAAGGATAGATGATCCAGAATTATATGGGGAATGCAAGTAGTTACTAAAACATGTCAGGAGAGGTGACAGGTCCTCTTTAAGTGGCTGTTGGAGCAGGATAGTGCTCACTGGAACCTATGGTAGAGAACTGGTGGCCGTCAACCACCGGAGCCAAGTGGTGAGTGAATGAAAAGGTTCTCGCCATAGGTGGGGGGGTCACCATCTATCCAGGACATCATCTGTGCTGCTAAGTGCTGACGTTGTGAAGTTTACTTTCACCAGGTTGTAGATATCACAGTCTGGAATGTCTCAAGAGTCAGGAAGCCAAAATAAAAACAGAGCGGACATGGTGATTAGTGATGGTGCGAGCCGCATAATGGCTTTTATCACCAAAATGACTGGAACTGGTAGGAAACCTGAGAATTTCCCAGCCCAACAAAGTGAAGTTTTGTTCTAAGGTCACCAACAGTCCAGAACTGCTGAAAAATGGGGAAGAATGAGTCAACTCTGCAGCGCTAAACACATTTTAATGTATACAACTAGTCCTTTTTCCTTCTGTTTCCCGCCAGCTGTCTAGGCATTATGGAGGTGGCCATTTTGCACAAGAAAATGTATCTAAATTGCAACTTAAAGGGGTTGTCTGAGATTTAGATATCGATGGCCTATCCTCTGGATAGGTCATCGATATCAGATTGGCAGGGTTCCAACTCCCGGCACCCCTGCCAATAAGCAGTTTGAGGAGGCAGCAATGCTCCGGTGAGTGCTGTGGCCTCTACCTAGGCCAATGACATCACAGTTATTGATCACATGGCCTAGGTGCAGCATAGTCTGAGCTGCAATACCAAGAACAACCATTATTCAATGGATGATATAGTGCTTGCTAAGCTGCAAGGAGGTTGTAGTGCTTACCAGGGTGCCTGGCCTCTTTAAACAACTAATCAGCAGGGGTGCCGGGTGTCGTACCCCCACTGATCTCAAAAATTGATGATGATAGGTTAGCAATATTAAAGAGGACCTATCACCTCTCCTGACATGCCTGTTTTAATAGCTTTATGCATTCCCCATGTAATAACAATTCTGGAGCATCTATTCTTATGTCTCTATGTTGTGCCATTCCTTTATTATTTCTACTAGAAGTTATGACTGAATTACTAGCAGTCTGCAGTAAGGGTACAGAGGGGAGGTGACCAGTTGGGGGGGTGTCCCTGCACAGTCTGAAAATGGCAGCAGTGATTGGATAGAATCAGTCTGTGCAGGGACACCCCCCCAACTGGTTACCTCCCCTCTGTACCCATTTCCATGGGGCAGACGGAAATAGCTTTGCTATTTTCAGCGGCTCCATTGAAATGAATGGAGGGCAGCTGCGCATGCGCAGTGCGCCCTCCATTCATTTCCCAGCTCCGTTCTCGTTGTAGGTGCAGGTCCCTATCCTAGCTATATGCCTCCATTGTCCATGATGGGAATACCCCTTTAATGTGGCTGCCTCTGTCTGGCAGGCTGCAATTATAGACCCACTGGTGACTTAGGGAGACATTGAGTCTTATAGGTCATGCGATGCTCCCTGGGAAAAAAGGTATGTAAATTAGCTTTCATCCAGAAGGAAGAAGTCAGTGGTCTCTCACCTAGACAACCAGTGCCATGCTCTACATTAAACCCCAAAACAGCTGTCTGCAGATGGGCGTCTTTTTCTGATGGAGAAGACTCTGCTTTGGCTTATATTCCAAGTCATGCTGGAAGGTCTGCGAAAGGGTCAGACATGGACTGATAGGGTGGCTACCTCCAAAAGGTGGCACTAAAGAGGCAGCTTTCTTCATTGCTGGGGACAATGAGAAGTAAAACCCAGACCAGTAGAGCGTAAGCTCCAGTTGTGGTCATCTAATGACTTTGCACTGATGGATATATGGCATATGCTCACACACATGGTCCTATAGACATCACATTCCAGATGCTAGGGCTGAAAGCGTAGTGTTCAAGGTCAGTCCAAAGCACAGCTCGGACACATTTACAGCCCCGACAGAATAAAACTTATTCAAATCACATCCTGCGTTTTGCACCGAAGAACCATAAAGCTTTCTTCGCCCTCCATAGTATTTGCAGTCTGCATCCCGATAGGAGCAGGGGGTGCATTAGAAGTGTGAAATTAGGAGACGATGCTTCATTATGTCTCTGTAAAGAAGAGGTCGGGGGGCATATGATCCCATTTATGGAAGTATTTCTAAAGGGTGGGGGGCGGGTGAGGAGGGATCAGCAGGATTCTAAATACCATCTACCTACATGGTAGTCTGTCTGTGTCCTGCCTGTAGTACGTGATTAGGCAGGCCGCAGCTGGTTTTTGCCCCCTTCCCCCCATGCTTTCCAGAAAAAAAAATTGGAAAAAAATTGTGATGAGCCAGGTCCACCCTGACACATCTGCAGAGTCATTCTTAGGCCTCATGCACATGGTACCATAATGTGCCGCTGACCATAGACCCCCATGTCCCCCATGGGTATATGGAGACGTACAGAGGTTTCATTCTCATGGATTCTGGATCAAGAAGGAAAGTAGTCTGCATCAGATGCCATACTGCAGAAAAAAACTGCACTAGACTAAACTTAAATTTTTGCAATAATTGCAAACCATATGCAACCCACCCGTCACCACAGGGTCACCATATAAAGTTGCATATGAAAGTGTGCAATCACGGTGTTTGCAATTTGGGGGGGTCAAATTCTCAAAAAAGGCTCCACTCATTACCTTATGGCTGGCCATAAACCTCAGATGCATATGGGGTGAACTTTAGGATTTCTGCGGCACTGGTCAACCATCTAGTGTGTGTAGACTTTCCCCCAGTCCTTGGGTGAGATGAAGATCGGGCAGTTGGCTTTTAACATAACTGATCCTTTTGCTTCCATGGGTGTATGGAAGTGGCTTATTCCCCAATCCTTATTTGGGACACATGCATGCTAAGCCAAGTCGATGTGTATGGGAGAGCTAGTTGTCAGCGGACATCCATCTATGGGAAGCTTAGAGGTTCATGCTCATGGCTTTCTAGCAGCACACAGCGGGGGCGGACTGGCCATAGACCTTACAGGAAAATTTCCCGGTGTGCTGATGCCGAGGGGGCCGCCTGGACCGTCCTCATGGCCAGCCAATGGAAGTTTTTGGGGATGTATTTTGTGATGGACTGTGGTATTTGGCTCTGTTGGGGGGTATAATGTGCCACAATATGGTATTGCTGGCCCTGCCTTCCATCAATTTGGACCCAACCACAAAACGGGGCCACTTTTAGTATTTTTTCCAGGGCCACTTTAAGTTCCCAGTCCCCCACTGGCACACCGAGTCCCTACAGGTCAATATTAGAGAACTGTGGACCTTCTATGTGCCGCCATATGATGATTCCATATGGATCTTGATTACACCTCTATGGAGGAATAACTCTGTATTATGGCATCCTATGGATAATGGCACACTATGGGATGCTTCCCTACAGAATTAGAGTTTTTTGGAAGCAGACTACATTGCTCATCTGAATAAGGCCTTACACTGGCCAGCGGTGCAGCTATAGGGGTTGCAGAGTCATACCCAGATCCCGGTGGGCACCTGATCGTGGCTTTGCTACAGGAGTAGACACCAGTATTCTAGATGGCACATGGTAGCTGCAGGCCCTTTTATAGATTTTACATTGGGGCTCAAAAGTGATGCCTCTGACAAATTGAAGATCAAGAATATCAGAAGGCATAAAGGGGTTTTCCGGGATTTTAATATTGATAGGTCATCAATAGTGTTGAGCAAAACGAAGCATTCGAAGCGGAATATGGTCCAAAGTTTAGCAAAACTTTGATTCAAAAACGAATTCTGAATTTTATTGCGCTTTGTGGTAAAGATTCAGGTTTTCCTAAAACGGCAGCTGCATGTATTACAAAGCGAAACTAAGTGTAGAGGACACAAGCCCGGGAACGCAAGATCACCCATAATGCTGTGCAGCCAGCCAATCCACAGATAGCCACACCCTGTGATGTCACAGCTCTATAAAATCCTCATGCTGAGGAGAGATCCTCACTGTGAGATGAGCATAGGGACATATGTCGCAAGCGCTCATGCACTAGGGACAGTGTTGCTTAGAACAATTAATATAGGAATATTGGAGAGGGAGAGTGTGGGGAGAGTGCAGGGAGAGTGTAGGGAGAGTGCAGGGAGACTCCAGGGAGGCTTATTCTGTGTCAGTTTTATTTATTCCTACATTTACTTATTCCTATATCAGCTGGAAATGTAATCCAATACCAATAAGATGGATGCCTTTATTATTCCGGCGCCAGTGTGCCAACCAATACCATCCGTCTGCACCCCTTACGGGGACCAGGTCTTAATGATGACCATCCTCATCTTTTGCTGGCTTTACTTCTTCCAAATCATCCTTCACAGTCTCCATGTCCTAGAAAAGTGAGCAAGATGCAGAGATGAGGAGCTGGATGTTCCTGATGACATATTCTCATCGATATTAGATGAAGTGGAAAAGGAGGAAAAGCAGATGGCAGAAAAGGGCTATCACCTGTAGGGCCAGAGAAGTGGGTATGCTAGAACTGATTAATAGTCTGTGTTTACTGTCAAATAACCTGCAGGAGATTGCAGGCAAGAATAGTAATAATATATAATATATGCACAGTTTAATTTTCTGTAGCATTCTGAATGCAGCTCTAGAGTACCATGCTGTAATGGGAACATTTAAATGGTTAATCTCAGTCTGTCCTTGTGCCTCTAGAATTTATATTTTCAATACAGTCTCATATTGTGTATGATAATACACCTGATGTTATCACATATAGATAATCTGAACAAGGTGTCCTACATATTAGACGTCTCCTCGCCCGGGACCTGTCAGCGCAGCCCCCCTTGTGTCACCCGTCAGGATCGCCTCTCCTGTCAGCCATCACGGCCACTTTGTTAGTATGACATCTTGTTCTCTCTCATCCAGATAGCAAGGCTTACATTTATCTCCCTCCAGATACAGAACCTGTTTACGAACCCAAGTGACAATTTATACTGTAAAATTACCACAGTTATCCCGCCTAATGATTTTCACCTTTGGTGTACAAAAAGGGCATCTGTTAGCAGAATCAACCCTAATACCTGGTAGAGCTAATCTGGATGATTTAAAATTTACTTTTCTTCCCCTAATGTATTGCTGCATTTAGGAGAAAGAAGTATGCAAATGAGGGCTTAAAGGACATCTGTGGCTGGGGCCTGCCTCCAGAGCTGCAATGCCGCCCACGGACAGCTATGGCGCTGTTTTTGAAAGAAAGGAGCCATGTTTTAGGGGTTTAAGCTATAGAAAGTGCAACGCTTACCTCGTTATTGGCTTTTGTGACGGATGATGAACCTCTATCAAAATGTATGGTGATCAGTTAAAATTAAAACCCGCCAACGTCCTTTTTGGCACCGCCAACTAAATGATTATCAATGATAGCCTTGACGTCCATCTTTATTTCCATTTTCATTTACTTAAAAAGTAATCATTAGTTATTAACCCTTTCTCAACCCGTCATACGCTGAATTTTGGTTGGGATGGGGGGCGTTACTAAAAAAAAAAGCCCTTCCCCCCGACATATTGAGTTCGCTAGAGGAATTTCCTGGCCGGTGCCCTATCTGTCATTAAAAGAAATAATGAGGAGGACGACAGACAAAGGACTTCAGGGACCTTACATGCCTAGGCCTTTGTGAGGAGATTGGATATGAAAGAGAGGTCAGCGAAGGGGGAGAGGTCGGGGCATTTAAACTGCAATCGTCCATTCACATTTTTTTTCTCTTTTTTTCCTGAAGTGAGAAGATATTTGTGAATGCAAGGACTGTGGGAAGCAGCGGCCGGGGGAAGGGCAGCTCCCAGTGTCAATGATGGTGGCCTGTGTTTTTCTTAGGTTGCTGCCTTTCATCTTACTAATGTCATGCTCCATTATGTCTAGGGCAAGCTGCTTCATTTTCAACATAAACAGCGGCCCCTTCACTCCAGGCTCCTGGCAGCTGTTTTTTGAAGCAGCAGAATCATTATTTGCGGACTGTGATACCTTTGGGTGAACTAACAGGGATATTACCTTGACTTATGTCATGGGCCAAACCGGGACGCAAAAGAGAATGGGGCATTGGAAGCGGCAGACATGATGCCATGCAGCCATGCCATGCGGCTCATGTCCGAAGCATCCACCACTATCTAATAGCGTCATAAATTAACTAGGACATTTATCATAAAAAATATATTAAAAGGCAGTTCCACTTTTTGTGGCATTGCAAAAAATAGTTGTTTTTTTTTGTTTTTTTTTGTTTTTTGGGTCCTGTAGAACTTTTTTTTTTAGTCATTGGGGGTCGATTTATCAAAACTGTTGTAACGCAAAACTGGTTGAGTTGCCCATAGCAACTAATCAGATTCCACCTTTCATTTTTCAGAGCTCCTTTTGAAAATGAAAGATGGAATCTGATTGGTTGCTATGGGCAACTAAGCCAGTTTTCATTTGCACCCGTTTTGCTAAATATCCAGTTTGTCTATGTTGCTGCTGACATTTTTAGCAGTCATTTTATGAAATAAATAGGTGTCAGAAGTGGTGCAATGGAAAAGTAGAGGAATTCTTCATGGCAACCAATGAGGTTGCTGCTTTTATTTTCCAAAGGGTCTCTGGTAAATGAGAGCTGGAATCTGATTGGTTGCCATACACAGATACATCTTCCAGCATTGAATGACAAGTTGGCTGTCTATGGTGGGGCATAGTGGCTGAATGGCTGCTTAATGCATTGATGTCCCACCCTTTAGACCCCATTGGGGACCATATGTACTGGTATTCTGGCCTAGAAGCAAACAAATAGACAGTAACTGTCTACAAAGCCATGTCGTCCATAGCAACCAATCACAGCGCAGCTTTCATTTAGCATTCTGCTGTGATTGGTTGCTATGGGCAACACAGTTTCTGTGTTAGACAGCTTTAGAAATCGACTCCAGCTAGTAGGCCTCAGTATGAACCATTACCATAGCCACATGCACAAGGTCTAAAGGCAGTTTTAGGCTATTTTGTACAGAAACTGGAGCCAACCTTAAGGGCCGGATCACATGTACTTTTTTAGTTCTGAATTTGGAGAATTTCTGCCTCAAAACAGCCTCCCATTCATTTCAATGGAAAGCAGCACTTGCCCTATCTTGGGGGCAATATCTGTGCTTTCCCTTGGAAATGAATGGGAATCATAAAAAACAGCTCCATGTAATTCCATGCATTTTTTTGTCCATGCGCTAAAAACCTCAAGCTAAAAATGCAGCTTTGTACTGAAGTGAACACACATTTGTCAAAAAAAAGAGACACGCCAAAAAAACACATCAAAAATGCGTAAAAAAGCTCACAAAAGAACATGCTAAAAAAACATGTGGATTCTGCACTGATTTTTTTAAGAGTGTTTTTCAAAAATCAGTTGTGGGAACTGGCCCTTAGGATATGTTCACATAACATACAAAATTCAGCGTTTCTTTTTTTCAGTGCATATTTTTTTCGCTGTTTCCTTTTTTTTGTTGTAACCAATGGGTGTCCACTTCAATATACAACTGGAAATGCTGTTTTTTTTTTTTTGGAAATGACCCCCAATGACTGTTTAGAAAAAACAAACCAAAATGTCGGGTGCAGAATAATTTGGAACATGGTGGAAGTGCTCAATGCACTGACTGCAGTTTTTTTGTAATCACATATATGCAAAAAGTATGATTAAAAAACCCCCTCATGTACATACACCCCCAGGTAGGTCCTTATCTGTGACACACAAGAGCTATCATCCAGAGCAGGAACCAGCAGAGGACAGATCTCCATCTCCTGATTACTGGTAATTAGCTAAACATCCCTCACCTTTTGTCCCTGAGAATTCCCCCATCAAGATAAAGATGGAGAAGACAAACGACACCTTTAGCCAGCACTCAGATCAGATGCCTATGATATGGGCTCCTGCAGACACCAAAACCATGTACAATCCTGGTATGGAGCGCCTATGGGACCGGATCATATAGTGCCGCCATACAGCACTTTAATCCGCAGTCATGTTGTCCAATAGGAGTAATATGGCGTTTATGTAAAATTGGAGACATAATTCATGTGTACAGCCCCATCGAACGAATGGCGCTTAAAGGGGTTATCCCATGATTAATGCAAAAAAAAGATATCGAGCTGACAGCTCAAAGGGAGTATCTTTTCTGCCACAGCTCAGGGGGCGTGTCCACTCTGCTGCAGCTCTCTCCCTATCACAGCTCAGGAGGCAGTTGAAGGATCAAACTGAGCATGTGCGACCATCTTAGTGAGTCAGACATAGAATTTAGAAAAAGAACAAGCAGCAGGTGCCGCTATACAGATAGATTTTATGGATTAACTCACTGGCTATACAAAATTTTTTTAAATTACATGCATTTATAAAAGTATTCAGATCCGGGTGCTGGTTTGAAAAATGTAGAATATTTTTTGTGCCTCCATAATATGAAATCTGAGTGCATAATCCATGAGAAACCAAAGGCCACAAATGTAAGTATGGACTGATGACATTTTATAGGAGTGCCAAATTTGGGGTCCATGCAAGGGTGCACCACCAATGAGGCGAGGTGAGGCAATTGCCTCAGGTAGCACCAGGTGGGGGCAGCAGAAGGGGGATTATCTGTTTCTGCAGTATAGTATTGGGAAGCACCAGGGGCGTAGCTATAGGGGAAGCACGGGAAGCGACTGCTTTGGGGCCCAGACCCACAAGGGCCCTCCCCCTAAGGAGGAAGACTAAAAGATTTATTGTCAGGGGCCCCTCAACAGTATTACACAATGACATTATATACAGGGACACTGTAGGAAACAGGCGGAGCGGCTTGTTTTTGAGTTCAGTCTTGATTAGCCACAGGAATGGGGGTTGCATGTGAGTTGGGAGTTGCAAAGAAGTTGATGGGGGGTGGGGGCCCATTAGAAAATTTGCTGTGGGGCCCAGTCAGTTGTAGTTACGCCACTGGGAAGCACAGTGGGCACAGTATGTGGCGCTGTATTACCCTCTATGTATTGTAGCTCTGTATGTAAAGTTTTCCAAGTATTTCTTTAACAGTAGGGCTGGAGGCAAAGGGTTAGGTTAAGAAATTGGGACTGGTGAAGTAGGGCGCCGTTTCAGTTTTCGCCTCAGGCATCAGAAAGCTAGGTGCACCCCTGGGTCCATGGGACACAGTTGGCATACTATGGATTAGAGTAGGAGCATGTATTCTCCTGTACGGCTCGGTGGCACTCCGCACTCCCCACGCATGCGTTCTATGGAAGAATACCTAAGGTATCTCATGGAACATACCACAATTTCTTCCTGCTGGATCCAAATTCCACAGAAAAACTTTGGTACGAATTTGGAGGTATATGGAGGTGCACCAGACGGCTCATGCACCATTATGACACACAACAACCGCGCTGCGTTCAGATAAATGAGTCCAAAAGACATTTTGTTTGATTTTTTTTTTTTACTTTAACCTTTGAACATTATCCTACACGAAAAAAAATGTCCCATTCAACAGATATGCAGCGATGTGTAAGGGCTTAATGGTTCCAGTGTGTGATCTTTGCACTGCAGGAGCCCCGAGGAGCTCATGTAAAAATGCATGAAGAGGACACGGATTTAGAAGAATGCGGCAGAGCACGCCAAGGATTCTGGCAATGTAGGTTCTGCTGCAAATAGTTTTAGGGCCGTACATGGCCGTAAGTGTTTTTCAGTTCACAAATCACAGTTCTGCAAAACACGGAACGCGGCCATGTCCATGCCACCATTTTTTATAAACTTCTGTAAAAATGTCCTAATAGGACATGTATTTTTTTTTTGCGGGGCCGCAAAACGTATGTACAGATGTATGCATCACACTATGTGCGTTGCACATCTGTCTTGAGATGAACGGTTCCACATCCGAACGGCAAAAAATGCGGATTGGATGCGGACCAAAAATACGTTCGCGTGCATGAGCCATTACAGAGAGTCATGAAAAGTGATCCAAGTTAGGGCTCATGCACACAGCCTTAAGTGTTTTACGGATCTCGGCCCGAGTGCACGTCACCATTTTTTTTTTTTAACTTCTGTAAAAATGTCCTATACTTTTCCATAAAAAGTACAAGAATAGGACATGTATTTTTTGCAGGGCCGCGGAACGTACGTGTAGATGTGCATAACACACTGTGTGCTGTCCGCATCTTTTGCTGCCCCATTCATTTGACTGGGTCCTCATCAGATCTGCAAAAAAATGCCACTGGCCCTATCATTCAGCAGACAGCTCTCTCTTCTGACTCCTCCATGCACACGTATGCTTGGCTCAACTGAGCATGCATGTGTCCTAAACGGGGGGAAACTAAAGGATAGGTTAGTCATTAGATGTCAGGGGAACAAGGATACCTTGGACTATGAACATTTGTGGACATTTGCCTCTATTTTTACTACGCAAAACCATCAACTCACTACTGTAGTGCACTTTGAAGGGTTAATTTGCACTGTGATTTATGCTGTTTTTTGCACTTATACAGTTTTATTTATTTATTGTGGAACTGCATTTTATATCTATTGTAAATATATCCTGTTCATTTACACTGGTACGGCACTATATCTGCTTGGCACTGTGGAAAGGGTTAATGCAGATCTAGCTAATACTAAGAGACTTTGGGACTTTCTACCTATGCACTGAAAAGTTAGAAATCTTCCACAGTTACTATAAGGGACTAGGCAAAGATTTGGAAGGAAACAATAGACACACTGGGGAAGATTTATCAAACTGGTATAAAGTAGAACTGCCTTAGTTGCCCATAGCAAACAATCAGATTCCACCTTTCATTTTCTAAGCAAGGTGGAATCTGATTGGTTGTTGTGGACAACTTAGCCAGTTCTATTTTACAACAGTTTGATAAATCTCCCCCACTGACTTTTTGACTGTCTGGCTTAGCTCTGTTTATGTCTGCAGACTTGTTTTTGTCTGGAAAAACTGCTTAGTCATTCCCATAGACTTGTATTGAAACTCTATACAAGTTTATGTCAGACTGAAATTCAAACATTGTTTCTGTTTAGGCTGTGCTTCTCCACTCCACTAGAAGATTGTAGTTCCGTTAGAAACTATATGGAGAGCAGTTAGATCCCCTAGTTGTCTGCAGATTGTACGAGTGACCAGAGGAAGATGCTGAGATGAGGATACTCTGCCAGCCCCTTGGTACTAGTCTTCTGATAGAGAGGGCCAGGGAGGATACTGGGGATGCCCACTGGTTTACTGCAGACCCTGAATCTCTGTACTTATTTTTCATTGGGGTGCACCACGCCTTACCATCTCTTCCGGAGGGCAGCAACATGTGGTGACACCTTGACAGTGTCTGGGGGACCCAGTGTAGCAAACCCGGCCACTGCACATGTATTCTGACAGGACAGAAGGGAGTATGTTGCTACCAGACACCCCGTCTCTTGAAAACAAAAGGATAGGACATGTTGAAATCCATCTGCCCAGCCCTTTTTTTCTCCTTCTAGGTCATCAATATCTGATCGATGGGAGTCCGACACCCGGAACCCCCACCGATCAACCGTTTTAAAAGGTTGTGGGACTTACACATTGGCCATGTGATCAATGAACATGACATCACCTAGGAAGCGGCCATATTGCTCACCGGAGCGCCACGGCCTCTATAAACAGGTGATCGGCAGTGGTGCCAGGCCTCTGATCGAATTTAAATTTCCTTTAAAGAAATTAAAAAATATGATAACATTTTTGAAAGAAAAATGGTGTTTTTCCAGACAAAGAGGCTTTAAAATCCTCAACTGATTAACCGAGAGTAACACTATTTATTAGGGGTTTTATAGAAAGTTCCTTCACATAAAAGCACGTGTAATATGGCAGTTTTTTTTATTTTTTTGGAAACGCGGCTTTGATTTAGTAGCATTTTACGTTCTTCATGTAGGTGAAGGGCCCCGCAATGTGACGTGGCTAGGTTTTAACGATCAGCCCCATCCTCTAGGCCCCGTATACAACCCACTGGTGTAAATATCTCGTACAGGTGATTTATGAGAGCCTGCGGTTTGGTACGGCTAATGATTCATGAAGGCTGGTTCATTGGAAGTCTACGCCTGCTTACTGTCGGCACACACTGGGTAGAGTAGACCTGCTCTGTCCTTCACAAATTGCCCCATTAAAACCCCAAACAAAAGGTCCTCTCAGTAGCTTACATATTTTCCCACACGTGAGAGAGCAATTGGAAACTTCCTCCTGATAACTAAGAACGTTTGAATTAGAATTTATGAGAAGGGTCTTATGGTCTCCTGGCCTGGGGGCTGAAACAGATCTGCTTGAGCAGAGGGTTTTCTCTTTGATGCTGAGAATAACATTCTGGGAGGGATCAGGACGGGCTAATGCAAAGGAAAAGCGCGGAGGCCCATGCTCAGGTCACGCACACTTACCACGCTCTTTTCTTTTCGCTCGCATCGTATAGAAGGATGGGTTACGTTGATAGGAAAAACTATCAGCTGCCGCGGATACGATTTCTAGGGATGTCGCGTAGATTTCAACTTCAAGGGGCGTTAAACCTTTCGAAAGATGTAGCAGAGCTGAATTTGTCTTGTCACTCGCTCTCTTGGCAGCTCACAAATAACAAGTGTAACTCATCCGTACGTGATGGTCGCGGACCGGCTCAGTCTACAATTTTTTTTTCTTGCACTTCAATATCCATTTAAATATTAGCACATAAATCATCGGATTATAGATATTTTAAAGGGGTTGTCTCATGATGGGCAATGGGGGCATATCGCTAGGATATGCCCCCATTGTCTTATAGGTGTGGGTCCCACCGCTGGGACCTTTCACCTATATTGACAATGGAGCCCTGCACGTGCGCAGCCGCCCTCCATTCATTTTCTATGGGGCCGGCGAGAATAGCCGTTGGTCCCATAGATTTAAATGAACGGAAACGGGGGCTGCGCATGCACGGTATGCTCCCATTTACTTCAATGGGGAGCCGGCTTGGTGGTGGCCGGACCGGAGTCCTCCAGCCACCACCTTGCAGGGCTCCGTTCTCAATATAGGTGCGGGTAATTGCAGAGAGAGCAGGTGTAATGGTAACGCCCCCGTTGCTCCTAGAGGCTCATTTGCATATAATAAAACCCAATTTTTCTCAGCAATGCGGGCACATAGGAACATGGGACCAACACAGATGTCATCAGCTGCCAAGTGCACATGTAACAGGTCAGCCAGTGTCATAGGTACAAAACTGCTGACAGATGCCCTTTAAGGGCTCATGCACACGAACGCGTGCGGCCCGCAAACAGCGGCTGTGAAGAATCCATGCATACAACGCATGGATTTTCCATAGCCTAAGGGCCCATTCACACAACCATATGGCTGTGATGCACCTATTGCGGACTGAAACTAGCGGTCCAGAATACACGGATACCCGCCACATGCTGCAGATGCAAACCCGTTGACTTGAATGGGTCCACGATCCCCAAGATACGGCACAAGATAGGACATGTCCTATCTTTTGCGAAGCAGAGGCACGGATCGGATGCCCACGGATACACTCGGAAGCATTTCCATGGGCTTTCGGGTCCGTACCTCCGCATCACAAAAGATAGGACTTGTCCTATCTTTTGCCGTATTTGCGGTCCGCACTATGGGCACGGAGGCCATACATTCGTCAGTACAAGCCCCTATACAGTACCAGCTAAGAAGACGAGATTTTCAAAATCTCATCTACACAGTACGGAAAATTGACGTGCCATACGGATTTTGAAATTTGCAGCGTGCCATTTGCTTGTGTGGATTTTTTGCAGTGCAAATGCTGAGAACTGGGGCGGATCCACCTCAAACGCCACAAACAAAAAACACAAGTAACACCAGTGGATTAAAAAAAAAAAAATACTAGCGACCCCCAAAAATGACACCGCTCTGCTACACACCTGGACCTTTGACACAGCGCCAAAACTTCTGGTCCCCTATGCCATAGAGAGGAGGATGAAGGCCGTGGGTGGAACTCTGGTTATGTCACGGTTTATTTTTTGGATTTGGGGTGGGGGTGCGGAGTTCTCCTGTAATCTGTTTGCTGGGATTTGCATTCACTTATTTATTCCTAGGATGACTACGACACCATGTGAAGGAACCGTTGACATTTGCATTAGGGGAAAATCCGCACAAGTTTTTGGGATGCCCTGCAGTATTTACTGGTCACGATTAGTTCCAAGGGTGATCTCCTCCCCCAACATGGAGTGTGAATACACAAGCGCTGCACACATCCCAACTAAAACAGATGGCTATCAGTGATCACTGTGGCCAGGTCCATTTCAGCTGTCTGTTTCCTCTAATCTGGGGTCTCCGAGGGTCCTCGACTAGGTACACACATAAGGATGCAATCAGCAGGGTCTTTATTTATATAGAGGCATGGCTAGATTAAAGGGGGAGTCCAATCTTATGTAAGAGCGCACCTTTCCTTGTATGGAGATTGGATGTGCAAATGTGGTCAAGTATTCTGCCAGGAAGGGGCCCCTTAGTTGCATATGATAACAGTTTGCCGTAATAGACAACCCCTTTAAGTTAAAGGTGTCTGTACTGATGGGGGATCCCTTCAGAGGGGCATAATTTACGAGATATTTCCACTGACTATAACATCTCTCCATGGAAAAGTGTTCCGATTTTCGCAAATATTGGAGTCATTTGATGCCTCCTTGTGTTGCGTAATTTATGACGAGGCACGGAGCATCTTTCTATATAATACTATGTGGTGCCGTTCCCCTATTATTCCTACTAGACGTTTATGAATAAATATACAACTGAATATTAACAGTTAGGGCTGATTCAAATGGCCGTATGTTTTGTTCCGCACCCATTCCGCATTTTTGCGGACACATTCATTTCAATGGGGCCGCAAAAGATGCGGACAGCATCCGTTGTTCCGCTCCGCAGCCCCGCAAAGAATATAGAGCATGTTTTATACTTCTCCACAAGGATAATCTAAGACTATGTAGGGACACTCGCCACCAACTGGTAACACCCAGTTGTCAAGTTATTTGTAAGCTTCTAGTAGGAATAACAGAGGGATGACACAACACAGAGTCATAATAAAAGTTGCTCCAGATTTGTCATTTGACTCATTTCATGTGGAATATAATTATTTACTAAAACGGATATGTCAAGAGAGGTGAAAGGTCCTGCACTCGGAAGATGACTGGTAACTAGTGTTGAGCGAACTTGTGATTTGCAAGTTCGGCGTTCGGGGTTGGGTTATCTAAGAATTCCGATTTGTACCACGGAAACCTATAAGAGGCATTACGTCATAATAGAGGTCTATGCTGGCCATAGACTTCTATTATGACAGAATGAAATACGGAATGCCTCTTATAGGGTTCCTTGGTGCATGTAGTCATAGAATTCCCTTATGGTCCGTGGTAACAGAATCCATTACGGAATTTTTAGATTACCCAAACCCGTAAATCGCAAGTTCGCTCAACACTCCTGATAACCTCTCCTGACTACTTGCATTCCCCATGTAATAACCATTCTAGAGCATCCATCCCTACAATTCTATCATGTTCCATTTCTCTATTATTCCTGCTAGAAGTTATGAATGAATTACTAGCAATTTGCAATGAAGGTCCAGTTGGCTGTTACTATTTGAGGGTGTGTCCCTGCACAATCTGACACTGGCAGCACTGACTGATAGTGTCAGACACCCCACCCCCAACTGGTAACACCCATCTGAACCTTAAAGGGAACCTGTCATCTCCAAAACACCCCGTGAACTAGAGTAAGCGGTGTATAGTGTAAGTGATGCTGAATCCGAATATGTAAGTTTTATCTTCATACTCCCTTCCATTCTGACTCTGTGCTCCCACAAACCAGCAGTAAAGTGCACCCACTGGACTCTTCTTTGAGTCCTCTCCATTATGTGAGTGAGCACCGGAGTCCACTGAGTGCATTTTACTGCAGGTTTGTGGGAGCACAGCGTCGGAATGGAAGTGAGTATGAAGATAAAACTTACATATTCGGATTCAGCATCACTTACACTATACAACGCTTACTCTAGTTCAGGGGATGTTTCGGAGATGACAGGTTCCCTTTACATGCCAATTGCTAGCAACTAATTAATAAATAATTAATAACCTTTATCAGGAATAACATAAAACGGCACATCATAAAACCAGAATTGAGCATCTGACGCTATCTAATCAGTGCTGTCAGTGTCAGACTGTGCAGGGGACACACCCTCAACTAGTAACATCCAGCTGGACCTTCACTGCAAACTGCTAGTAATTTGTTCCTAACTTCTAGCAGGAATAATAGAGGAATGGCACAACATAGAGACATAAAAATAGATGCTTTAAAATTTTTATTACATGGGGAATGCAAGGAGTTACTATGGAGAGGGGACGTGTCCTCTTTGAGTCATCTAATATAACCTATTGCACCACCTCTCTTCTATATTGCCAGGGTTTTACACCTGGAACTTCCTCCCTATTGTATTCCAAGTCCACGGACAGCGCGTTCCATTGTTTACCGTGATAATCACATTTATTTAGTCAGTTGATGACGTGATCTTCATCTGTGGTTGATTTACAAAGAAAGTACCCCCTCCCCCTCCCACCTTATAATAAGTGGTATCACCCTGGGTAATAATATAACACCCGGCAATGATAGGCGCCATTATTGGGGATAGGTTATCCGCCTGCAGATCTTTCTAGGGTTATTCAGTTCCATTCACATTCCTGTAATGAACCGCTTTCTTAATGAAGATTCCATTATCTTCCCCAGCCCTCCCGCCGTTATAAAAGTCTACCGCCGCCTCCCACCCTTAGCATGGTCAGGGCATAATAGGCTATAATAAAGGCAGCAGTGAGCGCACGCAGCCTCATATCAGCAGCATAAATTACATGCAAATTGCACAGCGTTACATGGGGTGTTGGTTAATTGCCTAATTTGACATGGTAATCAGTAGTGAAGAGCTCCCGCGCCTCCTCCTGTGACGTCATGCTTTCATTGGAAGCCTTGTGGGCTGTACACCAGCCTGAGGCTGTTGTCAAACTACTACTCTCAGCATGCCCTGACAGCTGAAGACCGCTATACTGCCTTTAATTACAAAGAGATTTCGGAGATTAGTGAAAAGTGTTTCTTGAAACCTTGAAACAGCACCACTCTGGTCTAGAGGTTGCGCCTGGTATTGCAGCTCAGCCCAATTCAAGTGAATGAAGCCTCAGCCGCCTTACCAGTAACAAGCCACGGACAAGAGTGGAACTAAAATGCAATAAAACACAACTCATCTTAGTTACAGGTTGACCGCACGGATTGTCATTTTTGTCTTCAATGAATCCAGCGCCAAAAATCCTTTACGGTCGCAGTTTTCAACTTCTGCAACTTCTGCGGAAAATCTACATCAGTATCCGCAGGTAGGATGTGCAAATCAGTGAAACTCGCATCATTTTTCAAGCAGTTTCAATCAGTTTTGTCTGCGATTGCGTCCAGTTTTTTTTTTCCGTTTGGGTGCAATGCGTTTTGATGAGTTTTTCACACGCCTTAAAAAAAAAAAACGGAAGGTTTACAAACAACATCTCCTAGCAACCACCAGTGAAAAACACATTGCACCTGGACTGCACTCGGATTATATTCGGATGCAATGCGTTTTTCACTGAAGCCCCATTCACTTCTATGGGGCCAGGGCTGCGTGAAAAATGCAGAATATGGCTAGATTCACAAGACCGTATGTGTTTTGCCGTCCGTAAACTGCATATCCGCAAAAAAAAACTGATGACATCCATATGGCATCCATTTTTTTGGAGGATCCATTGTAACAATGCCTATACTTGTCCGCAAATAAAATATGGTAATTCTTAGGCGGCGTATCCATAGCACGCTATTGGTTTCCTATGACCCCATAGCTGGCCATTTGAGAATAGTTAATCAATCCCATGTGTATAGGAACCTTCCAACTCTCCCCCCAACACCTGATGTGGGGGAAGGGAGATAGAACATGCTGACGTGTCAACATGCCCAATGCTATGTTCCCACTCGCCTATTTGCCTCCCCATTACAAAAAACAAACATGCTCGGTTGTAAATTTTTTTTTACTTGCTAAAAAAATAGAATGTGAATACATTTATATAATAATATTACTTGTTATTTTATATAACTGCAGTTATAGCCACCAAATCAGCCGCAGAGCAGACGGTATTCTGGGGAAGTTTCACACTGAAATATAATATAGGCAGTAAATAAGCACCCAATGAATGTCAATGAACCAAATCAATCAGTTATTGGAGAATTTTCCTCCCAAATCCAACAGTCCAGAGCCAGGGGGAATATTAGGCCTACGAGGGGCAATTATTGCAAGGGCCCGGACTGACCTACCACTATGCTTGTAGCACTGGGGTCCTGGGTGTGGCTCTAACTAAGGCCCAGGCCTAACCTACAATGATGCTTGTAGCAACCAAGTTCCCAACCTAACCTACCACTATGCTTGTAGCACTGGCGTCCAGGGGCGTAGCTATAGGGGGTGCAGAGGTAGCAGTCGCTACCGGGCCCAGGAGCCTGAGGGGGCCCAAAGACCCTTGTGTCTCATAAGAAGACACACAGAGCACTAAGGGAAGGGGGGACCAAGATGAACTCTTGCACCAGGGCCCATGAGCCTTTAGGTACGCCCCTGTTGGTGTCCTGAGTGTGGATCCAACCAAGGGCACAGATTGACCTACCACTATGCTTGTAGCACTGGGATCCTGAGTGTGGATCCAACCAAGGGCACAGACTGACCTACCACTATGCTTGTAGCACTGGGATCCTGAGTGTGAATCCAACCAAGGGCACAGACTGACCTACCACTATGCTTGTAGCACTGGGATCCTGAGTGTGGATCCAATCAAGGGCACAGATTGACCTACCACTATGCTTGTAGCACTGAGGTCCTGAGTGTGGATCCAATCAAGGGTGCAGACTGACCTACCACTATGCTTGTAGCACTGAGGTCCTGGGCGTGGATCCAACCAAGGACTCGGCCTGACCTTCCACTATGTTTATAGCACTGGGATCCTGGGTGTGGACCCCTAGGACCAACTTTGATTGGCTGAAGCAGACAGATGGAGAACAGCAGTAGTGGCCAGTACCAGAGTTATACCCCAGGACCTTGTTTTACCAAATATTCCTCATCACACACTGCATTGAGCTACATGAATAGAAGTACTGAATGGAGTCTCCTGCACCAACCTCCACTATCAGCTTCAGTTACTGTTTCTTATGAAAGTGAGGTATCCTGTGACCCATTTTGCTGAGTAGGGTGTCTTTGGCACAGTTTTTCCTCTCAGAGGTACTCTGTCCTTTTATATATCAGGAGTGGGCTGCTCTCTGAGCTACTTTCCCAAAGAAGCTCCAGCAGCGAGGGGAAAATGCTCCCTCACCACACCATGCTGCTTCACTTTCTCGCTCCATCTCTCTACTCATCTACAGCTTCCAGCAACTTCTCCCTTGGTAGGAAGCGAGACTAGCCCACTTCTTCCCAAAAGGATGGGAGGGGGGGGGGGTAATGGAATGGTAAGTTCCACCCTGACTAAATATCTCTCTACCAGATACACTGCCAGCTGCTGGACAACTAGGCACATTACATGAACATATAACAAAATGACAGTTTATGGGTGGTGGTACAGTTGGTGGGGCAAACCAATACAATGGCGGCAAACAGGCTAGCAATAGGAATGTCGGAATGGTAGTGTCCCTCTGGGCCACTACAGGTGTTACCAGTTGTGGGGAGTGTCCCAGCATAGTCTGACACTGGAAGCACTGATTGAATAGTGGCAGACTGTGCAGGGACACATCCCCAACTGGTAACACCCAGCTGGACCTTAACTGCAATCTGCTAGTCATTCATTCATAACTTCTAGCAGGAATAATAAAGGAACGGCACAACATAGAGTCATAGGAATAGATGCTGCAGAACTGTTATTATAAGGGGGATGCAAGTAGTGGCTAAATCACACAGTTATTTTTCATGAACTTTTTGTCCTTCTTCTTGCAGGTTTTGACTGGAGAGCTTGCACTTTATGGATGTGAAGGGTTCAGATTGGCTGCAGCGGTCCTGAGAACGTTTCCTATAGATTCTGGTTATAATAACCCGGCAAGCATCTTGCTTCATTTACCAGATATCGATCTGCAGTTCCTGGCTTCTCATTTCAGGCAACAATGGATCCTTTAAGCGGTTACTTTACATCGGCAGACACACGCACTCTCATATTTGGTAGAAGTCCCCTGACTTTGTGTCGAGCAGCCATCTGAACTCGGATGCCGTTCCCTTCCCCATGATCCTGAGTATCACAATATCCCTTTCGGCATGCTTCTGAGCCCACTCTAATCAGACAGTGCCACTGCTATGTCAGGCAGGTTGCTCCCTCCGTGGCCTTGAATAATTGGAGGAATGTTGGCACTTGTGCACAGGCCATGAGAACCTGACCTGTTCTGATATTTAATCTGCTTGGGTGCGCAGCGGCGCAGACATCCAGCCGTAGTCACAATCCGCACAGCAGTTCCCTCCGGCACACATCACTTTCCCTTCTGCTTCATTTACCGTCAGAATATAGGTAGTGAGATCCTACATGGCCTCCATCCTCGTGTCCTGCAGACGTGGCCCTGGCCGACAGTATATTCTGCTCTCTTGCAATCTTTCAGTGCAAGGGCATCTGCCAATAGGATCCGTTTTAGTAACTACTTGAATTCCCCATGTAATAGCAAATCTTAGGACATTATGATCTGCCGTTCCTCTATTATTCCTGCTAGAAGTTATAAACGAATTACTAGCAGCTTGCATAGAAGGTCTAAATGGATATTACCAGTTGGGGCTGTGTCCCTTCACAGTCTGACACTATCCAAACAGGGTCAGACTGTGCAGGGACACACCCCCAACTGGTAACACCCATCTGGACCTTTATTGCAAACTGATAGTAATCAATTCATAAACTTCTAGCAAGAATAATAGAGGAATGGCACAACAGAGAGTCATAAGAATAGATTCCCCATGATTGTAATTACATGGGGAATGTAAGTAGTTACTAAAACAGACATGTCAGGAGAGGTTTCAGACCTCCTGAACAAGAAGCAGTGCAAGAGGCAATGAATGAAAGAATTAAAGGGCATCTGTCAGCAGTTTTGTACCTATGACACCGGCTGACCTGTTACATGCGCACTTGGCAGCTGAAGACATCTGTGTTGGTCCCATGTTCATATGTGTTCGCATTGCTGAGAAAAATGATGTTTTCATATATGCAAATGAGCCTCTAGGAGCAACGGGGGCGTTACCATTACACCTAGAGGCTCTGCTCTCTCTGCAACTGCCACGCCCTCTGCACTTTGATTGACAGGGCCAGGTTTGATGATGTTTTCATTGCCTGGTCCTGTCAATCAAAATGCCGCAGGGCACAGCAGTTGCAGAGAGAGCAGAGCCTCTAGGTGTAATGGTAACGCCCCCGTTGCTCCTAGAGGCTCATTTGCATGTATTAAAACATCATTTTTCTCAGCAATGCGGACACATATGAACATGGAACCAACACAGATGCCTTCAGCTGCCAAGTGCACATGTAACAGGTCAGCCAGTGTCATAGGGACAAAGGTACCTTTAAGAAGATAAGCAGGAGGGTAACAAGAGACACCTCTCTAATGACAGACCACCCTCTCTTCATTTATACCAGGAAGAACAGCTCTGGAGCACAGAGCTGCCTTAATAAGTCAACACCACAAGAGTGCAGACACATCTATGAGCAGAATCCAGGCCGTAGTAAAGCAGCATTATAAGATAAGCAGATGAGCACATTCCAGCGTGGCCTGTGACCGGGGGATTTATAGTCCACGTACTCAGCGTATACACATACTCTACGTGTGATATGTTTTAATATACATTCTACTGTGAGAATGCCTACAAATCACAGCAGGTCTACGAGAAGATGGCAGCCCTCATGCTGCACCGTGCCTTAATATTTTAAACATTGTCTGGCCTTAAAGGATTACTGAGGCCGAAAATGAGAAGCTTATAAAGCTAAATCTTCTTTAATAAAAAGTGCTTACTGCAGATATAAGATGTCTCGTCAGTCCTACTATTTTAGTCTGTATAACAAAATGGAGAGTCCCTTCAAATAGAGCCACTTACCTCTCCCCACATGTCTGTTTTAGTAACTACTTGGATCCCCCAAGTGATAACAATTCTGGAGCATCTATTCTTACCATTTTACATTTTACCATTCCTCTATTATTCCTACTAAAAGTTGGAAATAAAATTCCAGGAGTCTGCAAAGACGGTCCAGCCGGATATTACCAGTTGGGGGGAAATGTCCCTAAGCACTTTGATACTATTCAATCAGTGCTGCTAGTATCAGACGGTGCAAGGACACTCCCCAATTGGTAACACTCAGGTGAACCTTTATTGAAGACTGCTGGCAATTCATTCATACATTTGTAGTAGGGATAATAGAGGGTCACAACATGCATAGATCACACACCTATTTTTACACCAGTGATTTTAAAATAAGCGTCATGTTGAAAAAAGAAGGGACATTTCACGTTTTGATGACTATTCCATGAAATTTACCATGGGAAAATATGTATCTGATATAGGTTAGAAATGCATGTAAAATTGAAAACTGAGCAAGAAAAAAAAATGTAAAAAAAAAACGCCTCTAACTCATGGGTTTCATCCGCTGGTTTCTAAATATTTCTAAATGTTTCTAATAATACTGTTATTTTAGGTTGCTTAGAGTTACAAGTTCAGCCTTAAAGGGGTTTTCCAGTTTGTAAATCATTCATGAAGGTTGGTGTAATTTGTAATATATTTCTTTTACCTTTATTGCTCCTATCGTCAATTCTGGGCTTTGGTCACATGACCATGTCCATGCAGGTGTTTCCTATTTCCTGTGATGTCATGTCCATGGGCGGGGCAGTGATAGGGGAGTGTCTATGTAACTTGCTGGGGAGGAGCTATAAACTAGCTGGACATTGTTAGGGGCAGTGCTTAAACAGTGGAGAAGAGCATCATGGGTTTGGTTGGATACAGCAACAGGAAGTTCTACACACAGAACGGGAACAAACCATAGGGATTGGTTTACATGGCGAAGATGGATCAGGGGGGTCCAAACTGAAAAAGAAAAAGCATAAGGTAAGCAACTGCACCATAGTAATCCTGGAAAACCTCTTTAATCATTTAATCACTGTGGAGATAGCTTGAGAAAGCTCCAACTGGCCATACATATTCCCTTCAGCTACCCCTACAGGAGGAATGCATCATTACAGGTCTCCACCATAACGTCCATATGCCCCAACCAGCCATATGAAAAGGTCAAGCCCTTTAAAGAGCATCCATCACCAAGATCAGCCCTACCAGGCATACTGCCTGGTAGGGCTGATCCTGCTGATTAAAATGATACCTGTCTTGTGAAAATCAGTATTGGCATTCCTGAGAAAAAAGACTTTTATTCTTTAGGCATCTGAGGGCTTCAGTGCAGTGAGGGGCGTGGCCAGCACTGGACAGCTGAAGAGCAGGGAGGAACTAGGCCCCGCCCCTCAGTGCACTGAAGCCCTCAGATGCATAAAGACTAAAAGTAATTTTTCTAAGGAACGCTACAACCGATTGCCACAAGAAAGGTATCATTTTAATTAGCAGGGTCAACTCTACCAGGTAGTATGACTGGTCTAACAGGGTTGATCCTGCTCACATATGCTCTTTAAGACAGGTCTTAGCATGGACAATAGATTAGTCATGACTAGATAATCATGGAGCATTCATGATCTTTATATCATTAGGCCATCATTTTCGTACTAGGCCACGCCTCTAACTCCGCCCAAAGCATAATTACTGGAGCCCCTGCAGCAATTTTTTTCTTGCGCGTCAATGTTCATATAAATAATAGCACATAAATCATCAGATTATAGATATTTTAAGGTCCAAATTGCACCAAATAATGAAGTTCTGGTCTAATATACAGGTAGAGACCATACAGATAGTTTAGTAAGGAGCAATTTAGTAAATGTATTAATGCTCATTTATGCATTATATCCCCAGGTCAAAAAGAGGGACATTTAAGGAGAAAAGAGGGACAGAGGGACTTGGGTCAAAAAGAGGGACTGTCCCTCCAAAAGAGGGATACTTGGGAGGTATAGGTCATCTATTGCATTTACAAAAAATTGCTTACTGTACATTCACCTATCATTACCCCTATAGGAACAGACGGCTGGGTTGGCAGAAAATGTGTGATTTTCAGGGGGAAAAATTTTTGCAGAACTAAACTAAAACAGAATGGAGCTGGGGTCTACGTGTCTCATATGAAGCCATCAGACCTCGGCCTGACAACTTAACCAATTTTCATTTAAACAGTAGAGTCATTAGTAACCAAAGGGGTCAGAGTTCATGGGAAGTCTGTCCTATAAAATACCGCGGCTACTACTGATTGGCGGATGTAAAATGGATGAACCCGTCCATCAGGTCTCTCCTTATGATGTGAGGCTTGGGCAGAACAATCCCTTCTATCAGCGTGGAGCAGCAGGGATCCATCAGTGGAGTTACTGATTAACTGCACAGGGCTATCTCTTCTTAGTTCATAGACTTCCATTGTCCTCGGCTTCTGGAATATGCGGCATGACATATCTGGGGAAAGCTCTTTCAATGACTCAGCTCAATGATAAGATTCCTCAAGACATGGCCACGCTAGGACCAGGCTGTGGTATGAAGACCGCACTTGTTATGGCATCAAATTGCTTCCATCTTCTAAGAGATACTTCTTTGCCTAGACGATTTGATAGCTTGATGCCATAACAAGTGCGGCATCACGAATAGAAAAGTTCTTTGCCTATTAGTTTCCCAATAAGTCTCCATACAGGACTGGTCACTTTAAGGAGATTCAGCATCCTGCTTAAAGGGGTTATCCCATGCTTTAATGTAAAAATGAAAATCAGACATCATATAGTCCATGGTAATCTCTTTCTATCAAAGCTAGAACCAGCCCTGTACCTCACATGGATCCAGAGATCTCCCCATTCATTGCTCTGCTAGATTTATATCAAGCTGACAGCGTAAGGGGAGTGTCTTTTCTGCTGGAGCTAAAGGGGTGTGTTCATGCTCTCCTTATCACAGCTCGGGGGGCGTGTCTCAGCTCTCCCTATCACAGCTCATGAGGCGTGTCTCAGCTCTCCCTATCACAGCTCGGAGGGCGTGTCTCAGCTCTCCCTATCACAGCTCAGGGGGCGTGTCTCAGCTCTCCCTATCACAGATAAGGGTGTGTGTCTCAGCTCTCCCTATCACAGCTCAGGGGGCGTGTCTCAGCTCTCCCTATCACAGCTCGGAGGGCGTGTCTCAGCTCTCCCTATCACAGCTCAGGGGGCGTGTCTCAGCTCTCCCTATCACAGATAAGGGGGTGTGTCTCAGCTTTCCCTATCACAGCTCAGGGGGCGTGTCTCAGCTTCCCCTATCACAGCTCAGGAGGCAGTTGAAGAATAGAACTGAGCATGTGCAGCCATCTCAGTGAGCAGGACGAGAAATGTGAAAAAGAACAAACAGCAGGCGGCGCTATACAGAAACATTTTATTGAATAACTCGGTGACTATGCTAAATGTTTAATTACATGCAATTACAAAAGTATTCAGATCCAGGTGCTGGTTTGAAAACTTTAGAATATTTTTCATGGTGCAACCCTTTTAAGTTGCCATAAAAAAATGTAAAATAATGTCCTTTATGATCAAATTTTGGAATACCACATCATGGTAGTAGTCTTGTAGTTACGGAAGCCATTGTGAGCACCATGGAGTTATCATTTAGTCAAGTGGTCACCCAGGCTTCCTAGAAATGCATAGCCCCTGCTTATTCTGGTTAAAGGTGCCCATCCTCCTTAGTCCTCCTTACACAGGCTTGTGGTTTCAATGGATAAAGATGGATAAGTTGCAGCAAGACACCCCCTGAAATCCAATATTTTTTATTCTTCTTTCTCCTGATATAGTTGGGAAGTTCTGTGATCTCCTAATTTTCAGGTTAGCCTAAAAAATGCCCAAGCACGTCAGATTGACCTCAGCCTGACCAGTCGATTTTGGCAGGACCAACTGACCGTATAATGTGTATGGGCCGGGGCTGTCCGAACTCTTCCCCAACAGAAGAGCAAAGTCAGCGAAACCCACTGACTTGGGCCTAATATCTTAAGCGTGTGAAGATCTGCCTTCCTCTCTGACAGATGATGTCTGGGGAAAGAAGGATCAGGTATGTTGGATTTCAACATGCCCGATCCTTTGGTCTCTTGGAAAATAAGCCACTCCCAGAGGTCCCCATTGAGAACACATGTATGCTGCATACACATGGAAGGGGTCAGAAGTAGAGATGAGCGAACGTGCTCGTTACGAGCACTGTAACGCTCGGCTCCCCTGTGAACGAATGCCCGCAGGCATTGCGGATCCGTCCTCAGCTGCATGTAAGTCAATGGGGACGGATCCATTTGGTATGACACTCATACCAAACGGATCCGTCCCCACTGACTTTCAGTCAGGTGAGGAGGATGGATCCGTTTGGTATGAGTGTCATACCAAATGGATCCGTCCCCATTGACTTACACGCAGCTGAGGACGGATCCGCAATGCCTGCGGGCATTGCGCAGGGGAGCTGAGCGATACAGTGCTCGTAACGAAGTAGTCAGAAGCAGGCATGAACTGGCCCACATGGGAACGGGTGAATCCCCCGGTGGCCCCTCAGCAAGGTGGGCCCCTAGTCCTCTACCCCCTGCTCAAGTGGCACATGGGACAGTAGACTAACATATATATAGGTTGGCTGGGATGCTATACAGTACATTGCCTATGTCCATTTAAAAAAAAACTGGGTAGTGTGGGCAGATGGCATACGCATGTAGCTTTACAGTGGGCCCCCCAGAATGAATTTTACTGATGGGCCCTAGGTACCCTAGTTCGACACTGGTCAGAAGGAATGGCTGCTGATCGTAAAGGGGTGTTCCGGGAGTTAACTATTGATGACCTATCTTCAGGTCCGACACTCAGGACCCCCACCGATCAGCTGTTTGAGAAGGCGACGGCGCTCCCCCAGCTGCTGTGCTTGGGGCTGAGCCGCTCCTAGGCCACGTGACCGATGGACGTGACGTCACTGGCCTAGGAAAAGTCGAGAGAAGGCTGCGGCGCTCACGGGAGCGCCGGTGCCTTCTCAAGCAATAGATCGGTGGGGGTCCCGGACGTCGGACCCCCACCGATCAGATGCTGATGACCCATCCTGATTATACGTCATTAGTAGTACAATCCCGGAAAACTCCTTTAAACAGGAAAAGCTTCATTCACTAGAGGTTCCTTTAAGAACCAGCATCCTGGTGGTGAAGAATATTGGATCAGGGACTGATCCCCCCTTCTATGGTCAGCTGGGGAGAGTAACCCCCTGCAGTCTATCATATTCTTTGCTATGGTGGATAGGCATTGTGAGCGTTACGCAGAGGAATGAACGCTTCACTGTGTCCATCTCCTCCACCCTGCAGGGAGTATGTGGTCTTTCCAGAATACAGTACTAACCACATCCTCCACTATTGAAGTATTACAGCAGGAAGAGAAAGGGCAAGCGCTGCCTGCCGGGTGACACCGCTTGTGTCAGACCGCAAGTCACTGTGCCAGGAGCTGACATTTAAACCTCGCGGGGGGGAGGCGAAGACCCTCTGTGCTGAGAAGATGCATGCAAAATCCAGACACAATGCCAGGTCCTTACCCAGCAAAGTGACACGTGTTTATGGAAATTTCCTTGGAAGTGGGCGATGGAACAGAGATGACTCCCTAGAAGCTTGTTTCATGTTAGGCTATGTGACAATGAGTGAAAAGCCTCGTTGTAAAGTGTTGGCTCACATAGACGCCCTCGAGACATCTTGTGAGCATGTGTACCCACAGTAATCTCCGAGGTTTTCTTGCAGTGGCATATGGGCAGCGTGGTGGCTCAGTGGTTAGCACTGGTGTCTTGCAACTCTGGCGTCTCAGGTTCAAAGGCAACATCTGCATGGAGTTTTGTAGGTTCTCCCAACGTGTGGGTTTCCTCCAGGTACTCAATTTCCTCCCACAGTCCAAAGCCATACTGATAGGGAACTTAGATTGTGAGCTCCTTTGGAGACAGCAAGCAGTCATAATATCTGCAAAATAAAAAAAATTAGAAACAGTTACTAAGGCAGCTCAGCCAAGCTCGTATGTAACATAGT
Organism: Rhinella marina; assembly: GCA_900303285.1. Lineage (NCBI taxonomy): Eukaryota > Metazoa > Chordata > Amphibia > Anura > Bufonidae > Rhinella > Rhinella marina. The sequence continues at coordinate 260,966 of ONZH01023357.1, forward strand.
TTACAAGGCTGAAAAAGCCCTCCGTTCATCCAGTTTGGCCTGTTATCCAGAGGAAGACAAAACCCCTGTGAGGTAGAAGCCAATTTTCCTCACTTTAGGGGAAAAAATTCCTTCCCGACTCCAATCAGGCATCAGAATAACTCCCTGGATCAACGACCCCTCTCTAGTAACTATAACCTGTAATATTATTACCTCCAGAAATACATCCAGGCCCCTCCTGATCTCTTATAGTGAACTTACCATCACCACCTCCTCAGGCAGAGAGTTCCATAGTCTCACTGCTCTTACCGTAAAGAATCCTCTTCTATGTTTATGTACAAACCTTCTTTCCTCCAGACGCAGAGGATGTCCCCTCGTCACAGTCACAGTCCTGGGGATAAATAGATCGTGGGAGAGATCTCTGTACTGACCTCTGATATATTTATACATAGTTATTAGATCTCCCCTCAGTCGTCTTTTTTCTAAAGTGAATAACCCTAATTTTGATAATCTTTCTGGGTACTGTAGTTCACCCATTCCAGTTATTACTTTAGTTGCCCTCCTCTGAACCCTCTCCAGCTCTGCTATGTCTGCCTTGTTCACAGGAGCCCAGAACTGTACACAGTCCTCCATGTGTGGTCTGACTAGTGATTTGTAAAGTGGCAGGACTATGTTCTCATCACGGGCATCTATGCCTCTTTTGATGCAGCCCATTATCTTATTGGCCTTGGCAGCAGCTGTCTGACACTGGTTTCTACAGCTTAGTTTGCTGTTCACTAAAATTCCTAGGTCCTTTTCCATGTCAGTGTTACCCAGTCTGTTTTACCATGTAGTATGTACTGGTGACTTGCATTATTCCTTCCCATATGCATTACCTTACATTTGTCAGTGTTAAACCTCATCTGCCACTTCTCTGCCCAAGCCTCCAATCTATCCATCTATAGCAGTGATCATGTGTTCTTATAGGCTGAAGCTGGAGCTCACCTTAAAAGTGAGGTGACCACTTTCCCAGGTTCCTGGGTGGGGCTTCGGCTCCTGCTCTGAAGAAAAGAAAGTGTCACTCTTTTTGATGACAGAAGCCCTGCTGCGGCCAGCACGTCACCCGATATATGGTGTTAGGTCTGAACGATGACGCTAGCCAGCGCACACTGAAAAGAACAGGCGAAAAGGGGATGGCTGATGAGATGCCATCTTGACAGTCGGTGCAACAAGAGATGAAGCAGTAGAGTTAGTGCTATAGGGCCAATAAGAAGTCGATGTTCTGGTTCATGAGTCAGGCCCTGAAAACAGTGAAGCAGCAGTAAAACTAATGACTTGGGCAGGTGTGCTAACTGCAAGTGAGTGCAGATCTGAGCTAGCCTTCTCCTCTGGAGCAGGGAGGTCGGGAATGTGTAGGGACTATAAAGAGTTAAAGTACCATGTCTCTACATGACTACTGATACACTTATTATGCCTTTATTTATTTTATGCACTTATATATTCCTCAGCACTTTACAGACATTAGCATAACACTGTCCCCAATGGGGTTCAAAATCTAAATTCCCTATCAGTATTTCTTCGGAGAGTGGGAGGAAACCAGAGAACACCCCCACAAACAAGGAAAGGACCTACAAACTCCATGCAGATGTTGTCCTTAGATGGATTTGAACCTAGGACCCCAGTGCTGCAAGGCACTAATGCTAACCACTGAGCCATCATGCACTAAAAAATTCGAGTGGCCCCATGTTTTAGGTGGGTCCAAACTCACAGAAGGTGGGGCAACACAAGTAGGCAGGGACAGCAGATGTAGTCGGAGCCAGCAATACTGTAGTGCCGGACAAAATACCGCCTCAGCAGAACCAGATACCACAGTGCAGTACAAATACTGCCGTCTGCTCCACGTTATTATATCATCGTCCTGAGGATGGCAATACAGTTGAGTTCAGGAGGGTATCCGCAGCCACTGGTCAGGTGCAGAAGTATCTGATACTCCTATGTGAATTAATGCTAAGAGAATCAGATTATTATGTACCTGGCCTGCGGCCATGTGTAGGCCTTGGGTGGCTCCCTGGGCATGGGCCCACCGGGAAGGTTTCCTGTAGAGTCTATGGTCTATACAAGAGGTTAAATGCATGTGCCCTTTTTTAGAGACTGCAAACCAGTAAGCAACTGCAACCAACAACAGTGCTATACCCTCAACCACTAAGCATATGCATACCTCTCAACCGTCACGGATCCAGCGGGACAGTCCCAGATTGCAGTGGTTGTCCCGCTGTCCCGGTACGAGGGAAGTATGTCCCGGTTTCTGGCAGCTGTCCATAAGACGCAGAGACAGTTGCCTGTATTATGAAAAAGCATAGAGCCGGCATCGGCTCACTGCTTCATCCATAATCCCTCCTGTACCTCCTGCTGCCTCTCCATACCTTTGATCTGGGCGGGGACGGGGCTGGCCAACAGACAGCCTTGGCTCCACCCCCTGCAGACTAGAGCAGACAATGTCCTGCTGGTGACGCTGCTGCTAGGAAGAAGGTAAGTATATGGTGTTTATTTTTTTAACTTTCTGTTAGTGGCACAATGTGGGCATATTACTGGGGGCACAATATTACTGGGGGGCACAATGTGGGCATATTACAGGTGGGACAACATTACTCGGGGGCAGAATGTGTGCATATTACAGGTGGGCAGAATGTGGGCATATTACAGGGAGGAACAGCTGGGCATATTACTGGGGGCACAATGTGGGCATATTACTGGGCGCACAGCTGGTGATATTACTGGGGCACATAACAGGGCATATTACTGGGGGCACAGTTGGGTATATTACTGGGGGCACAGCTGGGCATATTACTGGGGCACATAGGGCATATTACTGGGGGCACAGTTGGGTATATTAATGGGGGCACAGCTGGGCATATTATTGGGGGCACATAACTGGGGAATAATTACTATGTGGGACAGTAAGGGGACTGGGTGGGATTAGGTGTATAGTTATGTTTTTTTACGGAGTTAGAGGCGTGGCCTAGTGCCAAATAAAATTGCAACAGGGCGCAAAGCATATGGACTATGTAAATATGTTCTAATGTGACGATGAAACATACAGTGCCCTCCTGTTGAGGGAAGAGGTGCGAATATGTACAGTAAAGATTTGTGCTTGCTGCAGAGAATTTCCGCACCTCTTTCTGTCTTATATCCACGACGTCCAAAGTACCTGTAGACTGCGCCTCCCACCGCACTTTACCTTATCAACGAGGAGAATGAGCCGCTCCTGTGAGACACAAGGATTGGACATGTTGAAATCCGAAATCCCTGACTTTTGGTCAACACCTGCCATCAAGAGACAGTCTGTGCCCCCTTCCCCCATCCGATATTGGCGGGTTTGTCCAACATTCATCTCTGTGTGGCCCCCCAGTCCTGCAATGTTATATTTCTTCACTTTGTATTAGGATTACACTGAAGTGTTTGGTGCAAATACAGTGCAGACCTCTCATAGCTCGGAGCGCCCTTCACCTTATGCAGATCTGGTCAATTTGCAGACAATGGTCAGACAAATGGTTTACACTCTGCAATCTTTCTTTCCCTTTGTTTTCCTTATCCCTCCCCATCCCCCTTATTGAAAATTCTACTGTTTATCTAGAAAAGCCTATGGATCCACACCGGATCCCCATCAGATTAACATCTCGAGGTATTTAAAGGAAAGAGGTCATCCCTTTTGTAGTAAAGGGCTCTTCAGCTCCCATCATTTCTACAGAATCCAGAGAAATCTGGCCAAGAACCTGACATACCAAATCGTATTAAATCGTGACGGACAGCGGGCTGTTTGGTGGCTGAAATTCCCTTTAATAGTCCGAAAATGGCTTTCTAAACTGAAACTGCAGAAAGATAGGTGGAACATTGGTAATTAGCAGAGTGACAGTCATTGTAACTGAGCTGGCAATTCAAGATGGATGCAGCGGGGTTATCTGCGGTGTCAATGCAGTCACAAGGACTAACCTCTGAATTCCACCTTTGAAAACAAAATCCATGGATGTGAAAGCATTCTTTCTTTCCTGTGTGTCGGCTATGGATGTTCTCACCTGTCAAATTACTAGCCTTCTGTATATCCTTGCCGAAGCCGACCGCATTCCTGACGACTCCAGGCCTTTTGTTTTTCCCTTAGACAATCTGAATTAAAATATACACAAGATAAAGGTTACAAAGTAGCTGTCTGTAGACAACAGGTTGAGGGCCGGCCGTCACACCGGTCTGGAAAAGAGCGGAAAATAAATAAATAATAAAAAATAAATAAATAAAAAGCAATTTCAATATTTGTAAGAGAATGAAGTGGTTACATGAACCCGGTGCCCACAACCACATGCGAGGAAGCCGATCGTCTTAGGCTACTTTCACACTAGCGTTTATATTTTCCGGTATTGAGATCCGTCATCGCAAAAAAAAAAAAAAGAAAAAAACGCTTCAGTTTTGTCCATATTCATTGTCAATGGGGACAAAACGTAACTGAACAGAACGGAGCGCTCCAAAATGCATTCCTTTCCGTTCTTATACCGGAAAGCAGCATGCTGCGGTTTTTCTTTCCATCCTGAGATGCGGAGCAAGACAGATCCGTCATGACCCACAATGCAAGTCAATGGGGATGGATCCGTTTTTTCTGACACAATACAAAACAGATCCGTCCCCCATTGACTTTCAATGGAGTTCATGACGGATCCGTCTTGGCTATGTCAAAGATAATACAACCGGATCCGTTGATAACGGATGCAGGCGGTTGTATTATCAGTAAAAGAAGAGTTTTTGCTGAACCCTGCCGGATCCAGCAATAACTCTAGTGTGAAAGTAGCCTTAGGTTGCGTTGTGATACTTAAGCTACTTTCACACCTCAGCTGTGAAACTCCGGCATGGCTGTTCCAGCAGACAAGTGGAAAATTTGCCAGACACAAACATCAGCATGCAGCAGTTTGTGTCCGGCCGGTTCTCCACTTGTCTGCCGAAATGCGTACGGATCGCCGCCGAACCCCATTATACCTAATCCAGAGAATTGTGGTAGAGATGTGAAAGTAGCCTTAGGGACAAATTTATAATATAATTCGTACAGTTTTTGTTAAATTTGGTGCATTTTTCAATGTAACACTTTTGAGTTAAAACTAAACAGTTTATTTCATACAGTAATAGATAGATATGAGATAGATACAGGGCCGCTTCTAGCTTTTCTGCTGCCTGAGGCGAAAAATGAAATGGCGCCCCCTTCCCTTGCCCCCATCAGACCTCAGATCAGCGTCTTGTGCCCCCATCAGACCTCAGATCAGGGTCTTGTGCCCCCATCAGACCTCAGATCAGCGTCTTGTGCCCCCATCAGACCTCAGATCAGCGTCTTGTGCCCCCATCAGACCTCAGATCAGCGTCTTGTGCCCTCATCAGACCTCAGATCAGCATCTTGTGCCCCCATCAGACCTCAGATCAACACATTGTGCTCCCATCAGACCTCAGATCAGCGTCTTGTGCCCCCATCAGACCTCAGATCAGCGTCTTGTGCCCCATCAGACCTCAGATCAACACCTTGTGCCCCATCAGACCTCAGAATAACGTCTTGTGCCCCCATCAGACCTCAGATCAGCGTCTTGTGCCCCCATCAGACCTTAGATCAGCGTCTTGTGCCTTCCTTGTGCCCCCATCAGACCTCAGATCAACGTCTTGTGCCCCCATCAGACCTCAGATCAGCGTCTGGTGCCCCATCAGACCTCAGAATAACGTCTTGTGCCCCCATCAGACCTCAGATCAGCATCTTGTGCCCCCATCAGACCTTAGATCAGCGTCTTGTACCCCCATCAGACCTCAGATCAGCGTCTTGTGCCTTCCTTGTGCCCCCATCAGACCTCAGATCAGCGTCTTGTGCCCCATCAGACCTCAGAATAACGTCTTGTGCCCTCCTCAGACCTCAGATCAGCCCACCCAGCCACTTAAAAAAAACATACTCACCTGCCGTGCGCTGCCGCTGCCCTCAGCTCCCGCGCTCCACTGTCTTCCCTTCCAGCGCGCACTATGACCTGACGCTGCGTCAGGTCATAGTGCGTGCCGGAAGGGAAGACAGTGGAGCGCAGATCCTGAGGGCAGCGGCAGCGCAGGACAGGTGAGTATGTTTTTTTTAAGTGGCTGGGTGGGCTGATCTGAGGTCTGAGGGGAGCACAAGAAGCTGATCTGAGGGGGGCACAAGAAGCTGATAGGGAGCGCATCCACCAGCAGTGTTTAACTGCTGTGTGGATGGCGCCCCGCAGATTTACATAAAACTGCCGCCTGAGGCGAGATCCTCATCTCGCCTCATGGCAGAAGCGGCCATGGATAAATAGATAGATAGATAGATAGATAGATATGAGATAGATAGATATGAGATAGATAGATAGATAGATAGATAGATATGAGATAGATAGATAGATATGAGATAAATAAATAGATAGATAGATATGAGATAAATAGATAGATAGATATGAGATTAATAGATAGATAGATAGATAGATAGATAGATAGATAGATAGATAGATAGATAGATAGATAGTAGTGTTGAGCGAGCACCTCTGTGCTCGTATTCTCGGGTGCCCTGGCCGAGCACTAGGGGTTGCTCGAGTGCTCGGCCGAGCACCCGAGCATAATGTTAGTCAATGGGACTAGTTGGAAGAGGGGAGGGTGTCTGGTTAATAGAAAAAGGTCAGAATCGCGACTTCTCCTCTTTTACTCCTTTCACTCTTAAAAGTATGCTATTAACGGAATTTATACGCATTAGCACACAATGCGTACGAATCCGCGTACAAAATGTGTACGATTTAGTGTATAAAATGTGTACGAATCCGCGTACAAAAATGCGTACGAATTAGTGTACAAAATGCGTACGAATCCGTGTACAAAATGCGTACGAATTAGCGTACAAAATGAACGTACAAAATACGTAGGATTTAGTGTATAAAATGCGTACGAATCCGCGTACAAAATTAACGTACAAAATACGTAGGATTTAGTGTATAAAATGCGTACGAATCCACGTACAAAAATGCGTACGAATCCGCGTACAGAAATGCGTACGAATTAGTGTACAAAATGCGTACGAATCCACGCACAAAATGCGTACGAATCCGCGTACAGAAATGCGTACGAATTAGTGTACAAAACGCGTACGAATCCGCGTACAAAATTAGCTTACAAAATTAGCGTACGATTTAGTGTATAAAATGCGTACGAATCCACGTACAAAAATGCGTACAAATCCGCCTACGAATTAGTGTACAAATCTACATTACAGTGCGGGAAAGAGACTCGAGCTTGAGAAAGGCTCATTCGAGCCGAAACATCGCATGACCCACATGGGAAAATAAATTTTGATTTGCCTTTTATTTTTTTGAGAGTGCTGCCTGATTTTTGTTATTGGATCGCTGTCAGGTCAATGGGCTTGCACCTCAGCTGTACTGTGCGGTGCTGCCGATATCTTTTTTCTATAGATAGATAGATAGATAGATATGAGATAGATAGATAGATAGATAGATAGATAGATAGATAGATAGATAGATATGAGATACAGGGGCGTAGCAATAGGGGAAGCAGGGGAAGCAGCTGCTTTGGGGCCCAGACCCACAAGGGGCCCCCTCAGGAGGGAGACTAAAAGATTTTATTGTCAGGCCCCCTCAACAGTATTATACAATGACATTATATACAGTGACACTATAGAAAGCGGATGGAGCGGCTGTCACGCCTTGTCTAAGAGAGCTCTATGTTGACTAGCCACAAGAGTGAGGGTTGCATGTGAGTTGGGGGTTGCGAAGAAGTTTCTGGGGGGGCCATGTTCAAAAATTTGCTGTGGGGCCCAGTTAGTTGTAGTTACGCCACTGATGAGATAGATAGATAGATAGATAGATAGATAGATAGATAGATAGATAGATAGATAGATATGAGATAGATAGATAGATAGATATGAGATAGATAGATAGATAGATAGATAGATAGATAGATAGATAGATAGATATGAGATAGATAGATAGATAGATAGATAGATAGATAGATAGATAGATATGAGATAGATAGATAGATAGATATGAGATAGATAGATAGATAGATAGATAGATAGATAGATATGAGATAGATAGATAGATAGATAGATAGATAGATAGATAGATAGATAGATAGATATACAGTGGTGCTGATCTGGAAGTGCACATCTGTGAGCAGCATTCAAATACTAATTGAATGCGCATTCCCAGAGAGGAACTTTCCACAGTGCCAACTCCACACCAGCCTTACCTATTTTCTGGATACCCAAGCGGCTTAGTGTCTGACGAAGGCCCAAGTAGTGGCCGAAAACGTTCACACACACGTATAATAAACGTGAAACGCATCATTATCTACAGTCTCCAGTGCTGTCATTTTGAATTCTCTATCCTGAGGATAGGTCATCAGTAGTAAAATTCTGGAGAACCCCTTTAATTTTCCCATCCAGGTAACATATAAAAGCTACATTCTAATTAGTGGACAAGAGGACCTCATCCTTTAAGGCCCAAGTCACCATTTAAGATTGACCCAAAAGGAACTGTTTATACAAAACTGGAAGTCATTGAGAGGAAAAACAAGGCTGATTACGAGCCTTCCCACAGCTCGAGTGTGTCCTGGTCACTACATACTTGCCCTAGGCCTGCTTCTTAAAGATTATTTGAATAATGGACCCCTGTAAGATATCAACGTGTAACTCATTTAGCTGTCAAACATCTGAGCCGGTCTCATTTTGGCGACATTTGGTTGTATATCTTACCCACAATCTGGCTTTCATTTGACTCCCATTTAAGGATAAACAGTGTGACAGGGTTATTGCTGGCAGGTCTGGGTAAGATTTGGAAAGTGAGCTAGGCCCGGGGCGGTATTTATTGCAGTAACACAATCCTTTGGGTCCAAAAAAAAAAAAAAATTCCAAAAAGAAAAACAAATGCCCCTTTTACCCAACGCAAGCTGTTTAGGCTTTCTTTCAAGATGACTACAGTTTAGTGCATTGACTTCAAGATGACTGTGTTAAACGTGGTGTCCCCCCCCTCCCCACCACCACCATTGAAAAGGGATTGGGAAAGAAAAAGAGAAAAGCCGGCGTGAATGAGGTTTTACAGTCAAGAGACAGGATGAGTTTATCTTCTATTGGGGATAATTAAAGGGCTTGTACATGTGTTTTCCATAACAAAGCTGGACTACAGGGTAATTGATCAACCGGACAATATGTATCGGGCCCTTTCCATTCCAATACCAATTCATTTCGAGTGGCTTTTCCATTAACAGAAGGTGTTACGTTACTGTGAGACATCAGACGTGAGCATGTTCTCTAGGTTTTGCTAGGTAATCCCCTCACCCACCAACCCTTTCCCCCTTCTTTGTGCTGTCTGGGACTATTTATTATGTCTCTCCCTCTCTCAGAACAGACCTCTCGGATGCACATATGGTTCCTATTGACTTGATATGATTACATTTTTATGAATGATACATGTTGCTTGGTATCTGTTACGCCCCTCTCATGTTCTGGCTCCTTGAACGTAGACTTGTAGGAATTTGTTCAATGAAAAGTTATTAGCTATCGAGGTGATGTTAGTTGCTTTTTGTGCCGCTCAGAAGGAAAGACCGTCTTGCAGAGTTCATTCTGAAAATTCCAAGACAGTACATACCATAGAAGGATGCTTAAAGAGTGCGGCTCCATCTCAGGTTGGTCCATCCCTCCTTCTCGTGGACAGTGCGGGTCTAGATTGAGGTTCTAGTTCTCTGTAGGAAACAAGGAAGGAGGAACACAATCAGTTCTTCAAGGGATGGAAGGGGTAAATGAGTGTTGGACTCCCAAGAAGAGAGTTCATTCTGGAAATTCAAAGACAGTACACACCATAGAAGGATGCTTAAAGAGTGCGGCTCCATCTCAGGTTGGCCCATCCCTCCTTCTCCTGGACAGTGCGGGTCTAGATTGAGGTTCAGGTTCTCTGTAGGAAACAAGGAAGGAGGAACACAATCGGTTCTTTAAGGGATGGAAGGGGTAAATGAGTGTTGGACTCCCAAGAAGAGAGTTCATTCTGGAAATTACGGGACACTACATACCATAGAAGGATGCTTAAAGAGTGCGGCTCCATCTCAGGTTGGCCCATCCCTCCTTCTCCTGGACAGTGCGGGTCTAGATTGAGGTTCAGGTTCTCTGTAGGAAACAAGGAAGGAGGAACACAATCGGTTCTTTAAGGGATGGAAGGGGTAAATGAGTGTTGGACTCCCAAGAAGAGAGTTCATTCTGGAAATTCAAAGACAGTACACACCATAGAAGGATGCTTAAAGAGTGCGGCTCCATCTCAGGTTGGCCCATCCCTCCTTCTCCTGGACAGTGCGGGTCTAGATTGGGGTTCTAGTTCTCTGTAGGAAACAAGGAAGGAGGAACACAATCGGTTATTTAAGGGATGGAAGGAGTAAATGAGTGTTGGACTCCCAAGAAGAGAGTTCATTCTGGAAATTCCAAGACAGTACATACCATAGAAGGATGCTTAAAGAGTGCGGCTCCATCTCAGGTTGGTCCATCCCTCCTTCTCGTGGACAGTGCGGGTCTAGATTGAGGTTCTAGTTCTCTGTAGGAAACAAGGAAGGAGGAACACTCTCGGTTCTTTAAGGGATGGAAGAGGTAAATGTAAATAAGTGTTGGACTCCCAAGAAGAGAGTTCATTCTGGAAATTCCAAGACACTACATACCATAGAAGGATGCTTAAAGAGTGCGGCTCCATCTCAGGTTGGCCCATCCCTTCCTTCTCGTGGACAGTGTGGGTCTAGATTGAGGTTCTAGTTCTCTGTAGGAAACAAGAAAGGAGGAACACACTTGAGGTGCACTCTGTTCTTTAAGGGACGTAAATGAGTAAATGAGCGTGGGACTCCCAAGAAGAGGGTGGCATAAATCAGCACCAGTAAGGAGCCTACTCTAATGTTGGCCACAGTGTTCCATCTTCTCCAATTATATCTGTGTTCACATCCTTGGGCTTCCCTTCATGATGGATCAAGGGCGTTGGATCATGATGGATCTAGGGGGTTGATATTGAGTTTTCTTAAAGCGACCTTCCAGTGCAAGAAAAAAAAAACTTACATTAACTTGGGAAGAAACAGAACACTTACCTGGTGACCTCCTTTTCATCTTTTCAGCTGTTCCCAGACCCCTCTTCTGTCATTCAAGGTGGCCATACGCCTCCGTGGCCATCCGGTGCACACTGTGAATCGGTAGTCCAAGACACTTCCTGCTTGTCTAGTCCTGCTCTTGGATTGGCCAGCACTGTGAGCAATGCTGACCAATCCAAGGGCAAGAGGAAGTGTCTTGGGCTACCAAATGCACAGTGTGCACTGGATGGCCTAGTAGAAGTGCGGCCATCTTGGATGACAGAAGAGGAGGCCAGGAATTGATGGATCTGCAGCTGAAAAGATGAAAAGGAGGTCACCAGGTAAGTGTTTTATTCCTTCCCAAGTTAATGGAAATTTTTTTTTTTGCGTGTACTTGAGGGTCACTTTTAAGAAAGTATCAAACTCCTGGATCCATCATAATCCAACCCCTTGGATCCATCATAATCCAACCCCCTCGATCAGTGGCGTACATAGAGAAGTAAGGGCCCCATAGTAAGGATCAAACCAGACCCCCCACACAGGACAGGGTTTCCAACTAAACTCTTTTCAGTGACCCTTGGGCCATTTTTCCACTGCCTCATTTGCTAAAAGTTGTTCCTTTAGAGGGTAGAGTCCTGACCAAGTTGTCACCTCCAGTAGAAGAGGAGATGATCCCAACTAAGACTGGGCCCCCTCTTGCCCTGGGCCCCATTGCAGTCGCATGGTCTGCCGCTATGGTAGTTATGCCCCTGCCCTTGATCCATCATTAAGGGGATCCCCAGGATGCGTACAGAGATATACCGTAATTAGAGAAGACTGAACACCATGGCCAACATTACAGTAGACTTCTTACTGGTGCTGGTTTATACAACCCTCTTTTTAGGAGCCCATCGCTCATTTATCCCTTCCATCCCTTGTAGAACAGAAGTCATTTACAAGTTAATGTGATTTTTTTTCTTGAACTGGAGGGTCACTTTAAGAAAGACAGGTAGATGAGATTTCCACTGGGTCAAAGATCCAAGGGCTAATAAGTGACTTTGACAAAGTTTGGAACCAGGTCTGGCACCTTAAATGAGCCATTAGGGGTGTCCTTCTGTCTTCCTTGTAAGATGATCATTTGTTGTTTTAGTTGACTGGTGAAAGGCTGTCTTTATCTGGAAAGATGTGATCTACCACAACCATGTCCATTTGCCCAGTCATTGGCCTTCTTAGATGGGCCTTTACACCTCTGGGTCCTGATGATTGTGTACGTAAGTGATGGGCAATAGGATACAGGAAATGATGATTACCAGTAGGCACAACCTTTGGTCACCAATCTTATAGCAACAACAACCATTCCTTCCTCTAGATTTCCATCTGTCGATTGTTTTTGTCAGTTTTCTTCTTTTTCATGTCGTTAACTGTTAATGTATGTTTTTGTGGCCTAACCTTTTTATGTAGGGAACTTTAAGATCTGCTCAAACCTGGAGAGCAAACCATGTGTGCACCGAGGACGGCACGCCAGGGGCAACGAGAAACCACATAATGTATGTCCCATTCATAAACTTACAGTAAGTGTGAAGACTCTGAAAACTCTGCAGCCGCAGCTAATGAGACTCCTGCTCCATACATCTCACAGGCGTGATGTAATTAGAGTCAATTAGACACTTGGACAACTGAGAACAAGTCATCGGGCTTAATCTTCTCCGAGCCTGGAGGTCACGTTTTTCTATCCTCTCTGCTGCATGTAATTCAAGGCAACACTGTAAAAATGACATTACTGTTGTATATAAACAGGTCGTAAAAACTGTATTAAACGCATACCCCCTCAACATGTACTTCCTGCAGACATCTTGATTCAAAGGAGATGTCTGGTTTCCAAATACCCTATTAAGGATCTCTCAATGACCACTATGACTACCAAGAGCATCTCTCACTCCCTTTGGAGGACCCAGCATGTCCATACATTATAAAGACAGCCCATTTATTTCAATGCACACCATGTAATACTTTGTTTCTCCTGTGGAGGTGCTGCAGGGAAATGTAATGCTTCCTGAATGGGTCCTCCAAAGATTTAGCTGATTAAGGGTGTTTGAGGAGCAAGATATCAACTTACCGTTCTAACAAAAATGAATTGTCCATAGGAAGCACCCTCAACGAGACGTGTTGAGCTATGAATAAAGTATAATATTACTCCCAGGGACTGCAGACTACCACAGCTACTGTCTGAGACCACCAGAGAACAATGCTATACCACTGACCGTAGGACTGACAAATAGCACTGAATGATGAATGTCCCACTGACCAGCAGGGACTGTAATATGGACCAATAGGATCAAACAATCCACTAATCAGCAGGGACTGTAAGATGGACCCATTGAAGCAAACACTCATGTTGCACTGACCAGCAGGGACTCTATTATGGACCCATACAGTCAATGAATGTTCCACTAAGCAGCAGGGACTGCAATATGGACCCATAGGATCAAACACTAAATGGACATTGACCACCAGGAAACTTAAAATAAAGTAAGCTAAGATAGTACGATAGTTGGGTCTGTATGACTATGTGGACATTCTTTTATTTTTCATTACAGCTACATAGAAACTAGTACATGTTGTACTGGAGCTGAATTTCCCACAAGAATTCCTGCTTCTACATTTAAGTTCAGTAAAAAAACAAAAAAAAAACAAAAAATTTTTTATTTTTCATATTTCTTATTTTACTTAATTTTTAGTTTTTTTAAACAATTTTTTATAAGTTATGGGTTTAAACATTATGTACATTTGTAGATTCACTCTACTTTTATAGCATACTATGAATAATAATAATAAAAAAATGATTATTATTATTATTATTATCATTATTATCTTTCTTTCTATAGAACCAACATATTCTGCAGCGCTTTACAATTCAGGGGTTCATGTACAAACAGTCATAAATACCATAGCAACAGACAAGTCCATTATTACAACAAGAGGAATGAGGGCCCTGCTCGCGCTTACAATCTATTATTATTATTATATTATTATTATATAATTATATATAATTATATTATTAAGTAAGGATCTTATGCCAAATATGCAAGTGACAATGAATACATGTATTTTGCAGACCAGTGGGATTCAGATTAAAATTCCTTTTTTTTTTTTCAAATTAAAATACATTTTTAAATATTTTCATATGAATTTTCAAAAATTGTTTTCTTAAATAATATATTTTTTTCTGTATATTTTTCTTTGCTAGAAGATCTGTGATTGGAAGAAATCTGTATACATTTTGTTTATTCTCAGAGGTAAAAAAATTAGGATTGTGGAAAATGTCCCTGTTGCTGGGTAATTGGATGACAGGGGTTTCTCTTTCTTGAAGGCACTTGGAGTATGCTTGTCTTCTAACAATAAAATAAACACATATCAGCACCTGAAGCTGTGGACTATAAAACTAGAAGCCTCATTAGTCTGCCCTGAACTGTCTCACCGCTCGCAGGGTCCAGGGATTAGTCCTGACTGTTTGATCTTATCTAAGAATGTCAAACACCCCCTCCTGAATAATTCCCCTCTTCAAGTGACTTGTCAGTGGGTACGGCAGTAGCACTTAGTTTTCTTTGTGGGTGGTTTTCTGGATCTGAATATCAAAATGTATATATTTATTTTTATGAAATTATACAAAAGATAAATGATAGATATAAAGATAGAATGACAGAGGATAGATATGAGAGATAGATATGAGAGATGTATGATAGATGGTTATTAGTTAGACAAATAGATAGATAGATAGATAGATAGATAGATAGATAGATAGATAGATAGATAGAACTACATACTTCTTCTTTGTTTAGACTTTTAGCAGGGCATACAGCCTCGCTTAACTCTCTCAGTCAGACCATCACTGAGGCCAGAGATGGTAGGAGGATGAGTAACAGTACAGTATCACACATTGCACAAATCAATTCAATGCTCTTCTGTTATCTAACCCTATAAGGAGAACAATTGAGGTGTCATACTGTTATCCCAATTCTACACCTACTATTATCGTAAGGATTACCCTTCAGATATCTTCTTCACACATCAGCAGTAAACTAATAATGGATCACCTATCTAAATATTTTTATCTCTCTGTGCCAACTGCTACAGAAAGACAAGATTTTGAGCTTCATTTTAAGTGGCATAGAACTTCCGAAATGAAAAAAGCAGGCAAAAATTCTAAATTAAAAAATGTATATTTTCTATGAATATTGAATTGAAAAAACACCCCTTTCTGATGGAAATTTCCCTTTAAAGATTATCAAATAAATAATCTTTATGTCAAGCATAACAATTATTACAGCCGTGTCCCCTTTAATTAAGCTAATATCAAGGTTGAAAAAGTTATGACCAGTGTAAGAAGAGAGGTAAGTGTCCCTTTTAGGTTTTTACAACCCCTCAAAAGTCCCTCAGGTCAGTGACCACAGGAAGCAACAATATGGTTGCACTGTAATTGCCATAGAGGTGATTTCAGTTATGACGGCCATCATGGAGCTCTTCTGTAATGGCTTAATGACCCCCTTCAGACCAAGTGTAAAAAAAAGTGAGAAAAACCTGTTACCCTTCACACTTCCAAGACTTCTTATGTAATATCACTCTGCCTCCCCCCCCCCCCCGATGCTCCAGAGCTGACAGGCCCTCCTGGGTTCAAGCCCCTAGTCCGAGGCTCCTTGGTCCTGTAATAGCTGACGGGTGACCTCAAGTCAATGTTGCACGCCGTCACTCAGAATAAAATTAGTTGTGACCAGGGAACGGAATAAAGGACCATACATTCACAAATATATGAACTTGTAAGAGGGTCCCGTGGGCCTGGGATGTTACCAGAACAGTATAAAAGGCGTCATTGTTTAGTGATGGAGTCTTCGATTTGCCTTAAAGGGGTTTTCCAGGATTACCATGGTTTTGAACAGATCGGCTCATGTAGTTGCTTACCTCAGGTACACCACCTTGGTTCTTTTTAGGTTTGGACTCTCCAGACCCATTTTCCCCATGTAAACCGATCCCTATGGTTTGTTTGCGTCGTGTATGTAGCACTTCCTGTACCTTTGTCCAACCAAACCCATGATGCTCTTCTCCTTTTTCCGCCACACCACCAGCACCACCCAGCTAGATCATAGCTCCGCCCACCCATCTAGTTATATAGACACTAGCCTATCACTGCCCCTAACAACACCCAGCTAGTTTATAGCTCCTCCCACCCTGCTAGTTACAAAGACACTCCCCTATCACTGCCCCTAACAACACCCAGCTAGTTTATAGCTCCTCCCACCCTGCTAGTTACAAAGACACTCCCCTATCACTGCCACTCCCATGGACATGACATCACAGGAAATAGGAAAGAGCTGCATGGACATGGTCATGTGACCACAGCTCAGGACGGGAAATAAAAGCATCCAAGGTAAAAGAAATACATTACAAAATTACAGCTGCCTTCATATATGGTTACTTTAAAGGATGTTGATACAAACTGGAAAACCCCTTTAAATGAAGTACAGATTGTATCCTTAAGGGTTAGTTTTTGAAGATTTTTAGTTTAGTTTTTCTTGCACATTTCTCTTCACTTGTGTTGTCTTTTGGCTGGGTCCAGCAGACGGATCTAGACCCATTTAACTTGAATGGGTCTGTGATCCTTACATACCACAAAAAAATTAGAACGTGTTCAAGTGAATGGGTCCACAAGTGAATGGGTACACAAATGGCCGGACTCCGTATATTGCGGACAGCTGTTTGCCGAGCAACTGCTATGTGCATGAGGACTTAGGTTGAAAAAAAACATTTGTCCATCCAGTGGCGTACGTAGAGAAGTAAGGGCCCCACAGCAAGCATCAAACCAGGCCCCCCACACAGGACAGAAGGGTTTCTGCCTAAACCCTTTTCAATGACCCTTGGGCCATTTTTCCACTGCCAGACCAAGTTTTCACCTCCAGTAAAAGAGGAGATAATCCCAACTTAGGCTACTTTCACAACTAGTGGCAGCACAGATCTGGTGGGTGAAGGGCCCCGCCGGATCCGTGCTGCAGCAGGTGCACGTGTGGGTCCGGAACCGCGCTCTGGCCCCACACGTGTCAGACACTGTGTTGAGGAGGAGGGGGGTTTAACTTACCTGTCCCCGCAGCTCCCGAACTGTCCCAGAAGCTCCAGATGACGACGAGGAGGAGGACGGCGCGCACACTGGTAAGATTCCCCCCCGCGCCCCCTGCTGGAGGGAGGAGGGAAAAGTGCAAGGTGACGGATCCGTCATGAACTCCATTGAAAGTCAATGGAGGGCGGATCCGTTTACTATTGTGTCACACCGAACGGATCCGTTCCCATTGACTTGCATTGGGGGTCATTCCGGATCCGTCTTGGTGCGGATGCCCAGACCGGAGAGCAAACCGCGGCATGTTGTGGTTTGCTCTCCGGTCTGTATACTGAAGAGAACTGAACGGAATGCATTTAGGAGAATTCCGTTGTCTTCAGTTCAGTTTTGTCCCCATTGACAATGAATGGGGACAAAACTGAAGCGTTTTATTCCGGTATTGAGCCCCTATGACGGAGCTCAATACCGGAATATTAAAACACAAGTGTGAAAGTACCCTAAGATTGGGCCCCCTCTTGCCCTGGGCCCCATAGCAGTCGCATGGTCTGCCGCTATGGTAGTTACACCCCTGTGTCCATCAATTTCAACTTCTTTTAGGCCTGGAATCTGGATGTTTGATTCAGAAGAAGGCACCAGAATGTCCTATCCTGGGTGGTTAGGAGTGTGCTAATGTCAAGCAGCACCTGAAAGAGGCCTCAATTTAATCGTTGCTTCCTCTGTGTATATTGTGTAGCTCTATCCTGTTGCAAAAGACAAAAAAATATATAAACTAAACTAAACATCAGACTTTCGGTTTCACCTTGAGGAGCTCGCCTATCTGACTTTCCGTATCGCTTAGATACAAAAAGGTGGCATGCCACCGCTCATGTGGCGCTCTGTTCGGCCAGACACCATCCAGTCTCTTCAACAACACGTCGTGACATTATCACAGCTGTTTCAGCAACACATTCCTGAACGAAGGAAGTTATTGTACGTATGTGCGGCGCTGTGAAAACACTTGAAATATCAAAGAGCGGAAAAAGAACAGATATGAAATATTTTTTTATAGGCTGCCTTGGGTGTCTCATGGTGTCTCCCCCGATTCCCCAACCCTGTTGATATCAGATAATTCTCAGGGATTCTACTTGTCTTGTTATTGTTTGGAAAGTGCATTCGGTTCTCATGATCTTATTGGCCACGGTCGTTCCCGACATTCACTTCATCGTTGATTGATTGCATCATTCTTCAGAAGAAGCTTCGAGGTCATATGACCCGGAGACATCATCTCTATTGGTTTTATCCACAGTCGATGTCTATATTGGCATAGTAATGAAACCCAGACGACTATGTTGACTGTTGGCACAGTGGGAGCCTCCATAATGAACCCATAAGGAATGAGAAGGAAAAACTGAAAGGATGAACCCTTCAGCTCCACCATCCCAGGGCGATCATCACACAAGAATCCAAGTTGTGCCTCCTGTGTATTAAGATATCAATTAGATCTTTCTCCATAAACCGAGGAACCTAAAAGAGGAGGACCAGATCAGCTTGTTGTAGCTACGTCAAGGTACAGTAAATTTATTGATGTACTTTTTGAATCTAAGATACACCATAGATGGATGTCAACGTATGGCTGAAGTGTCTATTTGACATATACTCTGAGAATCCTTCAGGAACGTATATCAAGTGTATCATCAGTCCTCCATTCACCCACCAGAGTGTGCTTTAGCCCTCCATTGGGTTGGCACATGTTGGTATACTCTCGGAGACATTCCAACTGTCCACCTATGAAAGGTGCTAGGAGAAATGGAAATGTTGGCTTGATCCTTTCATCTTCCAGGGGATGTCAAAAATGGACAATTTTTAACATTTCAGCCACAAACGTTCCTGATGGCAGATTACTGTGTGCCGAAACATGGTTCTCTCATGTTGGAATTTTTTGGTTATTGTCACCTGAAATTAGACCAGCATGAGATGGTCAGCCAATTACAACGGATCATTCATGGATCATTCACCAATTTGCACAAGCGTGTTACAATGTAGACTTGTCAGTACCTGAAGTGGACAAAGATGAGGGCTGAAGACTACCAAGTTGACAACACTGGAGTAAACCTTGAACAGATAAGTTTTGTTTTCAGTCATCACCCATCTTGATGTTGTGCACCAATATTTGCTTAGTTTTGTAAGGCAGCCATACAAGAAAACGTGACCAGCTCTGCCGATTTCGGCAGAATCGGTCAATAATCTATTGTGAAAACGTGTCTGTAGCGTGCAACTAGACTTGCAGAATTTTGACATAACCCATCCCTTTCCCTGCTGTAAAAGGAGGATCCTCTATCCCATGTTTATTTTGTAGTGGAGCTGAGTAAATTAGCTGTTGGCCGGAGAAATGTTCATCCAACCACTATGGCAAGTGTTTGGTTAATTATAGCTTAAAAAAGGACACCAAGGTTCAACCTTGAGTTATTGGTAGAGATTGTGTCTTATTGACTTGGAACTTGCAAAGAACAAAAGCATTTCTTCAGATCACCATGTGCATCAAAGTCCTGCAAGAAGATGACACACAGATGGTGGCAGGCATTATTCGACACAGATACACATGTTATATCCGTATATTTGTGGTGGGTTCATCTAAGTACTTTAGTTTCTGACAATACTCTAAGAAATGTACCAATAAGTTATTTGGTTTCCAAAGAAAATGGGCCCTAGGAAATCTGGAATGTAAGTTGATCTGGAAGCATGGACAGACAGAAAGAAATACACTCCACCTATATACTTGTCAATTTTGGTGGAACTGACCAAATATCTTATTTGTACAGATGATTACTGGAAGAAAGAAGGATCAGACTGTTGAATTTCAATGTCTGAGTCTTTTGGTGTTTGGTGTGGAGATCAGAGGTGTCTGGCTGTGGATTACTTCGCTCTTCCTATTGAGGACACATCAATGCGCCATTGACCTAAGCATACATGTGTATGGTGGAGTCAAGTAGAAGAGCTGGCAGCAATATGTATGGTGGTGTAGTCAAGAATAGCTGGCAGCCATGTGTATGGTAGAGTCAGAAGAATAACTGGTGGCCATGTGTATGCTAGTGGAGTTAAGAAGAACAGCTGGCTGCCATGTGTATGTTGGTGGAGTTAAGAAGAATAGCTGGTGGCCATGTGTATGTTGGTGGAGTTAAGAAGAATAGCTGGTGGCCATGTGTATGTTGGTGGAGTTAAGAAGAATAGCTGGCAGCCATGTGTATGTTGGTGGAGTTAAGAAGAATAGCTGGCAGCCATGTGTATGTTGGTGGAGTCAAGAAGAATAGTTGGCAGCCATGTGTATGTTGGTGGAGTTAAGAAGAATAGCTGGTGGCCATGTGTATGGTGGTGGAGTCAAGAAGAATAGCTGGTGGCCATGTGTATGGTGGTGGAGTCAAGAACAATAGCTGGTGACCATGTGTATGGTGGTGGAGTCAAGAACAATAGCTGGTGACCATGTGTATGGTGGTGGAGTCAAGAAGAATAGTTGGCAGCCATGTGTATGTTGGTGGAGTTAAGAAGAATAGCTGGTGGCCATGTGTATGTTGGTGGAGTTAAGAAGAACAGATGTCAACCATGTGTATGGTGGTGGAGTCAAGAAGAATAGCTGGTGGCCATATGTATGGTGGTGGAGTTAAGAAGAACAGCTGTCAACCATGTGAATGGTGGTGGAGTCAAGAAGAATAGCTGGTGGCCATATGTATGGTGGTGGAGTTAAGAAGAACAGCTGTCAACCATGTGTATGGTGGTGGAGTCAAGAACAATAGCTGGTGGCCATGTGTATGGTGGTGGAGTCGAGAAGAATAGCTGGTGGCCATATGTATGTTGGTGGAGTCAAGAAGAATAGCTGGTGACCATGTGTATGGTGGTGGAGTCAAGAAGAATAGCTGGTGACCATGTGTATGGTGGTGGAGTCAAGAAGAATAGCTGGTGGCCATGTGTATGGTGGTGGAGTCAAGAAGAATAGCTGGTGGCCATGTGTATGGTGGTGGAGTCAAGAAGAATAGCTGGTGGCCATGTGTATGGCAGTGCAGTCAAGATGAATAGCTGGTGGCCATGTGTATGTTGGTGGAGTTAAGAAGAATAGCTGGCAGCCATGTGTATGTTGGTGGAGTCAAGAAGAATAGTTGGCAGCCATGTGTATGTTGGTGGAGTTAAGAAGAATAGCTGGTGGCCATGTGTATGGTGGTGGAGTCAAGAAGAATAGCTGGTGACCATGTGTATGGTGGTGGAGTCAAGAACAATAGCTGGTGACCATGTGTATGGTGGTGGAGTCAAGAAGAATAGTTGGCAGCCATGTGTATGTTGGTGGAGTTAAGAAGAATAGCTGGTGGCCATGTGTATGTTGGTGGAGTTAAGAAGAACAGCTGTCAACCATGTGTATGGTGGTGGAGTCAAGAAGAATAGCTGGTGGCCATGTGTATGGTGGTAGAGTCAAGAAGAATAGCTGGTGGCCAGGTGTATGGTGGTGGAGTCAAGAAGAATAGCTGGTGACCATGTGTATGGTGGTGGAGTCAAGAAGAATAGCTGGTGGCCATGTGTATGGTGGTGGAGTCAAGAAGAATAGCTGGTGGCCATGTGTATGGTGGTGGAGTCAAGAAGAATAGCTGGTGGCCATGTGTATGGTGGAGTCAAGAAGAATAGCTGGTGGCCATGTGTATGGTGGTGGAGTGGAGTCAAGAAGAATAGCTGGTGGC
This sequence comes from Rhinella marina, assembly GCA_900303285.1. Taxonomy (NCBI): domain Eukaryota; kingdom Metazoa; phylum Chordata; class Amphibia; order Anura; family Bufonidae; genus Rhinella; species Rhinella marina. The sequence goes on from ONZH01023357.1 coordinate 282,818, forward strand.
CATGTGTATGGTGGTGGAGTCAAGAAGAATAGCTGGTGGCCATGTGTATGGTGGTGGAGTCAAGAAGAATAGCTGGTGGCCATGTGTATGGTGGTGGAGTCAAGAAAAATAGCTGGCGGCCATGTGTGTGATGTGGAGTCAAGAAGAATAGCTGGCGGCCATGTCTATGGTGGAGTCAAGAAGAATAACTGCCCGTCATGTATATGCTGGAGTCAAGAAGAATAGCTGGCGTCATGTGTATGGTGGTGGAGTCAAGAAAAATAGCTGGCAGCCATGTCTATGGACACCTTTAGATAACAGGAAGGCTTATTTCTGTGATTCTTAATATACAATGCTTTCTTCCTTTTTGTCATTGTGAAGATGGTAAGAACAGGAAGGGCTCAATGAGCCATGCGGATGTCCACGGGGTTAAATAGGCAGCACTGTAGGGATGGTCATGGGATAAAGTGTGTGGTTTCTGAATTCCAAGCATTCTGCTGCTGATAATTGAAGAGAACTCCATGTATTTATGGCTGCTCATCAGCTGTTCCTTATCTGTTATTTGCTGAAGAGAAGCTTTTTAATCATTTCTATCAAACAGACATCTGAAGGCTTTGACCAGTGTTGCATGGTGGTGCGTCTTTTTCCCCAGGAAAGGCGGGGTAATTGATGGTTTATTACATGTAGATTGATGTACGTGTGCGCTCCTTATCCTACAGCCATGAAGGCAAGTAATACAAAATATGCTGTGTTACGGCTTTGTGCACACCGCCATATGAACAGTACCAATGGCCCTGAGTACGAGTCCGCAAACTGCACTTATTGTATTGACTTGTACCATATACTGTATTTCCAATTATGGATACTATATGAATTCCATGTATAGTACTTTCTGTTTCTGTATGGTGTTTGGTATTGGTGTCATATGAGTTCTATGTACTGTATGAGTTCTGTAGGTGTTCTGTATGGTTACCATACGAGTTCTATATACTGTATGAGTTCCATACGGGGTCTGTATGGTTACCATATAATTGATATGTACTCTATGAGTTCTTTATGGTGCGTTGTATGGTTACCATATGTGTTCTATATATGCCTTAAACAGGAGAATGATGAATGAGAGAATGATGAATGAGACAGGCCTACCCTTACCCACCCACGCCCCGCCCACTATTTTAGACTGAGCAGCCTAAAGGGTTTGTCCCATCATAGACAATGGGGGCATATCGCTAGGATATGCCCCCATTGTCTGATAGGTGCGGGTCCCACCGCTGGGACATTCACCTATATCGAGAACTGAGCGGGAAAATTTGAGGAGGGTGCACTGTGCATGCGCAGCCGCCCTCCATTCATTTCTGTGGGGCCCGCCGAAAATAGCCGAGCGTCGGCTCCATAGAAATTAATGGGAGCAGTGGCCACGCATGCGCGGTGCGCTCCCATGGGAGCAGTGGGGAGCTGCGCCTGGTGGTGGCCAGACCCCAGGAAACCCGGGGTCCTCCAGGCACAGCGCTGCCCGCTCTGTTCTCGATATAGGGAATACCCCTTTAAGAATTTCAGGATAGTAAATGACCCCCTTTGTGTATTATATACTGTTATGTACAAGGGCTGTATTCGTTTCTTGAAATCTGTGGGTTTTGTATGTTGTTATGTATAGGTACTGTATGAGATCTATATGGTGTTCTATACGGGTGTCATATGAGTTTCATGTACTATATGAATTAGACATCCCTTAGACAGCAGTAGACATCCCTATGGAGTTGGCTTTGAAGTCAATCACTTGCCACAAGAGTCTATTATTTATGACCTAGCTCATTAATAACCTCCTGTACATCATTAATGATATGTTCTATGTCTTACACATATACTGAATGTAGATCTTCTGTATAGATGGAGGATGGGCCCTCGGAAACATCTTCTCTGTTTGGCCCCAGAAACCGAAGCCTGAAGCTGCAATCATCCAAGGCTCTTGTTTGCTGAAAGCCTTAAAGCAGCTCCTCCAGAAAGCTCACCCTGATGGTTTTCTACCCAAATCTTCTCCAGGGTAAACACACAAGGGTTACTTGGTTGAAAAGGAACAGCCAGTAATTCAGGTCAGGAAATAGTCTGTGCTCTTAAATATGTAATTATCATGGAAATACAATTAGCAGACATGATTAAGTGGAATGCTCAATGTTCTTCTCTGCATCCAGTCCAGCTGCTTCCCAGACTGAGCGCCGGTGGTCCCAACACAGCCTGATTATCCAGATATTCTATGTCTATCTGTAATCAGCTCAGTCCAATGAAAGGAGATATATGTATATACACACAGTAGATTAGATAGATAGATAGATATGAGATAGATAGATAGATAGATAGATAGATAGATAGATAGATATGAGATAGATAGATAGATAGATAGATAGATAGATAGATATGAGATAGATAGATATGACATAGATGGATAGATAGATAGATAGATAGATATTAGATAGATAGATAGATAGATATGAGATAGATAGATAGATATATAGATAGATAGATAGATAGATAGATAGATAGATAGATAGATAGATATGAGATAGATAGATAGATAGATAGATAGGAGATAGATAGATAGATAGATAGATAGATAGATAGATAGATATGAGATAGATAGATAGATATGAGATAGATAGATATGACATAGATGGATCGATAGATAGATAGATAGATACATAGATAGATAAGAGAAAGAGTGATTTAATGTATTTTTTATTTAGATAAATAATATTTAGATCAATAAACAGATAATTGATAGATCTGAAATAGAAAGATTGACTATAGATAGATAGATATAATTTAGATCGACCAATCAGATAGATAGATACAGACAGAAAAATGGACATATAGATAGATACGAGATAGATGGATGGATAGACAAATAATTGATAGATACAAAATAGAAATATTGATTTTATTTATTTAGCTAGAGACAGATTGATAGATATTTATTATACTCATACATCACTGACATATTCCGCAGCGCTTTACAGACATTAGCATCAACCTGTCCCCAATGGGACTCACAATCAGTATGTCTTTGGAGTGTTGGAGGAAATCGGAGAAAACCCACACAAACACAGGGAGAACATAGATAGATAGATAGATAGATAGATAGATAGATAGATAGATAGATAATACTACAAATATGTAGAATACAAATATATACAATTTTTTCTGTAACCATAGAGACACATGAATTTGCACAGGGGCTGTATACCAACATGTTTTTAATCACGATAATTTACAAATGTTCCCAGGACTCGATGCATATTTTATTACATATGGCATGGTCAGAAATTAAGGAATCTTGCTTCAGGTCAGCGGCAAACTACAGACAAAAAGTTAAGCTCAGAAAATGTATATTCTAATGAAAGGACTGCAACTGGTTTTCTGAGAAATTTTCACCGCAGTTCTGGGAAAAGCTGGTTGGCAGAGGACAACAGCCAATTTTTTTTTTCCCTTGGAATATTTGCCACTCAAAACCCAAACTCCTTCTTGAAGTTTCAATCCACTGGTAGTAAATGGTAAAACATGATAATTATACCTTCTCCGCTGTGCCTGGGCCTTACTTTGCCAAAACCAGAATTCCGAGGCTTCTTATCTAAGCATAATAGCATTCAGACTGGTGCCTCACATGGAGACCGGAGACCGGGCAACACAACAGCTCAAAGACGTATCCATAACACGTGCTACCCAAACATTCAGCTTTAATCCTAAAAAATTATTCTTACAAAATCAGGCCTTAAAGGGATTGTCCCACAAAAAATATTCTACAGTTTTCAAACCAGCACCTGGATCTGAATACTTTTGTAATTGCATGCTATTAAAAATTGTGTATAGCCACTGAGTTATTCAGTAAAGTGTATCTGAATAGGGCCACTTAATTTCTTATTTCTTTGACCTGCTCACTGAGATGGCCGCACATGCTCAGTTTCATCTTTAAACTGCCTCCTGAGCTGTGATAGGGAGAGCATGGACACGCCTCCTGAGCTGTGATAGGGAGAGCTGAGACACGCCTCCTGAGCTGTGATAGGGAGAGCTGAGACACGCCTCCTGAGCTGTGATAGGTAGAGCTGAGACACGCCTCCTGAGCTGTGATAGGGAGAGCTGAGACACACCCCCTGAGCTGTGATAGGGAGAGCTGAGACACGCCCTTTTAGCTGTAGCATAAAAGACACTCCCCTTAAGCTCATTATTCATGAGATAACCCATTTAATCAAGGTAAAGCCAGGGACATATCAGGAAAGGATAGATATCAAGGAATCTATTCCAATCAGAAGGTTGAGATCTGCCTTATGGGAAGAGGATCAGAAGCTGCCTTCTCATTAAAGGGAATGTATCATGACAAAATCCAAAAATATTTGGCCATACATAACAGACCAACGTTTTCTCTTCTCTGCATCTGGAACAGAATATATATTTCATTTCTCCCTGGAGAGAGCCATAACTTTTTTATTTTTACCATTCACAAAGACATGTGAGGGCTTGTTTTTTGAAGGATAGGTTGTACTTTCTAATGGTACCATTTAATATTGCATATGATATAGTGGGAAACTAAAAATTCCAAATGAGATGAAATTGGGAAAAAAGGCAATTCTTCCATAGTTTTATGGGTTTCTTTTTTAAGGCAGTCCCTATGCAGTAAAGCTGACCTGTTCCCTTTATCTTCCCGGTCAGTATGATTAGAGTGATACCACATTTGTATCATTTTTATTGTGTTGTAATAGTTACAAAAATAAAAAAAATAAAAAAAACTTTGAAAAAAAACCCTGATTTTTGCTTTGCATTGCAATATTCTGACCCCCATAATTTTTTTTATATTTACGTATACGGAGCTTTGTGAGGGCTCAATTTTTCTGGGGTGATCTTTAATTTGTGGTGATACCATTTTGGAGTGTGTATGCTTTTTTGATCACTTTTTCTTCAATTTTTTTGGTGGGAGGTAAAGCATCAAAAAAGGTGAATCAGCCATTTTGATTTTTTTTTCTGTTACGGCGTTCACCATACAGGATTAATAAGTTTATGTTTTAATAGTTTAGGCGTTTTGGGATGCGGTGGTGCATATGATCTTTATCTTTTTATTGTTTGTTTAGTTTTTTTATTATGGGGAAAGGGAGGGTGATTTGAATTGTTTTATTTTTTTTAATTATTTAAAAAAAAAACTTTTTTTTTTAACTTTTTAGGTCCTCATAGGGGACTTTAACAAGCAGTTGTTTGATTGCTTGTCTCATAGACGTTACCACTGCAGCCTATGGGAGCTGCACTATGTTGTTATGGAGCCCTTCCACCCTCCAGGCCTTCATAGGAAATACTGTTGTGGTAGCTTCAGATCCTTCAGAGGGATCAAAACAATTACAAGTAACAAACAGCTCAGCTAATTGCCACTTAGGGGAATTTTTCGAGCCCCGATAGCACAGTCCTCCAAGGAAAAGCCACCTCAGATGCTGTGGTAACAACTGACCACGGCATCTGAGGGGATAAATGCCTGCGATCAGTGCTATCGCCGATCGCAGACATTAGCTCTGAGTGTCTGCTATGTGAAACAACAGAATCCCGGAGGCTATGTCGCCTGCTGCGCTCTCTGCAACTTGTACATGTACAGTGAAGGTTGGGAAGGGCTTAAATCCCATTTACACAAGATATTCCCTTAAATGCAGATTTCTTACATTTTTTTTTTAACCCGGCTCAGATTGGTGTAAAATAATACAATGAGGAAGACTCGCCTTACCGCTCTCCTCCACTGTCATTCTGAATCTTGCTGGGACCCTACTGGTCTCCACTTCCTGGTCCCTTCTCGATACAATAAACGCCTGCTCAGCCAATCAATGCATGACACGAAAATCTATCGTAGAACTATACCACTAAAAAACTGCAAAGCACCCATATAAGTAATCGTCAGAACATTTCCTAAAAAGTAGCACAATAGCTGGACTTAACCCTTCTGGCCCAGGTGAATACGACACTGAGTATTTTCTATGGAACGTCCCTTTAAATTAAGCCTCACACTCGGTTTTTGATGGTTATAAAAAAGGAACTTTGTGTTGTCACCGCTGATTAAAATATCAGTTACATTTACTGGATGTCACAAGTGTGAAAAAGAGGAAATCCTGCATTCTTTTCTCTTTCAGAACTCCACAGAAGTTCATCAGAAGTTCAACGCTCCACTCCAAAACTTCTCTAAAATTTCATAGCCCTCCTCCATGAAAAATACTCTACAATTTTCAAACAAGCGACCCGAATACTTTTGTATGCATGTTATTTTGCATGTAATTAAAAATTGTCTCTTAGCCACTATTCTATTAAAAAAAATCTATCTGTAAAGTGTTACCTCCTATCTGTTCTTTTCCTTAATTCTCTGTTCACCTCACTGAAGTGGTCGCACAACCCAACAAGTCTGCAAGGTTGGCAGGGATGTCAGTTCAGGGAGAGCACTGCTGCTTCCTCTACCAGTCAGGGGAATGTCAGCTCCAGTAAGCAGGGGACAAGGAGAGCAGGGCAGGCCAGACAGGAGCTGGTAGTGGGAGACTCAATTATTAGAGGTACAGAGAGGGCGATCTGTCACAAAGACCGGGATCATCGAACAGTGTGTCCTCCTGGCAGTCGAGTTTAACACATCACAGATCGGGTTGTAGTGTACTGTACTACAGAGGACAGTATACTGCATATATATTACAGAGGACAGTACACTGTATATATACTACAGAGTACAGTATACTGTATATATATTACAGAGGACAGTACACTGTATATATACTACAGAGTACAGTATACTGTATATATACTACAGAGGACAGTACACTGTATATATACTACAGAGTACAGTATACTGTATATATATTACAGAGGACAGTACACTGTATATATACTACATAGTACAGTACACTGTATATATACTACATAGTACAGTATACTGTATATATACTACAGAGGACAGTACACTGTATATATACTACAGAGTACAGTATACTGTATATATATTACAGAGGACAGTACACTCTATATATACTAAAGTGTACAGTATACTGCATATATACAATACAGAGGACAGTATTCTTTATATATAGTACAGAGGACAGTATACTGTATATATATACTACAGAGGAGAGTAGACTGTATAAATACAATACAGAGGACAGTATATTGTATATATACTACAGAGGACAATATTCTGGATATATATATACTACAGAGGACAGTATACTGTATATATACTACAGAGGACAGTATACTATATATATATATATTTATTACAGAGGACAGTATACTGAATATATATATATATATATATATATATATATATATTACAGAGTACAGTACACTGGATATATATATTACAGCTGACCGTATACTGAATATATATACTACAGAGGACAGTGGAGTGGATAGTATACTGTGTATATATATATATATATACTACAGAGGGCAGTATACTTTATATATACTGCAGAGGACATTATACTGTATATATACACTACAGAGGACAGTATACTGTATATATACTACAGAGGACAGTATACTGTATATATACTACAGAGGGCAGTATACTGTATATATACTACAGAGGACATTATACTGTATATATACTACAGAGGACATTATACTGTATATATACTACAGAGGACAGTATACTGTATATATACTACTGAGGGCAGTATACTGTATATATATACTACAGAGGACATTATACTGTATATATACACTACAGAGGACAGTATACTGTATATATACTACAGAGGACAGTATACTGTATATATACTACAGAGGGCAGTATACTGTATATATACTACAGAGGACATTATACTGTATATATACTACAGAGGACATTATACTGTATATATACTACAGAGGTCAGTATACAGTATATATACTACAGGGGACAGTATACTGTATATATATACGACAAAGGAGAGTAGACTGTATATAATATATAATATATATATCATACACAGTATACTATATATATATATACTATAGAGGACAGTATACTGTATATATATATATACTACAGAGGACAGTATACTGTATATATATATATATATATATATATATATATATTTCGTGTAACCCCCTTAAGAAGTAGAGAAATGTACAGCGTACTTTGAGGATTGGTGAGACGAACATGGGAAGCAGACGTCGCTGGTGGGATTGAGGGATTTTTTTTTTCTATTAATTGAAGCAAGGCCTGGTGAAGATGAAGCAGGACAGACAAGAATTTGCTGGGTCGATTTTCTTGCCAAGCGCGGTCCCATCATGTCTTCTCAGACTTCGCATCTGAATTCGTTTAGACCATGTTTTATTTAACGAGGCTGCTCTTAAGAAAGCGCCAATTACGCGGCGTTTGGCTCCAGCACCGGGAAGAAAATGAACAGTATTCATGTAATAAGCTGGATTAACTGCGGCCGCCACTCTCCTCACGCCCTCGAAAAAAAATCCTCTCTCTCCCCCGATGCTCTGTGGGGAACGCTCTGCAGAATGAAATCCAACACGGATCCAACCACCCAGACATCGGCAGACTGAGGTCACAGAGGAATATCAGAAGATGACTTAGAGGAGCATAAAAGGGGTTCTGCAGGGTTAAAAAACTTGTCCGAACCAGAGTAGGGGTTTTCCCCCACAAACAGCGCCACCCTTGTCCGTGGACTGTGTCTAGTATTGCAGCTCATTTCCATTCACTTTAAAGGGGTTCTCTAGGACAGAGGTCAGCAACCTTCAGCACGCCAACTGTTGTGAAACTACAATTCCCAGCATGCTCCATTCATTTCTATGACAGTTCTTAGAAGAGCAGAACCAGTATGCATGTTGGGAGTTGTAGTTTTACAACAGCTGGAGTGCCGGAAGTAGCCTACCCCTGCTCTAGGATTTTAAAATTGATGGCCTAACCCCAGCGCAGATCTGTACCAATTTGGATTTCGCGCAGATTTCGGAACAAACTGCATTCCAAAATCCATGTGAAAATTCCGTGGTGTGAACATACCCTTAGGAACCAGATCATTGCTGGGCAATCTAATGAGTTTATTAAAGTGGTTCCCCTGGCTTTTAATATTGATGACCTAACCTCAGGATAGGTCATCAATATCAGATCTGCGGGGACCGACACCCGGCATCCCCGCCGATCAGCTGTTTGAAGAGGAGGCGCGTGCCGTATCAGCGCTGCCTCCTCTTCACTGTTTACATACTGGCCGTAACGGGGGTAGTGGTGAGTAGGTGTAATTACACCTCACCGCCCCATTTATTTCTATGAGAAGAATCGCTTCCATAGACTTGTATCAATATATATAACTCGGAAAACTCCTTTAAGGGCTCATGCACACAAACGTATTTTCTTTCCATGTTCATTCCGTTTTTTTTGTGGACCGTATGCGGAACCATTCATTTCAATGGGTCTGCAAAAAAAAAAACGGAAGTTACTCCGTGTGCATTCCGTTTCCGTATGTCCGTATTTCTGTTCCGCAAAAAAAAGAACATGTCCTATTACCGTCTGTATTATGTATAAGGATAGGACTGTTCTATTAGGGCCCAGCTGTTCCGTTCCACAAAATACGGAATGCACACGAACGTCATTCGTATTTTTTGTGGATCCGTTTTTTGCAGACCGCAAAATACATACGGTCATGTGCATGAGGCCTAAAATGAATGGGTACGTGTACTGTCTGTGGAGAACACTGACGTGTGAATGAGGCTTTATCTGGATCCAGCATACTCGTATGGCATTAGGATCCGACCGCTTCCCTGCATGAATGCCGGGTTTTGTCCGGACATAAAATGTTGCATGCATTGGTTTTTGTTCTGCCAAAAGCCGGAATTTTGCCAGAAAGCAGTCGGATGCCATTATAATCTATGGGGTCCGGCAATGTGAGGCACTATCGGGCTATGTTGGATCCAGAGATCTAGAGTTCTCTGCCGCAGACATGAACCTACCCTCGCTTGTACCACTTCAGTCGCCTCTATTTCCTTATAGTTTGTAAGCTCTTGCGAGCAGGAGTTAACAAATACAGCACAATCAGAGTCTAGAACTACAACTCCCAGCAGCTTCCGCTGGATTAGAACTGAGAGGGCTAAAGGAGAACTGAATTTGCTCTCCTCTGGATGGAGCGGATCCGGCTTCCTATTTGTTCAGCCTGCAAATAGCTCAGCAAATCAGCGGCAGCCTCGGCCCGGCCATTCATAAAAGCCAGCATGGCACACGGCTAGTTATGTGAGGAGGAAGTAGGACAAAGGCTCGTGTTATCAGCCAGCCATCAAAGCTTCATTGAGACATTCTTGCACGGTTAACCCCTTCCCCGACAGATAGCCTTTAACCATTGCACTGGAATAGCCCTATCAGCTGCAACCTCCTGCGGCAGCCTTATTGCAACCGCGATAGAACACCCCCTAATAATCCTCTTTTTCCCCCCTTATCATGATCTAAGTGCTCATGTACACGACCGTATGTATTTTGCAGTCAGCAAAAAACGGATCTGTTAAAAAATACGGATGACGTCGGTGTGCATTCTGTATTTTGAGGAACGGAACAGCTGGCCCCTAATAGAACAATCCTATCCTTCTCCGTATTTTTTTGCGGAACGGAAATACGGACATACGGGAACGGAATGCACACGGAGTAACTTAATTTTTTTTGCGGAGCCCATTGAAATGAATGGTTCCACATACAGTCCGCAAAAAAAACAGACACGGAAAGAAAATACGTTCGTGTGCATTAGCCCTAAGTCATAGGCTTCCACTTCATTATGCATTATTAAAAATGGACTTTCTTGGGGCGATCGCCTGACGCCGATTGTCCGTCCTGCCGCTGACGATCAACGCAAAGACATTATTTACAGTTGAGACTAAATTCTTGAGTTAGAACGTCTCTGGATCTTCTTGCAATAAAGGAATCCAAAAGCATCTTATCAGGTTAAACTGGTTTGAAGCACAATCCTCTGTGTTTTTTTATGTTTTTGAAATACAAGGAATAAAACTTTTTTTTTTTTTTTGGGGGGGGGGGAGAATTTATGACCATACAGTTTTTACAGTTTCTATGGGTCTGTGTACATGAGCATTTTTTTCACGCATCAGTTCACCGTTGCGTGAAAATCGCAGCATGTTCTATATTCTACGTTTTTCATGCAGCCCTGGCCCCATAGAAGTGAATGGGGCTTCAGTGAAAAACGCATTGTATCCTGAAGCAAGTGCGGATGTAATGCGTTTTTCACTGATGGTTGCTAAGAAATGTTGTTTGTAAACCTTCAGTTTTTTATCACGCGCGTGAAAAACGCATCAAAACGCATTGCTGCCGCGCGGAAAAAAAACAAGCGCAATCGTAGAGAAAACTGACTGAACTTGCTTGCAAAATGGTGCGAGTTTCACTGAATGCATCCGGACCTAATCCGTCACGCTCGTGTGAAAGAGGCCTAAGGCCTGGGCTACACTGCATGTCTGTTTTCTTCTAAAAACAGCACCACCCCTGTCCATGGGTTGTGTCTGGTATTGCAGCTTGGCTTTATTGGATTCAAAGGGGCAGAGAGATGCAAAACTGCAAAAGAAGAAGGAAGATGGGGGAGGGTGTTGTTTGTGGAAGAAAGTAGCTATGGTTTTTAATTCTGGACAACCCCTTTAACTACTGAGTGGACCAAGTGACACCACTGCATGCGACCTAATGTTTTCCTTTTGGTCTGCAGCTTTGACTTGACCTGTACAGATACAATAAGTATCACACAGAGTAGCCCTAAAGATGGGTGTAGCTATAGGGGGTGCAGAGGTAGCGGTCACTAACCCCAAAGACTCCCCTCTGCCACATAAGAAGACACCAGTATTATAGAAAGCACATGGTAGGTGGGGGCCCCTGTTACAGATTTTGCACTGAAGACCTGGAGCTTCAAGTTATGCCACAAAAGCACATAAAAAGAAGAGGAAGAAAAAAAAAACCTAAAATATATTTTATTTTTCATTGTTCTCAAGAGCTCTGCTTGCTGTCAGGGTATGACAACATCTTGTCTATATTGTGTCACAGATGATAATTTGCAACAGTTGTATTTAGGCTATACAATCATATTTACATCACAGATCTCTCTCCTCCTCTGATACATTGTATCAGTTTGGCCTCTTTCATACGGTCAGTATTTGGTCAGTAGTTTTGCATCAGTATTTGTGCCAAAACTATGAGCGGGTCCAAAAGACAGAAGAGGCACAAATATTTCTATGATACCTTTTCTCTGTAGGTTCCACTTCTGGTTTTGGCTTACAAATACTGATGCAAGATACTGACTGTATGAAAGAGGCCTTTAGGTGACATATATCAGTGCCCGTGCTGTGGACCGCAATTTGTGGTCTACTACCCACGGGCACTGACATTGGGGCCGCCGCATGCGGATGGCGTACCCATTCATTTGAATCCCACGGTCTGCACCGCAAGAAAGTAGTGCTCGCGCTACCTTTTTGCGGTACAGAGGCACGGCCAGAAACACCACGGAAGCACACCGTAGTGCTTCCGTGGTGTTCCAGTCCGTGCCTCTGCTCTGCATCTCCCGGAAGTGAATGGGTCCGCGATCCGTGATGCTGGGTGCACACGGCCGGTTCCCGTGTATTGCAGACCCGCCGTATGCGGGCCACAATAGGGGCACGGGCCGGCACCGGTCGTGTGCAGGAACCCTAAGGCAGGGATCAGCAACCTTCGGCACTCCAGCTGCTGTGAAACTACAACTCCCAGCATGCACACTTACTCAGCTGTTATTGTAACTCCCATAGAAGTGAAAGGAGGATTCTGGGAGCTGTAGTTTCCGAACAACTGGAGTTTCAGAGGTTGCTCATCCCTGGGCTAAGAGCTCATGTACATGACCATTGGCTGCATTTTGCAGAACACAATGGCTGACCCCTAATAGAACAGTCCTGTGCTTGTTGGTAATGCAGGCAATAATAGGACTTGTTCTATTTTTTTTTTTGCGGAACTGACGTGCAGACATACGGAAATGCACACAGAGTCATTGCCATTTTTTTGCAGCCCATTGATGTGAATGGTTCCGCATACAGGCTGCAAAAAAACTGGAACAGACACGAAAAAAATAAGTTTGTGTGGTGGAGCCCTAATGCTAATCTACAGTGGGCTGCTTAGGAGGGATTGTAGCAAACCCTCAGCTGTGAATATTATTAGGTTTGTAGTAGTGTTGAGCGAGCACCTCTGTGCTCGTATGCTCGGGTGCTCTGGCCGAGCACTAGGGGTTGCTCGAGTGCTCGGCCGAGCACCCAAGCATAATGTTAGTCAATGGGACTAAACCAGGCTCAGAAGAGTGGAGGGTGTCTGGTTAATAGAAAAAGGTCAAAATCGCGACGTCTCCTCGTTTACTCCTTTCACTCTTAAAAGTATGCTAATTAACTGAATTTGTACGCATTAGCAAACAAATCCGTACGCATTAGTGAAAAACAAACTAAAAACAAAACTCACCGCCCCCCCTACATTAGTCTGTTGGAGTTTCCAGCCTGTGGACAGTAAATGTTCTCATTCTCTGCCAGAAAGCGGAGATCTTGAAAATGGAGAAAAATTTAAGCACTAAGTGGGTCATTTACCAACTCATATATGCCAGTTTTCTGGCATATATTGTCGCAGATTGCACAATCTGCCTCTTTTCCCCATTAATGGCAGGTCTAAAAAGGGGGCGTGGTGGGAGCGGGGAAGGGGGTGTGCCCGCAGGGGGCGTGACATTCATCATACTCTACACCTGTTTTAGGTGTAAAAAATGGTCTAAATTTACATCAGCAAGAAAGCTGGTGTACATTTAGGCTACTTTCACATCTACGTTTTCCTTTCCAGAATTGAAATCCGAAGGAAAACGCTTCTGGCATTTTAGACACCGGTCTTAATAAATGACCCCCTAAGTATATTAGAAAGTTAAATATTGAACTTGAGCTGGACATCAATATGTGATAACTGGTGGTCAACGACTGATCTGCACATTATTTTATGGGTAAAAAGCTGGAGTTCTGAGTGTACGTAAATGGGTGTATGAGGTGTCACATGCTGTACACACTGGATGATTTGCAATTCTTTTGCTATTTCTATGTTGGCCACTAGGGGCAGTGTTTTGCTGGGACTGTATACGAATACAGTATGAGCAGTGTGATTACACGTGCGAAAAAAACTTGGCCACATATTAAGGCTGGGTTCACAAGTGACTGAACATCCAGCAAAAAAAAAATGCACAAAAACATGCAACAAAACCGCGAATATTACATGAGGTTTTTGCTGCGGAAAAGGCAGCAGATTTCACCCTTTCCATTGTGCAGAGTTATGCTGTCCGCAAAAATCGGGATGCGTTTTTTTGCAGACAGTTCAGCATGTCCGCAAAAAAAAAAAAAAAAAACAGATTGCATTCTGCAATTTTGCAGACCCATAGACTTCAATGGGGCCATGTCCTGATTTTCATAGCTTAAGTTTAGGACAAGTTTTATTTGTTTTGCGGAGCTGCAGAATGGAAGAAAAGTGAATGGGTCTGCATTAGAGTTGAGCGAACGTGCTTGTAACGAGCACTGTACTGCTCTGATCCTCTGCGCTTGAATGGCCGCAGCCATCCGGATCCGTCCTCCTCACCCGACGATCCGGATGCCTGCGGCCATTCAAGCACAGGGGATCCGAGCAGTACAGTGCTCGTTACAAGCACGTTCGCTCAACTCTAGTCTGCATCTAATCCGCAAACAAAGGATCAGCATTTTTGCGGACAGCATACAGCTGTCTGAATAAGCCCTTATTTGCAGAAAATCCAGATGAAATCCTCACGAAAACGGCACTATTTATCATGCTTTTGTGTGTTTTTATGCATTTTTAGGTGCGGATTTTAATGCAGAGTTTCCGCAGATCTCACCCTTGCATTGAAAAAAGGTTAAATCCGCACAAACAAAACGCAACAACAAATGACATGATGCAGATTTCTAAAACCTGCAAAGCAGGTCAATGTCCACACCCCAGAAAAAAGCAAAGGGATTTGTCGAATCTCATAAACTTTAATGGTACTGTATTACGCTGCGTTTTTCTCCGCATGAAAATCCGCTTCTTGTGCCTACATGCCAATTGTTACTGCTAGGGATGAGCGAATCGACTTCGGCTGCTTCATCCGAAGTCGATAAGCATAAAACTTTGTTGTAAGGCTTCATTCGCACGACCGTATTTTGTTTCCGCGTCCGTTCCGGTTTTTTTGCGGATAGGATGCGGAACCATTCATTTCAATGGGTCCGCAAAAAATACGGAAGGTACTCCGTGTGCATTCCGTTTCCGTATGTCCGTATTTCCGTTCCGCAAAAAAGATACAACATGTCCTATTCTTGTCCGTTTTGCTGACAAGCATAGGCATTGTTACAATGGATCCCCCAAAAAAAGCGGAAAAACGGATGCCGTACGGAAAGTCATGCGTTTTTTGGCGAATCCGCAATTTGCGGACCGCAAAACACATACGGTCGTGTGAATGAAGCCTTATACTGTACGGAACGATCAATCTGTACAGTATTACATTGTATTGGCTCCGATAGGCCGAAGTTATTACTTTGCGAAGTCTGTTTTTGTGGGCCGTAAAATCCATACGTTCGTGAGCATGAGCCCTAAGACTGTCATTTTAGACGCCGGTCTTAATAAAGCCCTAAGCTGGCGGTGGATCCGCCGGAGTGATGAAGTGCCGCAGGCCCCTTTGCAATGCATAGGGCAACTACGGCCTCAGAATTTGCAGTAGATTTTGCAGCGGATTTGTTGCACATTTACTACGTCCTTTGGGAAACCTCAGGCGTTAGTGTCCGGGTCCGCCGGCTACCCTCCACCACTGCTACATATCAGGTCGGGTAATCTAGAATTGGGAGATATGTCTATTTTCCTCTCATCCATGCTCCAGTCGCGCACAGCGGCCGTGGTGTTAATATAGTGTGTATACAGCCTTCTGCAGACATGAGTGGAATTTCCCTCGCCGTCTGCAGAGTGTAATAAACAGACATCTCCTGTATTAACATGCCCTTATGTAGTAAATCCACAATAGGCCGGTGATGTGCTACATTTCTTCAGAAAATGACAAATCAAACAGTTTGAAAAGCTTTAGGCGCTCTGGAATGTCTTCTGATGGGATTGTTTAGCCAGGTTGGGGGGAGAGGTAATGAATTTAAGAAGGCGTAAAATATTCAGGATGACTTGGGGTGAAAGTCTCTATTTTTAGAGGTACAAAAAAAAAATGAATGAAATGAATGTTATGTCATCCCCTAGGCTACGGGCTGGAATGATCTGTATTTCTTCAATGCATCTAAAAGGTAAAATGAAGCAACTTTGCAAACAGCCTTGATTATAAAGATCTTACTGTATGGTGCATAGAGCTCTATGTGTAACCATGGTTACAGACTACAAGTCCTGTGTAGTCGGATCCTGCAGTTATACTTACTTTCCATCCGTCCCCTTGTTCTTTATGCAAACATGCCATAAACCGCACATCCACAAAACACAGGCACTGGCCGCCCTCATTGCGATGCGGATCCATTGACTTCAATGAGTTGGTGATCCGCTAGATGCGGCAACAGATAGGACATAGTCTATTTTTTTGCATCACGGGGGCACAGACTGAAAAGCATATGGAATCCCTTCTGTGTGTTTCCATATGCTTCTGGGTCCGTGCCTCCGCAATGCCCTATCTTGCAGATCGCCGACCCATTGAAGTCAATGGGTTCACACCGTGATGCGGGATGTACATAGCCAATGCAGATCCGTAGTTTGCAGTTTTTAAAGTGGGCATGGCTGCACCCTAACCTACCAAAGGTAAGTAAGCAAGACGCGGGGGACACGTGGAAAGTAGTATGACTGCAGGATCAGACTGTAAACATGTCTGTAACCATGGAGACACATAGATCTCCATAGTGCATCTTCTTACATAGGGTTTGAGTGACCTGGGTTAGATTATGGCCATCGTGTCAATGTCGCGATGTGACCGTGCAGGCCCTAAAGAGGACCGCACTGTTTAGTCTGCATTGTTAATGGGCCGCGCAGTATTGTGGGTGCCGCATGGCCATGAACAATGTAGGCCGACCAAAACAGTGTGGCTGTGGACTATACGGCTGCGCCGTACCCGACCACGACGTGGCCACGTCTCATGTACAACATGACCATGCCTTGTGGTCGTATCCTTAGGTCCCTCATGTACAACTTGAATCTCAGGGGGCCCAATGCATAATTTGCAACACGTATCTCGTATCATTTGTAATACTGATGCCTTATTACATGACAGAGGGGCCTTTGGCCTCCTCGGGCACCAGGGCCTGAGTGCAATTGCCATTTCTGTACCCTATGCTCCTGTCAAATCTCAAATATTTTAGGGATTTTTAACTTAAGGAAAGGATTTTGCAAATTTAAGACCCAGATCTTGGTCAAGACGAAGACTGTCTCCTGCATTGAAGGACCCAACATGTATTTAGAAGGGCACCATGCAATGCCTCATTTAACCTGTTGTGGCGCTGCAGGCAAAGTGAGCACATGCACTAAATTCCCTCTTTGATCAGTGTTCTCCATCCTGTAGATCTCTCACTGTTGGTAATGCTGGGAGGTGTAGTTGTTAGAGATGAGCGAACGTGCTCGTAACGAGCACTGTACCGCTCGGCTCCCCTGCGCTCGCATGAGGTGAGGGTGAGGAGGACGGGAGCAGCTGCCTGCGCCCATGCGAGCGCAGGGGAGCCGAGCAGTACAGTGCTCGTTACGAGCACGTTCGCTCATGTTGTCCATCGGCCAAAGGTTGGAGACCACTGCCTTCCAGCCCTTCTACTCCATCCTTGTACTTTATCACATCCGTGCCCTGACAGAGCCCTTCTGTCTCCTGAAATGGTAAATATTTCTCACAGTGACGTCAGTCACTTTTACTACCAGGTATCCAGGCAGGTTAGACGAGAAAGATTACTGATTGACCCCCTCGACCAACCCAGTTATGACATGTTGTCTAAATCTGACCCATAGAACGAGTTCAGCAAGTGACGATGGGAGGCAGATCCCCGCGATATGAGCGAGCGACCAGTCACTGAATGCAATAACTGGTTTTCTGCTCTGTAACCAGGGGTGGACTGGGAACTTAAAGTGGCCCTGGAAAAAATACTAAAAGTGGCCCTGTTTTGTAGTCAGGTCCAAATTGATGCAAGGCAGGGCCAGGAATACCATATTGTGGTATATTATACCGCCCCAACAGAGCCAAATACCACAGTCCATCACAAAATACTGCCAGCAGCACAGAATACATAACCCTAAACTCTGGATAGGCAATGAATATCTGATCGGCGGGGGGTCCAAGGCCCCACATCCCTGCTGTTTCAGCTCCGTCCATGGATGGAGCTGGTCTCATTGAATGGGAGCAGTACTGCAGTTACCAGCTCTGTCCACTACACAATGGGTGGAGCTGTGGAGTTCCAGCATTGACTCCTGGAGGTGGGATGGGGGGTTGCGGCGTGATGGAATAGTAAAGCAGAGGACAACCTCTTTAAAGGTATTGTAGAGCAGGGATGCCCGACCTGTAGCCCTCCAGCTGTTGCAAAACTACAATTCCCAGCATGCATGCACAGATTGCAACTATTAGGGCATGCTGGAAGTTTTGCAACAGCTGGAGGGCCGCAGGTTGAGCATCCCTGGTCTAGAGCTTAAAAAACGGCTGTTTTTTTTTTGTTTTTTTTTTGCAAAACGGCTCCTCAAGGCCCCAGTACCACATAAGAAGACAATGGTATTGCACTATATAAACATGCTTGTCGACTCCCCCAGAAAAAGGGGAGGCCCCGGAGAATCTCCCAGAACCAGCATGGAATGCTGCTTTCTCCCGGAAACACAGTATGATGCATCATTAGAAGCAGTCTCAGAGCCCAAATGTGTGTTCAGGGGGCTTGGCATTTAAAAAAGAGGAGTAGCAATGTCCTAAAATATTCCAGCACATACCACTGCCCCCATTTTTCTGCATGCCAATTGGCAAATTGAACCCATCCCCTCTCCTGACATGTCTGTTTTAGTAACTACTTGCATCCCCCATGCAATAACAATTCTAGAGCGTCTATTCTTATCACTCCATGTTGCGCCATTCCTCTACTATACCTGCTAGAAGTTTATGGATAAATTGCTAGCAGGCTGCATTGAAGGTCTGGGGGTTACCAGTTGAGGCAAGGTGTCCCTGCATAGTCTGACACGGGCAGCACTGACTGGATAGTGTCAGACTGTGCAGGGACACACCTCCAACTGGTAACGCCCGGCTGGACCTTCATTGTAGACTGCTAGCAGTTCACTTATAACTTCTAGCAGGAATAATAGAGGAATGGTGCAGCATAGAGTCATGAGAATAGAAGCTCCAGAATTAGTATTACATGGGGGATGCAAGTAGTTACTAAAACAGACATGTCAGGAGTGGCGACATGCCGGCTTTAAGTTACGCCTCCGCTCTTGAAGTCTGGACAAAAGCCTGAAGATCTGCAACGTGTGGCTGGGGCCCCTTCTCATGAGGATGGAGAAAGTGAAAGGAAGTCTGTGGAATGCTTGCTGCCCGCTGCAAGGTGGGACATCGTCCTAACAAAGGCTTCTGATGTAGCAGCACCCTGCAGGATTTCCTCCCTCGGACTCATCCCTGCTATAAGTAACCACAGGCGCTTCCTTCCACAACTGTCAACATCGCGCAGCTTCTCCGTACGACACAAATAACCCCCCAGGAATTACACCAAACTGGAGAACGTTCTAGAATCCTTCCCCTGGTGTCTATGCGTCGTCTTAAAGGGGTATTCCCATCTCAGACATTGATGGAATATCGCTAGGATATGCCATCAATGTCAGACTGGTGCAGGTCCCACCTCTCAGAGACTGGGGGCCCCTGAGGTGAAGAGACAGCAGCCATGGAGGTCCGGCCTCTCTCTGTTCACCGCTATGGGACGTCCGAAAATAGCCAAGCTCTCTTTGATTTGATTTGATGAACTCCCATAAAAGTGAATGGAGGGTGGCCGCACATACATGTTACGGTATCCGTCACTTCGAGGGCCCCGTTCCAGAGATAGTAGTGGGTCCCAGAGTTGTGACCCGCACGCAGGGGCGTAGCTATAGGGGGTGCAGAGGTAGCAGTCGCTACCGGGCCCAGGAGCCTGAGGGGGGCCAAAGACCCTTGTGCCACATAAGAAGACACTAGAAGTATAGAGTGCAGACTGGTCAAGTTACATCTTTGGCTAGAGGGAAGGGTCAAGAATAGTGTTGAGCGAGCATGCTCGGCCGAACTCGCTGTTCGGCCGAGCATGCCTACGCTCGGGTCTGCTCGGTGTTCGGCCGAACACCGAGTGTACTCGAGCTCAATGCACAAGTCTCTTCTCCGCACTGTAATGTTGATTTGTACGCTAATGAGTACGAATTTGTAAGCTAATGCGTATGCATTTTTTACGCTGATTCGTACGCATGTTATACACTAATTCGTACGCATTTTGTTCACTAATTCATACACATTTTGTATACTAATGCGTATGCATTTGTTTGCTAATGCGTACACATTGTGTGCTAATGCGTATAAATTCAGTTAATTAGCATAGTTTTAAGAGTGAAAGGAGTAAATGAGGAGAAGTCGCGATTCTGACCTTTTTCTATTAACCAGACACCCTCCCCTCTTCCGAGCGGGGGGTGCCTGGTTTAGTCCCATTGACTAACATTATGCTCAGGTGCTCGGCCGAGCACTCCAGCAACCCCTAGTGCTCGGCCAGAGCACCCGAGCATATGAGCACAGAGGTGCTCGCTCAACACTAGTCAAGAATTTGGCATGAAGGGGTTCCATTTAAATTTTTGCCTCAGGCAGCACGAAGGCTATGTGCTTCCCTGCCCCTGGCCACAAAGCACTGAGGGAAGGAGGGCCCATGATGAACTCTTGCAGCGGGACCCATGAGCCTTTAGCTACGCCCCTGTCCGCACCTATCTGACATTGATGACATATCCTAGCGATATTCCATCAGTGTCTGAGATTGGAATACCCTTTTAACTTTCTCAAAAGAAATGTTCAGTCTTGAAGTGGTTGCATCTGCCTCCAGGAACGCTCAGCTTTTATAAAGCTGCAGTTTGTTACAATGTATCCTTCTAAGTAAGATCAATCTGAAACAAAGTTGCTGTATTTGGCTCACACTGATACATTGTACAAGTCATCAGCTGAGACAGAGGGAATAAGCAGGGATAGCCTTTTTTGGCTCTGAATGGATATGAAAATAGCTTGATAGATTGACAGCAAGCAGAGATCTTGAAGGTGAAGAGGGAGCAACCCATCAAGCCTATAGTTATCAAAACCTGAAGTGAATTCAAAAAGTTGTATCTGTTTTTTATACCTTCTTTCCTTATATGGTCCATTGCTGATTCTGGCTTCCAAAACTGCATCAGGAAACCTGACCATGCGGTCGTACCCTAATGGATGTAAAGTGTATCGTCAGCATGTTGTGCACCCCATCTGTATACAAGAGGAATGAGCACTTAAAGAGGACCTCTCCTCGCTCCTGACATGCCTGTTTTAATAGCTTCATGCATTCCTCATGTACTAGACGTTATGAATGAATTGCTAGCAGTCTGCAGTAAGGGTACAGAGGGGAGGTAACCAGTTGGGGGTGTGTACCTGCACAGTCTGACAATGGCAGCACTGATTGGATAGAGTGAGTCTGTGTAGGGACATCCCCCCCAACTGGTTACCTCCCCTCTGTACCCTTACTGCAGACTGCTAGCAATTCATTCATAACTTCTAGTAGAAATAATAAAGGAATGGCACAACATAGAGCCATAAGAATAGATGTTCCAGAATTGTTATTACATGGGGAATGCATGAAGCTATTAAAACAGGCCTGTCAGGAGCGGGGAGAGGTCCTCTTTAAAGGGCATCTGTTAGCAGTTCTGTCCCTATGACACTGGCTGACCTGTTACATGTGCACTTGGCAGCTGAAGACATCTGTGTTGGTCCCATGTTCATATGTGCCCGCATTGCTGAGAAAAATGATGTTTTAATATATGCAAATGAGCCTCTAGGAGCAATTGGGGCGTTACCATTACACCTAGAGGCTCTGCTCTCTCTGCAGCTGCTGCACCCTCTGCACTTTGATTGCCAGGGCCAGGTTTGATGATGTTTACACTACCTGGCCCTGTCAATCAAAGTGTAGAGGGTGCAGATGGAGAGAAAGCAGAGCCTCCAGGTGTAATGGTAACGCCCCTGTTGCTCCTAGAGGCTCATTTGCATATAATAAAACATAATTTTTCTCAGCAATGCGGGCACATATGAACATGGGACCAACACAGATGTCTTCGGCTGCCACATACAAATGTAACAGGTCAGCCAGTGTCATAGGGACAAAACTGCTGACAGATGCCCTTTAACTAAGGACTCATACTGTCCCTGCACCTAGCAGCTATAACCAGTGGCCCCTTTACCAATACTATAAATGGGACATGGTCGAAGGAGGGTCCTGGGGTCTTGGAGCTTGGAGTTTTGGGCCCCCCTGGAAGCCTCGGTCTCCCGTCAGATACATGCGCTTTGACATTCACCACCATTAATGTGGAAATTCAGCCTCCGCACAGAAGTTGATTGGATGCCCAGCCATGAGTCACAATCTCCGGACGGTTCACAAGCTGCGAGACAGTTTCCTGCAGATAAGAGGAAAATGGCAGCGAAAAGTGACAGAAGCGAAGCGGCCTAGAGCGGAGATATCATTTCCTCTGATCCCCCTGACAGGCTAATTATCCATTCCAGTCATATTTTCAGCATCATCGGGGGATATCCTGATCGTAATAAACTTCCTGTCATCCCCCCGCTCTGGCACCGGCCGCGTGCTTTGTCTTAAGCTGCGTTTAATAGAGGTAAATACGTAGCGCGGAGGGTGATAATAAGACATGACACCTTGGGGGGGAAGGGTCAGCTAGAAGAGGTGTTAAAGGGTAGCTCCCGCTTTGGGGAACGTAAAATGTTTCGGGAATGTCATACATAGAATTTCAGTAATGAATATTTATTAAAGGGGTATTCCGATTAGATGAAGTTATGCCCAATTAGATCGGTGGGGGTCCAACCGCTGGGACTAGCGTAGCCCTATTAAGAATAAACGTGCACGCTCAAACTGCCGCTGCATTTATTTCAGGGGTACAGGGTCCATGTTCTCATGGTCAACTGCTGGGGCCCCCAACAATTTATTAGTTATCCCCTAGTCTTCAGATTGGGATAACTTTATCTTACCTGCCTCCCCTACCAGCTCCAAGGAACTTAAAGAGAATCTCTCCTGACATGTCTGTTTTAGTAGCTACTTGCATCCTCCTTGTCATAACAGTTCTAAAGCATCTTTTCCTATGACTCTATTATGTGCTCCTCTATTATTCCTGCTAGAAGTTATAAATTGCTAGCCGTTTGCAGTGAAGGTCCAGCGGGGTGTGTCTCTGCACAGTCTGACACTGGCAGCACTGATTGGTTAGTGTCACACTGTGCAAGGACACCTCCCCAACTGGTAACACCTAGCTGGACCTTTATTGCAAAATGCTAGCAATTCATTCATAGCTTCTAGCAGGAATAATTAAGACATGGCACATCATAAAGTCATAAGAATAGATTCTCCAAAATTGTTATTACATGGGGGATGCAAGTAGTTACTAAAACAGACATGTCAGGAGAGGTGTGGGGGGGGTCTTCTTTAAATTCCCTGTTGCTTCTGGGCCCCAATGCAAAATTTGTAACAATGTCCCCACATGCCATCTCTGATACTTCTTATGTGGCAGATAGGGGTATTAAGGGTATTGGGGCCCCTCCGGTATCAGGGTGTGGGTGCGACTTCAGTCTATACGCCCCCTAGTGTTTCATTTTCTCCATTTTCAGGTTTCTGGATCCCCTTCTGTCCTCAGATATCCATTTCCCAACTCATAATGATAGTTCTCAAATCCCAAGCGTCAGCGATTTACTTTTTTGGGGTGCCTCACACACCGCTGTTCCAAGTCTCCAGGTTTCCCAAAGTTTCGTAGTTTATTTTCTTAATTTTCCAATAGTCAATGCTCATTACCCGTCACCAAAAACCTGCCGCCATGTTGGACAGCCCATATGGAGCCTCCACATTTCTACAATGGGACTGGGTCCGCCGCTCTCTCAGATTCCCCAAGCACCAGTATACCTTTGCGTTGGGTTTTGTGTTTTCTAAAAAAGGAGTCCCCTATAGTCTTTGATTTCCAAAAGCTTGAGCCCTATGGACACATTTTTCACGCACGTGAAAAAAAAAACTGAAGATTTTTAAACAACCAACAATGCATCCGGATGCAATCCGTTTTTCACTGAAGCCCCATTCACTTCTATGGGACCAGGGCAGCGTGAAAAACGCAGAATATAGAACATGCTGCGATTCTCACGCAACGCAGAACTGATACATGAAAAAAACGTACCTGTGCACAGACCCATTGAAATGAATGGGTGAGGATTCAGTGCGGGTGCTGTGTGTTCACGTCACGCATTGCACCCATGTGGAAAACTCGCTCGTGTGAATGAGGCCTAAGTCCTCCATTGGGTTGGCGGATTTTTAAGCCGTAAACCTCTGCTTTCTTCAGATAACACTCTAGATATACATATTTGCACATTTTCGGGTAATTCCGTAACAATCAGGCTTTCTTCTCACCTGACAAACCCGTATGGCGGTGTCATTTATGTGCGATTAGATTTAAGCTTTTGTATTCATTCTGTGCAACTGAGAAAAGTTTCTGTAATCTCCATAATGCAACATAACAAAAAGATATATTATACAGCACTTACCAGTGAAACCAGTACCACGCCTTACGCTGGGTAAACACTTATCCCTCAGCCGGTGTGCGGTATACATTACAGCGGACCAGTCCCATACAGACACACAGCGTGGGCTGAGCACATTTATCATAGGTGGTGCAATTCCTTTATTCTGCCACCTGATATCCTTGCTAGACGGGCATCCAGGGCTGGCCTTAGGAGTGGGCGACTCGTGTATTCGTGCAGGGTGCCATTGCTAAAGCACCCGAGTTCTCTGACCGGCTTGATATTAAAGGGGATTTCCGGGATTTACTACTGATGACCTGTCCTCAGGATAGGTCATCAGTATCTGATCAGTGGGGGTCCGACACCCGGGACCCCTGCTGATCAGCTGTTTGAGAAGGGACCAGCACTCCCGTGAGCGTCGCAGCCTTCTCTTAACTCTTCCTAGGCCAGTGACGTCACGTTCATCGGTCACGTGGCCTGGGAGCGGCTCAGCCCCATTCAAGTGAATGGGGCTAAGCGCAATACCAAGCAGAGCCACTATGCAATGTACGGCGCTCTGCTTGGTGAGCGGGGAGAAGGCAGCAACACTCACAGGAGCGCTGGTCCCTTCTCAAACAGCTGATCGGTCCTGGGTGTCGGACCTCCACCAATCAGATACTGATGGATAGGTCATCAGTAGTAAAATCCTGGAAAACCCATTTAACTGTATAGCAGTATTATTTAGTAGTCACTGTATTGCACTGCTTTTTGTTGGCTTCAGGTATGGCACTATAATTTTGGTATGAATCAAGCACTGCATGATCAATAGGCACTGTACACTATACCAGTTTTGCACCATATTGTGGTGATGGCTGTAATAAAGTTCAACATGTTTAACACATGGCACTGTTATTTAAAGGGGATGTCTAGGATTTAGATAGCTGACACCCAACACCCTCACTAATCAGCCGTTTCAGGCAGCCACCGATGCTGGAAACCATACAGTGAATGAAGCTGAAAGCAGACAGCGCCATATATAGTGTAGTGGACGTTCCCGGGTACTGCAGCTTAGCTCCCATTTAAGTGAATGGGAGCTGAGCTGTGGTACGCTTGTGTCATAGCGTTCTGTAGACGATATAGTTTCTTGCCCCAATATCAGCTGTTTTCAGTGCTAGAAACTATATAGTTACAGAAGACTATGTCCACTGTATAGTTTCCAGTGGCCATCTAGGAACTTAAAGTGGCTCGGGAAAAAATACTTAAAGTGGTTCCATTTTGTAGTCAGGTCCAAATTGATGAAAGGCAGAGCCAGTAATACTATATTGTGGCACATTATACCGCCCCAACAAAGCCAAATACCACAGTCCATCACATAATACTGCCAGCAGCACAAAATACATCCCCAAAAACTTCCACTGGTCAGCCATGAGGAGGGCCTCCTGGGCATCGGCCCATCTGGAAATTTCCCTGTAAGGTCTATGGCCAATCCGCCCCTGGTAGTTTCTGGGGCAGGCGTACTGCAGCTGAGCTCTTATTCACTTTATTGCGAGCTAAGTTGCAGTACCCTGGAACGGCCACTACAAGTTATATGGCGCTGTCTGCTTCCAGCTTCGTCCACTGTAAAAGTTCCAGCACTGGTGGTTGCCCAAAAAGGGTGATCGCTGGAGGTGCCGGGTTTTGGCCCCGATCGACCTGATATTGATGACCTAAAAAATCTAAAAATCTCTTTAAGGACCCATAACATTTGGTGCTATGGTTATATATCAGTAAACCATCTAGGGAGAGGGATTGACATGACGCCTGCTAGCATCCATGTAATACTACCACTGGTCACCTTGACCCCTTCAAAGCATGACATGAACTATCATATATTCCCAAATTAAAATTCCTAAAAATTTGACATGAGCCTAGACGGATGTCGTAGGTTCCATGGATGGACTTCCTGGGGACAGATGTTTCTGCAGCTGACAAGTTCTCATTGAGCCAAAGCTATATTTCAATAATGACCAGCGGAAACATGTCTATTCTGGATCCTGAGAAATCTATGAGGCCAGGGCTATTTCTGGGGGTCTTCGTACGCCGTGTGGGTGGTTTGCATCCATGGACCAAAGTTCACCATCGAAAAGGATGTGAATTCAAGATCTCTGAGACTGAATTAGCCTTGCAGAGATAGCAGCTCAAGGAAAGATCATAAAGTGTTTTTGGGGAAGTTAACCCTATCTCTCCTGTCTCTTCTGAGGACTTGAAGATCTGCAATTACTGTCTAAGAGAAGTGCTATAAAACTCATGAAGAAAGCTATTTTCCATGTGACTTATACCTTGCCCATACGTTATAGTATGTGTAGCATTTGCTTTTGCAGCTGCTGCTTGACACTGAGTAGTGTGATCCAGTTTACTTGGACCCAATATATTATTATTCCCTAATTCTCTTCGATTCAAGGCATAGTTAGTAATACTTTTACTTTGGCCTAGGTGTAGTACTTTACCTATATGTTGTGGGGGGAGGGCTTTTCAGTACTCCCCTATACAGGAGAAACAAGGAGGCAAATACTAGTCTGGGGGACTAAACCTGGCACCATAACGCAGTACTATGGGACCAACCTCTTTCTATGCAAGCTACTGCATTCTAGTATTAGTCCTTGATGTTCATTCTTTAGTTTCATTCACCTTAAAGGGCACCTTTCAGCAGGACTAAACTTATTAAACCAGTCATACCGCCTGGTAGGGTGGATCCTGCTGATTAAAATGATACCTGTTTTGTGCAAATCGGTTATGGCATTCCCAAAAGAATAGACTTTGATTCTTTATGCAAGTGAGCACTTCTGCGCACCAAGGGGCGTGGCCAGTACTGGAAAACTGAGGTACACTCAGAGTCTAGGCCACACCCCTCAGTGAATTGAAGTCCTCATAAATGTATCTTTCTTCCTGGAACGCCACAACCGATTTTCACAAGACAGGTATCATTTTAATCAGCAGGATCAATCCTACCAGGCAGTATTCCTAGTTTAATAGGATCGATCCTTTTGACAACTGCCCTTTAAGCACCACACACCCTCAAAATCTATTTTGCCCAATATTCCGAGCTCCTAAGAGAACAAATGAACAAGACAAATGAGTTCCTTCAACTACGGGCCTTCAAAGAAACTACCAGGAAGATTTGCAAGTCATAAGGGTTTCGCAGGGTGTCACCTCAAGAATAGAGAGGCCTGAGCTGAGATCTTTGTCTTCTTCGGGCCACGTTACAAATCACATATCATCTCAGACACCCCCCTCTGTGTACCTCAAGTCACTGAGGCCCGGCAGAAGATGAAGATCACTAAAGAGTTAATGAACTCTGGCACCCTGGTGCTAAGCAGTAATCCAGCAAATGGTCAGTCTGTGGTTTCTATAGATCTCTTATGACAGGAGAGCTTTTGTTTGCAATGGCACTCTCCTCTGTATAAAAGCACATGAAGAGTGGAGGATTCTCTGTGCGGAGGTGAAAATGTTTTCACAGTGGTGACAATTTATGCATCTCTGGTCTCTGTTCATTTGTTAGTGGGGAAGCATTTTCCATGTGAATAGAGTCTGTCCTAGAGCAGCAGTTGTTGCAGCTAAATTAGGCAGACTTGTGAAATCTTCTCAAAAGCCTTTGATTTGACTCATGTTTGAGGGCTAGCTAAATAAATGGGGCTTGTGATTAGGCCCAGGCCTGGAATATCTATGTGTGAAAGTTTGCAAGACACCAACTTGTTGAAAGACGAGGTTGTTTGTAGCACCAAAGTGACATTCTATACAGTTCACCTAGCAAATGTAGATCCAAAAATCAGAGGGGTTCATATAAATGTTTAGCGTCTCATTTTGGATCCCCAATAAAAAGTTTAATATATCATGACCCATAGGGACCATTGAGGTTAGCTACTTCTTCTCGTGGTGGGCTACAGGTGGTGGTGGTGGGCTATGATTAACTTCAGGTGACCATTGAGGTTATCAAGTACTTATCATGGTGGATTACAGGTCACCATTGAGGTTAGATGCTACTTATGATGGACTACTGGTGACCATTGAGGTTAGATGCTACTTGTGGTGGACCAGAGGTGACAATTGAGGTTAGTTGTCACTTCTCATGGTGGACTACAGGTGACCATTGAGATTAGTTCCTACTTCTCATGGTGGACTTCAGGTGACCATTAAAGTTAGCAAGTACTTCTGATGGTGGATTACAGGTGACCATTGAGGTTAGATGCTACTTATGATGGATAACTGGTGACCATTGAGGTTAGATGCTACTTATGGTGGACCATAGGTGACCATTTAGGTTAGTTGTCACTTCTCATGGTGGACTACAGATGACCATTGAGATTAGTTGCTACTTCTCATGGTGGACTTCAGGTGACCATTGAGGTTAGCCACTACTTCTTATGATTGACTTCAGGTGACCATTGAGGTTAGCCACTACTTCTTATGATTGACTTCAGGTGACCATTGAGGTTAGCAAGTACTTCTCGTGGTGGATTATAGGTGACCATTGAGGTTAGATGCTACTTATTTTGGACCATAGGTGAGCATTGAGGTTAGTTGTCACTTCTCATCGTGGACTACAGATGACCATTGAGGTTAGTGTCACTTCTCATGGCGGACTACAGGTGACCATTGAGGTTAGTTGCTACTTCTCATGGTGGACTACATGTGACCATTGAAGTTAGATGCTACTTCTCAAGGTGGACTACAGATGACCGTTGAGGTTAGTAGCTAGTTCTCATGGTTGACTACCGGTAACCATTAAAGTTAGATGCTACTTCTCATGATGGGCTACGGGTGACCATAGAGGATAGCTGCTAGTTCTCATGGAGGGCCACAGGTGACCATAAAGATTAGTTGCTACTTCTCATGGTGGGATACAGGTGACCATTGAAGTTAGTTGCTACTTCTCCTGGTGAACTTCAGGTGACCATTGAGGTTAGTTGCTACTTCTCATGGTAGACTACAGGTGACCATACACATTAAACTATTGTTGACTGAATCAGCCATCTTCAGTCCACAATCTAATGTGTATGGAGAACTCCCAACACCATCTGTTGGAGGAAAGAAGGATCAAGTGTGTTAAAATTCACAAGAGGTGACTGACAATGGCTTTCTCCCCTTTCTCCATTGAAAACATAGATTCAGCACCCTGCCCAACCCATTGAAAACGCATACACGTTTGGCCAAGTCAAGTGTATACATGTGTATGGGGAGTTTGAAACAATAGACATTACTATGAACGCTCATTAGCTATGATCTTTTCAATTCTTGGCCCGTGTACAGGGCCCTTAAGTGGGAACTCAGTATATGAACCCATCAATCTCGGCTGGACCATCTAATGTGTATGGTATCCTCCCAACTCGTCCCCGAGGACAGATGTTCAGAGAGATAAGAATCAGATACTTGGATTTCAACATGCCCAATCCTTTTGTTCTCATGGAAAGACGCCGCTTCCAGAGGATTCACCTGTCCCCCATTCAGAACACATGCACACCTGCCCAAGCCAAACATGCATGCATATGAGGGGATTGAGAGAGGTAGGATTTGGCCATAGCTAGCCTTCGTTCCTCGAAGCACTAGGATTTGGTTAGGAAATAATTGTATAGATCTAATAGTCCACCTGTTGCTCAAATCTATAACTCCCAGTATCAACTGTTGAGGCACGTTGGGAGTTGTAGCTGTTAAACCTTAGGTAGGATCCTCTGTACATAAATATATAATTATTAACATTCCTTCTGTTGCCTATGGATCTCCATCTTTGGGTCATTCCTCGGTCATCTATTGCTGTCTCCACGTTCTCGGCTTTAACATATTCCTAGAAATCACATTGTTAGTGTAGAATTATCTAATTATTTTCTGTTCACCTGTCGCTCACATGTGCCCATAACGGGCCGGGCACAGATCCCAGGAAAAAAATGGACCGGGGGCCTACAGGCCAACCATATCTTTACAGTCAGTGAGCCATGATTTCATTGCGTTGGCTCTGGCCCCTGGCCAGGTGAAGTCTTTGGTATGGGCGCCTACGTTCCCAGCTGTTGACTTGTGGCACCCTCCCCTTGAACTCCTTGGAGCCTGCTCTGCTGTTTGGCAAGAGGCGAAATCCCTAGAAATAAAGGAATAATAGAAAACTGTAAAACCTCTTTTATTCCCAGAAACACGGATACAGAGCTCATTACTGAGAAATACATTTGTAAGCGCCGGGTTCTTGGATGGTGCCCGTGCTGAGATAAACGTCCCAACAGCTGTCCCGGCAAAAGAACGTGCTGCACAGAGCTGCATTCTCTCCCCAAATATGCAGGCACAACTGGTGCGATTATTATGGGGCCGTGTTTAAAAAGCAGCAATTCATGTCAAGGAAAAATATACTCTACCCCCTGAAGTATGAGTACGGTAGAGTGAAAATATGTTAACCATGACTATGCACGACTCACAAATCTTCTGCTGGTAGCTCCAGCCTCCAAGGCACCACCTTCCATGTTCTCAGAGCCTCGTTAGAAACAAGAATGTTGAACTAGCTTCTTTATGATCTTTGTAGGGACTTGTCCAGGATTATTTTACATTCATTTTATTTTATTTTTATTTTTTTTACTCTTCTACACATATTTGAGGTCCCCTTTAGGGACTTTAACAAGGGATTATTAGATGGCTTCTCTCATAGACTGCAATGAATTACCAATGAAGCCTATGGGAGCCCTGACACCTGCAGCCCCCCCATAGGAACTACTGCTGTGGTAGCCTTGGATCCGTCAGAGGGAATGAGGCTACCCCAAGGAATGACATCTATGGCGGATGTCCTGATGTGGTGAAGGAAATATAATTAAAGGGAGTCTGTCACCTGTTTTTCACCAATATAACTAAGGAAAACAGCTCCCAAGTGCCCAGCTCTGCTGCTGCAAGTGCCCAAAGCAAACCAGCCTGAACAGGGGAGGGCTGCTTTAGTTGCTCATATCTTGGGATTGGTTAGCCACTAGAAATATGATCTTGTTTGAAAGCTGGCATTCCAACCTTTCAAACAATACCAGAATCATATCATTATATCCAGTATATCAGAAGATATAGCTGTTAGAAATCCAGTCAGGAGTGAAAGCTGTTTTTACTTTCACTTTCAGCTGGGCACTTGGGAGCTGTTTTCCAGCAGAATAAAAGTTCTTTTCCTGGACATGGAATACAGACACACAGAGCACACAGGTATGTTTGGGATGTGCCTGCAATCTTCTGTGGGGCAGTGGTCTTAGTTATATTGGTGAATATTAGGTGACAGACTCCCTTTAAGTTCAGTGTATGAAAAATAGACCTGGTAGATTGATGACTTGTCTGAACAGAGGCATCTTCTCCTCCTGTGTGGCACATTTTAGGTCTACATTGGATATAAACAGTTTTAAGTCAATGTGAGAAATATTACATGAGTGGCTGAACTTTGAGCTGAGATGTAAAGAGTTACGGCTCCGCTATAACATGGAAACTATGGCCTGAGTGCCCGATATAACCTGTTCCCAGCAACTGAGAGTTGGCAAAGACTTTGCCAAGTTGGTCCTCTACAGTAAGTGAATCTGGGTTCGCTCCAGTAAGTGGTGTGGATATCCTGTGAACACTTTGTTGCCATAGGAATGGAAAAACATTCCGAAAATATCGGGGACGCTGAAACATTAACTTAATATCTTCTCAGAAACATATTTACCGCGACGGATCTATTGTGGCTCAATGTTCTCTAAGCTGCTCGAAATGTCAGGATAAAAAATAGGTGGGTTACCAACGTTCATGTAGTGCAAGCCATGCAGGCGCAGCAGTTGTCTCACCGCATTTTAGGATGCATGTGCAGTGTATGTGTCAACATTCAGATGTCCACTAACGTTTACAGTTTTCAAACCAGAACCTGAATCTGAATACTTTTGTAATTGCATATAATTAAGCATTTTGTATAGCCACCGAGTTATTCACTGAAATCTAATCTAATTTCTATGTCCACCTCGCTAAGGTGGACGCACATGCTCGGTTCCATCCTTCACCTGCCACCAGCTGCAGCAGACAAAACATGCCAACCAAGAAAGGGCACACCGCCTGAGCTGGTAGCTTGAAATAAATTTAGGAGAGCTAATGGAACAATGAATGTGGAGATCTCTGGATCCATGTGAAGTACAGGGCTGATTCTAGCTTTGTTAGAAAGAGATATATACATAAAGGGGTTTTCCAGTTTCTAGATATTGATAGGTTATTGATATTAGACCAGTGGTGGGTTCCTGATGATTACCAAAAGTAATTGATAGTTGGGGGTTTTAGATGTCGGACCCACACCATTCTGATATTGATGACCTATGCTGAGAATAGGTCATTATTACCTAGAAACCAGACAACCCCCTCAATATGGTCATATATTTTAGAGAGCTGAACATTCGTCCTGTCGACAGCTATCTCTCCACCTCCCCACCAGCTAGGCCATGATGTGTTCTAAATGAGGAGAGCTTCTGCCAGACTCCTCTGATGGCAGCTTATTTCTCCAAGAGACCAATAGGCAGGGGAGGATTGAGAATTCAAAGTGGCCCTGGAAAAAATACTAAAAGTGGCCCCATTGTGTATCTGGTTCCAAATTGATGGAAGGCAAGGCCAACAGAACCAAATACCACAGTCCCTCACAAAATTCTGCGAGGAAAACAAAAACTTCCACTGGCCGGCCGTGAGGAGGATCCCATGATATTGGGAGGCACCCATATACATTAGATGGACAGACAGTCAACATTGATCCAATGTGTAGAGCTGGTTGACATTCAGCCACACCCTATCACTGCTATTAGTGGGGTCCAACTCCTTAGCCTCTAAAGATCCCAAGAATTAGGTGTGTCTTGGTCTTCATTCTCAGTTTAGAGATGACAATGAAATCTCCTCCATCTTCCTGAAGGTTAAGTTGATTAATGTTGGCCAAACCAGCTAATTTCAGACCTATAGACCATCTGATGTGTATGGGGGTCTACAAATGTTCTCATGGATGCAGATTTATGGGGTAAAAAGGATCAGGTAAACATGCTTGATCATTTTATTCTAAGGGAAGTTAAGCTGCTTGAAGCCATGATGCTATGGAGGATCAATCACACAAAGGATCCACATGGTAACCAATAGACCCTATTGACTCATGATGGCTTCTTTTTGGGTTCCATAGAGGTTTTCATAATTTCAATGGCAAGAGCATTGCTGCTGCTCAAAAGTGAAGCCTAAGAAGCGCTAATGATCTACGTGAAAATTCCCTACTTGGTGAATCAGATTCTCCTTTTCATCACAGAAGGGGAAAAAAGTGATGTTCATAATGTCTACAAGGTCTTGTGGTGGCACATGGGAATCCTGGGCATCTCAAGGATGGTCAGGTGTCCTACCACCCAATGGTGTTGTCAAGAGATCTGACATGCATGACCAGACTCACCAAAAATTCTACCGTAATCCAAAACGTAGCTCCACCATCAAGTCCCTTTCTGGGCGAGGAGGTGCTGAAGGACGTGTTGTCAAGATATCTATCCATGTATGACCAGACTCACCAAAAAATCTGCCATAAACCAAAATGTGGCTCCATCATCAAGTCACTTACTGGGCGAGGAGGTGCTGAAGGACATGTTGTCAAGATGTCTGACATGTATGACTGGACTCACCAAAAATTCTACCGTAATCCAAAACATAGCTCCACCATCAAGTCCCTTTCTGGGTGAGGAGGTGCTGAAGGAGGTGTTGTTAAGATATCTGACCATGTATGAGCAGACTCACCAAAAATTCTACCATAAACCAAAATGTGGCTCCATCATCAAGTCACTTACTGGGCGAGGAGATGCTGAAGGACATGTTGTCAAGATGTCTGACATGCTCCACCATCAAGTCCCTTTCTGGGTGAGGAGGTGCTGAAGGAGGTGTTGTTAAGATATCTGACGATGTATGACCGGACTCACCAAAAATTCCACCATAATCCAAAATGTGGTTCCATCATCAAGTCACTTTCTGGGCGAGGAGGTGCTGAAGCTCAGGTTGATGGTAATGGATGTAATTTGACCACAAGAAGATATGGTCTACTTTATGTTTGTCTAGTTTATGGTGAATTCAGTGCTTTACTGCTGCCCTCATTGCCCTCATTCTTCTGATGACCTTTACCTATTGACTTGAGTCTTCTCTTATTACTTTATGCATGTGATATTAAACTTTCGGTGTGAGATCAGTGAGGCCTGTAGAGTGTCGTAGGATATTCCAGTCTGCTTTTCAGGATTTTTTCTTAAAAGGATTACTGGCCAAACAGCTTTATGCGCTGCTGTTGGAATCCTGGCTTTCTGACCACAACAAGTCAATGTAACGTTCCAGTTTTCTTAAGAGCCAGGAAAATAGAAAAACACTGACAAGAAATTGTTCCAAAAAGGATTAAAAAGCTTCATGACGACATGGCGAATGCTTCCAAAAATGGTTGAAGACTGAGTATTATTCTAAACCGATCCTCTGAAAAGACCAGACTGGATAAGGATCCAGTTCCTTACTTCATGTGGGGGCAATAATACCTTTATACCAGGGTGCTCTGTAATATCATGACATCTGGAAGGTGGTCTATCAAGCATGCAGAGAAGTGAGGTGGTCAGAGAGTTGAGGGAAAGAACAAACAGCAGGTGGCGCTATACAGATACATTTTATTGAATAACTCAGTGGTTATACTACATTTTTAATTACTGTATTTTTCACTTTATAAGACACACCTGATGATAAGACACATCCCAGATTTTAGAGTAGGAAAATAAGAAAAAAATATTTTTAACCAGATCCTCACATCAGACCCCCCATGAATATCAGAACATCACATCAAACCCCCATATTAGCTCTCCATGTCAGACCCCCATCAGACCTTATATCAGCCCTTTCAGACCCCCATCAGACCTCAAATCAGCCCTTTCAGACCCCTATCAGACCTCAGATCAGCCCTTTTTAGACCCCCATCAGTCCTTTAAGACCCCCATCAGTCTACAGATCAGCCATTTTCAGACCCCCATCAGGACTCAGATCAGCCCTTCTAAGACCTCCATCAAACTAAAACAAAAAACTACTCTTACCTCTCCTGTGCCACGGTTCCTCTTGATCTCCGGCAGCAGTCATGCTCCAACGTCTTCTCCGGCCCCTGACTGCGTGCAGCATCAGGTCATAGTGTGCGCACTACGTCCTGACGCTGTACAGGGTCAGGACAGTGCAGCGCCGGCTGGAGAAGACAGAGGAGCGCCAGACCCGGAGTGAGCTGCAGCGCAGGAGGGTGAGTATCTTTCCCAGCTTCCGGCACCTAATACATACTAGTGAGCGCTTCCATAATGGAATCGCTCACTAGTATTCGCTTTATAAGATACACGGCCATTTCCCCCTACTTTTGAGGGGAAAAAAGTGCGTCTTATAAAGCTAAAAAATACGGTACATGCAATTACAAAAATATTCAGGATGAGGTGGTGGTTTGAATAATGTTGATCATTTTTCTTGGGACAACCTCTGTGGCGGATATTGGAGATTATATAGTCATCACAACATCTGACCTTGGGTCGATAAGGGTGATCACTGACAACTCAACTCAATGCTGATCAGTCATGCAAATCCCTAGATATAAATCACGGTATTTGCTTCCTGTTACTTTCACGGTCTGTTAAAAACACTTCCAAATATGTTCTCTGCCCCAATCATCGGTGGGAGAGACCAGTCTGTAGCCCAGGGCACAACAATCAGGTTAGACGTCTTCTAGCAAATCCCTTCTCAAAAGTTTATCCAAAGTGCGACCGGTAGATCCAATTGACTTATAATCGGGTTCATCGGAGTTTATATCTTTTTTTACGTCACCTAACGTTCCGGAGGAGACCACTGCTATTACATACAGAAGTCTCCTCCACAGTATGGGGAGGAGTGATCGCTTATGCCATTGCTTGTGCCCATACTGATCACTGTTTGCCTGCAAACAAGGATTTCTGAACCTGTCCAATTGTGTTTGCTTGTTCATCGGGTAATCGGCGGCAGTATTACACTGCCAGATCATTGATAATGAGTGTTCGTACGAATGCTCATTAGCAATTATCTGGCAGACTATGTGCTTGTCTAATACAGGCTTAGGCTACTTTCACACTTGTGTTTTATAATTCCGGTATTGAGTTCCGTCATAGGGGCTCAATACCGGAATAAAACGCTTCAGTTTTGTCCCCATTCATTGTGAATGGGGACAAAACTGAACTAAAGACAACGGAGGCTCCTAAAAGCATTCCGTTCTGTCTTCAGACCGGAGAACAAACCGCAGCATGCTGCGGTTTGCTTTCTGGTACAGGCATCCGCACCAAGACGGATCCGGAATGACCCCCAATGAAAGTCAATGGGGACAAATCCGTTTGGTGTGACACAATGGTGAACGGATCTGTCCTCTATTGACTTTCAATGGAGTTCATGACGGATCCGTCACCTGCACACATATATACATACAGACATACAGACATACACATAAACATACACAGACAAATACACATACATACTTACATGCTCCCGGCAGGTCTCCACAGCGCAGGAGGAGCAGGACGGCACACACATTCCACCAGGCGCCCAGCAGAGGGCACTGTGGGGAATCGTCCTATGTGCGCGCCGTCCTGCTCCTCCTGCACTCCTACTCCTATGTAAGTATGTATGTGTATATGTCTGTGTGTGTGTGTATGTATGTACTGTGTGACATGTGTGGGGCCGGAGCGCGGTTCCGGCCCCACACATGTCCCTGCGGCAGCACGGATCCAACGGCACCCTTCACCTGCCGGATCCATGCTGCCGCTAATGTGAAAGAGGCCTTAAAGGTCCAAAAATCCATGTGAACAGAGCTCAACAAAGCTAATGCAAAGGTGACAACCAATATGGCTGCACTGTCAGATGTCCATTTTACAAAAAATGTTAAGTGTTGGAAAACAAAAAAGGCAACATTTTTGTAAGAAGAAAAAAATAAATTCAATCAACCTACTGCTGCTATTAGATATGCAATGGATAGATAGATAGATAGATAGATAGATAGATAGATAGATAGATAGATAGACAGATAGCCCCACCATGGACTTGTCCCCATCCCCCAACCCTACCCAATTTTTTTCTCCCTTCACAATGACCTCTGCACAGGTTACAGAGCATGTCCATAACACTCTACCGCAGAAGCCAGTGAGCCATCATCAGACTACAGGTTCCTATAGTCTGTGTAGCTGCTGTAACAATAATACTTTTGTAATGGTCAGGTCATTGAAAACAGAAATATTATATATATAGAATAGATATGACATATATAAATAGATATGAGATAGATAGATAGATAGATAGATAGATAGATAGATAGATAGATATTAGATAAAGCTCTATCTTCTATATAAATAATTCTCCTCTTACATTTCCAGCCTACAGTAATCCCTATGTATTTCCACCTCTGTGATCAATACCAGGACGGCCTCAGGATTATTGGAAATCACATAGCCGACGAGCCGTGTAATACAGATATACATGGATTGATTTCGGATGAAGCCGCGCTCATCACTGGGGGATGGGGGGTATTAGCACAAATCACCCCATTGATGTCTATGGTCTATGCTAATCTCTGCTCTATCTCCATATGAGACTAATCAATAGCAGCCTGTAAATGAATGGCTGCGGGGGCTGAGCGTTCATTAATGTGAGAAATCTCCCAGGTGGGATATTAACTAATGTGCTAAATCCCCGACTTTACAGGAAATAATTTTTTTTTTTAGTTCTGCAGCAGCAAATTAGGTCAACGGAGGAACAAAGACCAAAAGGTGGGGAACATGGAACGGACATCACTAACGATGGCCGGAACCATGGAGCCCATACAGAGCGAGGGCTGTAAACCACCTACCATGTGCCATTTATAACACTGGTGTCTTCTTATGTGGCTCCAGAACCAGGGCTCAGGTACAACTGCTACCTCTGCACCATGTAAAGTCGCTCTTCTCTAACCACCCCCAAAAAAGCCGCCACCGATGGGTCGTAAGTTAGAAGGTAGAAATCCCCTTGGATCACTGTATAAAAATTCATGCAGCTTCCAGTTATATTTTGTATTTCAATTTATTATTTTCAAGACCTCTGCTTGCCTTCAGTGGAACAAAAACGTCATTTCTTTAAATACGAATATCCCTTTAAAGGGGTCGGCCCATGTCACACATTGGTGGTATATCACTAAGATATGCCAAAAAATGTCAGATGTCACCTAAGATTAACGAGGGCACACCGCGCAAGCGCAGCCACCCTACATTCACCTCTATGGGAGCCCCGGCTCAGCTATATCTGGAACTCACATAGAGGTGAACGGAGAAGTGGCCACACCTGTACGGCGTGCTCTCCATTCACTTCTATGGGAGTTCCAGAAATAGCCAGACACGCTCGCTCAGCTTTTATCGGAACTCCCATGAAAGTGAATGGAGATCACACTGCGCATGCGCGGTGTGCTCTCCTTCACTTTGGGGGCCCCATTCTGGAGACAGGAGCAGGTTCCAGAGGTTAGACCCGCACCTATCAGGTGGCGAGTCCTAGTGATATGCTGTGACATAATCGATGGGGGTCTGACCCCTGGTACTTGCCAATCCCAAAGGTCCCAGCAATATGCCATGACAATATAACATGGTAATACCCCTTTAAGAGCAGTGTGTGTGTGTGTGTGTGGGGGGGGGTGTTCCATTTACTGACAGCAAGCAGAGATTTGAAGACCAACCTATATGTTGAAGCTGAACAGCAAACGTTCAAATGCTCATCTAACAGGCCCGTAGAACAGAGAGCGTCGTCAGACCGCTGTTCACACCCCGCCCGGCACCTTTCACATCACATTTATTAATATTTGTTTTTCCCCTCACGTCTCCTCCGTACACACACCTCCACCAGACTTTCTCCCATTAAGTTCTGCACAGGTTCCCGGTATGACGTGCTTTCCATTACGCAGGGAGATTCACGATGGCGTGCTGCTGTAGGAAAATGAACTAGGCCGGGGCTGGATTGGCAATGCTGGAGCTTTTCCGCAATGCCCGCCGGTGACAGCCTACATGGTGTAGACCTGAGCACCACAAAAAATGCTCTTTTATAAGGGTTGTCTGGTTTAGAAAACCCATTTTAAATGACCCTATTAGAGTTCATACAGGGGCCACTCAGGGCCCTCATTTACTAGCCAGAGCAGAGAGCTACGAAAAGCGTCTTTCGCGCTGGAGGACCTGGCACATCCATGCAATACACAGACAGCTCATTAAGTTTACTGGGGAAGGTGTAATCCTTTAGTTCTCCTGAGGGGGCACTGCAGAAGAAGTAAACTGTTTGAGCCAGGTTCCCCCACAGGTTATACACACAGCTGATCACTGGGGATCCATCGAAGACGTGATTTTTTTCTGGCTGGCTGCCTCCCACACTCTACATGCCGTTCTACCTGATGTCATGTACACGTTTCAGCTGGGTCTACCAGTGTTTCTCAACAGCACATGCGCGTGAGAAATAGACTGAGCATGCACAGTCAGACAATATGAGTTATACAGGGAGATACAAGGTATACTGGAGGTACTACCATTAAAAGACCCATAAACCCATCTCATTAATCCTAACTTGCCTGCAGGAGAAAATTTCTAATATTCTGAAGTTGCGCTCACATGTACCTCTCATTGTAAAAATCCTACACCCCCCCCCCCTTCTCCTGACGTCATGTCCATCAGTTAGAATACTAGGTTTTTGGCCTGGTTTATGGAAGGAGATGTCATTCTGAAACGCCCAGGATGGGGAGAACTAGCCATCTACCTGGCACAGGCGCAAACTCCTGGACCCATCTCATCTGCACATGCATGACCGGGTTCCAGAGTGGCCAATCCACACAACTTTGAGACAGTACGTATATTGGAAACAATCCATATAACGTAAATCATCAATGAAAACATGTGGCCTGCCACAGGAGGATCCAGGGCGTAAAAGAGACCCTTTTATCTTCTAATTTAACATTTGGTGTCTTGGAACTTATCTCTAGGAGCACAGTTGGGAGGGACTATTCACATTTGCTTTGGAACCTCAGGCAGACTTGATAGGATGAATAGTCTTGAGTGCAACTAATTTCTTCCAACTCAGAGTGAAAGACACCAGGCCAGAACCCTGATGGACCTCAGTGGACTCCATTGGGCATCAAAGTTATCAGTTTTATGACAGATCCAGCATTGGGTTGAAGCTTCATTAACAAATGGAAGTCACAGCACAGATGCTACTCATGCCACAATGTCAAAAATTATATACCCAATAATGCCTATGGACTAAACCTTTCAGAATTGTAGGTGCTCCTTCCTTGGGTCTATATGGACATATGTGAAGAACCATGGACAATACTCAACACAAGTGAAATGCAATAATTGGTATTTTATTCACACCACCATGAAACAAGACAGAAGCAACGTTTCGGTCGATTATAGTGCCCTTCTTCAGGTCGATTAGTAGTAATTAATGGCATAGTGGTGAAGTCCATGGGGAAAATGTCCATTGGTAGTAGATAAAGCTTTGGTTGTACCTGAACCTTTATGGAAAATTTTCCCAATGGGTGATCAGCCAAGCTAAGATATATTCCCATGCTACTCATTCCAGAAAGTCAAAAAATATATACCCAATATTACCTATGGACTATATTTTTTTGAATTGTAGGTGCTCCTTCCTCGGGTCCATATGGACATATGTGAAGAACCATGGACAGTACTCAATACAAGTGAAATGCAATAATTGGTATTTTATTCACACCACCATGAAACAAGACAGAAGCAACGTTTTGGTCAATTATAGTGCCCTTCTTCAGGTCGATTAGTAGTAATTAATGGCATAGTGGTGGAGTCCATGGGGTAAACATCCGTGAGTAGTAGATGAAGCTTTGGTTGGACCTGAACCTTTATGGAAATAGAAACTTTTCCCAAATGGGCAACCAGCCAAGCTAAGTCCCACCTTTTTAACTAAGCCCTGCCCCTCTGCTGGCCTGAAGCCAAAACGGAGATTGGGAGGAAACGGACAGCAGTTTTCGTTGCCAGGTTTTTTCAAGACTTCTTGTTTCACGATCTCGCAAGGCATTGAAGAAGACTGAAGGATACGCCTACGCCAAGCAACTTTTTTTTCTATTTTTTTTTTTATTTGATTCATGTCCCTTTAAGGATTAAACCTCCCAAGACAGGGGCAGATGTTTTGTCGATTTCCAGGAAAAAAAAAAGAAAAAAGTTCCCAAAAAGGTCACGGGCGCCAGTACAATGTGTATATATTTTTTTTAAGCTTTTGTTTCTTCTGTGGCTTCTGCTTGAACAGATTGTGCATAGCCTTAATATTCAGCTCACATCGGAGGCAGCATCCTCTCTCCTACAGCGTTCCGGGCACATATTAGCGTGTAGGGTTAGGAAGCCTCGATTCTTTTCCTCTCAATGGGACGGAGGGGCCGGCTAGGCAGCGACATCCAGCTTATAATGGCCGCTATACAGGTTTCGCATGTTATATACCAAGCCGGTCTCAACAGAGGCCTATAAATAATGGCTGACAAATTAAAGATGCATCAACACCCGGGAGCCTCCTGCATTTATCGATAGCCCCGCCAAGGAGAATTACAATAATAATGAGGATTACAATAATCATACGAAATGAATCGCCATCAATGTCCGTCCAAAGTCACAGGCCGCCTTTATGCCGTCCGATTCTTTGGATTCCTGAGGCGTGAGCCCGGGCGTAGTTGTCAACAAGGCCCTTTCACACAAGTCGTGCAGGAGACTGACAGAAGCCTGTCTTTGTGCCGCTGCCTGGTGTGGGCTGCAAGAATGCGAGGGGAATGCGAGGCCACCGTGTCACCGAAACAAAGAGAGAAGCTTTGTGAGAGAACACTGGAGCAGAATGACAATGACATCACTTCATATGACCTCATTTTCATCCAAAATATCATGATGTTCCGAGGCGGCAGTGATATGCTAAGTAGCGCATTCCCCTCGCTCTCTGTGATTTGTGCTTTGTGGGCGCATAAAGAGGACGGGACGTCAAAAAAGGGGTAGGGAGGGGGACCACTTCAAGTGGGTGAGCACTCCGATTTCCAAGGTCATTGGCGCTATTG
This sequence comes from Rhinella marina, assembly GCA_900303285.1. NCBI lineage: Eukaryota > Metazoa > Chordata > Amphibia > Anura > Bufonidae > Rhinella > Rhinella marina. The sequence continues at coordinate 325,580 of ONZH01023357.1, forward strand.
GCCAAAAAAAAAGGTTTTATTCTTTTCCTGCAGCTGCCACCTACTTCAAAAGGGCCGAATCCTAGCAAATCGACCACCAGACATAATAATGGGAAGAAAGGAGGACATGTAATATGCATTACGCCGTCCCTGCCTAGATTATCTGCCTTCTGTAGAGCTTAGGGTTTCAATGGCCAGGGGGTGGGGGTAAGTTTAAACATGTCTGCCTGCATGATAACCTGGGTTTCCAAGCTATAAATTTCTGTAACCTGGATATCATAATAGACGTCTAGACCAGGGTCATGCTAAAAGTGACCCCTTCCCCAGGCCTCATGTGTGCACACATACAGACCTCACTTCCTCATCCTTATATGGTCCCTCAATGTATTCCTGCACGGATCATAGGGATTAGATAACATTAACAAAGGGGGAGATGTTAGCATGCTTTGGACAGGTCGTTCCAAAACTGGCTGGGGGATCGTAGGCATCATCCGTAACTTTTCCCGATGCCTTATTCCAGAATTGGAAAGGTTATAAGGAATAGGATCAGCAATGGAACAGTCACCAGTTCGTCAGGTATTGCAAAGGGATTCCAGGGTAGAAAAGGTCATCAGTTTTCCCCACTCAAATTCATAAGCTCAGAAGTGAACGTTAGAGAGTCAGAGAAGAAGAAGCTGGCCATACAGATTAGATAAATGTTGGCTGAACCCAGACCGGCCAACCATCTAATGCATATGGGGGGCTTCCTGGCTCTACTTTGATGGCAGATTTTGGGGAAGAGAAAGATCGGGCAGCATTCTTGTGAAGATCAGCCACTGCTTATGAGGTACCTACAAGAGGCTCCCCTTTCCCTCCCCATTCAGAACACGCCTGGTCGATTTGAGACTTGGGAGAGATAGAGGTCATCCAATTGAGTGGTCATCTATAATGTCTATGGCCATATTCTGGTTTATGCTTGTAGAGTGGTGTTATTCAAGAGGTTCTCTGTTTTCCCTTGGTCTCACTTGGCAGATCACTACCATTGCTCCCTTCAAAGGGTCAAGCAATCCTCTACGCAGATCACAATCATGTCTACCCACCTCAAATTTACCATAAATTAGGCCCCTCCAGCACTCTGAGTTCCTATCAGGTCAAGTAGGCCCCAGGCCAGATCATCACACAGGCCAAAAGCAGGTCCATTAGGCACTGCAGAATTCCTATACATGCTTACATTCCTGCGTGATGGCCTAGCACATTCCAACCATACACTCTTCCTGGGCCTACAGTTTGCCACATCTCTCACCCTTGTAGAGGACTAAGGAGACTGTCATTCCTGCAGTCATCCACCATACCTTGGCATGACGTGGCTGTAAGGAATCGTGACTGACCACCAGGAAATCTTGCAAGGTAAAAACACAAAAACAACACATATACAATATATATTTACAATGACAGTTATGACTTTGTACATAACAAATCAAGTAGTCCAGGGTCTTCATATATGGCCACACATTGCCACAGACACACTGTTCAGAAAGGTCTGATGAGACAAGACTACAAGTACTGCACCTCGATCGGCTAGTATAAAGGCTGTTTAAACAAGTGCCGAGTGTTGTATTGCCGATCAGTGCTCATTACAGTCCACCCACTGGTTGTCATAAAAGGCCCTAATGGTCAATCGGTTGGTGAAGAATATGGTGGTAGAGAAAAAAACTGATGGTAACTTCAAAACTGACACACAAGTCAAATATTTTTGGCTTGCCATATTTTTAGGTCTGTTGTCCAGATGTTCCACTTTGAATTGTTTGGTCTGTGGACAAGCATAGGCTGTCAGTTCTCTTCTGAGGGATATGTTGTAACCTAGGTTCCTAGGGAATATCCTTATTCAAAATGATGCATAAGAACGAATATGAAAAAGGTCCATATTTGGAATAGGACAGGAGTACAGTAGGACACATACCAAAGGATAAAAGACAAGCTAATTGTCAATTGGCTTGTCACCACTATGTCTGTCACCGCTGACAGGATGTTATTTTTCTCATTCACCTCCGTTATCTCCACTCACTGACTCTACTATGTTACCTGACCACAACCAATTAAGAAAACAGTCCTTAACTCTTTATGTACTGAACTCTTTGGCTATTTAAGGTGCTCCTTGCCTGAGCAATAGGTTTGTTAATTTCTGAAGTGCTTGGATTGACTTGGATTGCCCCTGACTTTAAACTTCGGCAATTTGTCTGCTTGGATTATCATATTGCATGAATTCTGCCAACCTTGATTTGTTGCTTGATGGACCAGAAGTTCTGATTTTCGATTTTTCTGCCATAAGCTGGTTCTATTCATGTCAGCCACTGCCCAGAGGTGCTAACCTCCATCAGTGGCAATGCAGGGGAGCCTCTAATCCAGTTAGGCCTCGTGTCAGGGGTTATGAATATCTTCTTTTGTATCTCTAGATTAGTAGAAGACTCTTAAATGAGGCTTCACTGTGTTTTTTTGTAGATCAGTTATTGTTTTGATAGATTAGTAAAAGGTGAGAGAGAAATCCATTGATGAAAAATGACTTTATAAATCATGCAATTTGCATACTTTTTGGGGAAAGTGGCACCAGCTCTTGGGCCCAGTGCCTCACATATCTCTGTGCCAGAAATCTTCACATTCAATTGTTTTTGTCTCCTCTGCCAGTGCTCAGAGTTGCCCAACATATCTTCAGAGTCAACCAACACCCTACTTGTTCCAGGAAATTACTTTCAGCTTTCAGACAGCGGATACCTACTAACCCCCAGAAGACCGTGATCTCCTTATCCAAAAATATGCATAAAAACTAAGCCGTGCTGTAAAGTAACAAAAACATTGTTGAAGGCAACACTTAAGAGCCGATCAGCAACTTAGCAAAGCTCCATCTGATCTCCATTATCACATTGAGAACATGTGCAGACCATACCACCCCCACTCCTCTGTATACGTTCTGCTGGGATCCCTGTACTATATGTCATTCTGTAAGGCCTTCCTGGTATTCCTCATTGTACCAGGGTTATGACCCCATATTAGGTCTCAAACCATTTTATGGACATTCCCTGCTGAAGCCATCTCTGCAGTAAAAAGGAATGCAATGTCCTGTAATAAACTTCGGACCCACATACTTGCTCCTCATTAAAAACGCATCTTTTTTCTTCTTTTCATGGGCTTGATGTCCTCTAGGAGGCCTGCGGCGATTGGTTTTGTACAGACTGATTTTCAAGGATGCCACGATTTGCATCTGCATGGTCACATTTTTAATTCTGAAGGTGAAATCATTGCCTTGACATTTCCGAATTATATAATGGTTAAAAAGATTATCCATTAGCTGGCCATAGAAATTAGATACATGTAGGCCAGTTTGGCAGGATTAGTCGTCTAGCTGATGTATGGGGGCCTCCCAACCTCCCCTCGATTACAGATGTTAGGGAGATAAGGATTGGGCAATTGGATTACAGCTGTCTGATCTTAGTATACTTTGGGAGTCTGGCAGTCAATCAAAGTGCAGGGGGTGGAGCATCTGCAGAGAGAACAGAGCCTCTAGGTGTAATGGTAACGCCCCCATTGCTCCTAGAGGCTCATTTGCATATATGAAAACATTTTTCTCAGCAATGCGGGCACATATGAACATGGAGCCAACACAGATGTCTTCAGCTGCCAAGTGCACATGTAACATGTCAGCCGGTGTCATAGGTACAAATCTGCTGACAGATGCCCTTTAAGGACACATGCATGCCAGGACCCCCGCCGATCAACTGCTTGAGAAGACAGCGGCACTCTGTCACAGCCTCCACACAGCTTTCCCTAGCCCAGTGACATCACGTTCATCAGTCACGTGGGCTAGGAGCAGCTTAGCCCTTTACAAGTGATTGAGCTGTAATACCTAGCACGGACACTATACAATGTACGGCGCTGTGCATGGTGAGCAGAGAAAGTCGCGGCACTACTGCAAGCTCTGGTGCCTTCTCAAACAGCTGATCGGTGGGGGTCCCGGGTGTCGGACCCCCACCGATCCGATACTGATGACCTTTCCAGAGGATAGGTCATCCGCAGAAAACTCCAGGAAAACCCCTTTAATGTAACGTGTCCCTCCCTAGGAGATTAGAAGTGAGAACCACGGGTGTCCATTATAGAGAATACAAGACTTATCACTTTGCTTCCTCCTTCAAATGAATCTATAGAGAAGTAAAGCTCTTAGCGGGGTGCGGACCCCCAACCATTAAAGTAGTGTTAAGAGTATTAGGGGCCCTTGGTCTCTACAGGTGTATCCACACACGGTGCTCCCACTGCAATTAACTAAAGCCCTTTACAATTTTTGAACATGATTTTTGAAACATTTTTTTCCCCCCGGGATATCAACTTTTCTTGGCCATTGAAACCTAAGTTACTCCTATGGCCTACCATAGTACTGCGTCCACTGAAGCCTGCCATGTGGCATCTGACGTCACCACCTAAATGGATTTTACGAATGAACGTGATAGCATAGCAACCGGTGTCAATAGTCTTGGTCACCTCTGGAGATGAAGGGGTTAACGGATGAGCCCGGCAGGGTCTGCCCTTCACCCACCCCGTGAAAGAAGCCTATTCTTATTGAGATTATTTAAGGAACTCACATCCTTCCTGACCGAGATAGAAGGAGCCACATGTGTTTTCTTGTACAAATAGGTACCGTATATAATATTCCATGAAGTGTTGCGCTATCCCGTATCAACTTATGGTCTCTGTATGGACTTTCGGGGGTCAAATCACCCCACCGTGCTCCGTTCTTACTTACTTACAATTATCCACATGACTTTTGCATGTGGTCAATAGAAGGTACCATGACCACGTCTCCTCGAGCTCATGAATGACAATGGAGCAGCCATCAGATGCTGTCATCACATCACAATAATTGGGCTGAAGTTGACAGACTGTCCTTCGAAGGCCCCGGCGCATTCTGCTGTTCTATTCCTGAATGGCAGCGGTTGTATAGTTTCCTCGGCTTCGCCCTCATGGCCTACAGGAACTTGTTTCATCAGTTTGGTAGGTCTATATCTTCAGAGATAATGTCAGAGCTCCTCTATGAAGGTATGGACGTACCCATCATGGGTGAATGCAGTGGAGGCCAGGCTGTGTCCAAGTGTTCAAAAGTATTCAACCCCTTTAAAACTCATCTCCTTAGGACTTCAGTTTGTCCTGCTGGAACGTGTTCGGTCAGGATGTTTGGCTATGTAGTGGGCAAATTAGGTAACTTCTCCAAATTCTATATGGGGTCATTTATAGGGTCATTGACATTTTTTTTTATTTGGAAATTTTTGAATTTGTGGTAGCATACCTAGAAGATTTTTTATAGGGTTGCATTCAAGGTCCCTGTACACTTAAAGGGGTTGGCCACCTTTTGTTTTTTGTTTTTTTAGCAAAGCCCCCTCCTGGCCAGACCTACAAAAGGAAAGTACACTTACCTACTCCCATCCACTGATCCCCGGCTCCTTTGCTCCTCGTCTTCAGCTGTCAACATCCACTTTGACAACACTGCAGCCAATCACTGGCTGCAGCGGTGACCTGCTCCCCTTGCATCACGTGACCAATTATCTTGGCGCAAGGGGAGGAGGTCACTACTGAAGCCATTGATTGGCTGTAGTGGTGTCACAGCAGATGTTGACAGCAGGGGAGGACGAGGACGGAGAGCGAAGGAGCCAGGACCCATCGGTGGGGTGCAGGTAAGTATTTTCCCTTTTGCAGGTCTTGCCACAAAGGAGGGGGTTGCCAAAAAAACAAAAAAGGTGTACAGTACCTACACACATAACCACGGAAGGTGTTAACTGGCTATCAGCAATGACGTGTGTATAGACGGCACATAACACTTCCGGTCCAGCAGGTACCTGGAACAAGAGTGCCAGTGTCATTTTTTTAACCCCTGAATCCTACTTGACCATATGAAAAGGGATTCCTGGTCTAGGAGAATCCCTTTAATCTTTTGAGCTTCAGATCTGTTGATTCCCTTCTTCTGCCATCCAAGATGACCACCACGCTTCTCAGACTATCCGGCGCATCAATGGTCAAATATCTCCAAGCCTTGTCATGTCTTCCCATAGGCTCTGTTACCCTACAATTCTAGGGGGAGTGATGTCCACTCTTTTAGCCCTATAGATTTCAACATCTGGGGGGCACAGCTCAACAACAGTAGGGTAATAACAAGGACCTCCTTAGGGTGCATCCACCAATGGAAGATTCTTTGTAAAACCTTCTATGACTATCCCATGTAGCGTGACTATTTAGGAATTATTTAGTGCTATACCAATATAGAAGCATCATGGCTTAAAGGAAACGTGTCACCAAAAATGTTATCTGCCAGTTGAAACCAGATAGTAACACATCATCTTTCTAATCCGTTTTTATTTTCTGATTGTAGATTTTTTTATTCCATTTCCTGAACATGATTAAGGGGGCGGCCATCTTGCCTGAACTGTTCTTAATAGCATTTAGAAAGCATTAAGAAATTTCCTTTACAGCATCCCCATGGTCCATAGACACAATGGTCAGGACGGACCACAGTGTGAAAGTAGCCTAAGGGAGAGTTTTCTGGGCATGCTCTGTGACCTGTGCAGAGGTCATTGTATAGGGAAAGAATAGAATAAGCTCTGACAATCACCTGTTGTAAATAGAGGATCCTGTCTTATCTATACACAAAGGTGATATCAGTACAGGCAGGGTTAGAATAAGTTACCTGCAGTAAAGTGATCTGTACAAGAAGTAATGCCAATTACCAGACATAGTGGCCAGTGCCCTGCACATTTAGGACTATGTGTTTCTAATAAGAAATATACTTCTCTGTTTTCTGGATAAGCCGTCAGTGTCCCAGATTTCATTCGCCTGATCATCGGATGGTCAAAAACCCCTCTGTTCAACCGAAAAACCAAAGTTTTCTTTTTTGTGTAATCCAGAAGCATGTGGCCTTATAATTTGTGTCCGCCAGGGTCAGGAAATGATTCCCATGGGAGCCCAAAACATTCTCTAGTCGGCACTATAAAACGCCACTGCTATGGAAAACAAATACATTCCCATCGGGTAATGTAAAAAATTCTTCTGGAACGCTGTTCTCTACACAGTTCAGGATTTTAAGACATTAATCTAAGGGTTAGTATTTTATTAGCCTTTCCGGTATGGGCACAATGGTCACTCTCAGACCTGAGGTGATACCTAGTAAAAACAAGAGAGTAGATCTGCTATGTACACAGTGTGGGAGCTTCAACCAGATAGACGCTGGGAACCAGTCTATAAATAACTGTGTGATGGTCGGCACTTTGCAATGAAAAGTCAACGAGGGCTGAATGACTTTTGTCACTGGTGTTACTGACGGTGTCATGCAGTGGCGTACATACAGAGGTAAGGGCCCCATAGCAAGGATCAGACCAGGCCCCCCACACAGGACAGAAGGGTTTCCGCCTAAACCCCTTTCAATGACCCTTAGGCCATTTTTCCACTGCCTCATTTGCTAAAAGTTGTTCCTTTAGAGGGTAGAGTCCTGACCAAGTTTTCACCTCCAGTAGAAGAGGAGATGATCCCAACTAAGACTGGGCCCCCTCTTGTCCTGGGCCCCATAGCAGTCGCCTGGTCTGCCACTATGGTAGTTACGCCCCTGGTTTCATGTCTTCCTGTTCCCATTGAAGAATGAGATAATTGAACGATGGTTCATTTGGGGCTTATTTTCGTTTTCATCATTGACCACACCATTCAAACCCAGAAGCAAACTGGGAAGTCAAAAACTTCTGTAGAGATACCCTGCTTCAAGAGGATAACCTGAGTCCATATGGCCTACTACGGATGAACATCAACAAGGTGGCTTGTCCACTCAGAAGAACTTGGCCCGGTCATATTGGTCACCCATAGCCATGTCCACATGGTCCATGGTCGGATGATGCATTCGAATGATTATCGGAAAGTGCAGAAGCCAGGACAGCTGTTTTTGAGAAGGCCATTGTCATTGATGGGACAACTCCTTTAATGGATTTTAAGTAGGCCAGCTGAACCCTTATTTGCCCAACAGCTACTCCACACCACTGCTGCAATCACATGCACGCTTGGTTTGGCATAGGGAAAGTTGCTGTCAGACGCTTCTGGTTTCTTCTCGGAGAACAAAAGGACCGGTTGTTGAAACTCAACATGCCCAGTCCTTTTTTCCCTCAACAACATCTGTCAGCACGCTCCTAGAAGAGTCAATGGTCAAGGTAGGCAGGAAACAGGCCACAGCATTCATGAAGATGGACAGAGCAGCGCTAGTCTAGTGGCCGGGACCTTCAGGCAGGAAGAGGGAGATGCTGGCAGATCCAAAACCAGGAGCAATGGAGCAGGTGAGCAGAGCGGTGGCCATGCCCATTAGAAGGATTGAAGCAGTGGTAGACTGTAACAATAAACCTACATTAATATGAAATAATATAATACTATAAAACTATATTTGTCACACCAGATATAGGACCAAAAATGTTCAGACCAGTTCAGAACATTTTTTGCCAGTTTTTCTCTATGGTGAACCCAGCTGTGATGTACACAGGAAGCCTTCCCAGGATGTCGTGGCCTACTCTGATTGCCCATCTCCACTTCCAAGTCAGGCTTTCATGCCCTATTACAAATGCACCCAGGCGGCTTCCTCTATATATCACAGCCCTCCCGCTGAGCACTCTAGAGGACGTCTACCAAAGGCCCGGCAGAGAGTCGTAAATAAAACACTCTTTCCTGAGTGAAGAGGCATTGAGGAAACCAGCTTCTTGATACCTATATGGGAGTACAATGGTATACGCGACCATCGAAACAAAAACACCATAGGATTTGGCAACGGGTCAACTTGAATATATCACTATCGCAGTCCAATACCTACAATAGATAGGCCTAAAGACACATGTGGGATGAAAGGCAGAGGGGCTTTGTCCCCATTGAATTACAACTTCTTCCCACCACAGAGAAAAGAACATTAGCCACAGACGCCCGTGGAAAACCACCGTTGAAACTTCATAAATCAGCCAATTACCATGCAGCAAAAATTAGATTTGACCCCTTCAGACACATCCATCCTCTCAATGTACTTCTTCTAAGTATGGAGACCCAAGGACATTAAAGTCCCCAGCCTAAGGTCAACCTATAAAGCATGGCCAGGCCAACCTAGAGCGAGGTCCGAGACAGGGTCTGCAAGAAGGAACCTGCTCTTTTAGCTATAGTGAATTAAGTTCAACTCACCATGACCTCCTCTTTAGTAAAAAGGAAATACATTTCCTTTACCATCAGCCATCTACAACAACAGGAATGATTCACGGTAGTCACAGGCCTTTTTTTTAGGGGGGGGTGGGGGGGCAGACTTTACGGCTTTTCAAGAAGGTCGCTCTTCTGTCTGAGAAAGTCTGTTTGTAAGCTTTTTGCCGATGGAAATAAAAAATCAGATGCTCCCTACATCTAAAAAGCAGATCGTAACAAAGGGGGGCGGCTGAAAGTCTTCTCATTTACCTCTTGAACAAAGCAGGAGGCTCCATACATCTCATCCATTTTATGGCTTAATGAATGTATAGACCAAAAAAGGCCATAACCTATTCTGTAAAAAAAAAGCCCTACAGACCTCCAACTACAACCCCCTGGTAGATAGAACTTCTATTAAATTTGTATAGTACTAAAAATTTAGCTGTGTAGGACCTTATCCTCAATAGGTCCCAAGATGATGACAAAAGTTCACCTGATCCCAAAAGTTTTTGCCATAAAATGGTCGTCCATGTGCAGTCAATCCCCTTTAGGAATGGGAGAATCTTGGGACTGTAGCTCAGGGAGTTGGGCATACTTTCAGATCACTGCTTTGAGTCATTATATCTTGGCCAAGGCAGAGTAGCTTATTGGCTACCTACTGGCACCAAGCACCCATTAGGCCCACCAGGCCCCCATAACTATGCCCCTGTGGCCATATATGTGCAGTCAATCTCTGTTAGGAATAAGCGTGCCAAGGGATTGTAGCATATGGAGTTTGGCATAAATTTAGATCAATGCTTCGACCATTGTACCTTGACCGAGGCAGAGTGGCTCGTTAGGTGCCTACTGTCACCAAGCACCCATCAGTCTCACTAGGCCCCAAAAGCTATGAGCCTGTGGCCCTATATGTGCAGTCATTCTCAGTTAGGAATGAGAGAATGATGGGATTGTAGCATAAGGAGTTAGGCACAAATTTAGATTCCTGCCTTGACTCATTATACCTTGACTAAGGCAGAGTGGCTCGTTGGGTCCCTATTGGCACCAAACACCAATCAGTCCCACTAGGCCCCCACAGCTATGTCCCTGTATGTCCATATGTATGATCAATCTCCATTAAGAATGGAAGAATCCTTGGCGTGTAGTCTTGGGAGTTAAGCATAAATTCAACTCACTGCCTTGGCTCATTGTACTTGGCTGAGGCAGAATGGCTTTTTGGGTACTTATGGCACCAAGCACCCATTAGTTCTACCAGACCCCCACTGCCATTCTTCTGCATTTAGGTCATGGCTAGAGATAAGCGAACGTGCTCGAAACGAGCACTGTACCGCTCGGCTCCCCTGCGCTCGCATAGGCACTGGCAGCCACTTCCGTCCTCCAGAGGAGGACGGAAGCGGCTGCCGGCGCCCATGCGAGCGCAGGGGAGCCAAGCGGTACAGTGCTCGTTTCGAGCACGTTCGCTCATCTCTATGGCCAATCAATATGTAATAAGTATAAGCCTTTAATCCTGGATCATCTCAACCCAATTGGTGGATTCTCAAATATTCGGACGGTCATGGTAAAGTATATATAATATAATTTCATTCAAGGGCCTAACATGAACTCATCGCCCCAGTGAAAAATCTGTAGTAGAGTCCTCATGTGCCATTTAGCGTACCCAGTGGGTCACCTCAGGTTTCATGGCGTGCTCTTTAACCTTCCTTTTTTGTGATTTCTGTTACAGTATGGTTTCTACATTGAAGTCCCGATGCCCATGAGAAACTGACGGGTTTGGGTGCCAGTTAAAAGAAGGAGCAATGCTCAAGTGGGCACCGCTAAAAAAGGGGGTGAGGCCTAAGAGGGGTGTGATTATAAAAGAAAAAATGTCGGCCTTGTAACTTCTGGAGGCCAGACTTCCTAGGTAGGCAAGTTTGAGTGTAACATGTTGACTCCTAGCATAGAAATACTGTATAAGGTGATGCATGTGCCCCCCCCCTTCCCTACAGGACAGGATTTTCCGGTGCAAGATGTAAGGAGTATGTTAGGAAATATGGTGCTTTCTGCAGGGGTGTAGCTAAAGGCTCCTGGGCCCTGGTGCAAGAGTTCAGCTTGGGCCCCCTTCCCTCAGTGCTCTGTGTGTCTTCTTATGCGGCACAAGGGTCTTTGGGCCCCCTCAGGCTCCTGGGCCTGGTAGCGACTGCTACCTCTGCACCCCCTATAGTTACCCCCCTGGCTTCCTGCATTATTGGTGATGCCAAGGAGTCTGAGAGTGGTTTGATGTGCTGAACATGGTACCCCACACACTCAACGGTGGTGGTTTGTGAGCCACAGGCTTCATGGCAAGGTGGTCACCAGTAAAGTTCAGACTAGGAATGAAAGAGACCATCAAAAAGGTTGGTCGGGGAGAACATTGGCTACCTAGAGTGGCCACTGGGAAGCAGGTGGGCAAAACTGGCCCTAAACATGGGAAGATGGGGCAAATGGCTGCACACAAGTGGTGATGTCAGGGTTAGGAATGCCCAGATTGAGAGATGAAGTGTCGGCTCCCCCAAATTCTGCCTTATTGGGTTGTTTGTGTATTTATTAGGTGGTTGGGTCTCGGGGGGTTTAACATGAGGGCAACTACTAAGTTAAAGGGGTTGTGCCATGAAAAACATTCTACATTTTTCAAACCAGCACCTGAGTTACTTAATAAAATGTATCTGTATAGCGCCATCTGCTGTTTGTTCTTTTCCTTATTTCTCTGTCCACCTCACTGAGGTGGTCGCACACGCTCAGTTTAAATCTTCAACCGTCTGTTAGAAGCTGTGGCAGATACAGAGAAAGCATTACAGCAGAAATGACATGCCCCCTGGGGAAGGTCAGACCCCCGGAGAAAGGACACACCCCTGAGCTGCTAGCCTGAAATCAATCTAGCAGATCAATTGGAGCAATGAATGGGGAGATCTCTGGATCCATGTGAGGTACAGGGCTGGTTCTAGCTTTGTTAGAAAAAGATTATCATGTACTAGATGATGCCTGACTCTCATTTTTTTTTACATTAATCATGGTATAACCCCTTTAACCTGAGTTTGTGAGCTTATACCCGGTTCTGGAATGAATATGAACAAAACACATTATCATTAAAAATTAAACCGAGCACTCCCTGTCTCTGTTATTTCCATTGTGCTGTCACTTGGCCCTGGTATGGTGGGAACACGGAGAATGATGTGCGCCGTGCAGATGGGTGTCACGTGACCTCTCTTTGATGGGCGACCAGGGAGGAAGTCAGGCTATGTCAGTATTCCCGTTTCTGGGCGAGCGCCTAACTATATAATAAAAGTGCAGGAGACTGCTGATATCTAGGGAAAAATACATCGATAACCTCCAAGAAATTAATTTCCATCGTCTGATGTAATGGTCTTATGTTATCGTCATTCTGGAGTTCTCAGTTAATGAGGATGAACCGCAAGAAGATTCTGTTATATAAGGCAGGAAATTCCTTCTGCTTGCATATTCCATAGTTGTTGAAGAAAAAACATGCACAGGACGCCCTCGCTGGCATATAGTGTGTGATAAATGAGAAAACATGCCAGCTTGGGTACTGTATGGCAGTATTATTTAGTCACTGTACTGTGCTGTTATTACCTGGAGTTACGGAAGAGGTGGAACTTGTTCGACTGTTTGTGTAGCTTAAAGAGGACCTCTCCCCGCTCCTGACATGCCTGTTTTAATAGCTTCATGCGTTCCCCATGTAATAACAATTCTGGAACATCTATTCTTATGTCTGTATGTTGTGCCATTCCTTTATTATTTCTACTAGAAGTTATGAATGAATTGCTAGCAGTCTGCAGTAAGGGTACAGAGGGGAGGTAAGCAGTTAGGGGTGTGTCCCTGCACAGTCTGAGAATGGCAGCACTGATTGGATAGAGTGAGACTGTGCAGGGACACACCCCCAACTGGTCACCTCCCCTCTGTACCCTTACTGCAGACTGCTAGCAATTCATTCATAACTTCTAGTAGAAATAATAAAGGAATGGTACAACATAGAGACATAAGAATAGATGTTCCAGAATTGTAATTACATGGGGAATGCATGAAGCTATTAAACAGGCATGCCAGGAGCGGTGAGAGGTCCTCTTTAATGCGAATTATGAAAACAGTACACCGACGGGCTGCAAGGCTGTCTGCGTAAGCCCGGCCACCTCACTGTGAAAACGGAGAGATGGGACAACCCTTTGACGCTACAACCATATAGTGCGGTAATGAGACCGCACTGTTCTGTGGATCTGTATTGTTAATGTCCGGGCAGCACCTTCAATACCGCGCGGCCACTAACTATACAGACCCATTGAACGCTTCTCAGCCCCGGCGGTACTTGAACCAGCCCGGCCATGTCATCCCACCGAGCTGTGTGGTCATACTCCAAGCCATTTATGTTAATATCCGTTCTGCACTTCGGCCCTGTGTCTTGAGAGTCGGGGAACTCGTCGCACTGCATTGAGACCCCCATGGACCATGTGGTAACCTTGTTTTTTTTAGGTTCAGTTCTCAATTACCAACCAATCAATGAAAGTAAGGGCTCATTAACACGACGGTACGAATGGGTCCGCGTCCATTCCTCAATTTTGCGGAACGGGTGTGGCCCTATTAATTTCAATAGGTCCTTTTAATTGTGCCGTCCCCATCCGTTGTTCCGTTCCGCGGCCCCGCAAAAAATATAGAGCATGTCCTATTCATGCGGACAAGAATAGGCATTTGTGGAAGGCACATCCCTTGTTTTGCAATTCCGCAATTTTTGCGACCGCAAAACACAGCGCGGTCATCTGAATGCGCCATAACATTGAGTTTGATGATATGACCTCTTGCAGGCGGAGTACCTACATGCCATCCTCTATGAGCAATCTATACTGCTGGGTAAATACAGTCAGCAACATGATAGACGTCCTCATATTGTGCTGCAAACACTGCCTGCGCGGACATCAATACCGACACATGTCCTGCACACAGTTTTCTCATGGTTATTCCCTTGCATGTATTTCATTGCTGTCCCCGGGGATAATCACATGGGACTGAAATAGAAATCTAAGGATCCTGTGCATGTAGCGCTTATCTTCTAGCGTCTTTGTAACGTAGCATTTGATCCACTGAGGGATTTATGTTGTTGCTGTGCTTTTGAATAGCGCCATCGTCTGATCTACCTATAACACCTCACTGCCCTATAGGTCTTTCCCATCCATTAGATAGGGCATCACTGTATGACTGATGGGGGTATGACTGTTGGGACCCAAGTGACGCCCGATAGCGGAGAAGCAACTTTTCCTTTTTTCAGGGAGATGAGACATTGTGTCTTAAAGGGGCTATGCCACCATTCTTTGAGAATTTCTATTCTCCCGGTTCATATCCCCCTCTACTTACAATGTTATTTTACTATTATCATTCCGCATCAAAAACTCATTTGTTTTGTAATTTACTTTCTGTTACAAAAATGCTCCAGTTGTGAGATATTCCCTTTACTTCATCCCAGTGGTGCCTCCCGGTGTTTAATCTGTATAGTAAATTGCATGTCCACCTACTAAGGTGGTCACACATGTTCAGTTCCATCCTTCAACTGCCACCAACCATATCTAAGATGTGACAGTATCAGGGAGAGGGCTGCAGCAGACAGGACACACCAACTGAGCACGGATAGCGAGAGAGCTGCAGCAGAAATGACATGCCCCCTAACAAAGCACATGCCCCTGAGCTGCCAATATGAAGAGACTCTAGTAGAGCAATATAATAAATACAGGGAGGGAAACAAAAACACACACACTGACCTTCTGACTGTCTGGTTTATCTTTGTTGTTTACATCTGAAAACTTGTTTATGTCTGGAAAAAACTGCTTGGTCATTCCAACAGACTTGCATTGACACTCTATACAAGTCTAGGGCTGACTGAAATTGCAATCTGAAATTGCAATTCTGTTTAGGCTGTAGTTCTCCACCCCACCTCTCTCACTAGAAGGTTGTAGTTCAGTTGAAAGCTGCATATAAGGAGAGCAGTTGCAGCCTTTAGTTGTGTGCACACAGGGACTAGTTTCAGTGGAAGAGACTGTATGAGTGACCAGAAGAAGATGCTGAGATGGGGATACTGAGCCACAGACCATGGGTCACCAGCTCTGTGACCAGGAAGCTGACCGGACGAGGAAGCCACAGACCCTGGTCCACCAACCATTGGGCCATGGTACCAGCCTTCTAAGAGAGAGAGACATAACTAGCTCAGGTCTCCTCAGCATGAACCCTTCTTCTGCTCAGGAGGAGACTGGAGATCCCAGCTCAGTGCACTGTCTGTATTGTTTTGCACTTGAGTTCCTCCGGTAAAGAAGCACACTGGTTTACTGCAGACTCCGACTCCCTGGACTTATTTCCCACTGGCTGCCTTTCCAACCCCTCCAGAGAGTAGCAACATGTGGTGACACTTTGACAGAGTCTGGGGAATCCAGCTTACTGTTGGTGTAGTGCCCTGGAGCAGGGGTACTTTGAAGTCTGGACATTTGTGGACATTTGCCCCTGTTTCCCGTATGCAAAGTCATCAACTCCTTACTTTATTTCACTTTAAATGGTTAACTGTTTAATACTGTGTAACTGCATTTTATATGTATTCAGTGATATATATCTTGGGTTAATGAACACTGAGAAACTTTTGGGACTTTGAATGAGAAGCTGGTAATTTTCCACATCTACCACTGGGTTTAAAGAAGAGCATGTTTTGGAGGGAAAAACAGACTTTTTTGGCACCAAAACCAGACAGACTGACTTTTTGAATGTCTAGTTTAGCTCTATTGTTATGTCTGAAAATCCTGTTTGTGTCTGGAAAAACTGCTGTGTCATTATCATTGAGTATCAATGAAGCTCTAATGTAAGTCTATGACAGACGGAAGGTGTAACAATGTATCTGTTTGTGCTGAGTTTCTCCACTCCTCACCTCCCACTAGAAGGTTGTAATTCAGCTAGAAATTGTATATAAGGAGAGCAATCAAAGCCCCTAGTGTTCTGCAGTTAGGGACCAGTGCTTGGAGGGGGAGACTCATGCCAGCCTGCATGAGTGACCAGAAGAAGACGCTGAGATGGGGACTCTGAGCCACAGACCATGAGTTAGCCCTGTGACCAAGGAGCCACCAGCCTTTGACCAGGGTACCAGCCTTCTGAGAGAGAGAGGGACAGCTAGCTCAGGCCTTTCCTCATCACAGAACCTTCTTCTGCCAGGGAGGAGACTGGGGAAGCTAGCTCAGTGCACTGTCTATATTGTTTTGCACTTGAGTTCCTCCAGTGAAGAAGCACACTGGTTTACTCCCATCTCCGTGGACTTATTTCCTATTGGGGTGCACCACGCCTTAACATCCCTTCTGGAGAACAGCAACACGTGGTAACACCTTGACAGTGTCTGGGGGAACCAGTGTAGCATTGGGGCCATCCCAAACCCATCCACTGCATTGGGGGCCACCCCAAACCTGGGCACTGCATTGCTCCTGGCAATGTATTAATAACGTAACTCACTTGTGCGTGGGGTGTATCACTGCATCACCTAATGCTGTCAGACAGGACAGAGCCCAACTGTGTGGAGGCACATGTCTTTGAAAAGGTTGACGGTGGCACCCAGTTGTCGATGCTATTCAGCCATTTCTAGGAGGAGCAATGGAGGATCAGCACAACACAAGTTGCTCCAGAATTATTTCTTGAAGAATTCAAATATCTACTAAAAATCAGAAGAACCAAGAATGTTTTGACGTCAGTCGGAAGAGCTGACAATCTAAGGCGTCTATCCACCGCTCTATGTAAAGCTTTGGCAGTGCATAAGTAACCGGTAGTAATCGTAATCCATGCCTACATAATCACGAAGCAAGAAGGCGCAGTCACATAAAGAATTGCAGACGTCTTCGTGTTTCTAATAGAAACTCTCCAGGATTTGGGAGCTCTTCCCGACTTGCAGAAGAATCTTTGAAAAGATTCCATAATGTGTCAAAGGAAACCAGAGAGTCTCCCACACACTTGGAGCAGGAAGATAACACTGAGCGGTTATCCAGCCGCACCGCGAGCCCTGGATCAGTTTCACATGTTGCTTTCTAACTAAAAGAGTTTGTATGAAGAAGAAATGTATTTTCAAGCCTCCCTGGCCGGGATTCAGAGCGGTATTCTTTTTCTGTGTCTCCGGCCTGCATCCTGTGTGCAGTTACCTCATCGAATATCTGCCGCCTACTCAAGGAACGTTAACTTTTTCGTGACTGTGTTCTGGCCCTAGAGGACATTCGTTCCGTCCTTTTCACGTCTCAAGCTCCTTGCAGACCCTTTTGGTCAGACACGTCATAGGCTCTTCACATGTTCTTTAATGCACACACTATGTTTCAAGAGGGCTAACTTAAAGGAGTTGTCCAACCCCCATGAAATGGTCCAACCATTCCCTTGCTGCTCCGGTGCTGAGGCCTCTCCAGTCCCTTGCTGGACTGTGGAGCAGGAAGAACAGAAGCTGGCATGGGAGCCGGAAAGCTCTGGCATCGGAGCAGAAGGGATTGGTAAGGTAAGTATTACTTCTTTAGATACTTTTAAAAAATCTCATGGGGTTGGACAACCTCTTTAAATCTCCTAGACGCCAATGCAAAATCTGCAGGAGGCACCCCTTAAAGGGTTATCCCAAGACTGATAAAAAGAAAATGAAAATCAGACATCATATAGTCCATGGCGGCCTCTTTCCAACTAATCTAGAACCAGCCCTGTACCTCACATGGATCCAAAGATCTCCCCATTCATTGCTCCAATTTCTGTGCTAGATTTTCTTCAGGCTGGCAGTTCAGGGGGCATGTCCTTTCTCAGAGGGCATGGTCTTTCTGCTGCAGCTCTCTCCCTATTATGGCACAGGGGAGTGCACTTTCTGTTACAGCTCTCTCCTTGTCACAGGGCAGGGGGTGTGCACTTTCTGCTGTCTCTCTCTCCCCGATCCCAGCTCAGAGGGTGTGCCTTTTCTGCTGCATCTCTCTCCTTATCACAGTTCAGGGAACGTCAGTTCTACTGCACCACTCTCCCTATCACACTTAGGCTACTTTCACACTAGCGTTTTAAAATTCCGGTATTGAGTTCCGTCATAGGGGCTCAATACCGGAATAAAACGCTTCAGTTTTGTCCCCATTCATTGTCAATGGGAACAAAACTGAACTGAAGACAACGGAATGCTCCTGAAAGCATTCCGCTCCGTCTTCAGACCGGAGAACAAACCGCAGCATGCTGTGGTTTGCTCTCTGGTCCAGGCATCCGCACCAAGACGGATCCGGAATGACCCCCAATGCAAGTCAATGGGGGTGGATCCGTCTGGTGTGACCATAATGGTAACCGGATCCGCCCTCCATTGACTTTCAATGGAATTCATGACGGATCCGGCTACACATAGACACAATACACACATACAGACATAGACGTACACACACATATAGACATACAAACACACATACATACTTACATGCTCCCGGCAGGTCTTCGGAGCGTCGGAGGGACAGGACGGCGCGCTCAGATGACGATTCCACCAGGCGCCCAGCAGGGGGCGCTGTGGGGAATCGTCACCTGTGCGAGCCGTCCTGTCCCTCCGACGCTCCGAAGACCTGCCGGGAGCATGTAAGTATGTATGTGTGTTTGTTTGTCTATATGTGTGTGTATGTTTATGTGTATGTATGTACTGTGTGACATGTGTGGGGCCGGAGCGCGGTTCCTGCTCCACACATGTCACTGCGGCAGGTCTGATCCGGCAGCACCCTTCACCTGCCGGATCAGGCCTGCCGCCAGTGTGAAAGTAGCCTTAGGCTTCATTCACACGTCCATATGGCATTTTGCGGACCGCACATGGCCGGCTCTATTATAGAAATGCCTATTCTTGTCCGTGGCTCTGGATAAGAATAGGACATGTTCTATTTTTTCGTGGGGCCGCAGACCAGAAGTGAAAATGATGCAGACCCATTATGCGGATGTGTGAATGGAGCCTTAGGGAGTATGTCCTTTCTGCTGCAGCTCTGTCCCTATCAAAGCACAGGGGTTGTAAAGGTGACCACTCACCATTAGATTCATCTAGGACAATCCCACCATTCAATTGACCTAACTTTCCCACGATGGCAGATGTTGGAGGATGATAGAGAACACGTGCATGCTCGGCTTAACCGAGGATGCATGTGCATAGTTATGCAAAGAATATGGCCAACCTAAGAGATAATCTTGTGATATCTAATAGTTCATAAAATATGCAAATCTGGACCTTATTAGTTTGAAAGTGAGCATCTTGGTCTTCTGTGTCTATTCATACCCATTGAAGCTATGGGAATGCCATGTAACAGGAAATTATCATTAATCAAACTGCAAATTAATGAGGAAATGAAGTCGTCATTTTAGGTTGTGTTCAGGGCCTTGTATCAATGGCTCTTTCATTCCTTTTCGCTTTCCAGAATTCTCACAGTTTGGCCCTCACGAATGGTATCATACATCCGATTGTACTTACCATCTGACCAATTCTAAACACACTGTATTCTTAACAAGGCATGGGGTCTCTGGAAATCGGAGCTGTGACTACAGGGTGTTAAGGGTGACCCTTAAAGGGGTTGCAGAAAACCCATTTGCAGATACAATAGTAGGACATGAGTCACCTATTCCAGACCTCATCTATGAACCAGAGCTGAGATTGGCTACAAAAACCACCACTTAGGCCTCTTTGACATATCCATGAATTATGGATGTGACCTGTCTGTCTTCTCCGTGGAGAGCACACATACCCATTCATTTTAATGTCATATCTGTGATTTCCCACCAAGGGGGCATGAACTACTTGGGTCCATGACGCTGCCCAAACACACCTATTGAAGTCCACAGGCCTGTGAAGCCACGGACACAACAAGGAACCCATCAGTGATTTTCATGGACCGTTGGTGGGACATACTTTGGAAAGTCAGTCTAGTGTGTCTATGAACATTATCAAACTGAGGTGGTCTAGGGCCCACCAGTAAAATTCATTCTAGGGGCCCACTGTACAGCTACATGCAAGTATTACCTGCTCACACAGCGGCAGGCCGCAACAAGATTATCAAGATGATTGATTATGGGGGTCTAACAACTTCAAGAAGATTAAATAATCAGCAGGGTTCACTCAATCATACCATGCACTTCTACTTTCAGAAATTTTCCAACGTGATGGATCAAATTGTCAGCAAACAGAAATCTGTCGGCAGCAACCAGTCATTTGCATCAAATTTTGAAAGGATAGTCAGTGGAGATGGCCACTTCAGCAGGCCTCTTATCTCCTATAGATGGACAGTTTAAGAAAGAGGACAACCCCTTTAACCAGACATTAACTCCCAAATAGGTTTCGGTTTGGACAGGTTGAGTAGCTTTTGGCTAATTGTATGTTTTGTATTTCTAATGTGTCTCAAGATAGTGGAAGGGCCACAATTTTCAGGCCAGACAGGATCTGGGGGGATGTTATGGGTTTGAGGATGGAACATTCAAAGTTCTAGACATGCCTAGTGTCTTGAACTTAGTGTGACTATATAGTATATTAAGCCACAACCCTCGACCAACATATGAACAACATTCATGAATTGCCCCCAAGGGTATCCCATGTCATAGTTCGATATATCCAAATGGTGCTACCAGTAGGGCGGTATCCAAATCTTCCCAAATGAAATTTGAAGGATACATCGATCATAATGAGAGGTCTAACATGTTGGACCAATTCTGATTGATGGAAGAATGTGTTACACTGATCCCTCAAGATACAATGGCCTCAGGATACAATATTTTCAGCATACAATGGTCTTTTCTGACCCATCGTAAGTTGAAACTAGACTCAACATACAATGTCTCAGACTCAGATCCCACCAATCAAGGCCACTTCTATGGTATAATATCTGGATTAGTTACTAGTTTTCAGCTGTTCCTGACTGTCATATGTAAGGACTTGTCTTATCTGTCTTAGTTATCTGCTTATTTTTCTTAAATCTTCACTTTCTCTTATCTTGGATGACATTTTGAGGCTTTGGAACCGATTACTCAACTTACAATGGTTTCAACATACAATGGACGTCCTGGAACCAATTAATATTGTATCTTGAGGGACCACTGTATACACTTTGTAAAGATATCAGCCTGAGCATTGGCCAGCTTCTCTCAGTCAACCATGGTGTCTGCTCCACCACAATGTAGTCTATTCATTTTGCTTGGGTCTAATAAAATGACCGAGGCACAACCTAGATTTCATAAAACCTTGACTGGTGCCAAGTACACGTCTGAGCTAAATGTCTATGAATATTAATATACTTGGTTCTACGGTATGTAAGTGAAGGGTGTACTTGTTGGGTTCCTTCAAAAAGTAATCTTCAGATATTGAGGGTATTACATGGACTTACAGCCCTCTCGGTTACGGAAGGTGGGAGTTCAATAAATTTTTCCATGGGTATAATTCATTCGTATCATTAAAGCCCACAAGAAGACCAGACAACTGACGACCTTTCTTGTAGCTCAGACTCAATGATGAGTGGGATCCTGTGAAGCTTGGGTCTGAGGACGCCTGTTTTTTTGGCAGCCAGACTGACATTTTTCAGCTGCTTTTTCCACGGTAAAGAAACTTCACTGAAGTCTTCCTGGAAAATAAGCATCCTTGGCTAGGTTGGCAGTCACCACCAACAAGACTGGAAAGCCACCACAGGAATGGACAAACATTGCAGACACAGTAAAATATGACACCAGACCCTTTCGGTTACAGACCAAGAACAGGGACATGTTGACGTTACACACGTAAAAATAGAGATTTATCTGGAAATGATCAAATCGAACCTCAGTTCTATCTCTTATGGGTTTTGAGTTTCAAACACTCTAACATATGTGTCCCTCATTCCAGACCATGAAAGAGCACCTCTCACTTTGGAGGACTCAGCATGTCCATGCATTACATGGACAGCCCACTGGTTTCAATATAGGAATTGTGTAATACTTCATCCCCCCTGAGGTGTCACTGTAGGGAAATAGAACACTTCCTGAAGAGCCAGATTGTAAATGTTCACCGTCACATCTGGAACATCTTGTTATAATGATGAAGTATGGGTGATGTAGCAATCATAAACTTCCGTAGTTGGGTAATAGGTTACATTTTAGATTTCTATATTTTTTATGAGATACGGAACTTAAAATGTAAAATTTCAATATCTTGAAAGATAAGGGTTCTCCACTTCTTTACTATTGCGATAGTAACTTCCGTCATCAAAGCTACTGCATAACTTCTGATCTGGGGCCAACAAAACTTTAAGAAGTCCTGCATTTCTTTAAAAAAAATATAAAATTGTGAAATAATAACCAACTATGGAAATTCATGACCATACTTCATCATTACAGGCGGCCATCTTCTGCCCTAAACTGAACTTTATGGATAAAGCAAAATACAAATAGATGTTAGGAGCAGTTGGTTTGGCCCACTTTACTAACTAACTGGTTTGATTCTTAGGGCATTATCCTCTAGTCCTCTGCTTTTCACCCTTTATTATATTACCAGAGATCTGGTCTTCGCTGTAGGGGAGCCACCAGGCTGCTATCTCTTGACATAGTCAAAGTGTAGTTGGTGGCTGACCTATGAGGGTCAAAAACACAGATATAAAGCACCGAGGGGTCAGGCAATATTCATAGTCTGGTAACAGGCTGAGGTCAGGACAGGTTGCTCACAAACAAATCAGTGAAACAAGTCAGGCTGGAGTTTGATACATAGGGAGGACCAGCCATTGGCTGAGGACGGATTTGAACATGCACACTCATGACCCGGGGGCTTATAGACCAGATGTGTTGGCAAGAGCCTGCAGAGGACGCCAGCAGCCAGACTTACCTGTAGGTAGATGAGCAGGGAAGGTCAGCGGGAATGTAAATAGCACAGAGCCCATGCCCGCAGGAAGGAACAAGGCAGCAACGTGTTCTTGGCACGAGCGCAACAATACAGCATCCGTAGACTGTGTTTGTTCATTCAACATGAATTTTCCCCCCTTACAGGGGTGTACCACCATTGAGGCCAGGTGAGACGGTCGCTTCAGGCAGCACCAGCTAGGGCCAAAGGGGGGGGGCAGCGGAAGGGCCATGGGCAATGAGCGCTTTCATTGTCGCAAAAGGGTTAGGTTAAGAACTTGGCATGAGGGAGGGGGCGCCGTTTCAGTTTTCGCCTCAGGCAGCAGAAAGGCTAGGTGCACCCCTGCCCCTATAAATGCATGCTCGGCCAAGTGTGCATGGGTCAATAGGAATAGGGGAATAAGCTTCCACTGGACTCCTCTGGTAGCACCTTATCTCCCTCAGATTTCAACATCCCTAGTCCTTCATTCCTGACTTTGGTGGTGGCAGGGGGGGTGGGGCAGGTGTCCTGCCAAAATCTGCAGCTCTTTCAGCTACTGTCAAACACATACATGACCCACACTGTCTTCCACCTCTACTTTCCTTTGAAAGACCATTAACACAAGCTGCAGGCACCAAAAGCCCAATAATGGTCCAACTGCCTGATGATGCTTCTGATACTGCACCATGTAAGATTTTCAGAACGCATCTTGTCAACCTCAAGGAAGGTCAGATGGTTATACCAAAAAAAAGGTCTAAGAAAACCCCCAAAAAGTAACACAGTCTACACTTGTAGATTTATGGTGTCTACTGATCCAGATTTAGAAACGTTTCGTCTTGATCGATGGGTTTCCTTGTGTACTACGGTTATTAGATTTTTGGAGATAGGTTTTGTATGTGTTTTATTGTGCCTTTTTTCCCTACAGTCAGGAGGGAGGAGGTTACATGAAGGGTGAGAGTGAATTGAAGCAGTGTTTTGTGGACAAGCAGGCAGTGTTAGTGCACTCCGAAACCTAGAGGAAGCCTGACTTGTGACCTCAGATGTATACATTAGAAAACCAGTGGAAAGATATCTTATTATTTCCATCTTGCAATAAAGCAAAACCATACAATTAATTGCGTGGAATGCCCTTTTTCCATGTGTAAAAAACTAAATTGTTTTTGAAAGCTGCAGGGAGACTTTTATAAGCCTTGTGAAGTGCTTAATTCAAGCAACATGCTCCAAAACTAGGCTAGAAAATCATTTGTGGTTCGGGGTGAAATGGGACCTTCACAAGTACCAGATCCCTCTTCCTTAAGTATTAGGTCTTTCATCTTATTGACCAAGTGTCGTCATTCCAAGTCCATGGCCGTGATTCACCAAGGACATGGTGGAAGGAAACCAGACCATGCAAGGCTTGCCTAAAGATAGGGAATATGTTTGTACCTTCTAGTCCTAGCTTCTGAGTTCTGAGTTGTAAAGCCACCATCTACCAACATCTACTTCTCCCGACTCCCCCCACATACACACACATTTGGCTCGGCAGTGCGTTCTCCATTCACCGCTATGGGACTTAAACAAATAGACAAGCTCTCCTTCACGTCGGGGGTCCTGTTCTGGAGCGGAGGTGGGACCCACATCTATCTGACATTGATGCCATATCATAGCGATATGCTATCAATGTATGAGAGGAGCCAACTCCTTTAAGTGTTTGAGCTAATAAACTTGTATACAAAATTGCTGACTTAAAGGGGTTTTCCAGGAATTTGATATTGATGGTCCCAGAGGCGGACTGGGAATTTAAAGTGGCCCTGGAAAAAATACTAAAAGTGGAAGGCAGGGCCAGCAATACCATATTGTGGTACATTATACCACCCCAACAGAGCCAAATACCATAGTCCATCACAAAATACATCCCCAAAAACTTCCGGTGGCCGGCCGCGAGGAGGGCTCAGGCGGCCCAGCGGGAAATTTCCCTGTAAGGTCTATGGCCAATCCGCCCCTGGATGGTCCATCCTCAAAGTAGGTAATCAATATCAGATTGGCAGACGTCTGACCCCCGGGACCACCAGCTCCTTCAGTGCTTAGGCCTCTTCCTTGGCCAGTGATGTCATCGTACATTGGTCACGGAGCCTCAGCCCATTCAACTGAATGAGACTGAGCTGCAATATCAAGTACAATGGGCGGGGCTGTGCTTGGTAAGCTGTGAAGAGACTGTGGAGCTCCAGTGAGGACAGCAGCCTCTTCAAAGAACTGATCAGAGGAGATGCTGGGAGTTGGACCCACGCCAAACTGATATTGATCACCTATCCTGATGATAGGCCATCATTATCAAATTCCCAGATAACCCCTTTAAAGGGGAACTCTGGTAAAAATCCAACCTTTTCATTTGCAATTCATTATTTCATGAAGGCAAACAACTTGTGACCATGGCACATTTGAAAATTCCTCTGGAGGTCCAGTGGAGTGACTCACTATGTTGAAGAAGGGTTGATATAGTAAGGGGTCACCAGTACTTTCATAACCAGAGACAGGAACATGGTTGTTTGAACATGGGGTTCCTGGACTGTAGGGATAGAAGACCTTCCCGGTGATCTAGGGTCTATTGGACAATATCCTTGGAACTGTGCTAAGGACTGAGCCACCATGGTGCCTGTGCAGAACCCCTTTTTACTGGAAAGGCAAGAACTCTGGTAGAAACCATAGCCCAGGACTCCTCAGTGAACTACAGCAAGGAGGTATAGGTAATGGCCCATGAACATTGGGCATCACTGATGCCTCAGAGTGCTGGAGTCCTGGGTTTGAATATAACCAAGGGTGAAATCTGCATGGGGTTTCTATGTTCTTCGTTTGATTTCCTGTGGGTGCACCAGTTTGCTCCGACATACTAAGTCAATTTAGATTGTAAGCCTCCAATGGGGAAAGGGAATAATGCAGAATTAATAAAATGAATGGGTTGCAAGGAAGTGAAGGACCTGCTTCCCACCGGGACTCTTGACCCAACTTCCATCATGAACCCTTTAAATAAACAAGAGAATGAAAAAGTATGTGAACCCAGTTTTACGATATCACATATAACTGCGTTGCAACTGACTGGTTGCTATGAGCGATAATACCACCATTGCATAAATATTCACGCCCCCTCCTGCTTGCACTTTTCCATTGCAGGTTAATATTAATATGCCAGATGTCTCCGATTTTTAATAACTGCACTTCATATAAAGAAAAGTATTACAGCTAGTATAATGTACGTGAAGTGCCAGAAGGTGGACGGTTATATACAGGAACGGCTGGGAACGTGTAACGTTCATTAAAAGGAGCGTGACGACGATGTTTTGGTTTTTTTTACATTATAATAGCAGTCTCAGAAAGCTGCATTTCTACCTTAATATTATGACCGCAAGACCCATAACCCCCTAGGGCTGACGGAAATAGCCGAGCCAGCGCTCGACTATAGAAATGAATGGAGGGAGACCGCACATGCATGGTGCGCTATCCTTCACTTTGCGGACTCCGTTCTAGAGACAGGTGCAGGTCCCTCCTCCTAGTGATATGCCCCCAATGTATGAGATGGGCCGACCCCTTTAAAAGAGTTTTCTGGGAGTTCGAGATTGATCATCAATATCTGTTTGAAGAGGTGGTGGAGCTCCGGTCAGTGCCGCGTCCTCTTCCTAGGCCACTTGCGTTGTTGATTCCGGTATTGACATCCGGCAGAGGATCTCAATAGTGAAAAAAAAAAATTCTGTTTCGTCCTCGTGCTTTCTGAATAGAAAGAGATCCATTCAGGATGCATCAGGATGTCTTCCGTTCTTGCAGAATTCCGTTTTGTGGCCGGACAAAAACAGAAAAAAACGGATCCGTCTGGTTTCCGTTATGCAGGACAGAAAAAAAAGTCCTGTCCACAAGACTTTGTTTTCCATCCAGACGGATCCGTTACGCTTGCCCATAGGTTTTTATTATGATGGATCAAAAAAGAATGCCTGTAAATGCTTCCGTTTTGATTTCCGTCTTATGGATTCCTTTATTTTCCGTTATAACCATGTTATAACGGAAAGCCATAATGCAATCCATAATGGTGATGTGAACAAGCCCTTAACAACGCAAGTGTGAAAGTAGCCTTAGGCGCAGCTCAGTCCTATTCACCTGAATGGGGCTGGGCTGCAATACCAAGCATGGCCACTGTACAATGTATGGCGCTGTGCTTGGTGTGCTGTGAGAAGGTCAATGTTGCTCATCCCGGGGGTGCCAGGAGCGAGACCCCCACCAATCTGATGCAGATGACCTATCCTGAAGCAACAGTTTTATAATATAAATCTCCCTAAAGTGCTTGATTCTAGCATATACGAATAACACGTAATCACACCGTACATACCATACATACACACACGTGTCGCTCAATAACCCCCTAAGACTTTAATGTATAATCTTTGAGGCAGAAGAGGATTTACCTTCGATCGTCAATAGGAAAATCAATAATCCCTCGAGTGATCGACAGCTGCTGCCGCCCACAGAAGGCCCTCTGCTCCGGGTAAATCCAGGACAGCATTGATCAGCGGATTTACACAACTGAATTCTGTCACGTTTACTATAGAATCAATAGGCTAAGTGGTCTGCAGCGCCGCCATCTTACAGGAGATCATCTCCAAGGGATAATAAATCGTATTAGAAATGCAGATCTTTATCCGACGGGGATGGAAGAAACCATCAGGGATAAATTACTGACCTAAAATGATGATGTAGCAGAGCTGAGTTGGTTGTTTAGTGCACTTTTACATAGATTCTTATGGGTCATTCAAGGGGTTACTCGAGAGTCGTCGCAATCTAATGCCCCCACTGCCGGGATCATGTGCTGTGAGTTGTGGCCCCCACCGGTGACTAGGGGTATAGAGGGCCCCGGGGTGCTCCGCTGAATGGTTGGAAGAGGTACGCTAATGCATACCTACCAACATTTCTGTAAGTAAATTCGGGGACTGTGAGCCCCGTCCTGAAAAGTAAATTTATGGGCAGAGCCCCACCCATTTTCATTCTGGGGCACCCTGAATTTGTCAGAATGTCCCTGCAAATTCGAAACTGAGGGCAACTGTGTTCATGGCACGGTCACTTACATGAATTGGGATGTACGGTAAGTGCCTCTTTGTTCTGTCTAGACTGACTAAATTATTATTCATTATTTTAATTGGTTGTCCCATTTGGACTATCTGTAGCACATCAACTGTGCATGCGCAGTGCGCCCTCATTCACTTTGGGGACTCCATTCTCAATATAGGTGAATGGGAGCGGTGGCCGCGCATGCGCTGTGCGCTCCCATTCATTTCTATGGGAGCAGCGGGGGAGCTGTGCCTGGTGGTGGCCGGACCCAGGAAACCTGGGGTCCTCCAGGCACAGAGCTTCCCGCTCCGTTCTCGATATAGGTGTGGGTTCCAGAGGTGGGACCCGCACCTATAAGACAATGGGAGCATATACTAGCGATATGCTACCATTGTATAAGATGAGAATAACCCTTTAAGTTCAGGGAAACCCCTTTAACGTTGTTGGGCTTGTGGACAGGGGATCAATGAACAGGTTCTGAACATCCTTTCCACTTGGTTTGGGCCCCCCATTACCCTCTCTCCAGGGCCCCATTTGCTACTATGTTATATGGCAGAAAGCAAGTGACTGCTTTGCATTAGTGTCATGCCTTTTAATGCACAGAAGTCATATGTGTCTCCCTTGCAAATAACGACCACGTAGAAAAAGGTCCATGGGGACCAAGGGTCTTTATAGCTTTACCGTACATGCTGATAGCGCCCGTGTTGGTGCCCATCGTAGGTGACATTATGGTCCCCGGTAAATAACATCCTTCCTCCCCATGTCTCCAGCCTGTTCTCCAACTAATTCAATCTTCTTCTTCCCCTCAGGCTTCTCTCCCTTTCCTCTGAGACTATGTCGGCTAATTAGTCCCCCTCCCCTCGTGATTACAGGCGTCCTTCCTGCGCCCTTCTCCAGGCTTTCAGGAGCAGAGCTCACATCCTTGTGCTCAGAGCTAACCCCAATCTGCAAGATGTCCGGATCCGGCGTTGAAGTGCTCCCTGAAAGCAAAGGCAACTTCACTGCTTCCTCTTGTGTCATCTCTTCTTAACTTAGCCAATAGGGCACAAAGGGTTCAAAAATAGCGGCGAGGGAAGCGGGAACGCCTTTCCCAAACACTTCTGTGAAATGTGAAACAAAAATGACAACAGCATAAAAAAAAACAAAGGGACGTATGCTGGGGAGAAGCCAGAGAACTTCCTAATTATTTTTACATGATTCCTAGAAGTTCCACCATGGAAAAAAAAACTTCTAACTGCACAAAACACAAGACCCTGGGTCCATAGTTATTATTTGGTCCATTACCAGAGGTTTGGTACATAGTCATGTAATTTGGGGAGAACCCTTAAAATTCCTTATAAACGGGGGAGCTTAATTATTTAAAGAGACCTTCACCCAAAAATTAAAACACACCATTTCAGATGCTCTCTTATGCCTCACTTTAGTGTCCATATAATGAATGCATCTCTATCTTTCTGTTATACAGCACCAAACTACAGTGTCAAAGAGGACACGCCCCCTCTCTTGACATGCCCCCAATTTTCCAGTAACTACCGTACTTGCGTCCCCCATGTAATATAAATTCTGTAGAAATCTATTCTCATGACTCTGTGTTGTGCCGTTCTTCTATAATTCCTTCTAGAAGTTTATGAGTGGTCCAGCTGGTGTTACCAGAAGGGGGTGTGTCCTTTGTGCAGGCCGATACAATCCAATCAGTGCTGCTAGTGTCATATTCAAGCTAGTAGCACCTGCAATGGATGGGTTTGGGGTGGTCCCAATGCTACACTGGGATGTCACCAGATGTTGCTGCTCTACAGAAAGGATGGTAACATGTGGTGCGCCCCAATAGGAAATAAGTCCAGAGAGTCAGGGTCTGCAGTGTACTTCTTTACTGGAGGAACTCAAGTGCAAAACAATACAGGCAGTGCTGGCTTCTCTAGTCTCCTTCCTGGGAGAAGAAAGTTGTGTCCTGAGAAAAGGTCTGAGCTAGCTGTCTCTTTCTCTCTCTCTTAGAAGGCTGGTGGACCAGGGTCTGTGGCTAAGTATTTCCATCTCAGTGTCTTCTTCTAGTCACTCATGCATTCTAGCAGAGCTTCTCCTACTAAACACTGGTCCCTATCTGCAGACAACTAGGAGATCTAACTACTGTCCTTACACACAGTATTTAACTGACCTGGAACCTTCTAGAGGGAGGATTGGGGTGGAAAACCACAGCCTAAACAGAATCAATGTTGCAATTTCAGTCTGTCATAGACCTGTATATGGTTTCAATACAAGTCTACGGGTATGACTGAGCAGTTTTCCAGACATAAACAAGTCTTCAGACGTAAACAACAGAGCTAAACCAGTCAAACGGTCAATGTGTCTATTTTTTTTCCCTCCAACACATTGCATAGTTCCTTATAGTATCTGTGGAAGATTTCTAACTTCTCAGTGCACAGATAGAAAGTCACAAAGTCTCTCAGTATTAGCTGGTTGTGCATTAACCCTTTCCACAGTGAGTGCAATACCAATGTAAATGAACATAGAAAATGTAGCTCAACAAAATAAAACAGTACAACGGCATAAATCACAGTGCAAGTTAACCCTTCTAAATGCACTAAAGTTGATGGCTTTGTGAAGTCTCAATAGGTGGCAAATGTCCACAAACGTCCATGGTTCAAAGTACTCTTGCTCCGGGGCACCGCATACCCAGCTGAGCCTTTATTGCAGACCTTTATTTCATTCTTAAACTTCCAGTAGGAATAACAGAGAAATGGCACAACGTAGAGTCATAAGAATATATGAGGAATGCAGGTAGTCACTAAAACAGACATGTCAGGAGAGGGGACAGGTCCTCATAAGTATACACTTTTAGCTGCCTGCAGTCACCACTAGGGGGAGCCTATTAGCTTTCTTCACCTCGATTTATTATTGACTTTAAACAGAGCCAATTAAATCTGTGTGTAGTGAGCTCCCCCTGGTGGTGGCTGCCGGCAGCCAGATTTATGTCATTTAAAGCAGGATTTTGTCCCCCAAACCACCATTAACCTGTTATTCAGGACGGTATAACATGTTCCCAATAATATTCCCTTGCACAGGTTCGGCTGCTTTGACTGCTGCATTCCTATGTCTGTATAGAGTCAGGAGGGTGTATACGCTCTTCAGAAAAGTCACTCTTGGCGACCCCCTTCTTGGCTTGATAAACGTCCCACAGACAGGCTTGACTCAACACAATCCACCTCCAGCGCATGCGCAGTGAGCAGATGTACTCGAGGCCAGCACGTCTTGCTTCACTGCGCATGCGCTAGAGTTTTGGACCCGTTTAGAATAGAAAATAATGGGTGTTTCAGTACAGAGAGTCTGCTCCGAACAAGAGCTAGAACTTTCCATCATACACATATATTTTCTGCTTAAAATATAATTATGTAAAAAAATCAATGGCAATCGTATTAATAATGTGAACACGTGGACTGTATATTTTATGGTCCTCGGTTTTATATACGGCTCACCTTACATTACTCCCAAATCTGCACTAACCACATAGAAGTGCAGCAATAAGAAAATATAGGGTACTTTTTATTATTTTTCACATGTGCAGCATAGAAAGTATGAGAAAAACACGTCACACAGGACACATATGGATTAGATTGCGACATTTCCCTGCTGAGGATCAGACTCATATTTTAGAGTGAGAGAAGAAGAACACATGAAAAAAGAGCAGAATTTAAAGAGGAATTCTATCAATGGAAAGGAGCGGGACAGTCACTTACTGTAGTATGTCTGAGCAGGGAGGGGTCCAGGTAGCCTAATACCGCATAATACAGAGAAAGACCTGGTAAGTAAGGTTAGGTTCACATGGAGATCCAGCCGTATGATTTGGCAGAGAATGCCAGGAATCGGCCAGACACAAACCGCAGCGTACAACAGTTTGTGTCCGGCCGGTTCTCAGCATTTTTGCCGGAATGCGGCCGGATCTCCACAGGACTCCACTATACTTAATGGGGCCAATGGGCTTTCCGTTTGCATCCGGAGAATTCCTATAGTCTGTTCTCTGCCGGTACAGCCTACCAGAATCCATGCCACATATTAATATCTATTTAAACCTATTTATTATCTATTATATATCTATCTATCACAAATGATCTATCTCCTATATACTTTATATATCTATCTATCTATCTCTCTATCAATCTAAACATATTTATTATCTATTGTACATCTATAATATTATACATTATCTATCTATCTCTACTATCTATGTATGTATCTATCTTATATCTATCTATACATCTATTATCTATATATCTCATATCTATCTATCTATCATCTATCTATCTATCTATCTATCTATCTATCTATCTATCTATCTATCTATCTATCTATCTATCTATCTATCCAGGGGTGGATCTAGCACCTGAGACGAAAACTGAAATGAAGCCCCCCCCCCCCTTCATGCCAAATTCTTAACCTAACCCCTTTGCCACAATGAAAGCGCTCATTGCCCATGGCCCTTCCACTGCGCCCCTCTTTCCCCTACCTGGCGCTGCCTGAAGCGATCGCCTCACCTGGCCTCATTGGTGGTGCACCCCTGTATCTATCTATCTATCTATCTATCTATTATCTATCTATGTAACCATTGTGAAGAGAAAACTATCACTGCAGGCAGGACCAGAGGATTTGTGTTCCCCAGCCGATGCATCGCACTCCATGTACAATGGCAATTGCGTAAAGGAGCGCCATTAAGGATTCCTTATGTCTGAGCCGTGTGCCTGGAGCCTTTACTATGCGACAGTAGGCATTTCATGTGCTGGGCTGGTTTCATTGGGCCACAAGCAAAATAGGGTCCCCTCGCCCCAGGCTGCCATTTTTAGAAAGTTCTTCTGGTCATTTGAAAAATAACTGATGGTCAAAGACAGTAAAAGGCCTAGTAATAAATAAGTATAATTGTACCATCCCCGGTGATCTAGGGCAGTAATGGGGCTCACTCAGGTTTCTCCTTGAGGGTCCTGTCCTATGAAGGGTCCTAGGATTTATATAGTAATATGACTATGTGTATGAGGCCTATGGTATCTTCTACTTTCATGGAGTCTGTATTACACATGGTATAAAACCAACCTGCGGCTCTGCAACTCCTACCGTGAAGTTTGGCAACAGCTGGAGAGCCCCAGATTGGGAACCACTGCCTGATATTAATCGGTTAAGCTGGAAATATAAAAAAAAAAAAAAAAGAAAAGAAAGGAACCGTAGATAGGCATCACTAATTGACTAATCCATTGTAGAGGAGCACTTATATAGCATCTGTTCCAAGGCTGCAGATCTCCAGTCCTCGATTCACCTTTCCCTTCCAGGCCCCTCAATCTCGTCTTTTTTTAATTGGCTCAGGAAAAAAAAACTGCTTTTCTTCAACTCTTGAAAAAGAAAAAAAAAATCCTCCCTGCCTTCAAACATTTCAAGGGAAGCAGCATGAACCAATTTGCATCTGAAGGAGAAGTCGGGGCAGGAAATTGACGCAAGCACCTTGAAGCTCAACCCCAGTAAGGAGCACTGCTGTTCTTACTATGAGGGAATGGTAATTGAATCATTAACATCCCAGGTATCTGGAGCAGATAGCAGAACGGCTGCTTTTGTTTTTGTGCTACCAGGGACTGAGTCAGTTACCCTCGGGGGCATAAGTGACACAACAACTTGGAGTGTCCCCAGTTTTTACAATTTGCTAATTTCAGTGCAATTAAATTCTAATTATTCTTCCTCCTTTTGGCGAAATGCGACCCTGAAGAACTGGAGTTTCACAATCTCATTCTCAAGGACCTCACTTTGTCCGTGACGCGCCTATTGTGGCCACACATGTAGAAGAGTTCCCATTGTTCTGAAAGTGTAGAAAGTGACCCATGAGCTGCGAGTTGTAAGAAGCTGGGTTACGGCACCTGGCTGTATTCTCGGAATACGGTTGCATTGTGGTAGCTACAGGTCTAGACCATAGGGACTAGATATTCATAGTTGCCCAT
This sequence comes from Rhinella marina, assembly GCA_900303285.1. NCBI lineage: Eukaryota > Metazoa > Chordata > Amphibia > Anura > Bufonidae > Rhinella > Rhinella marina. Next base: position 359,615 of record ONZH01023357.1, read on the forward strand.
GGTCTCAAAAATTGCATGGACTGTTCTTAAAGGGATTGTCTCATCTCAGACAATGGGGGCATATGGCTAGGATATGCCTCCATTGTCTTATCGGGAACATAGCCCCATAAGGTGATGGCTGGAGGACTCCATTCCAGCTTCCACCAAGCGCTCTCCCCATAGGAGTGAATGGAAGTGCATCGCGCATGACCGGCCACCGCTCCCATTCACTTCTACGGGCCCAATGGAAATAACCAGCACTCTGCTTTTTTCGACGGCCCCATAGAAAATGAATGGAAGGCAGCTGCAAATGCGCCATGAGCCCCCCGCCACTTTTGGGGTGGGATCCGCACCAATAAGACAATATCCTAGCGATATACCCCTAATGTCTGAGATGAGACAACCCCTTTAATCTTCAGAAACAGTGCCTGCAAATTCTAGCTCTCTGGGCCGAAAAAGGGCAAGCTTATGTAAGACCCAGTACCTGTCACGTTTGGCCCCCCATCCCTTCCCAAATTTACCAACTACAAAATTGGTAAGTATGGGGATTATGAGACAAACTTAAAAAATAGCAAGGGAAGGTGTCTACATTGGTTTTTGGTCAGAGTCATGTTTTCTTTAAGACTGGAGGTGGATATGGAGCACATACGGCTCTATAGTATAGAACAGCAGATACTCCATGTGCCATGATTACATCTAAACTATGGCTGCTTTGATCAATGGTACCTAAAAAAATTGAAGCCTAAGTGTTCATACACACAGTAAAAAATCTGGACAGTGCCATGCAGAGTCCCCACGGGCTGCATTACAGACCTATAGGCACTCTGGGGGTCATTTATTAAGACCGGCGTTTTAGACACCAGGCTTAATAACCCCTGAGCTGATAATTGAGATGGCCCGCCCCCTTTCCCTGACCCTTTTTAGACCTGGCGTGAGCGGGGAAAAGTATATCAAGTCGTAATTGACCCCCTGTTGTGTTTTTAGTACAGTGGCACCAAATTTTCCCATAGAAACAATGCCTTCATAATACAGCATGAGGTGGGACCATATCGGGGGCATAGCTATAGGCAGCAGTCACACCAGGACCTGGTCACCAATAATCGTCCAAAGTATCGAGTACGATCGTTCCTACGAACGGTTGTTCCCGATCACCCGATGAACAAGCTAAATGCTTCCTTCCCAACAACCGCCCGCTCATTCGGCTCGTCTAAATCCACCTTAAGGGGTGGCCAGGGGCGGACTGGGAACTTAAAGAGGCCCTGGAATAAATACTAAAAGTGGTCCCTGTTTTTTAGTTGGCTCCAAATTAATGAAAGGCAGGGCCAACAATACCATATTGTGCAAAATTATACCACCCCCAACAGAGCCAAATACCACAGTCCAGCACAAAATACATCCCCAAAAACTTCCACTGGCTGGCTGTGAGGAGGACCCAGGTGGCCCCCTGGGCATCGGCCCACCTGGAAATTTCCCTGTAAGGTCTATGGCCAATCCGCCCCTGGGGGTGGCCAAGAACTTTCTGTCCCATAAAAAGATACTAGTATAGTAAGTGGTACATAGCAGGTACAGCCGGGGCCTTGTTGCAGATTTTGTATTGAGACACAGAAGCTTCAAGTTACTCTTCTGGCACTATGTGAACCCATATGAGTCCCTGTCCTCATTCCCCACCTGGATGCACACTGGTCAGTTTATCCTATCAAGATGTTTTTGGATTGGAATTTGAAGATGGCATCGTTATTGAATTTAAACCAAAAGGCCATACAATTTAGATGAAATTTGGCAGAAGATGCTAATTTTGGCAAGATCAGCCAACACCCTAAGGTGTATGGGAGCCTTCCGACTCTCCTCCAATAACAGATGTCTGGAAAAAGAAGGATTGTTCAGTTGGATTTCAACATGGAAGGAGATAAGTTGCCCACCAGAGGTGTCTCAAAGAGGTTTATTCCTCTCCACCTATTGAGAACACATGCAGGTTCAGCCAAGCTAAAAGTTGTGGTGGTTGGAAGGAACTGTTGTCATAATATATTGTATGAAATGTATGCGTTGAAAGGCAAAAACAAAAATTGACACCCAATTACCCAATTTTTAATCAACCAGGCTCAACAAAATGGTTGTCTTGCCAAGTGGCAGGGATTTTAACTCAACCATATAGCAAAAGACATATATGTTCTTTTGTAAGGGTCTAGGAAAAGACCTGGAGGTCCATATCTACCAATCTGAGTTTTATCTTACCATCTATGCTACAAAAACAAGGTCAGACTGGCCCACCAGAGTACGAGAGGATCCTCCATTGGGTCCAGGCTCTAAGGCAGTAGTGGGCCCCAAAGGTCCAGGAGAAAAAAAAAAACATTTGGAGCCACCTTTGGCACTAGGGTCTATGTAGTTGATTTAAAACCTATTAGACATTATTGATGATATTGTGGTTGGGACCCGACAATAATTTCATCCGGTGGGCTCAAGGAAACCCGGCCCGACACTGTACAAAAACATAACCTGACCACAAGCTCATGTTTTCTCCAAGACATAGATTTTTTTTTAAGACATACTAATTGTCTTCCTGCATTTTAAGGGATCCAGGTGACGGCAATTGTATTTTATTGCAAAAAGTCAAACAAATACCCCACAGCCCTCCACTTAGCATAACACTGGATGCAAAGTCTGGTAAAAACAACTGCGAAGAGCTGCTCATTTACAACGTACAAAGTCCTTACATAATCATTTTTCCAACTAAGTGTAAACTCAATTCAGCCTCCCACACAGAGACAGGGGCCGGTCATGAACAAAATTCATTGATATGACCAAATTGTCAGAGGGGAAGCATATTATACATGTAAATGATTATTCGAAACATCAAAAAGGCAATAAAAGCACATGAGCAATGTGAGAAACTAAAATCATTAAAGGGAAGATCTAAAACAACCGTTTACCCTATCAACTGGAAGATGAAATCTCTACGACCAGATGACAGTGGCTGTGGAGCAATTATGTTAAAGGCAACCTGTTACCTGCCTAACTGGGGCAACGGTATGGAGTTATGTGGCTAGGGTTAAGGATCCCAAACCTGGCCAGAGCCTGCCCATCCCCCCTATAAGAAAGTAGATGAAATTCTTATTTTGAGAGTCCTAGACTATTCTCTAGAGGCATTGGGCACATGGGTGCATCAGGAACATGCGCAATGAAGCCAGATGCATTTAAGAGCGGACTGGGAACTTAAAGTGTCCCTGGAAAAAATGCTAAAAGTGGCCCCGTTTTGTATTTGGGCCCAAACTGATGGAAGGTAGGGCCAGCAATACCATATTGTGGCACATTATACCGCCCCAACAGAGCCAAATACCGCAGTCCATCACAAAATACATCCCCAAAAACTTCCACTAGGAGGCTGTGAGGAGGGTCCAGGTGGCCCCTGAGCATCGGCCCACCTGAAAATTTCCCTGTAAGGTCTATGGCCAATCCGCCCCTGGATGTATTATCCTTGTCTTCATTGGTGCAGTGTGTACACAATGCCACTGGAGAAGAGTCCTGGACTCCTCTAATGGAAAGTCTGAATGTAATTTTCTTTCCTTTTGCAGGTTTGAAATGGGCAAATTTGGGACCCTAAACCCCAGCTGCATAACCACATCCTTGTGGTTTAGTGGCCCCATACCAGGTGACTGGTTCCCTTCAAAACAGTACCTTCAGGTGGAGGTATATCACATAGCTGGGTACTGCTTTCACTGAAATGACATAATACATTACTAGTTAAGAATTTTCTATCCTAATAAAACAGGGTAATCAGAAGAATTTTTTAAAGTTCACAGTAGCCCTTTCCCACAAACTCATTATGAAGTTTTATAGTAGGTTCACACTGAGGTTTTTGGGAGGTTTTGTAGCAGATTTGTGTGCAGGTTTTTTTAGCCAAAGACCTAGACTGATCCATCAGGAAGGAGAAGTATAAGTCCTTCTTTTACGTTTCAAATTTCTACTTCTGGCTTTGGCTGAAAAACCTCTAGGAAAAGCTGCCTCAAAAACTACCTTCAAAAAACTTTGTGTGAACCTACCATTTGACTGTTTTATTGCAGTCTGTAATCGGATTATAGACTGTCATAAACAGCAATCTCATATTCAACTATGAGTAATGGGCTCCATATTGGCTTTTCTATTGACTCCAAATGGTTGGCAATAAAGTTCTCAAAAATCAATGGGCCAGATCGAAGCCAAAGCGTAGGATAATATTGAGTTGAGTGCTTGGAATGGGTTGTATGAGGCCAACCATGACTTACGAGAAGACCAAAGCAACGACGTGGCGGCCTAGTGTCTTGGTTGGTAGCATTGGGTTTACTTGGTCAAACCTTGGGTGAAAATGCAAGAAGCCCTAGTGATATTAACATACGACTGAGCTATGGAAGTTGGTAGCATTGGGGGTACTTGGGCAAAGATAGTCAACTATTGACTTGGCTAACAATGTAAGAGGCCCTAGTGATATTACCATACGACTGAGCTAAGGAGAACTGTGCATACAAAGTGTTTAAGAAGTTTATCTTCTTTTTTTTTCTTTCTTGCCAAGAACACAAGGAGGCAGATGGTTAATGAACTTTCCCCCGTCCCCCTCCTTTCCACGTTCCAATTATTTAATCGTTATTTTTCTTCATTTAGGGGCCAGTCTCGTTCCTCCAACGTCTTTGTGTAGCCTGGGTAAATCTTAGAGATAATGTGGCACAATGCTTTATAAGGAAGCTTCAGGTTCTTTCCGCTTCACTTGTTCTTCACATGTCCGAGGCAGTTAATGTTGCAGCTCTGCAGTCTGCGTGGTCCGGCTGAGAGCTGGCTGTGCCACCCTTTGTCTGTGTTTTTCCTCTCGTTAGTCTCCTTGCCCCTTTATTGTCCTCCTCCTGCCGTGTCAGGTCATGCTCAGTGTTGGTCTCCCTGCTCTAAAGACCTCTTTCCTTTCCAGGATCACGAAACAAGACAATTGCTCCATCCATTTTTTTTAAGATCTTTTGTGGAACCCCATAGACTGAGAAAGGTCTAATTCACTGAGAATCCTTTCTGGTCACTGAGGAAACTGTCTGCGTGTCCTTTTAGCCAATGTCATAATCCATGACTTTATCTTGAATATAAAGAAGAAGGACATCAAAAGACCTAAGCACATATAGGGTGGACACTCACTTCTTTTTCAGAGTGATTATCAAGAAACTCCTTTGACAATTGACCTTAGTCATGAGAAGAACATTGGAAAATTCCAATTAGAACCAATCAAGAGAACTCTGGTGCCTGGACTTTACTGAGAGAAGTCTGAGGGACATTACAAAAACAGCAGTTTTACTCATTAAAAATGGCAAAGGTTAGATTTACACGTAGGAATTTATGCTACAATATGACCAAAGATGATCAATGGTAAATGGCCAAAAACAGCTGGACCAGCAGAAGATCCAAAGCTTTGTAAGATGTTCTGATTCAAATGTGATCTGTAAAGTTCTCCCCATCGTAGTAAAGTGTCCAACTCAAACAGCGATTCCTCAAGATGAATTATCAGGATGAGGATGACCTGATTGGACCATATTTATACCATGTATGGCACAATTTTTGTACAATTTGTAAGGATACTCAACGAAACTAATGCATTCGACATGGCGGCATAAGCTAGGTGACTCCAATGATCCATTCTACTGCCACCCTCCTCCATAAACCAGCAATGTATTTGGGGTAAAGATGTCTACTGGCTAACAAAATATATCTCCAGAACAACATCACTATGAGAAAAACTTAATCCTTAGACTTTGTATGTTCATGTGTCCGCTCTCAATGGGGAAAAAGGAAGTAGGCTTATCATCTCTAGTAACATAGTTTATAAGGCCGAAACAAGCCCTCTGTCCATCCAGTTCTCCCTGTTATCCTGCAAGTTGATCCAGAGGAAGGCAAAAAAAAACCCTGTGAGGTATAAGCCAATTTTCCTCACTTTAGGGGGAAAAAATTCCTTCCCGACTCCAATCAGACATCAGAATAACTCCCTGGATCAACTACCCCTCTCTAGTAACTATAACCTGTAATATTATTACCCTCCAGAAATACATCCAGGCCCCTCCTGATCTCTTATAGTGAACTTACCATCACCACCTCCTCAGGCAGAGAGATCCATAGTCTCACTGCTCTTACCGTAAAGAATCCTCTGAGAACAAAAGGAACGGGATGTTCAAATCCAACTGCGAAATCCTTGTCTCCTCCATTTACACTGGGGGAATGCTGGGAGGCCCTCCTAGATAGTGAATGGTTGGCTAGCTGGTTCAGGGAAAGATTTGCTTTTGCCTAATTTTTAGCTGACATCAACCAAAAGAAGTCTTGATTAAAAAATATATATAGATATAGATATATCATTATGTGTATTCAGTTTCTACACAGCCCTATATGTCTCCATGGTTACAGACTACAAACGAACCCTGTGTAGTCTGATCCTGCAGTTATGGGTTACTCCACTCCAGCTGCCTCCACTCCTCTGGGAACGCAACTAAACGGAACGGAATGCATTTTGGAGCGCTCCGTTCTGTTCAGTTCAGTTTTGTCCCCATTGACAATGAATGGGGACAAAACTGAAGCCTTTTTTTCCGGGTATTGAGCCCCTATGACGGATCTCAATGCCGGAAAACTTAAACGCTAGTGTGAAAGTAGCCTTAGTAGTTTGAATGCCGCAGATCCAAGCCCTATTGTCGTGTCCATGCTTGGAGCAGGTGGAATAGACATGGTTTTCCTGCAGATTGCGGCAAGGTATATGCTGAATTTCTGTATGGAAAAATCGCCATGTGAGCACGTCCTCACAATTATTTCAAGCACAGGTAACCCAGGAACCTTGATTTACATGATGACTTGGATTAAAAATTGTGCTTCTTGGAGGATCTCTACCCTACAAAATAATTTTTTTTTTGAAAATCCGGCAATTGTCATATCCTATTGTTGACAGATTACAGGATTTTCTTTCGAAAGGATGAAAAGCTTCTGAAGAGGCAGCCTCTCATGCAGTATGATCCTTATAAGTAGACTTTGTGCTCTAATTGGACTGATGTACACCAATACGTGGAAATTTTTGTAAATACGACACAAGCTGGAGGAGACAAGCATTTCAGTGATGGAAAGCGGCCGAAAATAAAATGCCATTTTCAGCAATCTGCCTGGGATTGTCCTAAGACATGGCAATTGTTCTGTATCTCAGAACCGTGATAAAGATTTTGCCAAGTGCTCTTCTCAACGAAGGGAAAACGCTGCCCTCTGACCATGAGAAACTTTAGTCTCATTCTGCAGTTATCTGAGCCTCCGACCTGTCTCATAACTGCAGCTAATGGTGATTATTAATAAGGGTTTCAAACTACATGGGAAAATGTAATCAGAGTAGACAATAGAAAGTCCCTGGCACCCTGGGCTGCGCAAAGCAGAAGAGAAATTCCAGTGAGAGACGAGAGTGACGGCTCAAGAAGACATCTTCCATTTACAGAGACTCGTTTCGCTCCTTCTCATAACAAAGCTTCCTAGAAGTATATTCTGCCACATTACCATCTCATAAGAGTCTGAGATTTCTTAATACAGAGCTGTGTTATGGTGGACTAGTTCACACGGGAGATTTGGCCCCCCACACTGTACCAAGCAGGCCCCCGTGCGCTCTAAGGGCCAATTCACATGAATGTCTACTAGCACAGCTTGTTATATTTTTATGTAGACAGCCACCCACACACCTTTGTGACACGACCACCAATCAACCGCAACAGAACAAGGTCTCAATTTTTAGTATCTGTCATACTGGCTGTCAGGATTTCATTCTGCTTATGTAAATTAGGGGTGGCCATAGAAAGGCAGATGTCTCAGTGGCACCAACGTTCCTGAAGGAACATGAGCCTTCCCTTGTCTAAGAGAGATGAGAGATGATTCATGTCAGGATCTGGTGGGCCCACCAGGATACCAGAAGGTCCTCCTATGGGTCCTGTCTCTGACACAATAATGGCTCCGGAGGTGCAGCAAAAGACACCATTTGAAGGTGCCCATAGACAGGCAAATGTCTCAGTAGCCCCAATGTTCTTTGGAGTTCCTGAAGGAACATGAGCCGTCCCTTGTCTAGGAGAGATGAGAGATGATTCATGTCAGAATCAGGCTGGCCCACCAGGATACCAGAAGGTCCTCCAATGGGTCCAGTCTCTGACACAATAATGGCTCCAGAGGTACAGCAATAGGCAACCCCATTTGAAGGTGCCCATAGACAAGCAAATGTCTCAGTAGCCTGAACGTTCTTTGGAGTTCCTGAAGGAACATGAGCCTTCCCTTGTCTAAGAGAGATGATTCATGTCAGGATCGGGTGGGCCCACCAGGATACCAGAAGGTTCTCCTATGGGTCCAGTCTCTGACACAATAATGGCTCCAGAGGTACAGCAAAAGACACCATTTGAAGGTGCCCATAGACAGGAAAATGTCTCTGTAGTCCTAATGTTCTTTAGAGTTCCTGAAGGAACATGAGCCTTCCCTTGTCTAAGAGAGATGAGAGATGATTCATGTCAGGATCGGGCTGCCCATCAGGATACCAGAAGGTCCTCCAATGGATCCAGTCTCTGACACAATAATGGATCCAGAGGTACAGCAAAAGACAACCCCATTTGAAGGTGCCCATAGATAGGGAAAAGGTCTCAGTAGCCCCAATGTTCTTTAGAGTTCCTGAAGGAACATGAGCTTTCCCTTGTCTAGGAGAGATGAGAGATGATTCATGTCAGGATCCGGCTGGCCCACCAGAATGCCAGAACATCCTCCAATGGGTCCAGTCACTGACACAATAATGTTCCCAGTGGTCCAGAAGAAGAAGACAACCTCATTTGAAGGTGACTTTGGAGCCAATCACTTTCTACCAGCGTTTATTTCTTATGGGATGACTAACAAATTAGATGACCTATCTTGATAATATATTCTGAGACTAGAATGATCATTATAAGTGGAAGAACTCTGCAGAGCCGGATTGTGGACCCTTGCAATAATTTTCTTTGGTGTGCCCAAGTAATTAATGTTCATTATGTTCTAATTTAGGCCTGATTCAGATTGTCATATTAAACTCATCCATCTATAATGGTCTCCAAGATTCATGTTCCAAGAGACATGGGTGAAAGTAGTACATGCCCCGGAGGATCCTTGAGGAAAAACAGAGTTGTGAATTGCACTATTTACTTCTAAGGGTCCACGTGCAGTCTGTTGCACAGATGTAGCCCACAGATGGAAAATATGGCCGTCTGAATCAGGCTATTATGGATTTCAGGCTAAAATACCTTGAACCCGCCAGGGACAATGATTCTGAGGACCCAACCTACAACTACATAGATCATGTACAGGTCCCATTTTTGATACTAACTAATCTGCTTCACAATTAGACAGTCATCTTCTGGACTTCATCATCTCAGAACCTCCGTCCATCCTCTTGTCTGATGGTGGGCTAGTCTAACTCTTATGAAAAGGACTTGACTCCTTTGTTCTAGGCATGAGAAGTCTCTGTGGTCGGACCCCCACCAAGTATAGTCATAGCCAGGGGTGGATTGGCCATAGACCTCACAGGGAAATTTCCCGGTGGGCCGATGCCCATGGGGCCACATGAACCCTCCTCACGGCCTCCCAGTGGAAGTTCTTAGGGATGTATTTTGTGCTGCTGGCAGTATTATGTGATGGACTGTGGTATTTAGCTCTGTTGGGGCGGTATAATGTGCCACAATATGGTATTGCTGGCCTTGCCTTCCATCAGTTTGGACCCGAATAAAAATGGGGCAACTTTTGGTATTTTTTCCAGGGCCAGTATATATTCTCAGTCTGCCCCTGGTCATAGCCATCAAAGCTCTGTGTGCTGCTATTGGTACCTCCATATGGCACTAGATATTCTTCCTGAGAAGACCTTTTTTGTTATCAGCCTCCTTCCATGGCCACCATAGTCTTCTATGACTGCTATAATGTGGCTCCATACAACTCAGAGGTTATCCAGGATCCACAATAGGAATAGGTCTCATGCACATGAGCGTGTGCAGTCAGTGCCCATTCTGTGGACTGTAATTTGCGGTCCACAGTGCACGGGCACTGACAGTGGGGCCACCGGATTCGGATCACGGACCCATTCATTTGAATGGGGTCCGCGATCCGCATCCGACGGTCCGCACCGCAAAAAAGTAGTGCTTGCACTACTTTTTTTGGCGGTACGGAGGCACAGCCAGAAACACCATGGAAGAACACTGTAGCGCTTTCGTGGTGTTCCAATCCGTGCCCCCGCTCTGCATCTCCTGGATTGCAGACCCATTGAAGTGAATGGGTCCGTGATCCGTGATGCGGGCTGCACACGGCCGGTGCCCGTGTATTGCGGACTCGGCGTATGCGGGCCACAATATGGGCACAGGCCAGCACCAGCCGTGTGCATGAGCCCTAAGGAACAGAATGCATCAGTTGTCCAGGCTCCTGCTGATAATCGTTCTGATATAATAAGAGGTGCAAGTGTGAACACAGTCTATAAAGACAACTCGAGAAAGCGCATAGTGCTACCATCAGCACTTCCACACAGGACGTTTGGTTTGGTTGCTTACATCATCGCTATGAATATGGGGATTCTGGCTTGGAGATGATTCAGCAGAAGGCTTTGATTAGACAATAGAGTAGCCGCAAACACAAAATAATGTGATTTTATTTCCAAGAAAAATGTATAATTAGCAACTGTAAATTAAAAGCAACATCGCATTGCTGTGTGCGCTGGACCCAACCCAGCAGATTGGCTGCGACTTCTGAGAATTCGCCATTGACCTAACCCAGACGAGCTTCAGGACTTCTCATTTCTCTCAACATTCCTCGCTGTTTTAGACGCTTTTTCTATTTTAGCCTCTCAGTCATGAAATAGTTGTGCTGGGAGAGGCTGAAATGTTACTGCTTGCACTGCTTTCCCAAGACGTAAAAAACAGCAATCCTCTAAAAGGGTGGATTCACCCATTAATGTGTAGTGTTTTGCAAGACTCTTGCAGTTTTTTGCATATGCTTTTATGTGATGTTTTTCGCATATGCATTTTTGGTGATTTTTTTGCAATTTTTTGTGCTATTTTGCACATGCATTTATTGTACACGCGTTTTTTTATATCTAGTTTTTTGCACGTGGTGTTTTTTGCATATACGTTTTTGGTGATTTTTGCACTTATTTTTGTGTTATTTTGCACATGCATTTTCTGAGCACGCATTTTTATATTTAGTTTTTTGCATGTGCTTTTGTCTTTTTTGCACATGCTTTTTCTGTTTTTTCTACTTTTTGTACTTTGCACACACATTTTTTTGTTTTTGCATGTGTTTTTTGCACATGCATTTTGAGATGTTGCACGTTTTAATGTTTTGTGTTTTTTGCACACGCATTTTTGTGATTTTTTTGCACATCCATTATTTTGGTTTTCTGCACTGTTTTGTGATTTTTGCATCTGCCTTTTTTGTTTTTGCACATGCTTTTTATTTGTGTTTGTTACACGTGTTTTTTTGGGGGCTGGTGTTTTTCACATATACATTTTTGTTTTTTGTTTTTTTCACTTTTTGTGTTATTTTGCACATGTGTTTTTATATTTAGTTTTTTGCTCATGCTTTTTTGGTTTTTGTACTTTTTGTTCTTTGCACACACATTTTTGTTCTTTACGTTTTTTGCACATGCGTTTTTTTTAGATGTTCAATGTGCTGTAATGTTTTGTGGTTTTTGCACATGCATTATTTTTGTTTTCTGCGCTTTTTTTGTGATTTTTGCATCTGCCTTTTTTGTTTTTGCACATGCTTTTTAATTCGTGTTTGTTGCATGTGCAGTTCTTGTGTGTGTTTTTTGCACGTGCATTTTTTGCAACAATGGGCTTCCCCCCTCAACTGAACAACAAAATGAAGAGGCCATGACACCTTTTTGAATAGGGCTGAGCCGAAATACAAGCATCTCAGCATCTTCATTCTACTGAATTCCAGGGGTCAGACCCCCCCCCCCTCCGCGTGCCTTGTTGGCCACCAATGTGCATTCCTAGTACACCACCAGCAAGCTATAGGAGCTACGCACAGTATAAAGCATGCATGCTACAGTGGAGCACTAACCATGCATCAGGATGACAGTAATAATTAGGAAATAGGCCTCTTGGATGACGCGAGGCTCGCTCCTCTGTAGACATGCCAGGGCATATATCCATATCCATCCCATACATTCCACACCAGCAAAAATAATTAGTAAATCTCGTCAGCGGGGCGACCTGATGCCTCATAGTCGCAATAAAAATAAAATCAGCATAAAAATTAACCACAAAAATTCCTTTTTCCCAATGGAGGACGGCGAACCCTATAAATGCCACTCCAGGGGATGTGTACAAACAGGCGGCACTCCGACTCCTAGGCTCTTATCTCAGGGTGTTTCGTAACACTAGGCATGTAGGATGAATAAATATTACTATCGTAGCCTTAAGCCAGGGAGGTTTACATTTCAGCCCATGAGAAAATCGCATATTCCATAGACAGCGGTTTTCAAAGCTATATATAGTTTTTTTTTTAATAGGGGAACTATGTCTTTTTAAGGGTCAAAAATCAAAGCTTGGCTGCGCAGAGGACCCTCATGTTTCTACTTTCTTCAGGCATAGAAAGTAGTAGCCAGGGTACGGCAGCCATTTATGGCCTCTATGCAGTCATCATTTAGTCACCGGGTCACGTAGGCTCCATAGCATTGTATAGTCCCTGCTTTCTCCGCCCCTTCACGGAGGCTCCTCCCATTACATTCTTTCAATGGAATCTGTTTGCAGTGGACAAAGGACTAGTGCCCATAGCAATGTCGTGCGCATGGACCATACTGTGCTGTATACACTGCACCATGGGTCCTCAGTACAGACCCCTAGGTACTAAGGCGGCTTAAAGAGGACCTTTCACTGCTCCTGACATGCCTATTTTAATAGCTTCATGCATTCCCCATGTAATAACAATTCTGGAACATCTATACCTATGTCTCTATGTTGTGCCATTCTTTTATTATTTGCACTAGAAGTTATGAATGAATTGCTATTTGCCTTCAGTAAAGGAACGGAGGAGAGGTAACAAGTTGGGTGTGTGTACCTGCACAGACTCACTCTATCCAATCAGTGCTGCCATTTTCAGCCTGTGCAGGTACACACCTACAACTGGTTACCTCCCCTCTGTACCCTTACTGCAGACTGCTAGCAATTCATTCATAACTTCTAGTAGAAATAATAAAGGAATGACACAACATAGAGCCATAAGAATAGATGTTCCAGAATTGTTATTACATGGGGAATGCATGAAGCTATTAAAACAGGCATGTCAGGGGAGGGGAGAGGTCCTCTTTAAAGAGGGTTGGTCCATCTCAGACACTGATGGAATATCAGCATTACTTACACTATACAATATATAGACAGCATTATTTATGTAATATATAGGTAGTATTATTTATACACTATATAGACCGTATTATTTATATACTATATAGACAGTATTATTTATACACTATATAGACAGCATTATTTATATATTATATAGGCAATATTTTTCTATATAATATTTTCTACACTATATAGGTAATATTATTGATATATTACATATGCAGCATTATTTGTACACTTCATGGCAGTATTATTTATACACTATATAGGCAGTATTATTTATACACTACATATGCAGTATTATTTATACACTATATAGACAGTATTATTTTTACACTGCATGGCGGTATTATTTATCCTCTATGTAGGCAGTATTATTTATACACTATATACACGGTATTATTTATACACTATGTAGGCAGTATTATTTCTACACTACTTACACAGTATTATTTATACATCATATAGGCAGTATTATTTCTACACTGTATAGCAGTATTTTTTATTCACTACATATGCAGTATTATTTATACACTATATAGACAGTATTATTTCTACACTATATACACGGTATTATTTGTACACTATGTAGGCAGTATTATTTATACACTACTTACACAGTATTATTTATACATCATATAGGCAGTATTATTTCTACACTGTATAGCAGTATTATTTATACACTACATATGCAGTATTATTTATACACTATATAGACAGTATTATTTCTACACTGCATGGCAGGATTATTTATCCTCTATGTAGGCAGTATTATTTATACACTATATACACGGTATTATTTATCCTCTATGTAGGCAGTATTATTTATACACTATATACAAATTATTATGTATACACTATGTAGGCAGTATTATTTATACACTATATACACAGTATTATTTATACACTATGTAGGCAGTATTATTTATACACTATATACAAATTATTATGTATACACTATATACACAGTATTATTTATACACTATGTAGGCGGTATTATTTATACACTACTTACACAGTATTATTTATACACCTTATAGGCAGTATTATTTCTACACTGTATAGCAGTATTATTTTGGCACTATAAAGCTCTATTTTTGAATAGCTTTTGAGTCAGATAGAGCACAGTTATTGTTCTCCCAACTGTTTCGCTAGTGTCCATGTGTAAGACAATCATTCATGTTAATAGCCTGGTTATATAACATGTTGTCTAATGCAAGTTTAATCAGATCTGCAGGACAAGCGAGCTGGAGACAACTGCATGTGTAACCCAGGGCAGTCTATCACACAGCTGGATAGGGAGCATACAATATAGCAGTGTAGGCCGGACAGCTGTTAGAATGGAGGCACACGCATAATCACCGTGAACGATAACCCACATGCAGAGCGGCATGTATCTGCAAATAACAAAGGGCGACATTTTATATGTGTCAACCTCAGGAGTCCGCCCAGGGTGAAGGGAGGATAAATAAGAATAAAAAAGGGATGATAAATCTACCGTTGTAGAAAAAAATACTGATAAATGGTATGTCTATACAGCCTACGTTATCTCTGAGTTTACGCGTTGCAGGATAGTAACTACTAAAAATGTTGTGTTCAGTATTCAGTATTCAGGATTGGCCTCAGGACACAGAGAAAAACAAGCCGTAGTTCATTGGAAAGCAATGGGATGCAGAATACACGTGGCTGTCCTGGAAGATGTGCCATAATCTGCATGGATAATGCATCATGTGAACAGACCCTTAGGGTTGTTTGCCTAGACACTGTAAATGATGCACCTTGTCCTGTCCTGTACATGTATATGTAGTCGGATTTGTCTTTCAGGTATCTGGGAAAGCTGGGTAATGGCAGTCTTGCTGGTTGTCATTTCGGGTTTTCTACAGTAGCGTAATCCACTATGGAATTCTTAGATAATCTGAACCTTGCACGCCAAACTTGAAACACAAGTTCGCTCATCCCTGAAGATTATCTGTTGGCAGATTTGTACCTATGACACTGGCTGACCTGTTACATGTGCACTTGGCAGCTGAAGACATCTGTTTTGTTCCCATGTTCATATGTGCCCACATTGCTCAGAAAAATAATGTTTTAATATATGCAAATGAGCCTCTAGGAGCAAAGGGGGCGTTACCGTTACACCTAGAGGCTTTGCTGTCCCTGCAATTGCCGCGTCCTCTGTACTTTGACAGGGACAGACAGTGAAAACATCATCATGCTTGGCCCTGTGCAGTTGCAGAGAAAACAGAGCCACTAGGTGTAATGGTAACGCCCCCGTTGCTCCTAGAGGCTCATTTGCATATATTACAACACTATTTTTCTCAGCAATGTGGACACATATGAACATGGGACCTACACAGACGCCTTCAGCTGCCAAGTGCACATGGAACAGGTCAGCCAGTGTCCTAGGTACAAAACTGCTGACAGACGTAGCGCTCCAGAATGTATTCCGTTCTCATACCGGAGAGCAACATGCTGCGGTTTTCTTTCTGTCCTGGGTTGCGGAGCAAGACGGATCCGTCATGACCCACAATGCAAGTCAATGGGGACGGATCCGTTTTCTCTGACACAATAGAAAACGGATCCGTCCCCCATTGACTTTCAGTGGAGTTCATGACGGATCCGTCTTGGCTATGTTACAGATAATACAACCGGATCCGTTCATAACGGATGCAGACGGTTGTATTATTAGTAACGGAAGCATTTTTGCTGAACCCTGCCGGATCCAGCAAAAATGCTAGTGTGAAAGTAGCCTAACTTGATAAAACCGGACGACCGCTTTAAATCTATTTTACCTATATACATAGTTGCATTATATATGTCTATAGCCCCTGTATTTTACATTTCTCTTTGTCAACGTGGCTCAGCAAACTACTGCACAGCTACACCCTTCACTTGCTTCCCTCTTTTATCTTGCAAGGACACATTTCCTTATGACACTGCTGATAAAAAAAAAAAAAAAAAAAAAGAGCGTAATGTGAACAGTGCCAAAAGCAGCGCAAGCTCTTTTCTTCTCCTCATCCTAATTATTCGTCTCCTCCAGTCGTTCTCCTTATTCTTATTAATCAGCGCAGCATCTAAGAGTCACTTTCATTTCTCTGTGTGTGACCCTGTCATGCATGGCTGGGCCTGTGACCGGCTACACGTGCTGCTGCCATTGATTGCCGCGCCGGCTGCTGCCACCTGTTGGAGGTTGTTGGAAAGTGAACCTCATGCAGAGGAGACACAAGAAGGAATTCCTGGAATGTACAGGGCTCCTGTAATCAGGAGGATAGCGAAACCTCTAAGGCCGGGACTGCGCTGACCGCACTGTACGAGGCTTACAATTACTGGATGCTCTCTGAAATGAAAAACACGGTTGATGTGAACCAGCGGGTCTGCATCCGACGGTTGCAAGACTACAACTCCCAACAGACGCTTGTTAGGTCATTAAGGGAGTTGCATCTTTTGCAAAAGCTTTAGAGTCACAGGCTATGGAATAAGGCCTCATGCACGCGGCCATATGTATCTTGAAGTCCGCAAAAAATACGGATGACGTCCGCGTACATTCCGTATTTTGCAGAACGGAACATCTGGCCCCTAATAGAACAGTCCTATCCTTGTCCGTAATGCAGACAATAATAGAATATGTTCTATTTTTTTTCGGAACGGAATGCACACGGAGTAACATCCGTTTTTTTTGCAGACCCATTGAAATGAATGGTTCCGTATACCGTCCGCAAAAAAAAAAAAAGGAACGGACACGGAAAGAAAATACGTTTCTGTGCATGAGGCCTAAGGGAGATAAGCAGCCTCCAGACACTTTGGGTGCCACTTCTCCTGAGGAAAATTATTTCCTCCACGTGGATCCTATCAAAGCTGGCAGCGGTGGGCAACCAAACCTCCGTCAGCGTTGATATGTGTAAAACGAGGGGTGTACTGCTTCAGAAAGAGTGGGCCTCCTTCACTCTCACTTTGCCGGACTCGGTTCTTCCAAGTTTCACATGGCGGCCTATTCATTTGAAGCAGTTATCACAGGCTATGCCTTAACATAGAGAAGTCGGGCCTATGGGAATCAGCTGCGTAGCCAGGGTCTTCATCCTGGGAAGGTGTTGGACCCATCTTTGTGAATCCAGAAGATAAAAATGTCTGGAAAAAACCCGATGACAAAGAGACAGAAGGTGGCAATGATTGGTCCTTATGGTCCAATCTAGACAACGGCTTTCGGGACACTTACTGGCATTGAGTCGCCCAATTTTTCTGCATTGAAAATCCAGGGGCGGATTGGCCATAGACCTTACAGGGAAGTTTCCCAGTGGGCCGAAGCCCAGGGGGCCGCTTGGGTCCTCCTCACAGCCGCCAGTGGAAGTTTTTGGGGATGTTTTTTGTGATGGACTGTGGTATTTGGCTCTGTTGGGGTGGTATAATGTGCCACAATATGGTATTGCTGGCCCTGCCTTCCATCAATTTGGACCCGACTACAAAACGGGGCCACTTTTAGTATTTTTTCCAGGGCTACTTTAAGTTCTCAGTCCACCCCTAGACTGATCACACGGTTCCCATGGTCCCTTACCACTGTCCATATAATTTGGACTACTGATCCTGGAAGCAGCCTGATCTGGAGCTACATGCTAGACAAAGCCACCCCAAATCGTTCATTTTACTTGATGCCCAACCGATTGGACGAGACAGAGAGTCTTGTGTGTGTGCATATGGAAGCATGTCCAAAGCAGCCTTCATATCACCATCGTAGTCCGCGTCATTGCGTGTACCTGGACTGGTCGGTATCCAAAAAGCAGAAAATCACCCATTTTGGGTTGCACTGAAAAAATGTCTATTTCTACATCTGCTGCAGTGTTGAAATTCATAAAAACCTGCCGTTCTGCCTGGTAACTGAGCGGCCGTCAGTCACACTTGTGATCTCGGGATTGGTGTGTTGCAGGCAGGGAGGGAACCTGCTGACAACCTGAGGGCAGCAAGTCGGAGCAGGAGCAGGAATAGTGAGAATGCAGGGTCACCGCCTGCAGCAGGTAGCACGGCCAAACCCAAGGTGAGAATCCTGCCACACAGCAGGAAAACGAGCCCGAAGAAGGCTCGGTGTGCAGAGGGCGGAACGGGCCGAAAATCCTGATAACAGTCATTTTTCTATCGTATTCATAAAAGGGACTTGTGAATGGATTCTGTGCTCCAGAACAATCGTCCTAAGATTTATAATTAAGGAATAACCTGGCCATCGACAGGCAGTATATTGACCTAAGGTCTATAGCCAGGCAACCCTTGTCTCTATGCCTTATTGGGTACCCCCCTCTACGAGGAGATATCGGTCTGGTGAACGCTAGCATGGCACAGTTTTCAATATGCATTTCAGACTGTGTTCACATTAGCGTATCAGCGGTGGTGGGCACCGGACAATGCAAAACCAGTAACAGAGCCAACACACATCCTTTATAATACTGTGTCTCATGGGTCAGACGGACCATTGGGCCCTTCAGGGACTAACCCCCTGGTGCACTGATACCCTATTACTGCCTATAAATGTGGTCTATGCCTTGACTATAAAGCGTACCTCCAACTTTTGGAAGAACGGTCCCTATTTTTGGCTCAAGCCCCTGAAATTTCGGATTTTGGAAAATACAGGGGTTTAATATTAATGACCTATCATCAGTATAGGTAATCAATATGATATCCGACACCCCCGCCGATCAGCTGTTTGAGGAGGCCGGTCACTCCATTGGGTGCCGTGGCCTCCTCATAGCTTACCAAGCACAGCACCGTCCACTGCATAGCGGAGGTGATCAGTATAGCAACTCAGCCCAATTCACTTGAGGCCACGTGAGTGATGAATGGGACGTCATTGGCCTAGGAGGAGGCCACGGCACTCACCGGCGGTCTCTTCAAGCAGCTCATTGGCGGGGATGTCGGGAGTTGGACCTGACATTGATGACCCATCAATATCAAAATCTCGGACAGTCCCTTTAAAGGGTTATTCCAAATTGTAGGAAAAGTGACGGTGCATATGTATGGCCCGATGCAACATATGTGACAAGGACGTCATGCTGTGACTGCAGCCTTGCCGCTCCATATTACAATCAGCTAATGTGGTGATTACAATAGATGAGGATAATATGATTTGCACCTTAATACATGAGGCTCAGCAATGCCCCCCATCCCCGGGGCGGGCGTCAACTGGTGGTATCTTGCTGTGTAAACAGGCAGGAATGAGAATGCCTCTTCCTCAGACTTTGCAGCCTTTCGCTCAGTCAGAGCCTGTTTCTTGCAAACTTCTCCCCTGTGAGATCTGCCTGGTAACAGATCTGCTCTGCCATTGGCGGCCGCTCGTGATGAGTGTTCCTAGAACAGCCCCGTCCATTATAGGGAGTTCCCTTCATTGTAATGTGTGACCACACACATGGGGGGTGGTGGAGAGGACTCACACCCTGATAACCAGACCTGATAACTAATCCTTATCCGCTGATAACCAGCCTCCACGCTCTGGAGAGTCACTGTGTTCACATTCAGAGTGGCTCTTGCTGCAGCACACAATAAAAGTTTACCCACTAAGCAGCACCCCACCACAAAAGTGGCGATTATTCTACTGATTAAGGCGATCACTAGGAACAATGGTTTCCATCAACTGGCCGTTCGTGATTCGGTCTCAGTGCATTCAATAGGTGCTGGAAAAATGTTATAAATCTAATGCAATGGTCTAGAATTAGGCAGTGTGCCGCCACATGGTGCCTCAGTGTGGAACCATAATCTCTACTATAGGTGTCTCCATCTAAGATCAGAGGTTCAGTGTGACCTCATACATTCCTGCGGGGGCAGGTCATAGAGCCATCTCATATGCGCCTTAGGTCTTACTCGACGTGAAATGCGTTAATTTTTGTGGAATCAGTTTGGTCTCCAGCTTCTCCGGTCTTTCCGTCCACGTGGCACGGGTAGCTCATCCGTTTCCCACATCTGTCAAAACAAAAACCAATAACAACCCTCCGTCTTCCTTGCAACCGCCCGTGAAAAAATCCGGCCGTCTATTATAGAACCACTCGTCTTGAAGGTGTCCGTAGGTCATGGGAATAACACTTTAGATTGTAAGATCCTATGTTCAGATGTTCTTCCATGTTTCCACTGAAGGTCTTCCAGACCATTAGATATGGGACCCGCCAGCAGTTGCAAACAATGGAACCAGCACGTCTCCAGAGATAGACCATCCTAAGGTTCAGTGAGGTCAGTAGAAGCCTAAGGTCCGGGTGACCCTAAAATGCGGCCATACTGCTGCCGTCTGAGGTGGACCTCGTTTTCTTGACTGTATCCTTGCTTTGACCTTGAAGAGAACACAACGCTGGCAGGAAATAAACAAATCTAAAGCAATCAGCGTGTGATAAGCGGCACCGATCATGTGAACGCATTTTCTGAATGAAACCAGTTTCTGCAATATGAGTTTAGCTGGTCATACAGGGGGCACTTGGGGCCAAACATCAGGTCACTCATGGTCACCTTCAGAATCTCAAGACGCTGGCGCGGGAGCATGCTTGTCCATCTGTTCCAACTTTTCAAATCCCGAAGGCAAACACGGAACCAACGACCTGCAAAAGTTGACCACTTTGCTATTCAGAACAATCACCCAGCTTTCCTAAGCTCCAGAACAACAAAGTAGTCAACCTTGAAGTTGGTGGATGGTTCCATATTTGCTTTTAGAGCTCTGGAAACTCTGGATGACCATTCTAGTAGTCCACATCGGTGGCCACCCAGCATTCCCAGGGACAGCCCCGAAGGCAAACATGGAACCATCGACCTAAAAAAGGTTGACTACTTTGCTATTTAGGAACCTAGGAAAGCTGGGTGACAATCACCCAGCCTTTCTGGGCTACACAATGGAAAATTAGTCAACCTTGGAGTTGGTAGATGGTTCCATAGTTGCTTTCAGGGCTCTAGAAACTCTGGATGATGTCCTAGTAGTCCACATCGGTGGCCACCCAGCTTTTCCAGGGACAGATATGAGAGAGAAACGGCTGAAGTGGAATTAGCAGTGACTGTGGAAAGCCTTGGGAAGGGCTCTACCTCCCTGGTATGTCATGTGTTGTATAAATGACAAATATCTCTGTAGGGTGTGTAAGGTGAAGCTCCAACAATGAGGAGCTGTTTGACTGCAGGTGGTTTTGCAGGAACTCGTCACCTGAGCGCAGAAGGCGCCGTGACTGTGGGCGATCGTCTAATAACCGGGAATAATAATAAAATTCACCTCTGGGAGATGCAGGCGGCTCAAACAAGAGGAGGAGCCATTAAAGCTGCTCTGTCTCATTCACAAAATTACTGAAACAGAGAAGTCTGACTTCCTTCCTGCACACCACGCGCCGGCTTCACATGATCCGCTTTTTCAGGCCTTGGTTATAAACCTAGAATATGCAGACGGGGCTTGGTGTGCAGTTGTGGCGGAGCTGACACTGGCATCACCGTGCGGTTTTACACAGGACGGCCGGTGAAGCCTGTTGCA
This sequence comes from Rhinella marina, assembly GCA_900303285.1. Taxonomy (NCBI): domain Eukaryota; kingdom Metazoa; phylum Chordata; class Amphibia; order Anura; family Bufonidae; genus Rhinella; species Rhinella marina. The sequence goes on from ONZH01023357.1 coordinate 381,410, forward strand.
TTCATTTTACATTGTGAGCAAAGGATGTAAGACAGAACCAGCTCTGCTGCATCGGTAGGTGCAGGCCTTAAAACCACATCACCTTTATACGAGGTGTCAGAGATGACAGTAACTTGTTGCCGCCGGTTCTGCTTGTGTAGGCGTATGAAATCCTGAAAATGAAAGCACGCGGGTTTATGAGCCCTGTACCTGCATATATGGGCACAATTATCAGCGCTTTTACAGTGCGGCATATACAGGCAGGGTGCACAGTGCAGAGTATATACAGGAAGGGTGCACAGTGCAGAGTATATACAGGCAGGGTGCACAGTGCAGAGTATATACAGGAAGGGTGCACAGTGCAGAGTATATACAGGAAGGGTGCACAGTGCAGAGTATATACAGGAAGGGTGCACAGTGCAGAGTATATACAGGAAGGGTGCACAGTGCAGAGTATATACAGGAAGGGTGCACAGTGCAGAGTATATACAGGAAGGGTGCACAGTGCAGAGTATATACAGGCAGGGTGCACAGTGCACAGTATATACAGGAAGGGTGCACAGTGCAGAGTATATACAGGCAGGGTGCACAGTGCAGAGTATATACAGGAAGGGTGCACAGTGCAGAGTATATACAGGAAGGGTGCACAGTGCAGAGTATATACAGGCAGGGTGCACAGTGCAGAGTATATACAGGAAGGGTGCACAGTGCAGAGTATATACAGGCAGGGTGCACAGTGCAGAGTATATACAGGAAGGGTGCACAGTGCAGAGTATATACAGGAAGGGTGCACAGTGCAGAGTATATACAGGAAGGGTGCACAGTGCAGAGTATATACAGGCAGGGTGCACAGTGCAGAGTATATACAGGCAGGGTGCATAGTGCAGAGTATATACAGGAAGGGTGCACAGTGCAGAGTATATACAGGAAGGGTGCACAGTGCAGAGTATATACAGGAAGGGTGCACAGTGCAGAGTATATACAGGCAGGGTGCACAGTGCACAGTATATACAGGCAGGGTGCACAGTGCAGAGTATATACAGGAAGGGTGCACAGTGCAGAGTATATACAGGAAGGGTGCACAGTGCAGAGTATATACAGGAAGGGTGCACAGTGCACAGTATATACAGGCAGGGTGCACAGTGCAGAGTATATACAGGAAGGGTGCACAGTGCAGAGTATATACAGGAAGGGTGCACAGTGCAGAGTATATACAGGAAGGGTGCACAGTGCAGAGTATATACAGGAAGGGTGCACAGTGCAGAGTATATACAGGAAGGGTGCACAGTGCACAGTATATACAGGCAGGGTGCACAGTGCAGAGTATATACAGGAAGGGTGCACAGTGCAGAGTATATACAGGCAGGGTGCACAGTGCAAAGTATATACAGGCAGGGTGCACAGTGCAGAGTATATACAGGAAGGGTGCACAGTGCAGAGTATATACAGGCAGGGTGCACAGTGCAAGTATATACAGGCAGGGTGCACAGTGCAGAGTATATACAGGAAGGGTGCACAGTGCAGAGTATATACAGGCAGGGTGCACAGTGCACAGTATATACAGGCAGGGTGCACAGTGCAGAGTATATACAGGCAGGGTGCACAGTGCAGAGTATATACAGGCAGGGTGCACAGTGCAGAGTATATACAGGAAGGGTGCACAGTGCAGAGTATATACAGGCAGGGTGCACAGTGCAGAGTATATACAGGAAGGGTGCACAGTGCAGAGTATATACAGGAAGGGTGCACAGTGCAGAGTATATACAGGAAGGGTGCACAGTGCAGAGTATATACAGGCAGGGTGCCAGTGCAGAGTATACAGGCAGGGTGCACAGTGCAGAGTATATACAGGAAGGGTGCACAGTGCACAGTATATACAGGCAGGGTGCACAGTGCAGAGTATATACAGGAAGGGTGCACAGTGCAGAGTATATACAGGAAGGGTGCACAGTGCAAAGTATATACAGGCAGGGTGCACAGAATATACAGTCAGGTTGCACAGTATATACAGTCAGGATGCACAGAGAACAGTATATAATACAGTCAGAGTACAAAGTATATAATGCAGTCAGAGTGCACAGTATATACAGCAGGGTGCACAGTATATACAGTCAGGGTGCACTGTATATAATACAGTCAGGGTGCACAGTATATACAGTCAGAGTGCACAGTATATACAGTTATGGTGCACACACAGTATATACAGGCAGGTTGCACAATATACACAGGTAGGGTGCACAGTACATACAGGCAGGGTGCACAGTATATAATACAGTCAGAGTGCACAGTATATACAGTCAGGGTGCATAGTATATACAGTCAGAGTGCACAGTATATACAGTTAGGGTGCACAGTATATACAGTCAGGGTGCATAGTATATACAGTCAGAGTGCACAGTATATACAGTTAGGGTGCACAGTATATACAGTCAGGGTGCATAGTATATACAGTCAGAGTGCACAGTATATACAGTTAGGGTGCACAGTATATACAGTTAGGGTGCACATGCTTTGTCTCCCACTAGGGGTATATCTCTATTAGGCTGCTGCTGCCTCCTCCTCCCACCCCCAGGCATCATCATTGTTGAGGAGGAGGAGGAGGACTCTGGGCCATGTTTAAGCTCAGCCAGGCCCCTGCTCCTCTTTCTCTTTCTCTCATTCCCTCTTTTCTGTGATCCGGGGCTGCACGGGCTCCTGCAGGGAAGGGGCACAGTCACACACCAGGCCGGGCACAGGACATTCACCATGGAGCTGCTCTGCTGTGAGGTGGACACTATCAGGAGAGCCCATCTGGACAGGAACCTACTGACCGACCGGGTGCTGACGACCATGCTCAAAGCCGAGGAGAACTGCTGCCCGTCCGCCAACTACTTCAAGTGTGTGCAGAAGGAGATCCTGCCCTACATGAGGAAGATCGTGGCCACATGGATGCTGGAGGTTCGTGCACGGATCTCCCTACCACTCCATGTCTAGGGGTGCCTCACCCAAACCTTGAAGGTTCCCCAGGCGAAGGGGTCTTCAATCCTACTTCCTTTGAAGGTCTGGGTGGGTGGTCATTAGTTGCCCAAGTCATAGTCCTCACCACACTATGTCCAGGGGGGTAACTCTTCGAGGTTCCTCAGCCAATGGGGTTCTGAAATCTTAACTCCTTTGGAGGTCTGGGTGGGTGGTCATCAGCTTGCAAAGTCATAGTCTATGCTCAAGGGGTACTTCACCCAAAGCTTGAAGGTTCCTCAGCCTGAGGGGTCTTAAATCTTACCTACTTTGGAGGTCTGGGTGGGTGGTCATAAGTTGCCCAAGTCATAGACCTCTTGCTGGATTGGGGCCCCAGGCACATTGTGTGGGTTCTTAAGAAAGTCCCATCAAGTGATATGCCTGAGTTCTTGGTGTAGAGTTCCTGGGCCTGACTGCCCCTGGGGGTCACCTCTGTGCCCTTCTCCAGGTATACAAGGCTTATAGTGTAAGGTTTGGGCTTCCCAGAGGAAATAGGTCCCCTAAAAACCCTAAACCAAGTCTGTTCTCACTAAGAACTTCCCAAAGTCATTGTTTTAACCCATGCAAGACTGTCCAGAACTCAAGTCCTGCAACATATTTTGTATTTGCTTTGCATAATATTATTTATTGGTTGTCTACATTGTAGCCATGTAGATATAGAGTGTGTGTGTGTGGCAGAGCTGAGTTGGACTTCCTCTTGCAACCAGTAGGATCATCCCTAAATTGCACCAAATTAACAAACAACCCCTTGTTGCAGCCCAGCTCTGCTACATCTGAAGTGTTCTTACATGTGTATGAGACAATCCCATTCTAACCAGTGCTACCAACTTTTCTCCCCCCCCCCTCCCCTCCTTTTTAGGTCTGTGAGGAACAAAAGTGTGAAGAAGAAGTTTTCCCACTGGCCATGAACTATTTGGATAGATTCCTTTCTGTGGAGCCGCTAAAGAAAAACAGATTACAACTGCTGGGGGCAACGTGCATGTTTCTGGCATCCAAAATGAAGGAGACCATCCCTTTAACGGCAGAGAAACTCTGTATTTACACAGATAATTCCATCAGGCCAGAGGAGTTACTGGTAATTTCCTGTTTACTGTACATAACAGGCCGCACATATGTTTTAGGAGACCCTTTTCTTTGCCATAAATGGGGCATTTTATGCTTGGGAGAGAGAGAGAACTCTTTCTAGGTCACCACTTAAAAAAAAAAAAGCCGCGCTGCGGTTATTTGCGGTTGGTCACGATGCCTCGTGCAAACTGGGAGCAAAAGAAAAGGAGCATATAATGCAATTTCCTCTGAAATCATGAACAATGTAACGTTTATGCACCACGCTTCTACCACATGCAGGGGCGTTCTCTTTGGATTTGGCGCCCTCCAGTGGATGTGTGCTGGAAGTGCACCACTGCTTTATGGAGCAACCTGTAGCTAATCGGCAGCTGCTGGGAGTTGTTGTTCCACAGCAGCTGGAGATTATATTAGCAGAATTCTTAGGTTTTTACCTATTATTGTCTGATTTTATATTGATATACTGTGTCTGTGTTATGTATAGACATCTCATCGATATATACCCATAGTATGTCAACTATATAACTATGGGATGTCATCTATATACCCATAGTATGTCATATATATATATCAAATTAGTAGATTTTCTACATACTCACAGTATGATTATATATATATATATATATATATATACACACACACTCATAGTATGTCATCTATATACCTATAGGATGTCATCTATATACCTATAGTATGTGTTCTATATTATTATAGGATTTCATCTATATATCCATAGTATGTCAATGTTATACAATTAGTATATTTATATATACTCACAGTATGATTATATATATATATATATATATATATATATATACCTATAGTATGTGATCTTTATACCCATAGTATGCCATCTTTATACCCATAGTATGTCATCTATATACCCATAGTATGTCATCTATATACCCATAGTATGTCATCTATATACCCATAGTATGTCATCTATATACCCATAGTATGTCATCTATATACCCATAGTATGTCATCTATATACCCATAGTATGTCATCTATATACCCATAAGTATGTTTTCTATATACCCACAGTATGTCATATATATACCCATAAGTATGTTTTCTATATACTCACAGTATGTCTTCTACATACCAACAATGTGATATATGTATACCTCTAGTATATTTTCTATATACACACAGTATGTCCTCTATATGCCAACAATGTGATATATATATACCCCTAGTATATTTTCTATATACCCACAGTGTTCATTTTTGTACCATTTTTGTCCCTATCTTGTACCTGATTCTTAATCCTCTCTCTCCTTGCAGATCATGGAGCTGTTAATACTGAACAAGCTGAAGTGGGACATGGCCTCTGTGACGCCTCATGACTTTATTGAACATTTTCTTGACAAAATGTCACTGACTGACGACACCAAGCAGATCATCCGCAAACACGCCCAGACTTTTGTGGCTCTCTGTGCTACAGGTACGGGTGTTATAAGGCATGTTCTGGAAGTGCCCTTATTGCTGATGCTCACCCTACTCTTCCCACTGTTACTGTAAATGCAGAGAACCCATTGTACGTTTAACACCCCACCCTTCATGTTGTATTGTGGATTACTGACTATGGGGGTTTAAAAAAAAAAAAAGTGCCGGAAAAAGGTAAGTTTAATCACCTTACATGGCGAGCACACACAAAAAACAAACCTGACCTGCAGCTTCTAAGTTTTGGTGAGATTTGAAATGTGCAGATGTAGTAGGGCTGAAATGGCTCACGTCGTAGGCTTTGTGGCTGATGACAAATTGCCAACTCGGCTTTGCTACCTCTGTTCCTAAATGCCTCTTTGGATCGGGGCAGCGCCGCGCCACTGTTGTTTTGCCGACTGGAGGCCACGCATTGTGTATTGGATAAATAAGCAGCATTGTAACGGCTCGGCACAGTCGCTGGGAGTTGTCAGTTCAACCAAGCATATCATTGTGTGCTAATGGTCAGCGCCGCCGAGACTCTGTACAGTCGCACACTCCTGACTGTGTTCCTGAAACTGACACCCACTGCTGACGTCTGCCGCTGACATCTCCGCTAGGTGCACAGCCACTGCTTTGTGCCTTATGCTAGAGGCACGTTTCGGGGAGTGGGGGGGGTAAAGCTTCTGCCTATGTAGACCGCATACTGAGTCATGTGTTGACTGTTTGATCTAAAGATAATTGCCAGCGTGACCTAGATGGTCACCTCGATTACATAAGATTGCAAATCTGTCGTAAAAACCTAGGCTTATACCTGCGGGCAATCGCTTAGAAAGCAATTCCTCCAACCCATGTTTTTATAAACAGCCTGTTTATAAATATACATATACAAAGTTGCCAATGTTCTTGATACAATGTAACCGGTTCTTATGTTGTCACCAACAACACGATGAAGTTAACCTCTGCGGAGAGTCTCGTTAATGGCACGTGAGTCACATAGTCGGCATACTTTGCCTCCAGTGCCGTGCGAAACCTTTCCTTTACCCTACGTGTGTTAATGATTTATGCACGGTACGGTTGTTGCGGCCTGTTAAAGTGACAAACCGGTCTCAAAAGTATTTGCCCCCCCCCCCCCTTGGAATGCCACAGAACACGCTTAGACGATTTGTCCCCCCCGACAGACGGTCTGATGGGACCAGGCGAGCTCAGTGGAGCGCACCTGAGATCGTGTATGTTTTGTTTAACCCCTCGAGTGCTGCAGCTCTTGATGGCTCTTGCCCCAGAGCGCTGCTGTGTGGAACGTGTTGTTGGCCCGGCCCGGCCGTCCGGGGTGACCTGTTTTGTATGGCTCTGACCAGTGAACCTGCTGAATGCACACGCAGATCAAAGGTTGCCGGCTCTGCTTGTCAAGAATCCGGTACTTTGATCTGCTTCCCTGTTGTTTCAGACTAAGGTGCACACACCGCGTCATCACTTTCCTCAGGCTCCTGTGCAGCCGCTGAATCTGATTTCAATAGCATACGGTTATTGGACTGGGTAGTATTATTAGGCAGCAGTGGACCCCCTAGTCTGGGGCTCCCAGGGCATGCTGAGAGTTGTAGTCCTTCAATGACTGGAGATTGTCATATTATGCAGTAGATGCTGGAGTTACATGTACTGCAGACGGCAGTCTTCTTTGTCTTGTGCTGCTGCCTGCTAGGAATAAGGATGTCTGTGAGCGGCAGAAAGAATTTTCTTTTTTTCTAGCTATTTATCTCTCAGTCTTTCCATCTCTTTCTTTCTGTCTCTCTCTATATTTCTATTTAATGCTCTCTCTTTCTATCTTTCTTATCTATCTATCTATCTATCTATCTATCTTTCTGTCTAGCTTTCTTTCTCTCTACCTTTTTCTTTATATCTATCTCATATCTAGACCTATCTATCTTTCTCTCTACATCTATCTATCTATCTATCTATCTCTTTCTTCCTTGCTTTCTTTCTTTCTATGTTTTTCTTTCTATCTGTCATATCTATCTCTACTTTATCTATCTCTATCCATCCATCTATCTCTTTCTTACTAGCTTTCTTTCTTTCTACATCTATCTATCTATCTATCTATCTATCTATCTATCTATCTCATATCTATCTCATATCTTTCTATCTATCTCTCATCTATTTATATCTTATCTATCTCTATCCATCCATCCATCTATCTCTTTCTTACTAGCTTTCTTTCTACATCTATCTATCTATCTATCTATCTATCTATCTATCTATCTCATATCTTTCTATCTATCTCTCATCTATTTATATCTTATCTATCTCTATCCATCCATCTATCTATCTATCTCTTTCTTTCTACATCTATCTATCTATCTATCTATCTATCTATCTATCTATCTTTCTCTCTCTCTCTCTCTCTTTCTATCATTAGTTCCTCCATTTATCTGCACATAGAAGTGAATGAATATGGTTTACAGGAGAGGACACAGACTTTGGTGGTGAATGTTCTCTTTTCTTCTTTTCGGCATGTGCCACTAAAATGTAGAATCTTTAACCTTTCATTGAAGCCGGGGGCTTGTATAATAAAGGGTCGGTGATTGTGTCCCGCGTGCTGTCTAAACAAACGCGGGAAGCAGCGTGCATCGCACACACAGAGACATGCGCGCGCACACACCTTCGCGTTGAGTTATGAGGCCAGTTCCCGCCTGTTGCCTCTTCTGGCCATGATTGATGTCCTCAAGTTTGATTTGGCTGCATGAAAAGATTTTCATTCATGGCTCTCAGACGGATGGAATGGCTCCTTTTACAGGAGAAAGGCGGGGGAGGGGAGGGGGGGGGCTTACTCACTAAAATGGGAATCTCCCCCCTCCTTACCCCCCTCCCTTAGCGTTGCACAGCCTGGGTGCTGCTTTGTGTCCCTTCATGGTGGCTGGCGCTCTTTTCTTTATCAAACGCTGAACTTGTTTATTCTTTTTGGATGAAGTCTCAGATAGGCTGCCGGGGATGCGTGTAGGCCCCTTCTCTTTTGTGCCCGTGTCAGGTTCAATTCATCTCACCGCTTCTCTCTTGTTCCTGAGCGTTCAATAGCGCAAGATGAAGCAATGGAGTCTGACAATACTGACACACTCCAATTGCAGGGCTGGGGCCCCCTTGATTAATATGCCGAAATTAGTGGTCTCTGCCCAGATTATTCCACCCTGAATGTAACCAAAAAGAAAAAAAAAAAAAAGCTTGGACGTGCTCCTCGTCTGGAGTACTTATGGGCTTGTAGTAGACCCCTGTGGTCAGCCCGCCTTGGACCAGTGACCTCCGTGGATTGAATATTTAATTACGCGCTTATTTAATTAATTAATTTTTTTTTTTTTTATTTAGTTCATTATTTAGATTTTTATAAATACAAGAAAAAGGTTATCAGCAGGAGATGCCATGTCCAACACGCCTCTCGGGTGTGGAGGGCCCCAGTTGTCCATTGAAAATAATGGATGCCTATTGATGTCAATGAGCTGCCTGTAATACCATTGAATTTACATCGTGGTTCCTCCACTCCCCCCCTTCCTCTATTCAGTCTGTCGATGACAAGAACCTCAGCGATCAGTTGTCACAAGTATGTATTGATTGAATTAGTTTGTACCCCTGGGTTACAGGAAGTATTGTTGTGGTGATGACTCAAAAACTATTTAAATGGTGTATGAACTTTGTAAATGATGCATCAGCTTCTTAGATGGTGCATGATCCTCCTGATGGTGCAGGGGCTTCTTAGATGGTGCATGGGCTTCTTAGATGATGCATGGTCCTCTTGATGGTGGATGGGCTTCTTAGATGGTGCATGGGCTTCTTAGATGATGCATGGTCCTCTTGATGGTGGATGGGCTTCTTAGAGGGTTCATGCACTTCTTAGATGGTGCATGATCCTCCTGATGGTGCAGGGGCTTCTTAGATGGTGCATGGGCTTCTTAGATGATGCATGGTCCTCTTGATGGTGGATGGGCTTCTTAGAGGGTTCATGGACTTCTTAGATGGTGCATGATCCTCCTGATGGTGCATGGACTTCTTAGAGGATGCATGGTCCTCTTGATGGTGGATGGGCTTCTTAGAAAGTGCATGGACTTTTTAGATTGTGCATGGGCTTCTTAGATGGTGCATGATCCTCTTGATGGTGCATGGGCTTCTTAAGAAGGGTGCACGGACTTCTTAGGTGGAGCGTGATCCTCTTGATAGTGCATAGGCTTCTTAGATGGTGCATCGACCACTTAAAGGGTGCATGGGCTTCTTAGATAGCCCTTGAGATCCTTAGATGGTGCATGGGCTTCTGGGATGGCATTTGGGCCTTGGGCACTTGGATGACGCAAATCACAAGTATGTGTCAATTGAATTAGCTTGTACTAATGAGCTTTTTAGATGTCTCAAAAACTATATAAATGGTATATGAACTTCTTAGATGATGCATCAGCTTCTTAGATGCTACATGAAGTTCTTAGATGGTGCATGGACTTCTTAGATGCTGCCTCTTAATGGGGCATGAAATTCCTAGATGCAGCCTCTTAATGGGGCATGGAATTCTTGGATGGCGCATGGGCCTCTTGGATTGCACATAGGCCTCTTGGATGGTGCTTAAGATTCTTAAAGGTGCCTGGCCTTCTTAGATGGTATATGTGCTTTTTAGATCTTCTTAGATGGTGAATGAGATTCTTAGATAGCAAATGAGTTTCCTAGATGGTGCTGCATTTTATAAATGGTGCATGAAGTGATATAGTGCATGAGCTTCTTAGATGGTGCCCTTTTTCATTCTACCTATGGGAATGGCATGAACATAATGTATGACCCATATATTGTGACCTTGGATTATATGGACCCTTTGAAGAAGGTCACTATATAGGCAGCCATGTTTGTGACTTGAATAGGAATGAATGAGATCAGAGAGGGACTGGCATCGGGCAGCAGTCAAGTCCTCTAAGGGTTACCCTCCGCTCTTCCTAGGTGAAGGGCCCGCTGTGATTAATGAAGCCAGCAGTTCATTATTTTATCCGAGGACTTAAAGGAACAGTAAATAAACAGAACATAACATGGAGAAGAGCCATCGGGGCTTTGTGTCAACAGTTCATTTTTCAGAGCAGGTTCCTAAAACAAACTTCAGAAAGTGACTCTGCAAATAGTCCAACGCCTCAATGGTCCTTTCAACTGTGCATCCCCCAAAGTTGTTCCCAGGAGTCCCGGGACTGTGTCATTTGCATAGAGAGTGGGTGGAAGTGTGTATTTACATGCTCCTATGGGATGAGATAATCCTAAAGGGGTGTCTGGATAAATGAGTCACTATTGGGGCACCATGGCGCCACTTATCTCCATTTAAATGGATGTATTCTGATTCCTCACACGTTGCATGTTTTTTTTTTTCTGTGTGGTTTCTCATGCAGAAAACAAATCTCATGTACATTTTGATTTTTTTGTGCACTTTTTTTTTTTTTTTTTTTAAATTTTTGTGCAGATTCCACTTTTTGTAATGCAAGGGTGAGAGCTGCGGCAAAAAAGCAGATCTCACCCTGGCATTGCCGAGGGTGCTTTTTCAGTCCAATCAGTTAGTTTCTTACTAGGTCGGTCCTGGTAGGTTTGTGGGAATTAGATGGTAAGCTCTTCTGCTAGTGATTTTTCTGCTCGCAATCTGCTGCCCGAAAGAAAAAAAAAAAAGGGAGGCTTTAAAAAAAACGCGGATTATTCCTGAGAGAATGGCGCGGCTGCTGAATGGGGGGCAGTCCGGCCTCTTCAGGAAACACGAGACTGGCTTTGTATAGACCTACAGCAATGCAGCTTGGACGGGGTCCCAGTGTCCTGGCACCATTGTGTCCCAGCAGAATGGAGCCGAGTGTCGCCTGTGTTGGGACCCCCGGCACTTAGCTCTGGCACATTTCATTCAGCCTCTGTTGCGGTGATGGATGACGGCCAGTGACTGGCAGCTTAGTCGACGACAAAGGCTTTCTAAAGGTGTGATCTTGGTTGGAATAGGCAATTGCCGGGTTTGTGAAAGCGTCCAGATATTTTATTACTAACTGCTTGCTGTCACTTCGGGAAGCCCGGGAACAATTCAGACCCTTAATCCTGGAAGCGGCGGCTGTAATGTGCCGGGGAGAGCATTACCAGCATCACTTTGAAAAGCCGCACGGAGTGAATTCTTTTGTGCAAGGAAGCAAAAGTGACTTGATTGTGTTACATGACTTCTACTGTACCCAGAGCAGGGGGCACCGTCGGGGGACAAGCTCGTTACAGCACTTTGTTGGATTAAACTATTAGAAGACAATCTGACATCTGCCTGAGGTTCCGCAACCTTCCCAATAACAAAACCGGCTTGAAATTAATGATGTCGGTATTTACTGCCGATATAATTCCTATCATGTGCATCAAAACTGTCCAATTGATTTTCCAAACAGCGCCACCCTTGTGCATAGGTTGTGCCTGGGATTACAGTTCTTCGATGGTCTATCTTCAGGCCTTTTCTGATTGGTGGGGGTCAAAAAACCCGGCTCCCTCCTCACTGATCTGCCGCCTAGTCCTACGCCAGTGATGTCACATGGCCTAGGAGCAGCTCGGTCCCGTTCAAGTAAAAGGGCCTGGGCTGCAATACCAAGCATGGCCACTATATAAAGTACGGCAGAGCTCATCGGCCTCTTCAAACAGCTGATCGGCGGTGGTGGCCCCACCGATCAGATATTGACGACCTATCATGAGGATAGGCCATTAGTATCAAATCTCGGACAACCCCTTTAAATAAATATGGCTGAGCTGCAATACCAGACTTGACCTGTATATGAGAGTGGCGCCGTTTCTAAAAAAAAAATGTAGTGAAAATAGTCTTGAGATTTTTCAGCCTCTTAACTAATCCTTATTGTCTCTTCTTTACAGATGTAAAGTTTATATCCAACCCCCCCTCCATGATCGCGGCTGGGAGTGTAGCAGCCGCCATACAGGGCCTCAATTTGGGGAACACAGACAGCATCCTTTCTTCTCAACGCCTTACCCTATTCTTATCACAAGTCATCAAATGTGACCCGGTAAGTAGATGAATGATGACTGGCGCTAGAGACCTGCCATAGACAAGTGCCTACAGTCCACAGCGGCTGGCATTCTGATGGACGGGTAGAGACTCCCGCCCTCCGCCCTTAAGTGCCGCACTTCAGTGACTTAATAGACCAGGAGGCTTAAAGGGTCTGTAATCAGAGACCTGTATGATGTGGCTAGCGTATTCTCTAAACCTGGTCATATCGCTCCATGTACTTATATGTTGCAAGGTATTAAGCAGCTGCCATGTACATGTGACGCCGCTTATCTATTGAGAAGCAAAGGATGGGGCAGGATAGAGTGTCACCTGACCGATTCTTGCTTCTCCTGAGATGTCAGGGGTCTATCTGACATCTCCTACTTGTGGATCTGCTATGTCAACCTATGTCAATGCTATGGCCAACCTAGTGACCCCATATAGTAATAAGCAGCTGCCGTGCACATATGGTGCCGCTTATCTATCAGGAGGCAAAGGATGGGACAGGATAAAATGTAACCCGAACAATTAAGAAGTGTGCATGTGGAGGGCTATCTGACATCTCCTACTGGTGGATCTGCTATGTCGCTGGTCAACTTAATGGCCCCATATGGTAATGAGCAGATATGGCGCCGCTTATCTATTGGGAGACATAGGATGGGACAGGATAAAATGCAATGGAAAAGGGTGATGTTAATCAATATCCCCAACCCCTGACACATTGAAGGCCGGTGATCAATAAGTGTTTGAGCTGAAAAACAACAGAATCTGCGTCTCTTTCTTTCTGGGAAAACTGAAGTAGTTTTTCCACATTAAGCCGTGCAGCCGGCGTTACCGGTAAACATCATTTAGGCCCATCTGTGGGCTGCTTACAGTAGCATTTGTTAAAAATAACCTCCCCTATCTATGGGAAGCGTGAGCCGTGGCAATCGTCATCCCGAGGCATGAGGCACATAGCGTCCCGCGCCTCCAATGGACGGGCCGTTACAGGCCAGCCCCACAATATGGTTGCCGCTGGGCATTTTCTATCTCTCCTGTATCTGTCCTGACTTTTCGGCTTAATCTGCAACGCTACTGTTTGTCTCTCGTGTCCCGGCCATAGGCGTCATTAGGCAGGGCCGGATAGTTTTCAGTCGTGCCATTAAACTACAGAGGGTTTGGGGGCCGAGTGCATCGCGGGCGGCGAAAATCCGAGTAGTGAAGCGGAAAATTTTTTGGCAGAAAGTAGTGAAGGGTAAAGTGAGCGCCCCATTGTTTCCCTGCCTCGAGCAGTTTCCATCTGACCAGAGTTCTCTCACGTGGGGGGCTGAGCGGTGAGAAGATCATTGTCCCTAGTTTAATGATGCAGGACACTCGTTACACAGGTTAAGTTCATTGCTCAGCCAGTCCAGGCAGCCTGTAAATAGGGGGTCCAGAAAAATCTCTTCTTTTAATGGCCACCTATCATTACATTTTCACCACAAAACGCAAGATAAATTATTTGGATCTTTTTCCTAATAATCATAAATGGCACATGTGTTGCCACCACTAGGGGGCAGTCTGTCTGGTGGTTTTATGGCCGTGCGACCCTATCTGCCCTAGTGCCTAATTCTCAGTATCCTTTCCCATACAACCTCATTTTACGGCTATCATCTGGTCTGTATAAGACCTTCATGTAGAAATTTGGATGGGACAGGTCCGCGAGAAAAAAAAAGGTCCTAGTCCTCCCAGTCCTATCACTTTTTTAATTTCGTTAGAATCCATTAGGAATCTCGGTTTCGTTTTATGGGGCTTCCTTATACTGGTGACTAATTTTTCTTTTTTTTTATCGTATGTTTTTGGCTAGTCCATTTATTGAATAGGGCCTGTCCAGAACATTATAAATCAGCGTTGGCCAAGATTTTATAGACTTTACAAACCAGTTAGACCACTCTTTGGGCAATTTGACTTTGCTAGTGGCCAGAAAATCAGATCGTTCATAGAAAAGTTTTGAGTCCAATATCAGATTTTTGCATTCTTTGGCCCTGCTTTAAATAAAGTTTGTTGAAAAATACAAGCATTTGTCTCTTTTTCAATGAACTTATATATATATATATATATATAAAGTTCATTGAAAAAGAGACAAATGCTTGTGTATTTTTAAGAATATATATGTGTGTGTGTGTGTATATATATATATATATATATATATATATATATATATATATATACGTTCATGAGAACATGTTCAAAAGAGGTTTGCGTTTTACGTATAAAGTTTACTGGGACGAGCGCTGTTTGCAATATAGGTCATAGACTGATTTGGTACACAGTTCAGGGACGGCAGCCACACGGACTGTGCCCTTTGAATATGCTTAGGACGTGTAGGTACCTTTTAGGCCCATAAAACTGTGTAAAAGAGAAACTGTCTTTAGTTGCCCATAGCAGCCAATCAGAGCGCAGCTTTCATATCATATTCTGCTCTTCAAAAATTAAAGCTGCGCCGTGATTGGTTGCTATGGGCAACTAAAGACAGGCATTTGATAAATCACCTTTTTATTCAATAAGTTTTATTTACAATAAAACAAAGACTTTCTTCAAAAATAATGCAGCCAGTGCCCATTTTTGCTATGGGCTTTGGAGTAATGCGACGTAGCTATGCATCCTAATGGGTTCCCTCTCCGTTTTCTCCCCTCTCTAGGACTGCTTGCGGGCTTGCCAAGAACAGATCGAGCTTCTCCTAGAGTCCAGTTTGCGTCACGCTTCCCAACAGATCAATATCTCATCCGACACAAAGTCCGTGATAGACGAGACAGACCTTTCCTGCACCCCGACCGACGTCAGGGATGTCAACATCTGATTACGAATAGGGGAAAACGCAAAAAAAAAAAAAAACAAGGAAAAAAGCGAAAACAGTGACTTTTCGGCGAAGGAACGTGAGGTGTGGATACGTCTCCTGGGAACGAACTTCTCCCGCGATCCTCATGTAAAGAGCCGATCCTATGGACGTATATCTTCGGGGAAGAAATATTGCTTTTTTTTTCCTATATACCTGTGACTTAAAATAATAATCCCCTAAAAAAAACTCTGTTAAAAAAAAAAACAAAAAGAGAAAATAGTATTCGCATAAGCCGACGTGGGGTTTGTGCTAGAAAAAAAGAGGATTTTTATAAGACAGTAATCAGCTAGTTTTTATATTATATGTGTTTATGTCTGTATGTTGTAAAAATAGACATTAACACAAGTCAAATGTCTCCAGGGGAGGTACTAAAATTTGGTTCCTTATGTGTAAACAGCCATTTTTAACGTAGAAGAGGCTTTTTAGTTAGAAATGTTTTTTAAAAAATTCCATTTTTTTTTTTCTTTCCCTAAACCACCTATTGCTCTTTGCGGTCTAGGCGTCTCTATAATCTGCTTGCTATTGCATGTAGTCACTTTATATTCTTTCTTTATGTGATTTTTTTTTTAATATATATATATACTTTTTTTTTTTTTTAGTTTTATATCCTCTTCACTTTATAAATGGTTAATGTAACCCATAGTATATGTTTAGTATAGTGCATTACTATATGTTAATCACAATGTACGGCTGTGGATTGCCTGCGCCTGCGGCTTGTAGGGTGCCAGTTTTTACAACGTCTCAAGGCTTAGTTTACCGCCCTCTATTTTGCTCTATTATTGAGAGATAGCGATGGTAATATATTATATTTTTATAACTTTTTTTTTTGGGTAGCTGCCTCTGTGTTAAAAAAAAAAAGAAAGAAAAAAAAAAGAAAAAACAAAAATCTTTTCCAAAAACTGGCATCGCCCCTTCCTCCGCACCCTATTTCCCACCACCCCTCCAAGCCTAAAAATGTCAGGAATCAATCCACAGACCAATTTTCTTGGTGTTATATTCTTAAACCATTCCATTTCAAAGCACTTTGGGTCCTTTTTCTTTTACGTTTTTAGCGAATATGTTAGATGTGGGAAATCAACAAAAAATGGAATGGTTTGGAATTGGCATTCGAGTGGAGCAAGCGATTACTACTATTAAGCTCATCAGGGCAAGGGGGAGCCCTGCGGCTGGCTCGGAGTGTTCTGGGAGTTGTAGTTCGTTTCAGGTGCTTGGCGGACGTTTTGTGGGCAGTTGCCTGTCTTAAAGGGACGGAGGGGCTCGTTTTCGGTCCACAAAATGGCTGCCGTTGTCGGGTGTCTGTGATGAGTACGATCTCGAGAGCCACAGGTTACCTACCCAGGTATTAGAAGATATGGTTAGACTCGGGGACACAGCAGTACATAGATTTTTTTCATTCTCCCATGCTACGGTGTCTGCTGTGTCCATTTTTTTATGTTTGCATGAGGGCAGGTTAGCATTAAGGCTTTACCACATGTTGATGTTAAAGAAGCTTTTGTTCTTTTTTTTTTTCAACACTAAACTATATAATTTATCGCTAAGGCTTATATTTATTGCAAGAGATCCTCAAAAGGCCAGTATCACCTTTTTAAAATGAAAATAATGCAACTTCCCCTTTAAATAGTTTTTGTAGGCCCCGCCCCTCTCCCTCCCACGGCCGTAACATAAAATAAGGGTTCCAATGACGGCGATTTCAATGTCGCCACACAAAGCACTGTAAATTAATCGTGGAGATTGTGTACTTGAAATTAGCTGTCTCAAATTTTTCCCCACTCTCCCGGGTCCACCTCACCCCCTCCCCGTTTTCCCCATCACCACCACTTTTATTTTTGTGCTTAGCTAAAAGACACAAAAAAAAAAGAAAAATCTTTTCAAATTTTTGCACATTGAACCTCTAAAACCTTGTTATTTTATTAAAAATGAGAATTGTTTTGAAGGGAAGCGGTTGACTTCGGAGGAAGAATGTATTGATGATGAGTTGTGCAGGTGAGAAGATGCCCTTAAGGTGTTGATTGTTTCAAAAAGATAAAAGAAAAAAAAACAAAAAACTAAAAAAAAAAAGGAAAAAAATGGAAAAAAAAATATGAAAAAAGGAGGATTTCTCCAGTTTTTATTAAAGCTGCTATGGATTGAAACTCCCAGCATGGTTTTGAAAAGTTTAAAAAAAAACAGTGCTTTTCTGTATCTATGTCATTGTTTTATTTTGCTGCTATTACGTTTAGTCCTTTTTTGTTATGTCATGTCTTATACTGCCATTTTTCTAGAATTTAATTTTCTCATAGAAAATTATATTGTCGACTTCCATGTTTTGTTTTTGATTTTCTTTTTTTTACGTGTCAGTTTTTACTTTAATGTGATTACTGCTCAATTCCAAAAAGATGAAAAAAAATTCTTGTTTCACAATACCTCATGTCTCATTGTTGTCACGTCCAGGTTTTATTGCACCCTGGTTTTCTATCTGTCAGGCCTTCATTTGAGAACTACGAGGGGGAATTTATCATTTTCCAAAAAGTTTGAGACTTTTTGGTTTTTTTTTTTAGACTGGAGCTGCTTTGCTCACCTGTGCCACTTTTATGAAGATGGTGCTCGGTTTGATTAAATTTGCCGCAAACAGTGGTTTTGGTCACTGTCGGTGAAAGTGCTCCAGAGGGTTGTCTAGAGATGCAACTTTTTAAAAAGTTGCACATGATAAAAGAGATATAATTTGTAATCACTCCGCTTTTGAAGGTGGCGAAGCTCATCAGAAGTCACAAATTTTCACCAAAAGTCGCAAAGAAATGTAAAAAATGTTTTTACGCCACAAAATTGTAGCAGATTTGATAAATTTTCCCTGTGTTCGTAATGGGTCCTGAATGATCATTGTCGTTAGTTTGGTGGGTTTTTTTTACATATTTCATACGTTCCGGAGAATTCTGATTTGCGTTGGGATGTGTGTGTAAAGTTGGTTTAACTGCTTTGGGTAGGTCATTGATTGGTTGATTTGAGGTGTAGCTGAGGCCTACACCCCGGGAGATTGTTCTTTGGTAACTTTGGGGGCGTGGTTGAAATGGCAGAACTAAGTGCAAGTCACCATTATGGGTCAGTACTATTAAGAAAATTTTTGGATTGACCATGATGGGCCTATGATTTTATGACACATTACAGGACTGTGTGGGTCAGCTTGCTTGGAACTTGTAGCCACTCAATGACCGCAGGGTAAGCTGGTTTAGATGCACAATACAAAGGAAGAACTGGCATCATTATGGGTCGGTACTATTAAGAATTTTGGTATTGACCATGGAGTGCCTATGAACTTTTTAGATGTTGTGGTGCAGCATGCTGGAACTTGTAGCCACTCAATAACAGTAGGAATGAATTAGACATGGGCCAGTATGTACGTTCCAAACGAAGACTTGGCATCGTTATGGGTCAATGCTGTTAAAAAAAATGTGGGTTTGACCATTATGGGCCCATTAATTTTTTTTTTAGATGTTGTGGGGCAGCATGCTGGAACTTGTAGCCACTGAAACCGTAGGGTGAGTTGGACATGGCCAGTATGAATGTTCCAAAGGAAGACTTGGCATCATTATGGGTCAATGCTCTTAAAAATGTTTTTGGATTGACCATTTTAGATGTTGTGGGCCAGCATGCTGGACCTAGTAACCACATGACTACAGTAGAAGAGTGAATTGGGACAATACCTATGCACAGTCCAAAGGAGGAAAAGTCATCGTTATGGGTCAATGCTAGTAAAAAAACAATTGACCATTGTGGGCCTATGAACTTTTTAGATGTTGTGGAACCGTGTGGATCAGTGAGCTGGAACTGAAAACCACATGACAACAGAAGAGTGAGTTGGACAATGGCCTATGCACAGTCCGTACAGTCCCATATGGCACCTCTTTGGGATATAGCTGAGGTTGGGTTGTTCACAGAACGTTACTTTACATTTGATACCACTGAAAAGGATACCTTTGTTTTTGTAGATGAAGTTTGTCGTGTTGAAATGTCAGTAGAATAGGTACCGTGATCTGGACTGAATGGAAGGTGCTCGGTGCCCAATAAGGCACCAATGTCTCTGAAAAAAAAAAAGCCAGCTAATGCTCTTAGTGGAAAAAAAAATCTAAAAAAGCTCAGCTGGGCTCTGCATGCTGCTAAACCAAATCCAAATTGGTAGGGAGTAATAATTTACAAGTAATTATGGATTTATTTAATTTTTTTGTTGTTTCTGTTGCCAGGGTCCACGTATATGTGGCAAATCCTGTCCAAAAATTCCAGGAATATTTTTGCTTTTATTTTTACTGTTTACCTCAAAAACTCCAATGTCCGTATGACCGAAAACATTTTATTTTTCTTTCCTGGACCAAATGTGATAATAACGTCCCGGTGATTTTTAGTTTTTTTTTTTATTATTTTGTTTTACTTTTTTTTTGTTTGATTTGCTGGGGCAGCATGTGAACAACTCTTGTTCTCACCTATTGTAACTCCTATAAGGCCAAAGTCTATTGGTTCATGTTCTAATAGATGAGTAATGTTACTTTATTGACTTTTTTTTTCTCTCATTGTTAATTAGCCAATCAGTCATCCTTGTGCATCCTGTTCATGATGGCCGGTCTGAAACGCACATTGTCACCAACAGACCGTTATGTAATATGTCACTCTTGAGTTGAATTACAAAAAAAAATGACTAGGAATAAACCATTCAAAAACATTGTCTTGTGTGGTCTCAGTTTCTGGTCCCATATATTGAGAGTATATAGTATGTGTGCATATTTACCTGTCTTCAGATATATCGTAGAGACATTGGTCCTCTGCCAGTTGATAATGGCACGGCAAGGTGGAACATTTTTATGGGGGGCCTATTAAAGTCAATAGGGGGCCCAAAAACATAGAGATATTAAAATCTCTATGAGCTGAAAGGGGGCGTAGCTCTTCATGGGGTTGTCCCATTAAAGGGGTTTTCCGAGAAGTTACTACTGATGACATATCCTCAGGATAGGTCATCAGTATCTGATCGGTGGGGTCCGATACCTGGGACCCCCACCGATCAGCTGTTTGAGAAGGCACCAGTGTTCCTGTGAGCGCTGCGGCCTTCACTTAGCTTTTCCTAGGCCAGTGACGTCACGTTCATCGGTCACGTGACCTAGGAGTAGCTCAGCCCCATTCAAGTAAATAGGGCTGAGCGCAATACCAAGCACAGCCACTATACAATGTACGGCGCTGTGCTTGGTGAGCAGGGAGAAGGTAGTGGGGCTCACAGGAGAGCCAGTACCTTCTCAAACAGCTGATCGGTGGGGGTTCCGGGTGTCAGACCCCCACCGATCAGATACTGATCACCTATCCTGAGGATAGGTCATCAGTAGTAAAATCCTGGAAAACCCCTTTAGGACAACTTATCCCCTAACCCTTGGAGAGTGTCTGATAGGCGGGGTTCCTACTTTAGTACTTGGCTATCTCCGGCAGAGCCATAGGGTTCAAATGTGTGACAGAAGCACAGGTCCTCGTGATCGGTGAGGGCTCCGGCACTGGGCTTCCGATCAGACACTTATTCCCTGTGGCTAGGGGATAAGTTGTCTTAATAGGACAACCCCCTTAAACCTATGGGCAACCAATGACCTATCCTTTTATGACTTCTCCTCAGGATAGGTTATCAGTATCTTATCGGGGGGGAGGTCCAACACCCGGGATTCCTGCCGACCAGCTGTTTGACAAGGCATTGGCACTTGCAGTAGTGCCGCAACCTTCTCATAGCTTAGCCTAGGCCATGTGACGTCACTTTCATCGAACACGTGGCCTAGGCGCAGCTCCGCCCTACTGAAGTGAATGGGGCTGAGCGCGATACCAAGCACACAGGAGCGCCAGTACCTTCTCAATCAGCGGGGGTCCCAGGTGTCATACCCCCACCGATCAGATACTGATGAAAGGGTTGACCCATCAGAGGCAGTCCCATTGCCCAGAAAACATCTGACTCTGGCAGAGGGACCGTGGTTAGATCCTCCTCTATGCAGTCCCTCAAAGGGCATATGAACAGTAGTCATCTTCATGAGACAAACCTATTTAAGGGAGACTTAGCCTCATCATCTTAACAATCATGGTGTCTCAGCACCTGTCTCATTGTCAGAAGATAGAAAAATGTGTAAGAAGCAATTGTAGAATTTGGAAAACCCTCCTTTTTTTAGGTTCCTCCAGCAATGAATGGATCAAAGATTGACCTTCTGCTGGGAAATCCCAGCAATCAGTTGTAATCTACAGGGAGTGTTAGATTTCTCTGCAGTGCCACCACAGGTGAAATGAAGTATTACACTGTGCCCATTCACATGAATGGGTTATCCATCTAGTACGGGTCAGGATAGGTCCTCCACATAAAGAGACACTCTTTGTAGCTCCTCTACACTGTGGTCAACAGATGGTCAAGATCATTTTGTAACTGAGAATGGCCTAATAGGTTGTTTGTTAGAACGTCCTCTGAATTGGCACCATGAGTGGAAGCACCACAAGTGAATTTTTTACTACTTAGCTGCTTCCTGTTCAGCGCAGGTCGTGATCTGGCTTGTTTTTTTTTTTGATGGTCTCGATGCTTGGTAACAGACTCCTCTGGTAATTTTTGGCCAGTTTGTCATCCAACAAGCTGCCGAGCTGAGAGCAGGATGGCAGCCGCCAAGCTATGTTCTTCCTCGGCTTACATAGCCACATAAATTAGGGGGGAAATGCTTTTCCGTATATTGAGTGGGCAGTGGTGAGTGATTTACGCTGTGTTATTTGCTGATACAGTACTGAATAAGTCAGTGGAAAATTCTTTGTACGGTAATTCAGCTGCTATGGAGTTAGCTTTATTTTATTTATTTTAACTTTTTGGTACAATTTAAAGGGGTTTTCGAGGCAGAAAATTTGGCTAAAGAAGGTCAGAAAGAGTTTAAAGTAACAAAGAAGCATTACTCACCTTCAGGGATCCACCACTGCTGCTGGTACTGGCTCAACACACCAGGAAAAGACCATCTAGCCAATGACTGGCTGAGGCGGGTCACCTCTAAGGCCTGTGATTGGCTGAGCTTTTCTTCCTGGCACGTTGACCAATAACTAGGAAGTGAAGAGCAGCGGGGAACCGGATCAGCAGCACCAGGAGATCCGTGAAGATGAGTAATGCTTCTTTATTATGGTAAAGGGATTGTCTAGGACCTATCCTCAGGTTAGGATCGGCGGGAGTCCAACACCGTGGATCCCCGCCGATCAGCCGTTTCAGGGTAGCTCCAGCGCTGGAAGTTGGCGCCACAATGACACAGATGGAGTTGGTAACTGTATTCACTTCAATGGGATCAGTGCTGCAGTAACCGGCTCTGACCATTAAACAGCTGTATGGTCGCGATGGCGACTTCCGGTGTTGAAGCTACGACAGAACAAGGAGAAGGCATGATCACTGTGATCCCACCAGCAGCTTAACCAGTTAGATGCCACAGTTAATGGCGACCTCAAGATCTCAGGTGTTTAAAAAAGGGAGGCAGGGAGCTCCCTCTGTCTCCCCATTGGCACCCACGTGACACAATCGCTAGACTCCAATGGGTTTCCACAGCAAGGGACAAGTGAATTACTCGACCTGATAGCGGAAGGTTCTTTTTGGTGGATTCTTGTCCAGGCAGGGGCGGACTGGGAACTTAAAGTGGCCCTGGAAAAAATAATAAAAGTGGCCCTGTTTTGTAGTCTGGTCCAAATTGATGGAAGGCAGGGCCAGCACAAGTAGTCGGTGCCAGCAATATCATATTGTGGCACATTATACCGCCCCAACAGAGCCAAATACCACAGTCCATCACATAATACATCCCCAAAAACTTCCACTGGCCGGACGTGAGGGGGGGCCCAGGCGGCCCCTCTGGTCATCGGCCCCCGGGAAATTTCTCTGTAAGGTCTATGGCCAATCTGCCCCTGTGTCAAGGTGCCCAAACAGGATGAATGCACATTTTTAGGCGGCATCCGTAGCACGAGGGGCTCGCTAGCAGAAACATGTGGGTTATGGAGGAAAGTCTTGGAACAGCTGTGGTGCTGGAACGTGCAGCTGCAGCGAGGATGGGCTCGGTTGCTGGGCAAACCTCAAGTTCTAGAGAAGTATTTGATTTCTATGACAAAGCAGGAAAGGCTCCAGGTCAACTTCTTGATTGCTAATTTGATTTGTCACAAGCCTCTAAGTTTAGTAAATGCTGAGTCCCCAATCTTCACATCTATAGGAGAAGATTTATAGACTAATTTATCTATCTATCTATCTATCTATCTATCTATCTATCTATCTATCTATCTATCTATCTATCTCATATCTATCTATCTATCTCATATCTATCTATCTCATATCTATCTCATATCTATCTATCTATCTATATCTATCTATCTATCTATCTATCTATCTATCTCATATCTATCTATCTCATATCTATCTATCTATCTATCTCATATCTATCTATCTCATATCTATCTATCTATCTCATATCTATCTATCTCATATCTATCTATCTATCTCATATCTATCTATCTCATATCTATCTATCTATCTATCTATCTATCTATCTATCTATCTATCTATCTATCTATCTCATATCTATCTATCTATCTATCTATCTATCTATCTATCTATCTATCTATCTCATATCTATCTATCTCATATCTATCTATCTATCTATCTCATATCTATCTCATAACTATCTATCTATCGATTATCTATCTATTATCTATCTCTCTATCATTGGCTCATTTCGAGACTTCTAGAAGTTATTTTGATTAGTAAAAAGGATCTTGACCATCTCCGTAGATAAGATTTAGACTTGACAAGGATGTACACGTGACTCGTGATGAGACGTTTGCTGACATAACGTTCATACATGATTTGTGTGTGGCTTCTGTTATTTAGGATCCAGAATTCTGCAGCTGTTGCTGAGCAGGTGCATGCAGGACACAGGGAGGGTTTTTACTGGTGCAGTGCGCCCTCTGCTGGTGAGCATTTGGAATTGCGGAACATAGACGCATTTTGAATTATTTATTGCTTTTCTTAATGCATTATTTTCAAAATGTCAGATACATAGTAAGGATGAAAAAAGACGTAAATCCATCTTCTTCAACCTAGTGTTGCTAATAATGTCTTTTACACTGACGTGGAGAAAAAAGGTGAATGCCTTTAAATAAATTTGGTAAATTCTTGACCACAAGGACAGAGAAACAATCTGTGTATGCTTGCTATGAGCAGATGTGTATTTGCATTAATTCCCTTACTCCAGTTAAGGTCATCACTTCATGATCACTGTATTGAATATATAAGTCTCTGTTCACACTAACTTTGCACCCCATATAGCTGAGGGGCATTTTCCCCCAGTTGTTAGCATTCAGAAATACGGGATCAGTGTGAGTCTGACCTCTGGGATCCTTAACCAAAGCTAAAAAAGCAACAAAAATGCTTACCCAGACCATACTACATATTAAAAAAAAAGCCAAAAATGATAGAATTGTAATACAATGCAAAAAAAAAAAAAAAAAACACCATAAAAAACGCCTGTAGTGCATCTCTTAATTCACCCTATACTTTGAACATCTGGCCAATAAAACAATGCAAAAAATGTCACACGCACAAAAAAAAATGCCTAAAAAAAAACCAGCATGTAAAACCACCCATAAAGGAGTTCCTCAGAACTACCATATCAGATCGGAGTGGAACCAGCTCCTGTCATCTCCACTGATGGAGTAGTGCAACTGGACGCAGCGCCATACACTGTGTAGTGGCCGCGCCTGGTACTGCAGCTCAGACCCATACAAGTGAAGGCGCAGAGAGTACTGCAGTACCAGGCGCGGCCTCTACACCGTGTATGGCGCTGTGTCCAGTTATGGTTCATGCTCTGCAGTCGGCTGATCGGCGGGGGCGCCAGGAGGATAGGTCATCGATATGAATGTCCTGGAAGAGGCTATAAAAGTTCTCTACATTTACAAGCATGTTTATATATTACTCGGATAATCAAGAATATTTGATAATCCATTACTTATTCCCTTTGGTACCGAATTAAAGGGCTTTTCCAGGAGTTCATTATTGATGGCCTGTCCTTTAGGATTGGTCATCAATAGCTGATCGGTGGAGGTCCAGCAAATGGCAACCCCACCGATCAGCTGTTTGAAGAGCGTCTTGGCCTCACCACATTTTAGCAAGCACAGCACCGTTCATTGTATAGTGGTCACGCTTGGTACTGCAGCCCAGGCTCATTCATTTGAGCTGCACCTAGGCCAGTGATGGCTAAACTTCGGCCCTGGTGAAACTACGACTCCCAGCATGCATCTTGGGAGTTGTAGTTTTACCACAGCTGGAGTGCTGGAGTTTAGTCATCACAGCCCTAGGACATGTGTCCAATAATCATGATGTCACTGGCCTCGAAAATGGCTGCAGCACTGACTGGAGTGCTGCGACCCCTGCATAGAGCTGATCAACGGGGATTCGGACCCCCATCATTCTGATATTGATGACCTAACCTGAGGATAGGATATCTATATTCAACTCCTGGACCCCCCTAAAAGAATTTTACCGTATATACTGTTATATGTATACATGTATACAGCCTCGGATACAATGCAGATAAAATCAGGACATATATAAATATGGACACATAAGTCCGTATAATGACCCCCCCATCATGTGAATGAGGCCTTATTCCGTTTTTTTTCTTTTTTTTTTTAACATATCCGCCAGCCATGCGGCAGCTGCAGCCTCTCGCCGGCTCATCTCGGAGAAGAGAAATTCTTTCTTTCCTCGAACCTCTGAGGACTTTTCTTGCAATTACATTGTAAGATGTACGGCCTGGAGAACAATGGCAGCGTGTGTTTTTAAAGCAGTGCTGGTGCAGTCTGGCCGGGCCATGTGACACCGTATACAGTGTTTTGTCATCTGAGGAATGCCTTTGATCAGGAGTTTATGCAAGAGGGGGAAGAAAAAAAGCATGAAACTCTAATCCGTTCCCACAGTCCACTAAACGTGAGCTGGACCAACACTGGACAATAGCAGCAAAGCTTTCTGCCCGGGACAATAGGACCCTAAATATTACACGGCTCCTGACTCCCAGGCCTTACATTCAGGGCTTATTATACGCCGCCGCTGCGGGGAGGCTGCAAACCAGCGCCTTACTGTACCCCGCAATATGAAGGCACCTCAAAAACTAATGTCAGCTGGTAGCATATGCATAATACCGCACATCATCACCTGGTCAGGGCCCCAAAATTTTTAGAAGGCCCTCAACCACGGTATATTCATGTAGAGCAATGGGACATTTTGGGCCCCCTTAGGCTCCAGGGCCTAGGTGCAGCTGCTACCACCAAGCGCCATGCCTCTTGGTTGCGGTACATCATCTAGGTTGTATAGACACTGCATACGGAAAAATGTATAAAATGGCCCAGATTTACTAATCCAGTCTAATTAGTAGACAAGGTAAACCTAGGCATCATGGATACAAGATGAGATACGGCCTCTAGCCTGGATGCAAGATGAGATACGACCTCTAGCCTGGATACAAGATGAGATACGGCCTCTAGCCTGGATGCAAGATGAGATACGACCTCTAGCCTGGATGCAAGATGAGATACGGCCTCTAGCCTGGATGCAAGATGAGATACGACCTCTAGCCTGGATGCAAGATGAGATACGACCTCAAGCCTGGATGCAAGATGAGATACTACCTCTAGCCTGGATACAAGATGAGATACGGCCTCTAGCCTGGATACAAGATGAAATACGTCCTGTAGCCTGGATACAAGATGAAATACGTCCTGTTGCCTGGATACAAGATGAGATACAGCCTCTAGCCTGGATACAAGATGAGATACGGCCTCTAGCCTGGATGCAAGATGAGATATGGCCTGTAGCCTGGATACAAGATGAGATACGCCTCCAGCCTGGATACAAGATGAGATACAGCCTCTAGCCTGGATGCAAGAGGAGATACGGCCTCTATCCTGGATGCAAGAGGAGATACGGCCTCTAGCCTGGATGCAAGATGAGATACGGCCTCTAGCCTGGATGCAAGATGAGATACGACCTCTAGCCTGGATGCAAGATGAGATACGACCTCAAGCCTGGATGCAAGATGAGATACTACCTCTAGCCTGGATACAAGATGAGATACGGCCTCTAGCCTGGATACAAGATGAAATACGTCCTGTAGCCTGGATACAAGATGAAATACGTCCTGTTGCCTGGATACAAGATGAGATACAGCCTCTAGCCTGGATACAAGATGAGATACGGCCTCTAGCCTGGATGCAAGATGAGATATGGCCTGTAGCCTGGATACAAGATGAGATACGCCTCCAGCCTGGATACAAGATGAGATACAGCCTCTAGCCTGGATGCAAGAGGAGATACGGCCTCTATCCTGGATGCAAGAGGAGATACGGCCTCTAGCCTGGATGCAAGATGAGATACGGCCTCTAGCCTGGATGCAAGAGGAGATGTGGCCTACAGCCTGGAAGCAAGAGGAGATACAGCCTCTAGCCTGGATGCAAGAGGAGATATGGCCTACAGCCTGGATGCAAGATGAAATACGGCCTGTAGCCTGGATGCAAGATGAGATACGGCCTCCAGCCTGGATACAAGATGAGATACTGCCTCTAGCCTGGATGCAAGATGAGATATGGCCTACAGCCTGGATGCAAGAGGAGATACAGCCTCTAGCCTGGATGCAAGATGAGATACGGCCTCTAGCCTGGATACAAGATGAGATATGGCCTGTAGCCTGGATACAAGATGAGATACAGCCTGTAGCCTGGATGCAAGATGAGATACAGCCTCTAGTCTGGATACAAGATGAGATACGGCCTCTAGCCTGGATACAAGATGAGATACAGTTGGGCATGGATACATACAGGATCCTTATGGTATCCAGCGGCACATTTGCCCACAGATGTTGCAGCTGGGACTATAGATTTTGCACACTCATAGGTTGCAGAAACAGGTGTCCCAGCTGGTCCCATAAAAGCTCGATTGGCGATAAATCTGGTGACCAGGCAGCCACGGAAGTGTTGTAATCTGGAGAAGACATTCCTGGGAAACCCTTGCTGTGTGCAGATGAGTATTGTCCTGCTGAAAAATGCCATTTGTCAGCCCTGCCATGAGAGGAACATGTGGTCGCAGGATGTCCTGCACATATCACTGAGCTGTCAGTGTTCCTCGTATCACTACTAGGGGGGATGGACTGTCATATGTGATGGCCCCTAGATGATCACCAGCAGTGGGGGTAGTGTGTCATTCCACAGCAAAGGCAGGATTTAGGATCTCACTACAAGGCCACCATACTTAAATCTGAGCATCATCAGATCCCGGAACAGAACCTGAATTCATCACATAGCAGTCCAGGTTTCTCGTTTATGACACCACTGCAAACAAAGGTGATGGTGGCTGTCTGCCAATGGGAGGACATATAATGGGCGCCGTGGCACCAAGTTGCTCGTGGGATCCAATGATCATCTCTACTGATGGTCTTTTCTAGGCTGTCAACCACTGCTCTTGACACCTCCCAAAAGTGAGGTCAAAATGGCTTAAAAGGGCAGGCATTTTATCAAAACGACCGTCCTGCTTCTCTCACTCAAGTGATCCCCCTCTCATAGTCAACTGGGCAAAATGTCTTCCAGTGCTTCACAGAGGCATGTCTGGCAGTCAAGAGATCTCTCACCAAGAGTACAGTACCCAAAAGTAGCCTCTGAGAGCCTTTTTATAGGGCATCAGGGGAAGCACTTTTACTCCCTCTTGTGGCAAGACCCAGTGTCTACACCTGTTATCATTTAAATGAGACATAACTGCATGCAAGCTTTTGCAGAAATCTGACATTTCTATCTGGGTGCAGTACTTTTTTTGTGTCCATATAATGTGGGTCCGTTTTTGCGGACTGAAATACCGATATGGCCACGTGCAAGGCCTTAGGGTGTACGCACAAGGTGTGTATTATGCATGGATTTTTTGGAGAACATCTGCAGCTAGAGCTGGACACGTTGACATGGTATGGTGGTGGTAGGGGGGAGTTTAAAGGGGTTCTCCAGGAATTAAGAAAATTAAAATTCTTAAATATTACTTCATTATAAATATATTCCCATATACCTTTCATTATTTATAATGGCTCATTTTGTCTGGGGAGCAATCATTAAGAGAAACAAAATGGCCGCCGTCCTAATCACACAGCAGGACAAGTTACTTCACAACACTGAGGTAAAGAGCTGCCTTCTCTCTGCTCTGCTTGTCAGGAATTATGATCCTGAATACAGATTCAAATGAATGTCTGTAAGAATGGATTTCATGAGCAGATGTGACTAATGAACAGCAGCTATTATATTCAATCTTCATTACCACAGTCTGTCCTGTCCGTCCTCTCTGTACTTCATGTCTCCTCATGAACTCCATTCGTACAGAGATTCACCGGAAGATCTTATCAGAAGATCTTATCATCTGTATTCAGGACCTTATTCCCTAACAAGCAGAGCAGAGAGGAGGATGAGGCAGCTCTTTACCTCAGTGTTGTGAAGTAACTTGTCCTTATGTGTGGTTGGGACAGGTTCTGTGTGAACTAATGGGACAGTGGCCATTTTATTTTCTCTGATGATTTCTCCCCAGACAATATGAGCGATTATAACTGATGAAAGGTATTTGGGAATATATTTATAATGAAGTAATATTTAAGTATTTTCATATTCTTAATTCTCAGAGAACCCCTTTAATTTCTCCTATAGTCCTATAGGACTATATATCATATTAAACTGTATTCAGGACCATAATCCCTGACAAGCAGAGCAGAGAGGAGGATGAGGCAGCTCTTTACCTCAGTGTTGTGAAGTAACTTGTCCTGCTCTGTGACAGGTTTTGTGTGTACTAACAGGACGGCGGCCATTTTGTTTCTCCTAATGATTGCTTCCCAGACAAAACGAGCCATTATAACTAATGAAAGGTATTTGGGAATATATTTATAATAAAGTTATATTTACGTATTTTCATTTTCTTAATTCCAGATAACCCCTTTAAATTGGTGCAGATTTTTGAGCCAGGCCTGGGGTCTGATTTTAATATAGGAGGTCTTAAATTAATGCATGGGCCTGATATTACTACAGGGGTCTATACTGGAATCTGATACAGGGTGTCTGAAGCTACCTACACCCCTTTTATGAGTCTGGTCGTGGGTCTGATATGTTTATAGAAGACCTGACATTAATGTATGAGAATGGTCTGGGGTCTTATTTTAATACAGGGGGCCTGGTCCATCTCTGGCTTAAAAAAACGGCATTGAAAACTGCATGTGTGTATGCAGCCTAAGGTTAATGAGTGTCACTCACAGCTTCACTTTCACCCAATTGAAATGTCAGGGCCGTGATCGGGTATGCCGGAGCGCGGCATCAGTCATCGTATCAGCTGATGCAGGAATTCCACGGGTGACATCTTGGTATTCCGGCTGAATAGGTTGTTTAGATAGGGTCACACCAGTTTTCATAGAGCCGGAGTCTAATGCATGAGAGGCAAAAATCTCAGTCTATTCACTGTTGTTATGATGTCTTTTGTACGTTTTGCGCTTTCACATAGATTTTACTGACGGAAAAGAAAAACAACCATTTATCCTCGTCTCCCTGGATTCTTCTGTATTGTCCCGGTCTTCTCATGGTGCCAATCTGTCACAGAGAAGGACCCACCGCAATCCTACTGCAAACATGGGGGAGGCTTCTACGCCAGGCATTTTGTATATGGAGAATTTTTAAGGTTTTCAGTCATTCACAGCGGGGATTGATAGAAGGGGCTGAGCTTCCACAGCCTGATACATTTTATAATATAGGCCATAAAACCGGTGTAAATTATAACTTAAAAGGGTGAAAATCAGACATCATATAGGACATGACAATCTCTTTCTAACAAAGCTAGAACCAGCCTTGTACCTCACATGGATCCAGAGATCTCCTCATTCATTGCTCTGCTAGATTTATATCAAGCTGAAAGCTCAGGGGGAGTGTCTTTTCTGCTGCAGCTCTTTCCCTATCACAGCTCAAGGGGTGTGTCCTTTCTGCTGAAGCTCTCTCTCTCTCTCTCTCTCGCTATCACAGCTCAGAGGTTGTGTCCTTTATGTTGTAGCTGTCTCTGTAAAGCCTCATTCACATATGTGCTTAAATCCATAAAAAGGTTGTCGGTGATGCCTCCGTTAAGATGTCCGTGATGGATCCGTGTTGGGTCTGTTCTTTGCTGTCCGTGTGTCATCCGTGTTTAACTGACCCTGCATAGCTGAAAAATAATTTTCAAAGCACCTCTTCCTAGTGATCCATGAAACACGGATGCCATCCATGTTTTTCACGGACCCACAGACTATAATGGGCGTGATGGATCTGTGAACGCGGACAAAACAGCATGCATCCGTGCTAAAAACACAGACTGTGGTGAAAAAAAAACCGCATGTGTGACTACACACATTAAAATGAATGGGGACATGTGCTGTCTGTGGAGAACCCTGACGTGTGAATGAGGCTTAACTGCCACAGCTTCTAACAGAACATATGGCCAGTGGCATTGGAGATTTAAACTGAGCATGTGCGACCACCTTAGCGCAGTGGATAGTAAAAAAAGGAAAAGAGCAAACAGCAGGCGGCGCTATACGGATACATTTTATCGAATAGCTCAGTGGCTGTAGTAAATTTTTAATTAGATGCAATTGCAAAAGTATTCAGATCCAGGTGCTGGTTTGAAAAATGTTGAATATTTTTTTTTGTGGTACAAACCCCTTTAAATCTACAAAACTACACAAACACAGCTCAAGATGTGTGCACCGCTTAAAGGGGTTTTCCCAGAATTTTACTACTGATGGTTTATGAGCCATCAATATGTGATTGGAGGGGGTCTGACACCTCACCTTCCCACTGATCAGCTGTTTGAGGGTAGCTGACTGTGTAGTGGACGGAGCTGGTTACTGTTCCTATTGAAGTGAATGGAAGCAGTGCTGCGGTAACCAGTTCCATCCACTACATCAGGCATCCCCAAACTGCGGCCCTCCAGCTGTTGTAAAACTACAACTCCCACCATGCCCTGCTGTAGGCTGATAGCTGTAGGCAGTCTGGGCATGCTGGGAGTTGTAGTTTTGCAACATCTGGAGGGCCGCAGTTTGGGGATGCATGCACTACATAATGGTCAGAGCTGTGCAGTTGAGGCGCTAAAGCAGGGGGATCGTGGGTATCGGCCCAATGTCAGTCATAGTAAAATCAATAGTTTCACTACAGCTGAAGTAGCTCCCTCTAGTGGACATGCCCAGTATTGCAAGTTAGAAAATGTCAGAGCTGTTGCCACAGCCCATAAGGGAGTCATACAAGATTAGCATTAAATGGCTGCTTTAATCCAAAAACAGCGCCACCTCCAACTACAGTTTGTGTATGGTATTGCAGCTCAGCTCCATTGAAGTGAATTATTAGATCCTTACGGTGCTGTGAAAACATGGGTCCAATAGGACTGTCTGAATAAGGTCTTATGATTATGTTCCATCTGCGACAAGTACGAAACCCTGGTAGAGGAGTACGGGGGACTCTCAGGACCATCCTACATTTAGTCGCTGAGAATTGTTATACATGACCGTCATGGTTAATAATGTCCCCCCCACCCCCCAAATGGCCATAGATAAAAGCACAGCGACCCACATTTACAAATATGAGTGCACCTAGATGTTGCCATAAGTTGCACTGAAACGTGGCACAATTTAGAACATCTAGGTTTAGAGAAAATATCCGTGAGATCCAAAAAGGGGGGAGGTTCTAATATACAACATTTTGCACCAAAATTGCGCTACAATTCTGGGGTAAAATTCTGTCTCACAATAAAGCCAACCGATAGACAAAAGCATCTATCCCTGCACAACATTTATCGTCCCGCCTGAGCCCCTGTGCTAAGTCTGGTGGAGGTCTACACAGCCAGTCCAAGTTTACGCCATCTATAGGATTAGTAAATCTGCCCCATTGTGCTGGAGTTACAATCTCTGCTCTCCACCAGTTTATCCTGCAGGTGGCGCATGTGGGTCAGAGAAACAGCTAATTCTAGCTAAAAAGAATTAGTAATCATATAGTGACATCTACTGGCCATATAACGGTACTGCAGAATAGATAAATGCATAACCATGTCCTTGTACTGTCAGCAATAGGCAAAGATATTTCAAGATCCCGGCTGTTTCCAAGATGGAACAGATCTCAACATTTATCACTGGCCTAATGGGGAACAGTATCCAAGCTGAATAGGACTTTTCACTTGACATATAAAGCAGTTTAGCAATGTATAGATGATAGGAGAAATTAAAGGGGTTGTGTCACTTCAAAAAAGTGACATTTATCATGTAGAGGAAGTTAATACAAGCCACTTACTAATGTATTCTTAATATCCATATTGCTTCCTTTGCTGGCTGGATTCATTTTGCCATCACATTATACACTGCTTGTTTCCATGGTTACGACCCCCCTGCAATCCATCAGGGGTGGTCGTGTTTGCACACTATAGGAAAAATTGTGAGGTTCTACTGTCCCAGCCGCCAAAGAGGCTGGTGCTTTTTCCTATAGTGTGCAAGCACGACCACCACTGATGCATTGCAGGGTGGTCGTAACCATGGAAACGAGCAGTGTGTGATGTGATGGAAAAATCAATCCAGCCAGCAAAGGAAGCAATATGGACAATCACAATACATTAGTAAGTGCCTTGTATTAACTTTCTCTACGTAATAACTGCTAATTGCTCAAGTGACACAACCCCTTTAAGCTGACATGATGACATGCGTGTGCCCCCCAGTAATTGCAACAGAATATGTTGGGTCAGCAGGAAGAGGCATCTGATCAGACTGTGATACCTTCTCTCTCTGACGTCCATGTGCTCTCATAGGGAGCTTTGCATGGGATTTTTTTTTTTTTTGTACCATAACATATCAGACCCACCCTATGTGCAGAGGTAGAGTTCCACTTTAGAGCTGGCATTTATCATGTAGAGAAAGTTAATACAAGACACTTACTAATGTATTGTGATTGTCCATATTGCTTCCTTTACTGGCTGGATTCATTTTTCCATCACATTATACAGAGCTCGTTTCCAGGGGTTACGTCCCCTGCTGCAGCGCAGATACGAGATTGCAGGGACGGGAGTTGCAGTCCACGCGTGCCCCTATGGTCCTGCCCACCAGAGGCCTGCGCTTTTTCCTATAGAGTACAAGCACGACCATCACTGATGGATTGCAGGGTGGTCGTAACCATGGAAACAAGCAATATATAATGTGATGGAGAAATGAATTCAGCCAGCAAAGGAAGCAATATGGACAATCAGAATACATTAGTAAGTGACTCGTATGAACTTTGTCTAGGTGATAAATGCAGTTTCCTGTAGTGACACAACCCCTTTAAAAGGAAATGTGAACCCTATATGAAATCATCACACATTTCAAAGATGAATCATTTATTGAATGTGGTTAGAAAAAAAAAAACCTGCAAAAACTTCCTTTCCCTGGATGCAGCAATCACACGTGGGGTAAAAAGACTTCCAGCCTGACTTGTCCCTTTGGCCTTTAAGTTAATCTCACAGTTAAGTCTGCGTTTGCGCTTGGCCAGATTTACGATGCTCCCTGACAACTAGGAGGCTACCAGTTTTTTCAGGTTCCCTCCTTGCATGAGAACTTCTGCTGGAGTAGACGGGGCGAGCTCAGGCTTTGGCAGGGGCGTTCAAAATGAAAGAAGGTGGAAAATTGGTTGGCAGTAGTAAGTAGGTAAGCGGGGGGCGAGAGATTTCAGCCCACAGCAAATACACTCCTCGGTCTATACTATATCCTTGGAGTTTCTCCTACTCCAAACTCAGTCACAGCACGGCTCCAGAGCCCAACCGGCAGCGCACAGTCTGCGTGCCATTAGACGTTTCACCGTCTTCACTGCCAAGATCAGAACGAGAGTCCGGAGCTTTCATGGTTAATTCTGAAGTCTGGCTGGATGTTCAGCATAGAACACACCTGTAGTGATAAAAAAAAAAGAAAAACTTGTGTCAGATCAGCCTATTATCCATCAGTGTCGATCCAGAGGAAAACAAAAAGAAAAAAAAAAATTATCAGAATAACGCCCCCTCTCTAGTAACTATAACCTGTAATATTATTACCTCCAGAAATACATCCAGGCCCCTCCTGATCTCTTATAGTGAACTTACCATCACCACCTCCTCAGGCAGAGAGTCCATAGTCTCACTGCTCTTACCGTAAAGAATCCATAGTCTCACTGCTCTTACAGTAAAGAGTCCATAGTCTCACTGCTCTTACCGTAAAGAGTCCATAGTCTCACTGCTCTTACCGTAAAGAGTCCATAGTCTCACTGCTCTTACCGTAAAGAGTCCATAGTCTCACTGCTCTTACCGTAAAGAGTCCATAGTCTCACTGCTCTTACCGTAAAGAGTCCATAGTCTCACTGCTCTTACCGTAAAGAGTCCATAGTCTCACTGCTCTTACCGTAAAGAGTCCATAGTCTCACTGCTCTTACCGTAAAGAGTCCATAGTCTCACTGCTCTTACCGTAAAGAGTCCATAGTCTCACTGCTCTTACCGTAAAGAGTCCATAGTCTCACTGCTCTTACCGTAAAGAGTCCATAGTCTCACTGCTCTTACCGTAAAGAGTCCATAGTCTCACTGCTCTTACCGTAAAGAGTCCATAGTCTCACTGCTCTTACCGTAAAGAGTCCATAGTCTCACTGCTCTTACCGTAAAGAGTCCATAGTCTCA
Source organism: Rhinella marina (assembly GCA_900303285.1). Classification (NCBI taxonomy): domain Eukaryota; kingdom Metazoa; phylum Chordata; class Amphibia; order Anura; family Bufonidae; genus Rhinella; species Rhinella marina. Next base: position 417,444 of record ONZH01023357.1, read on the forward strand.
CTGCTCTTACCGTAAAGAGTCCATAGTCTCACTGCTCTTACCGTAAAGAGTCCATAGTCTCACTGCTCTTACCGTAAAGAGTCCATAGTCTCACTGCTCTTACCGTAAAGAGTAGTCCATAGTCTCACTGCTCTTACCGTAAAGAGTCCATAGTCTCACTGCTCTTACCGTAAAGAGTCCATAGTCTCACTGCTCTTACCGTAAAGAGTCCATAGTCTCACTGCTCTTACAGTAAGAGTCCATAGTCTCACTGCTCTTACAGTAAGAGTCCATAGTCTCACTGCTCTTACCGTAAAGAGTCCATAGTCTCACTGCTCTTACCGTAAAGAGTCCATAGTCTCACTGCTCTTACCGTAAGAGTCCATAGTCTCACTGCTCTTACAGTAGAGTCCATAGTCTCACTGCTCTTACAGTAAAGAGTCCATAGTCTCACTGCTCTTACAGTAAAGAGTCCATAGTCTCACTGCTCTTACTGTAAAGAGTCCATAGTCTCACTGCTCTTACGGTAAAGAGTCCATAGTCTCACTGCTCTTACGGTAAAGAGTCCATAGTCTCACTGCTCTTACGGTAAAGAGTCCATAGTCTCACTGCTCTTACGGTAAAGAGTCCATAGTCTCACTGCTCTTACAGTAAAGAGTCCATAGTCTCACTGCTCTTACAGTAAAGAGTCCATAGTCTCACTGCTCTTACAGTAAAGAGTCCATAGTCTCACTGCTCTTACAGTAAAGAGTCCATAGTCTCACTGCTCTTACAGTAAAGAGTCCATAGTCTCACTGCTCTTACAGTAAAGAATCCATAGTCTCACTGCTCTTACCGTAAAGAATCCTCTTCAATATAGGATAAGTGGAGAACCTCTGTATGTCTGTGCAGGGACAGAGCCTCCTCTCACATAGTCTGGTGGGGTGTTTTTTTTTGTTTTTGTTTTTTTGCTGCTTAAAAAAAAAAAATGCTATAAAAATGCAGACTTTTATACGTGGTGATTTTTTTCTTCACATCTGTGTGAAATTGTGTTTTTTTTTTTTTTCAGGATGCCCCCCATAGAGAAGGGTATAGTAAAATGGTAAACACACATCACTACTACAACATGCTGGATATGGACACAAAAAAATACCACTATCAAAAAAATTGCGTGTGTCCTTCTTATAAACTTTCAGCTAATATGTGTCTGAATACAGCCTAAAGATATATCAGGAAATTAAAGGGGTTTTCCGGGATTTTACCATTGATGACCTATTATCAGTATCTGATCGGTGGGGCCTGACACCCGGGAACTCCGCCCATCAGCTGTTTGAGAAGGTACTGGTACTCCTGTGAGCGCCACAACCTTCTCCCCGCTCACCAAGCACAGCGCCATACATTGTATAGTGGCTGTGCTTGGTATTGCGCTCACTTGAAGGGGCTGAGCTGCTCCTAGGCCACGTGACCGATGAAGGTGACGTCACTGGCCTAGGAAAAGCTAAGAGAAGGTAGCGGCGCTCACGGGAGCAACGGTACCTGCTCAAACAGCTGATCGGCGGGGCTCCCCACCGATCAGATACTGATGACCTGTCCTGAGGATAGGTCATCAGTAGTAAAATCCCGGAAAACCCCTTTAATCAGCGCCGAAATTTGGATTTCAGGTGTGGGCCAGTGGAAGTTCGGTTCTGGCACGCAGCACTTACCTGCTTCACTTTGCCCCGGATCCTAGAGAGTTCCTCCTGCAGCCTCTCATTAGTTGGGTCATCTGATGGAAAGCTCTCAATCATTCTTATCAAGGACTCGAGAGTCTTCATTTTTTTGCTGAGCGAGAGTTGAGAATGAAACCAACTAAATTATACGACGGTAAAGCGAGTTACAGTAAAAACACAATCACAACTATCCACAGGATAATATAAAAAGTGCTTGATCAGTGAGGGCCCAAGTGCTGGGGCCACTGTATGAACGGAAAGGCAATTCAAGCATGTGTGTTACCTCTTCATCTGAAAGTTATCCCCTATGCAGCGGCCGGACCCCCACGATCCCGTCCTGATGGAGTGGAAGGCCATGCATGCGCCCTGCCGCTCCATTCACTCTCTAAGGGACTGCTGAAGATAGCAGGGTAAGGTGCTCAGCTATCTCCCGCAGTCCCATAGAGAATGAATGGAGCGGCAGTGCACATGCTCAACTGTAACTACATTCCTACAATGGGACATAAGACCCCATTCTTGTGATCTGTGGGGCCACCTGTTAGACCAGGCATGGCCAACCTGCGGCTCTCCAGCTGTTGTAAAACTACAATTCCCACCATGCCCTGCTGTAGGCTGATAGCTGAAGGCAGTCTGGGCATGCTGGGAGTTGTAGTTTTGAAACAGCTGGAGAGCCTCAGGTTGGCCATCCCTGTGTTAGACCCTCACCTATCAGACTCTTATCGCGGGGATAGATTATCATTTTTAAATATTGGAACAGCCCCTTTAAGAAACCCAACTGGTTTCCTTTGCTCGGGATACTTTCACACTAGCGTTTCTATGTTTTCCGGTATTGAGATCCGTCATAGGGGTTCAATACAGGGAAAAAAAAAACAAAAAAAAAAAACCTTGTTTGTCTCCATTCATTGTCAATGGGGACAAAACGTAACTGAACAGAACGGAGCGCTCCAAAATGTATTCCGTTCTCATACCGGAGAGCAGCATGCTGCGGTTTGCTTTCCGTCCTGGGATGCGGCGCAAGACGGATCCGTCCTGACCCACAATGCAAGTCAATGGGACGGATCAGTTTTCTCTGACACAATAGAAAACGGATCCGTCATGAACTCCACTGAAAGTCAATGGGGGGACGGATCCGTTTTCTATTGTGTCAGAGAAAACGGATCCGTCCTATTGACTTGCATTGTGGGTCATGACGGATCTGTCGTCTTGGCTATGTTACAGATAATACAACCGGATCCGTTCATACCGGATGCAGACGGTTGTATTATCAGTAATGGAAGTGTTTTTTGCTGAACCCTGCCGGATCCAGCAATAACACTAGTGTGAAAGTAGCCTCAGTCTTCTGCTCGTCGAGTCTTGTGGTCCTTCAGAGGGCCCTAATCGGGTTCTTAACGTTCACCTTGCATTTTATAAAATAACACAAAAAAGGTGCGAACCTCTGTTTTTCGTCTGTGATGGACGAGAGGAGGAGTCTCCACGTAGAAGCAAATCCAAGATAACAACCCAACTGTAAATGTAAGAAAAGTGGAAATGATAAAGACACAACTCACCGCTGGAGATAGATCACTGTTTCTGCTACATGTGAATTAGGTTTGAACGACCGGACACATGTATTGTACAGTACTTCATATCATTTAAAGGTGTTCTCCAGGCTTTATAAGGAACCCATGCTTTCTTCTACCCCGTGGAAGACAGACAGTTCAGTTAAAGCAGTTGTCTCACTTCAGTAAGTGACATTTATCATGTAGAGCTTTCTCCTATATTGTGCAAGCACGACCACCACTGATGGATTGCAGGGTGGTCTGTAACCATGGAAACGAGCAGTGTATAATGCGATGGAAAAATGAATCCAGCCAGCAAAGGAAGCAATATGGAGAATCACAATACATTAGTAAGTGCCTTGTATTAACTTTCTCTACATGATAAATGCCACTTACTGAAGTGAGACAATTCCTTTAATACTCATCCCTCGTTCCGTTGATGCCGCCGTCCCCGTTGCGCTTACCCAGCCTGTGGTCTCTTCCGCTCAGGTCCCTACCAGAGGTATGCCTTTCTCTTCCTGTTGAGTTGCATAATAGTGAATAAGAGAAGGGCCCGCAGCCTGTGTGAGCACAACATCGGCAGAGCCAAGGATGGGTAAGTAACTAAACTTTCTTTCTTCCACAGGGCAGAAGAAAGCAGAAGTTTCTTAAAAAACCCAGGGAACCCTTAAACATTGACCCTAATATAAGGTGTCGGATCAAAGGAATTTTTCTACATAGGTATGTCTATATAATTCACACAGTAGAACTCAATCCAGAAAATCTGATAATCCAGCATAGATCTGCCCTATGGTGTAATCTCTGGTCGACCTGGAGGAGACGCATTAGGACAGTCCTCATATTATCATGCAGTATACTGAATGTACTAAGATTGACTAAGAAAGGTGCATGATGTAATGTAGAGTGAATGCAATCTTCTTATCAGAGACTGTATCTGTGAGTTATCCCCTCTCTTCTTATTGTAGCTGGGTCATGTGACCAACTCCCTGACCTCCAACTGACCCAGGACAGGAAGCCAGTCACTGCTCTATTCATTCCTATGAGACTGAAAGTGAGGCTCCCATAGGAATACATAGAGAATTAGACTTCCTGTCCACACATAAGGTGCTGTGTGAGTTGGTGGGTCTGATTCCTAGTCACATGACACAGATGAGAAACATCAGGATGATATAACTCACAAATACAGACACTGGTAAGAAAATGACATTCACTACAGATTACATCATGTACATTTCTAGCAGGACATGGAATGCATTTTTTTGCGGGAGTTCTTCTCTAATGGAATTTTACTGCAGATACATATGAGATAAATGGATACATGAGATAATAGATAGATAGATATGACATAGATAGATGTGAGATAGATAGATACTTCTATACAGAGACATACAACCATCTATGATGTCTCTGAGGCACAGACATAGGGAGAGCTAATCTCGAGGCATTACTTAGCCCGGGGTAAGGCACGGATGTCACGGAGAAGCTGTAATTAGCCGCAGAACGAGGGAACAAGATGTGCTGACGAGATATCGGCGTCTGGTGTCAGAGCACTAAACCTGCGAGTCACAAGACCAAAGGCAATTGAGGAAATGATGAGCTCATGTTCTACAGGAGCGAAACGTGCAGGTTCCCAAAGTCGTCACCTGAGGTGTGAGCGGCCGCCACACGTATATGTATACTATAGATAGACAGTAGATATTCAGAGATAATGGGAGTAGTAGGGCTCGGTGACAACGGGGACAAGTCACAGCGTGACTCATGGGGCCACACACTTATCTACTGACCTAATCCCTTTATGCAAAGAACATTACAGCCGTCCAGATCAGTGAAAATCCCTCCTGTTCAGAGCAACGTTTCAGTTCCACTTTTTTTTTCCAACAATCTTAGGGCTCATTCAGACGACCATATGAATGGGTCCGCACCCGTTCCACAATTTTGCAGACCGGTTCATTGCAATGGGGCCAGCCATGGGCTGTCCGCATCCGTAGTTCCGGTCCGCAGGCCCGCAAGAAAGATAGAACATGTCCTATTCTTATCCCTAATCGCATACGTGAATAGTAATTTCTATCATAGTGCCGGCCATGTGAGGCTAGGATAGGTCATCTGTGGGGGTCCAACAACCGGGACCCCCGCTGATCAGCTGTTTGAGAAGGAACCGGCGCTCCTGTGAGCACCTCTGCCTTCTCTCAGCGCCGTACATTGTATAGCGGCTGTGCTTGGTATCGCGCTCAGCCCCATTCACTTGAATGGGCCTGAGCTGCTCCTAGGCCACGGGACGATGAACGTGATGTCACTGGAGAGAAGGCCACGGCACACACAGGAGCAAAATACCTTCTCAAACAGCTGATCGGCGGGGGTCCTGGGTGTCAGCCCCCCACTGGTCAGATACTGATGACCTATCCTGAGGACAATTCAGCAGCTGACTGTCAGGAAGGAGGCGTTCCTATTGCTATAGCATGTATGTACGTCACATTGAAGTTGGCGATTTTTACCTCAGATCCCATTTTCGCCCCGTACACGGCTCCGTACTGTTTGCCTTCTGTCTCACCGATGCGATTTCCTTCGGCAAAGCCTTCTTCGTATCCTTCCCCATGGTACCTACAGGCGTCACATGGAAACGACAAGGTTAAATGCGCTGCGGATCTGTGCACCAATAACCTGCTGTGTGACTGGAACCAAGCTAACCCCCTTCTAGTGCAATGCAGGGGCGGATTGGCCATAGACCTTACAGGAAAATTTCCCGGTGGGCCGAAGCCCAAGGGGGCCAGCAGTGGAAGTTTTTAGGGATGTATTTTGTGATGGACTGTGGTATTTGGCTCGGTTGGGGTGATATAATGTGCCACAATATGGTATTGCTGGCCTTGCCTACTTGTGTTGGCCCTGCTTTCCATCAATTTGGACCTTACTACAAAACGGGGCCACTTTTAATACTTAGTCCAGGGCCACTTTAAGTTCCCAGTCCGCCCCTGGTGCAATGGGTTAACGGTCAGCACATTCTGGGTTGGGCAAAGTTGTGTATTGGCATATCCCATTGTAAAGAAGCTGCAGATGCCTCAATATCCCAACCAGGTGGAGGGAGAGACCCCAGCAATCAGTGGTGATCTGTGAAACCCAACAGCAATTACTCAATTTCCCTGCAGCACCACCACAGGTGAAATGAAGCACTACAAGGTGCTCACTGACATCGATCATCCATGGACATGCTCTTTATAGCGCAACCCCCCCCCCTCTATTGAGAGGGGGGGGGTCGCTATAAGGAATTTAGAAAATGTTATCAAGTTCAAAGAAATATCTTGTCAGCACTGGACCTGTAGAGGGAAGCATACTTACCAGCTCCCCACTGGGATTGACATGCTACGGTCCCCGCTCATAAACAACCAGTTTGATGGGGGCCACAAGTGCCACCGCTATGCATCATGTCACTGGGTCATATGGCGCATGAACTGCCGCAGCACACCTGACCCCCGTCAAACAGGACGTATATGAGCAGGGGCACGTTATGGCAGTGGGGGACCAAAGGAGCCAGAACCCAGCAGTGGGGAGCAGATAAAGTATGTATCAATGGGATCGAAGGAGCCGGAACCTATTTGTTGGGAGCAGGTAAGTCCGCTTCCCTGCGGAGGTCTGGAAGAAAGACCCCAAAGCTGGACTATTCCTTTAAAGACGCCCTGTCTCCTCTCCTGACATGTCTGTTTTAGTTACTACTTGCATCCCGCCGTGTAATAATAATTCTGGAGCCTCTATTATGGCTTCATGTTGGGCTATGCCTGTATTAATCCCGCTAGAAGTTTACAAATAAATTGCCAGCAGTTTGCGGTAAAGGTACTGCTGGGTGTTACCAGTAGCAGGGTGTCTGACTCTGTCCAATCAGTGCTGCTGGTGTCAGACTGTGCAGGGACACGCCCCCAACTGGTAACACCCATCTGTACCTTTACTGCAAGCTGCTGGCAATTCATTCATAACTTCTAGCAGGAATAAGAAAGGAATGGCTCAACATACAGACATAAGAATAGATGCTCCAGAATTGTTATTATATGGGGGATGCAAGTAGTTACTAAAACAGAGACGTCAAGGGAGGGGACGGCTCCTCCGAAGTTTCCTGGGTCCCCCCCCTGGTCTCTCTCGTTGGCTGAATGGTCAGTTCCAGAAGGGTGACCAGGAGGTGGAAACCAGAGGGAACCCAGGAAGCACTCACAGCTGAGGGTTTGTTACAATTACATCCTACAACACATGGGCAGCACATCCTATTCTGATAGTTTGTTACAATGCATCAGTGCAAGTGAAAGGTATCAACTTGGAGAATAGCCCAGGCTGGATGTAACTGTAGCAAACCCTCAGCTTTGAGAAAGGATGTTTGTGCAAGGTTTTCAGCCTCTGCAGTAAACAACTAATGTCTCAACCCACTGACAGCAAGCAGAGATCTTAAAAGTGGTGAGAAATCAGACATGTGCATGAGGCTAGGCCCCGTGACCATACACTACAGTGCAGGACCTCTCACTATCGATCCGTGCATACAGTACCCCATAGGAACCTGAAGTGTGGACCCAGTCCCTGGTTCACCATGCCAGCACATAGACACTTACCTCTCCTCAGACATCACAATCCCCCCGAACAGATCGTCTTCAGGCTCCATCGCGGAAGCTTTCTTAAAAGGAACGAATGTCGCCCAGCCAAGTTGTGAGGGAACACAAATCTGAGCGCAGGTGAGTCACATGACCTCCTCACGTGACCAAAACCTCTCGGGAGCCGATACATTCTAGGTATTACCACGCTAGAATGGGATTGTTGTCACGCGACGGTGTCCAAGGGGCGCGGTTTATTTTCAGTGGCGAGAACAGGAGTTGCTGGTTATGCTGAGGTAATGCTACAGCCAGAGGAGGGGCCAATGTGCTGGGAGCTGCAGGAGGGTCCACAGGGGCCAATATGTCCCAGCTCCCAACACATTGGCCCCTGTGTCCCCTCCTCCTGCAGCTCCTTGCACATTGGCCCCTGCTGGGATCTGGAGGAGTGGACAAAGGGGCAATTGTGCTGGGAGCCAATGCAGCTGGGGTTATACTCTGTGTGGAGGGTGATGCTCTGCAGCTGGGAGGACAGGGGAGCTGCTGATGTCGGGGTAGTGATGCTCTGCAGAGGGGACTATTCCTGGGTCGGGGGTTTATGATTTTTCTCAGGGGCTGTAGTGATCTGAAACTAATCCACTTTCTTTTTTTTTTTCTGTCTAGGTTCATGTGGATAGAAGAAATGTGACCACCACGACCACCTGACCTCCCTCTGTCCTTCTGGTACCACCGGTCGCCTCTCATCTGCTGCTCGTTAGTAGAGGAAGTGCTGGGATATGTAGTTCTTACACACACCTCACCTAAAGCCATACACTACAGGCACAGAAAGGGTTACATTAATGGGCGCCAAGATGTCCATCCGTACAGCTCCTACGGTGTATACTGTGCTTCGTATCCAACCAAACTGGAGGAGCATTCAGAGCTGCTGACTGGCAGTTCTCAAAATGCTCCTCAGAAATGTCCTTTCCAGCTGGATGCCAGGCACAGAGTTACTCCCCCAAATAGGGTATATGCAAGAATCTCATAACATATTTTTAATTTGTGTTTTTCCTATATCGTACAGCATGGCTTATTCTTAACTCTTCGTTGTCTATTCCTCTTTTAGTTGATTTATGGGTCTTTTCTTCTAATATGGTTCTAATGAAGATTACATCGATGCCTTTGCAGACAGAGAGGACAGAGTCTCATCTCCCTGCAAGTGATAGATCCGTGACCTAGAACTGCTGTCCCCTCACACTGCAGGGTCTTAGTGTATCCTATGGGATGCAGCTTCAGCCTGTCTCCCCTGCCTCCTGCTTGTGACAGGTTTCTCCCTGTCAGTGCTTACAGGAGGAGCAGTGTGAAGCTGCGTCTCCTAGAAATACACTGGAGATTCTGCACACAGATGGCAGCGTTTTAGACATTTGCATCTAATCCTTGTATGGATTCACCTGCTATATAGTTGCACTAGTGATCTTGCAGAAATGATATATATCTTTAGCAGCACTGTATACATGGGGACATAGTAAGAAAGAAGCTGGACGGAGCTTGGCGTGGAAGGGCCCGGGAGCTGCCCAGAGGGAATTGATAGATGATGATGATGTAGTTCACAGAGCAAGCTCTGGACTGGTAGTCATGCTGGGGTCACATGATACTGCCCATGATGAAAGGGTTCAAAATGTATGGGTGAAGCTGAGCCAGGATCCCGAAAGTACTAACGAGAACCCTCCATAATATAACGCACCCTGTTCTTCTCTGCTGACCGTCCTTATGTAAAAAGGAACAGTGCCTCATAAGACAATGGCTTCTGTGATTGGGATTAAAGGGGTATTCTCATCTTAGACAATGGGGGCATATCGCTAGGATACGTCCCCCATTGTCTTATAGGTGCGGGTCCCACCGCTGGGACCCGCACCTATATATAGATTGGAGGGGGGAGCTCTGTGCCTGGAGGACCCCAGGATACGGCCACCAAAAGGCCCAGCTCCCCCACTGCTCTCATAGAAACGAATAGGAGGCCACCGCTCCCATTCATTTCTATAGAGCTGATGGAAATAGCCGAGCCAGCGCTTGGCTATTTTTTACCAGCCCCATATAAATTAATGGAGGGTGGCTGCGCAGTGCGCCCTCCTTTACTTTGGGGGCTCTGTTCTCGATATAGGTGGGGGTCTCACCACTATAAGATATGCCCCCATTGTCTAAGATGAGAATACCCCTTTAAGGAGGCATTCAGTTCTCCCAACCTCTACACGGCAGGTCATATACCGGAAAATAATGTGAAAGTAGCCTTTATTGGCTAAAAGTTTTCGAACACGTATGAGGATGAACATCTAATGTATCTTTAACCTTTGATCCCTCGTCCTCTGATTCCATTATCTTTGAAAGTGTTTGTTTGCCATGAACTAAAGAAGCGTTCAATAATCAAGTATCGGAAAGAAGCTCTGGAGTACATAAATATGTCACCGAGACTCCATGATCTCATAGCTAGCTAGTCCTCAGCGGAAAACATAGGTTTTAACCCCTTCATGACACATGACGTAATAGTACGGCCGCAATTTGACTTACTGTTACGTCATGGTGATCAGGTGGGCACATGACCTAACCCCTCAGGTGAACACTGTAAATAATAAAATATATATATACAGTGCCAAAAAACGCCATATTTTGTCACCTTACATCACAAAAAGTACAACACCAAGCGATCAAAAAGGTGCATGCATCCCCAAAATAACTGTACCTAAGGCCCCTTTCACACAAGCGAGTTTTCCGTGCAGGTGAGATGTGTGACGTGAACGCATAGCGCCCGCACTGAATCCTGACCCGTTCATTTCAATGGGTCTGTGTACATGAGCGTTCTTTTCACGCATCAGTTCTGCGTCGCATGAAAAACGCAGCCCTGGCCCCATAGAAGTGAATGGGGCTTCAGTGAAAAACGTATTGCATCCTGACGCAAGTGCGGATGCGCTGTGTCTTTCACTGATGGTCGCTAAGGCCCCTTTCACACAAGCAAGTTTTCCACGCGGGTGCAATGCGTGACGTGAACGCATTGCACCCGCACTGAATCCTGACCCATTCATTTCAATTGGGCTTTTCACATGAGCGATGTTTTTCACGCATCAGTTCGCCGTCGCGTGAAAATCGCAGCATGTTCTATATTTTGCGTTTTTCACGCAGCCCTGGCCCCATTGAAGTGAATGGGGCTGCGTGATTCACTGATGGTCGCTAAGAGATGTTGTTTGTGAACATTCAGTTTTTTATCACGCGCGTGAAAAACGCATTAAAACGGTTTGCACCCATGCGGAAAACACTGAACGAATGTACGCAATCGCATTGATTGCGTGCGGATTTTCCGGAACGCATCCGGACCAAATCCGCGACGCCCGTGTGAAAGAGGCCTAAGAGATGTTTGTAAACCTTCATTTTTTTTTTTTTATCACGCGCGTGAAAAACGCATCAAAACGCATTGAACCCGCACGGAAAAAAACTGAATGTGATCGCAGACAAAACTGACTGAACTTGCTTGCAAAATAGTGCGAGTTTCACTGAATGTACCCTGAACGCTTCCGGAGCCAATCCGTATCGTTCGTGTGAAAGAGGCCTAAGACAGTTGCCGAAAAAATAAAAAACTATGGCTCTCAGACTATGGAGACACTAAAATATGATATTTTTTTTGTTTGTTTCAAAAATGTGTTTATTGTTTTAAAGTGAAATAAATGAAAAGTGGACATATTAGGTATCGCCACGTCTGTAACAAAAACGTGACGTTCAGAAAATGGAGACACAAAAACATAATTGTTTTTCAAAAATGCTTTATCATGTATAACTGAAACAAACAAATATAGCAGACAACCTGCTCTCTAAAAGTAGCACATGATCTAACCTGAACATTGTAAAAAATAAAAATGAAAACTGTGGCAGAACAGCCATTTTATGGTTACCTTGCCTCACAAAAAAAGCGTAATACAGAGCGATCAAAAATCATACGTACCCCAAAATAACATCAATAAAACTGTCACCTTATCCCGTAGTTTCCAAAATGGGGTCACTTTTTGGGAGTTTCTACTGTACGGGGGCTTCAAGGGGCTTCAAATGGGACATGGGGTCTAAAACCAGTCCAGCAAAATCTACCTTCCAAAAACCATACGGCGCTCCTTTTCTTCTGCGCCCTGCCGTGTGCCCATACAGCAGTTTACCACCACATGTGGGGTGTTTCTGTAAAACTGCAGAATCAGGGTAAGGCCCCATTCACACGTCCGTATAATGTGTCTGCATCCTTTCCGCAATTGCGGACAATTATGCGGATAGGATGCAGATCCATTCATTTCAATGGGTCCGAAAAAATGCGGACAGTACACCGTGTGGTGTCCGTTCCGACTGTCCGCATAAAGAAATCCTCCTGTCCTACTTTTCTCCCGAATTGCGGTCCGTAGCACAATGAAAGTCTATGGATCCGCAAAAAATGCGGAAAGGCATCCGCATGTCATCCGTATTTGCAGATTCCATTCCAGGAGGGGTGACAAAAAAAGATGTTATTCATCCTTCCGTTTTTTACGGAAAGACGGAACGGATGTCCTGGAAAAACGGAGTTTTTTGCGGAACGACGGATCTGCAAAAAACTGACCGTTTTCCAGGATGTGCAAAAATACGGACGTGGGAATGGGGCCTAATAGATATTGAGCTTTGTTAACCCTCGATGTGTTACAGAAAAAAAAAAATGTATTGAAATATTCCATTTTCCTTTAATTCTTGTGGAACACCTAAAGGGTTAACAAAGTTTGTAAAATCAGTTTTGACGGGTGTAGTTTCTACAATGGGGTAATTTATGGGTGGTTTCTACTATGTAAGCCTCACAAAGTGATTGCAGAACTGAACTGGTCCTTAAAAAGTGAGTTTTGGAAATTCTCTTAAAAATGTTAAGAATTGCGTCAAAAATTCTAAGCCTTCTAACGTCCTGAAAAAAAATATATTTTCAAAATAAATGTTATAATAAATAAAGGTGAAGTATATTGACTCAAATTTATGACATTCTACGTTATGACATACAATGTGTCAGGAGAAAACGATCTCAGAATGGCTTGGATAAGTAAGGGCTCATGCACACAGCCGTTGCCAGTCCGTGGCCGTATTGTGGCCCGCATACGCCAGGTCTGCAATACACGGGCACCGGCCGTGTGCACTCATTTTTTGCCGTGCGGATTGCAGACCCCATTCAAGTGAATGGGTCCGCGATCTGAATGCGGCAGCCCCAATGCAAATTGCGATTCACAGCACGGGCACTGACCACACACGTTCGTGTGCATGAGCCCTAAAAGCGTTCCAAAGTTATTACCACAGTATTCAGTATCCCATAGGGTATGCTCCCTTGTTGGCCAAGACTTTTCTGCTATCCACACAGAGGTCCTCTCCAAAACGGCCCTTGCACACGACCGTATGCGCTCCGAGACATACAGTCCGTGAGCGGGCCATATGTCCCGGAGCGGCATAGACCGTGGGCACGGGAGCGCAGGGCATTATAGATTACTATGATGCTGTGCATGTCTGGCCGCCCGCGGGACTCATATGATCTTATGAGTACAGGACAATAGTCCCGCGGGCGGCCGGACGTGCACTGCATCATTGTAATCTCTGATGCTGGGCGCTCCCGTGCACACGATCGATGCCGCTCCGGGACATATGGCCCGCTCACGGAATGTATGTCTCGGAGGGCATACGGTCGTGTGCAAGGGCCCTAAAATCCATTGCTTCCTCTCTCCAGTTTGGCATCTTTGAATTCTGTCTGTTTTTTGGCTTTTTTCCCCCTAGTATCTTCACGCCCTCCATCCGGCTCAGGTGTGTTTAACTAGCAGGCACCTGCAGAAGGGGTAATGCCTGGTTGATTTCAGTCTGGTTTCTGTGGCCACGTGGAAAGGTGAGCTTCTGAGATCTGTTCACATAGTGCAGTGTGGTAGCTGTTGTTGATGTGGGGGCTTAGCCTGACAGCGGGGGTCCTGCCACCTTAGTGTATGAAAGCAGCCACCATGATTCGGTGAGGGCGCCTATGCATTTTTAATGAAAATGTATACAATGTGCCTCAAGTTTATAAATCCTGCTCAGCAATGACAGATCGATGCATGTCGTGTGGATGTGCGATCCATGGCTGATCAGCCAATCGCAGGCTGCAATGGTGACCCGTCTCAACCAGCGGTCGGCTGTGTCAGTCGAGAGCTATTACTATGGGGTCTCCGTACAGCGCTGTATTACAGGGTATTCTGCGTGTCACAAGGTTTGCATTTGCATATTTAAAAAAATAAAATGGTTGTAATCCTGAGAACAGCCTGTAGGTGGCAGTCTGCACATTTGCTGCTTTTACTAATCACATATAGGAGAGCTTACAGGGGGGATAGCATACAGTCACAAGTTTCCATATGTCCGTTCCACAAAAAGATAGAACATGTCCTATTATTATCCGCATTACGGACAAGGATAGGACTGTTCTATTAGGGGCCGGATGTTCCGTTCTGCATAAAAATGGAATGCACACAGACGTCATCAGCATTGTTTGCAGATCCGTTTTTTTAGAAAAGTGACAGAGGAAGGCTTTGGGAATGCTTTACTCTTCATCTAAGGGCTCATGCCCCATGTATTTTGCGGTCAGCAAAAAAACGGATCCGCAAAAAATACAGATGACGTATTTTGCAGAACGGAACGTCCATCTGTCCCCTAATAGAACAGTCCCATCCGTGTCCGTAATGCGGACAATAATAGGACACGTTCATTTTTTTTTTTTTTTTTTTTTTTTGCGGTGCAGAGGCACAGACTGAAATCCCCCGGAAACGCTTCGTAGTACTTTCACTCCGCGCCTCTGCTCCGTATCTAGCGGACCCATTCAAGTGAATGTTTGCAGCCTTAAAATGCTTCCCTATGCAGGTGGGTGAAATGAAGGCGGGCGGGGGTTTTGGTGCGCTGGTTTGGCCCCCGAATCTGGACAACCCTTCTAATATATTAGAAACAGCGCCACACCTGTTCATGGGCCATGTCTGGTATTGCAGCTCGGATGCACTGGGGTTAATGACGCAGTCACATGACACACACCATTTTTATAAGAAACCAGCCATGTTTTTTCAATTCTTTAGGCCATGTTTCCACGTGCCAGATGCGCAAAACCGCAGCGGTTTACCACAATTTGTTTTGGTTTCTTGGCGCGGACAGGTGACGCGGCTGCAGGGTGACACACTTCTACCTCTGCAGCTTACAAATGGGGCTCTAGATCCCCCCCCCACCCCATATAGCGTGCACCAGGTTCATCTACGGGGTGTAAGCTGAACGTTGGGGGTCATTTATCAAGGGACTTGCACATTTTTTTGAGGCCTAGAAAAGTTGCCAGTCCCTTTTCTTCGACGGGCCGTCAAATAAATCAGTGTATAAACCCGCCCCAACGCATCTAACGCTTCTGATGGATTTTGACTATGGCGCTACGCTCGGGGACTAATGGTGGCTGTCAGTGCAAGAGACCTCCCCGAGAGGAAAGGAGCGTACAAAGGTGTGAATTCCACGTTAAGCTTCGCAGGATTACACGGAATATGATCTTATTTTCCTGTTTATCCCGTCGTGCCCGCGGCTTTTGATATTTCGACCTGTTTTGTACGTTTTTGCAGAGCAGAGGCTAATTCCCTGTGTAATAAGGAGGTAAACCCTTTAACCTCCCTAATTTGTGTGCACTAAGCCTCCCATTGTGAGCGGGGAAGAATACTGCCCACACACGTCACACAATAAGAGGAATTTCTGCAGGCCTCCTGGGCTGGAGCGGCGAGCTGTGCACCGCCATTGACATCTCTGTACTTTACCCACCATTTAACCCCTGCAGTCCTGTGTTTCAGTTTAAAATGTTCCATGGTTGCATTTTTTTTTTTTATACATGGGGCAAATGTATATTTTACCCATTTGCTTTGAGGCCATCAAAGAGGAAATATATATGTTTTGTTTGTTTTTTTTGCACCGTCTGGTGTCCTTTCATTTTTTGCTAGAAAATTGCCGGCTCCAGATGTTTGCTGAAAGTCTGTGGGAAATATGAAACGCAGCGCTTTATTGCTCCTGGTGCTTGCTGGAGCATTTAGTGTTTTTAGTTTTTTGTTTTTTTTTTAGGCCTTTTCAGAATTCTGTCTTCAAAAAAAATTTGTGACTTTTTGCACTTTTACACCACTCGCACCAGTTTTCAAAAGTAGGTGGAAAAGTGGGCATGCTCAGCTATGTTAGTGAGTTTCATTCCAGATTTATCAATGGGACTTTTTTTTTTGCAAAATGGAACTCCAGAAGGCTGTATTATTAGAAAATTTAACAAGCACGAGACTTAAAGGAAACCTGTCATCTCCGAAACACCCCCTGAACTAGAGTAAGCGTTGTATAGTGTAAGTGATGCTGAATCCGAATATGTAAGTTTTATCTTCATACTCACTTCCATTCCATCGCTGTGCTCCCACAAACCTGCAGTAAAATGCACTCAGTGGACTCTTCTTTGAGTCCTCTCCATTATGTGAGTGAGCACCGGAGTCCACTGAGTGCATTTTACTGCAGGTTTGTGGGAGCACAGCGTCAGAATGGAAGTGAGTATGAAGATAAAACTTACATATTCAGATTCAGCATCACTTACACTATACAACGCTTACTCTAGTTCAGGGGGTGTTTCGGAGATGACAGGTTCCCTTTAAAGGGGTTCTCTCACTTCAGTAAGTGGCTTTTATCCTGTAGAGGAAGTTAATACAAGGCACTTACTGATGTATTGTGATTGTCCATGTTGCTTCCTCCGCTGGCTGGATTCATTTTTCCGTCACATTATACACTGCTCGTTTCCATGGTTACGACCACCCTGAAATCCATTAGCGGTGGTCGTGCTTGCACAATATAAGAAAAAGCACCAGCCTATGTGCACTCCCATGGTCCCGGCCACCAGAGAGGCTGATGCTTTTTCCTATATCGTGCAAGCACGACCACCACTGATGGATTGCAGGGTGGTCTGTAACCATGGAAACGAGCAGTGGATAATGTGATGGAAAAATGAATCCAGTCAGCAAAGGAAGCAATATGGACAATCACAATACATTAGTAAGTGCCTTGTAGTAACTTTCTCTAAATGATAAATGCTGACATTTTATAGATTCCTACTTTTTTTTTTTTTGCACACTGGGAGGAATTTATCCTGGAGGTAAAAATATTTCCTTGTCAGTCCGTTTTTTATGACCCTCTCTCTCTGTGTCCTTTATGCCAAATTTAAAAGGGTTTTCCGAGACTTAAATATTAAATATCCTTTGGACAGGTCATCAGTATTTGATCAGTGAAGGTCCGACATCCGACACATCCCGGTCTATCCGCTGTTTGAGAAGGCACCGGCGATCCTGTGAGCGCAGAGGCCTTCTAATAGCTCACCAAGCACAGCGCCGTACCTCGTATAGTGGCCGTGCTTGGTATTGCAGCTCAGCCGCATTCGCTTCTATGGGGCTGAGCCGCTCCTAGGCCACGTGACCGATAAAGGGAAAGCTGGAGATGGCTGCGGCTTTACTGCCAGCGCTGCTCCTTCTCACACTGCTGATCGGCAGGGGGTCCAGATCAGATATTGATGACCTATCCTAACAATACCTCAGTCTTGGAGAACCCCTTTAAGTACCGTATACTGGAACATTGCAAAACTTTCCACTATAAAGCGATAGAACTAACCCCACAATATTTGCAGTCTCCCATATGACGGCATTAATAAACCCGCTCCATTGTGTTATTGCCTCTTGGGAGTGGAGGTCCTTTTATTTAAGAGCCCACAATGACTTCCTCACGTTTCAGGATCATATATCCGCGCGTTTCATCTTCTCCTCCTAATCTGGAGTAAGTATGCGGTGCTTTGTCAGGCTGAGGGCGGCCGGACAATGGCATTAACAGCAGGTATTTGTGAAGTCACCTGGACGACTTCTTTATGATTACATAGCCAGGAGTGACATCTACTCCCAGGGCTTTGAAGAGGGGGGCGGCCAGACTACAGGGTACTCGTTTGGGAATTAGGTTTTTTTGAAGTCAATTTCTGGCAACTTGCAATTACTTGGGTTTGGAGCTCGTTCTTTCCCACCTTTCTCAGCTCGATCCTCGTAAAAGGCTTTGTAGTGACGAGCGCGTTCCTCGCTGGAGGGAGCTTAGCCGGCATTTCTTAAAGAAGAAGGCCACACAGGACGGAATTTCTGCCGAAAAATCGTCTCATGCACACGACTGCATGTATTTTGCGATCCGCGAAAAATACGGATGACGTCCATGCGCATTCCATATTTTGCGGAACGGAACAGCCGACCCCTAATACAACAGTACTAACCTTGTCCGTAATGCGGACAATAATAGGACATGTTCTATTTTTTTTTTTTTTAACACACACGATGTACATGAGGTTTGGAAAATCTCACTTAACTTTGCGAGTACTGTATTACGCCGTGGCTTTTCCGCGCGAAAATCTGAGCGTCATCTGCAAGGGTGGATGTGGCCTAAAAGACAATCTCCGTGGCAACTTATTTCGCGATACGTGGCTAATAATTTTATAAAGTGTCACCCACTTTGCCGTGGCGCCCATGTGTCATGTCACTGGGTCACATGACCCCCGTCAAACAGGATGTTGACGTGGTTAGCTATGGGACCAGCGGTGCACAAAGGGGAACAATGGAGATGGAACCCAGTGGCAGAGATCAGGTAAGTATGCTCACCAGAGCCGGTATGGCTCCACCATAGCAAATCGCAAAAAACTCCTAATTTTTTACCACGCCACCGGTTTAAGATGCTGTCCATAGACTCCGCATCCATGGGAATCAAAATGGCGGCGGTCACGTTAATTACTCTCAGGACTGCTGCTGCGGATGCATCCACTTGTGCGCTGGAAGCGTTCTGCCGGAAGCGAGACCTCTGCAGTAGCATGGCAGTATAGCTGAGAATACTCCTTCTACAGGAGGAGTAAGAATTGACTGTATTGTCAGAGGGGGAAGGAGTCTGATTTTGAGCAGAACCTGCCTCTAGCAGCATCAAGGGAGACACACACAAGTGAAAAATGGCGGAAAATCCATTTTTTTTTTTTACTGCTGGAACACTGCAAATTACAATGGTTTTTAAAGTGTAACCATCATTCTTTTTTTTTATTTTTGTAATGTGTAGGGGCAGTGATACTGACCATTTTTGTAATATACTTTAATTACTAAAATTGTACATTTCTGTTAGAAAAATAGCTGTAAAGTGGCCCATTTTGAGCCTTAGCAACGCTCCTCTGTCTTCTGTTTACATAACAGTGGAGACTTGCTCAACACTGACTGTGTTATGTAAACAGAAGACAGAGGAGCGTTGCTAAGGCTCAAAATGGGCCACTTTACAGCTATTTTTCTAACAGAAATGTACAATTTTAGTAATTAAAGTATATTACGAAAATAGTCCTTATCACTGCCCCTATAATTTACAAAAATTTAAAAAACGAATGACCGTTACAAATTTACGAGAAAAAAAAAAACTTAGTGTAACTGTCATTCGTTTTTTTATTTTTGTAAATTATAGGGGCAGTGATGCTGACTATTTTTGTAATCTACTTTAATTTCTAAAATTGTACATTTCTGTTAGAAAAATAGCTGTAAAGTGGCCCATTTTGAGCCTTAGCAACGCTCCTCTGTCTTCTGTTTACATAACACAGTCAGTGTTCAGCAAGTCTCCACTGTTATGTAAACAGAAGACAGAGGAGCGTTGCTAAGGCTCAAAATGGGCCACTTTACAGCTATTTTTCTAACAGAAATGTACAATTTTAGTAATTAAAGTATATTACAAAAATGGTCAGTATCACTGCCCCTATAATTTACAAAAATAAAAAAACGAATGACAGTTACACTTTAAGTTTTTGTTGTTTTTTTTTTTTCCGTAAATTTGTAAGATTCTCACATGTAGTCTGGATTAGTAGTTTTCTCTGGCACCGTTCTTGGGTTATCATTTGATTCTTGATCCTCTCGCTTGACCTGTGGTACCTGCGTCCTCGCCAATAGGGCCAACTGATGAATCAAGTGGTGATGGAAGGAAAGGCACCG
Source organism: Rhinella marina (assembly GCA_900303285.1). Taxonomy (NCBI): domain Eukaryota; kingdom Metazoa; phylum Chordata; class Amphibia; order Anura; family Bufonidae; genus Rhinella; species Rhinella marina. Next base: position 437,243 of record ONZH01023357.1, read on the forward strand.
AGGTCAAAGTCTTAGCTGCGAGATTGCTTTGTAATCAATTGCACATGATTAGAGGTAGTGCTGAAAGCCACACAGTCATCATTATCCTGTCTTTGATCTGTGTCAGTACCATCTTGTGAAAGTTACGAGACATTTCTGCTTTGAAGTAAACAGCAATATAAGTAATTCAGGTAGCTGTGTACAGAAGGTTAATGCGCCGATAACATAGACGAATCCCGGCCGGTACAAGAAGCTGCGTGCCTAAACACTGGGTCTCGCAAGGAGAAATAGTCACTTCCAAGAACTGCTTCAAAAGCGTCTTGCACCGTACTGACGAGGGGGCAAAATCTCTGAAACAGCTGTCTGCAGAGGGGTCTGTGGATGGCTGATATCTCAGGTTTACAGGGTGGCTACCTATAGGTGGCACTAGAGAGTACTGGCCACAATATGTCCATGCCAACCTCCCCGCTCCTGCTCTTCACCCCTTCACTAAACAGCAGGGCATTACATGTGGGTCGTGAGAGACATAGGAAGGTTGCAGTTGCGCCCTAGACAACAGCCTCTCCTGCCTTAGGAACTTGCTAATGGAAAGAGGTTTCCCCTTTAAATATGTCTCCATAAGGGCCGCAAACTATGCGGACTGCACACCGCGTCTTTATAACATGTCCTATTCTTGTCCCTATTACGGACCGGGATAAGACAGTTCTATAGTGGACAGGACGTTCCGTACTGCAAAATGTAGAACACGCCCAGCCGGTATCCGTGCTTGCATGGTGCACGCATGTTAAAATCATCAGCAATTACGTAACGTCAACGGCTTATGACTGCTGCATCCAATCACTGGCTTCAGCAGTGAGTTAAACAGTCTATTATACTCAAGCTGCAGGCTTCAGAGCTGAATTCTACCAGCATCCCTTGCTCACTCCGCAGAGCTGTGTCTGATAATTTGCCCTCTGTTAATTGCGCTGTAAATCAGTCTAATTTATTGTAAAGTAGTTGCCTAACTTCATTATCGGAGCTCAACTGGCTGCCCCCTCTGACTGCACCAGCAGAATAGTGAGTGCAGCTCTGGAGTATAATACAGGATGTAACTTGGGATCAGTACAGGATAAGTAATGTATGTGTACAGTGATGATACCAGCAGAATAATGAGTGCAGCTCTGGAGTATAATACAGGATGTAACTCAGGATCAGTACAGGATAAGTAATGTATGTACACAGTGACTCCACCAGCAGAATAGTGAGTGCAGCTCTGGAGTATAATACAGGATGTAACTCAGGATCAGTACAGGATAAGTAATGTATATACACAGTGACTGCACCAGCAGAATAGTGAGTACAGCTCTGGAGTATAATACAGGATGTAACTCAGGATCAGTACAGGATAAGTAATGTAATGTATGTACACAGTGACTGCACCAGCAGAATAGTGAGTGCAGCTCTGGAGTATAATACAGGATGTAACTCAGGATCAGTACAGGATAAGTAATGTAATGTATGTACACAGTGACTGCACCAGCAGAATAGTGAGTGCAGCTCTGGAGTATAATACAGGATGTAACTCAGGATCAGTACAGGATAAGTAATGTGTGTACACAGTGACTGTACCAGCAGAATAGTGAGTGCAGCTCTGGAGTATAATACAGGATGTAACTCAGGATCAGTACAGGATAAGTAATGTATGTACACAGTGACTGTACCAGCAGAATAGTGAGAGCAGCTCTGGAGTATAATACAGGATGTAACTCAGGATCAGTACAGGATAAGTAATGTATGTACACAGTGACTGCACCAGCAGAATAGTGAGTGCAGCTCTGGAGTATAATACAGGATGTAACTCAGGATCAGTACAGGATAAGTAATGTATGTACACAGTGACTGCACCAGCAGAATAGTGAGTGCAGCTCTGGAGTATAATACAGGATGTAACTCAGGATCAGTACAGGATAAGTAATGTATGTACACAGTGACTGTACCAGCAGAATAGTGAGTGCAGCTCTGGAGTATAATACAGGATGTAACTCAGGATCAGTACAGGATAAGTAATGTATGTACACAGTGACTGCACCAGCAGAATAGTGAGTGCAGCTCTGGAGTATAATACAGGATGTAACTCAGGATCAGTACAGGATAAGTAATGTAATGTATGTACACAGTGACTGCACCAGCAGAATAGTGAGTGCAGCTCTGGAGTATAATACAGGATGTAACTCAGGATCAGTACGTATACAATGTAAGCACTAGATGCCTAATATATACAGGTACATCACCATTTTATTGTTTAATAAGGTATTTCTCACACGTATCCCAGGAACACATGGTAATTTATTTACAAAATGGTACAAAGACAAGCATACAACAAAGCAGGTTGTATAATTCTGAATGGATTTAGAAAAGGAAGCTTACATAAATACAGTATATAAATATAGTAAAAAATAAGACATGTCTGCATACAATAAATTAAATATAAATAGTGCATTTAGAACCAAGTGCTTAGTGAAAGAAAAAAACACCAAAAAGTAAAAAAAAAATTGCCTTTGGTTAATAATAATAATAAAAAACTTTTTACATTAATAATACTCTCTTTCATATATTTTTCTGCTAGAAGAATCGAAGCATTGTCCTATATAGTAACAAGAATTAGGAACCGGTCCTCATAAGGATCATCTTATCACAATCTCATATATTCTCTGTACAATACTTAAGTGATGATGTATTCCGAAATTTCCAAAAGTTTATAGAAAAAGGGCCGGGGCTAAGCTCGTGCGCCATTTTACAGCAAATATGTACACCAGCCGTAAGGAAGCACAAATTGTCCGATGTGCGGGCGCCACGATCATACTGTGGGCGCCATTGGCACTGGCATTGGCCACTAAAGGTGGGTTCACGTATGTCCAGTGGTCTTCAGAGAGTGCTAAAGCCACCCTCGATGGGACAGAATGACGTGTTGTCCCTAGGGCCGGGCTGAAGGACATTGCAGTCATTGTTTTTTGATCCGGCAGAGGGGAAACTGCTCCGGATCACCGGACACGTGAATGTACCCCAATGGACTCCATTGAAGTCAATGCAGTGTGAAAAGTAGACAACTGGAGGGGGGCAGGCTGCTTTAGATGCTGCTATCTCCTTAGTGGTAGCAGCTAGAAACATGCAACTGGTTTTGTATGAAAGCTGAAAGTCCAGGCTTTCATACAAGACCAAACTAACCTAAAGTCCAAGCAACAGAGGAGAAATCACTGTTAGAAATCAAGTCGGGAATAATAGAGTAAAACCTGTTTTTACTTTCATTTTCAGCTGCATTCACAGCATCCCGATTTCTATCAGTGATATCTTTCTCTGTCCTGAACATATTGCTGTCATGTTGGTATTTTCTGAAAGCTTGGAATGTCTGCTTTCAAACAAGATCAGTTACAATTTTTCTAGCTGCTATCATTCAGGAGGTAGCAGCATCTAAAGCAGCCCTCCCCCCTCCAGTTAGCTACTTTTCCCACTGCTGGAGCTGGACTCTGACAAAACAGGGGGTTAAATCTGTAAAATAAGGTTATAAAAGGTCTGTCCAGGAGTTTAACAGTACATTATATTGGGCCAGTTTCATTGCGGTTTACGATCTGATTTTTATTTCCCCTTTAAAAAAAAAGTTTCTGGTGACTTGACCTTTCTTGTCTCAGATTTCGTGGCCTCCATGTGGACCTTTTATTTATTGGCCGTTCAGTGCATTCTTTCTTAAGTAGTCAATGGTTCTTTCCACAATGGCTCCTTCCTCATCCTCCATCTCAACGAGAGTCCAAAAATACCACGGCTATTTTTTGTGAAAGGTCATCTGATCTACAAGCCTCAGGGGGTCCATACTCTCCACATTATGACTGTTTTTATGGCCGTTATCGTGTTGATACTCATCATCTTCCCCGTCGTCCTGGTAGAGATCCAAGGGGTCCCACTGCATCACTGGTAGGAAATGGGACAAGCTGCCCTTTCCTTTGGACTGCTGCCTCGACTTGTCCTTGCTTATGGAGATGGCCATCCCATATTTTGGTGATTTGTAGACATTGTATCGATCAGCGATAATTTCTATGAAGGAACAGTCTTCTGGAGAATAAGCGTTCTAGGGGAGAAAAAAATGAAAATAAGGATTAGATTTCACAATGATAATTATAGAAAACTTTTCTGTTGTAACACAATCTACAATAGACAGGAAATTCTGTGCTGATGATTTTTTCTGACCTCCAGATCCCCTGGATAAAGATAGAATGAAATAACGTTCTTTCTGTCACCACTAGAGGGAGCTTCAGAGTTTACCGCATACTGCTTATACATTGAACTCAATAATAAAACAGTACGCAGCTTCTCGGCTCCCTCTGGTGGCTGCCGGCAGACAGTGCGTTATTTATAATTGTCACTAGGAAATTCACTTTTAGACCGCTCACAGTGTAAGGCTACCTTCCACACTAGTGTATTCAGTCCGTGAGATATTCTCCGTGTGACTGCGGTATTTCCCAAACTGAACACTGCTGCTATGATATGAACTCACAGCATTATAATGATTTATAATGCTGAGTTTTCCTGCCTGACCTCGACTGTACTGAAATGTACGGCATAGTCAGGCTGGAACAGACAGCATTATAAATCATTATAATGCTAAATGTTTGTGTTACAGGAGCAGTCTGGGAAATACACAGTGCACTCGTGAGAAATTGGCCTTAGGGATCCCTTGCAAATTAGCAGTTAAGTGCACCAAGGGCGGACCCAGGCCACTCTGTGCAACCTTGCCCCTCCCTCTTGATTGACAGGGCCAGGTTCCTATATAGCAGGGCTGGCCAACCTGCGGCTCTCCAGCTGTTGCAAAACTACAACTCCCAGCATGCCCAGTCTGCCTACAGCTATCATCCTACAGCAGGGCATGGTGGGAGTTGTAGTTTTACAACAGCTGGAGAGCCTCAGGTTGGCCAGCCCTGCTATATAGACATCTCAGCTGGCCCTGTCAATCAAGAGGGAGAGGGAGGGGCAGGATGAGCATGGGTGCACAGAGTGGCTTAGGCCTGCCCTCGCTGCACTTAATTGCTCATTTGCATAGAGATTCAAAGTCTTTTTTTCTCCAGAACGAATCAGCTGTATCCTGTCTCTCTTCCTGCTCGTTGTTGCCATGTCTATGGCAAGCAGGAAGAGAGACAGGAGACGGCATACGTATGCCTTCTCTTCATACAGCTGATCGGTTGGGGCGCCGGGTGCCCTTCTGATATTGATGCCCTATCCTCACCGATCGAATATTAAAGGAGTATTCCCATCATAGACAATGGGGGCATTTTGCTAGGATATGCCCCCATTGTCTGACATGTCTCTGACTCGCACCTATATCGAGACCGGAGCGGGTAGCACTGTGACCCTGGGGTCCGGCCACCACCAGGCATAGAAATGAATGGGAGCGCACGACGCATGCGGTTCATTTCTATTGAGCGGCCGGAAATAGCCGAGCCAGCGGCCCCATAGAAATTAATGGAGGGCGGCTGCGTCAAGCCCACTCCGCTGGAACCCGCACCTATCAGACAATGGGGGCATATCCTAGCGATATGCCCCCATTGTATATGATGGGACATCGATATCAGGAGTCTGGAAACCCCTTGACCTATGTAAATCTCAAAGGTGTTTTAATAAAAACAAAATGCAACAATTGTATTAGAAAGTTTCAGATCATTTGACTCAGTTCATCATCCCTGCTTGATGTCAGTGAACGGAAGCATTCTTGTTTACGTCCAGGGGCCGATAACCTTCTAAAAGCTGAGAGTTTGCTACAGTGTATCCAGTCTAGGCAATCCTCTCGTGAGCTCCAGGGTTTGCTGCAATGTATCATTTGTAGGTCATAGAATAAAGCCTCATTCACACGTCAGTGTTCGGTCAGTGTTTTCCATCAGTGATTGTGAGCCAAAACCAGAAGTGTTGGCTACACAGACATAAGTTATAATGGAAAGATCGGCACCTTTTCTGTGTTCAGAGCCGCACCTGGTTTTAGCTTAAAATGTACCGCACTAAGGCGTTCAGCCGCCCGCCAGCCAGCAACGCGTGTTTGTCCCGCTGTCCGGGCCCAGGCATTATCAGCTGTGTGTCCCATTGAACTCAAGTTCATTCACTCGCCGTGACTGAGCCAAAAATAAAGTGTGAGCTGTGTGATTGTGCAAAGGTAGACGAAGGGTCAACTCATTAACAACCTGGAAATCCTTGCCCTCGCTTGAATTATTGCTGACTAGGATCCAGAGAAGGGAGGAAGCTGACGGGTGGTGCCGAGGTAGTAGTCACACACAGGCCCCTCGGCCACATAAGTCGTCAGTACCCTTACACGTAACGAATATATAACTGCGGGGCTGGAGGCGCAGAAGGCGTATTAGATCTGCGCAGCTTCTTCTCTAGTGTCCTCCCTGGTAGTGCAGCTCCAGGAAGACAGAAAAATACCCAAAATATCAAATGGGAGAATGCTGAGAGTTGCAGTGTTACAACCGCTGAGGAGCCGCAGGTTGGAGAGCCTTTAGGTGTAGCTGAAAAATTTGTAAAGGTACGTCCACACGGGACGTAAAATACGGCAGAAAAGTCTGCGGTGGATTTTCCAACGCAAAAAATTGCATTTTTGCCGTGGATATGGCTGTGGATTTTACTCTTTCCTTTGCAAAGGGTGAAATCCGTGGTGGAGATACGCAGCCTAAAGCCTCGTGCACACGACATGTGTATTTTGCAATCCGTAAAAAATACGGATGACGTGTACATTCCGTATTTTGCGGGACATGTTCTATTTTTTGTGCGGTCCGGAAATACAGACATGGAAACAGAATGCACACGGAGTAACTTCCATTTTTTTTGTGGACCCATTGAAATGAATGGTTCTGCATACGGTCCACAAAAAAACCCGGAACGGACACGGAAAGAAAATACGTTTGTCTGCATGAGCCTTAATTGACACCGCAGATTTGTTAGACAGCGCGTGATGTGCTGCTACTGTACAATGCTGCGGTTTTGCTGCTTGAAAATCCGCACCGTATCTACCACATAGGAAACCGCTATCTATTGTGTTCCTATTACAATGCAATGTTTTTATGTGGCAGGGGGGCTTTAGGCAGAGCCCGAGCACCATACTACCCCTTCATCCCCTACAGCTGTGACGGCTAACCTACGGCACTCCCGCTGTGGTAAAACTACAACTCCCAACATGTACACTTGCTTGGCTGTTCTCAGAACTCCATAGAAATGAATGTAGCATGCTGGGAGTTGTAGTTTCACCACAGATGGAGTGTCGGATGTTGGCCATCACTGCCCTGCTGGGCCGGAGCTGCAGCAGAAGCACTTAGTCGGCTCAGCTTCTTCTCTAGTGCCCTCCCTGGTAGTTCAGACAGAGGCGCAATGAAAAATAATCTAAATACCAAGCCTTTAAAGGGTTGGGATAAGGCCATTGGTTGTGTCTCTTGAATCTGATCACTGGCATCATGAAGATTTTCATTGTCCTCATGGACAGAAAAGAGTCGTTCTCTGCCCGGAAAACCTGAAGGAGCCTTTATAAGTCAATGGGATCTGTAAGGATGCATTGCAAAGCACACTGGTCCGTCATGGACCCTGTACAATGGATGATGCCAGCGTGATCAGACTCTTCTGTACTCAAAAATATTACAAAAGTTTATCTAAAGACGAGAAATGGGGACAGGTCTTCCTCGAGGAACTCACCATTCCATAAAGCGTGCCGTCCGTCGTCATGCAGAGATACAGAGAAGAGTGATATCCTTTAAAGACCACCAGCCCGATGTCCACGGCTCTGATTTCAAGTAAACCTGTTTTCAAAGACAGACGGATGTCATTACATTCTACATGTACCATTAAAAACAGTGGATTCCAACCAGCTGTTGCAGAACTACAGCTCCCAGAATACCCTGACCCAGTGGGTTAATATACTGTACATTAGATTATGGCTATATGGTGACTCGCAAATGAGTCCTTATGGAAAAATTAGTGCGATCAAATAGAAATCAGACCTGAGTAGTCAAATAGCCATTGAGCTGCTGCTGGGTATAGGTAAAGCAATAAAAAAAAAGCTCCATTAAATATTTTTGCTGATAGTTTCTGGAGCATTTGAGGCAAACACAACTAAAAATGTCTCTAGGACGGTAGAGGAAATTTAAAGGGGTTGTCCAGGACAACAGAACACTGTGGCTTCTTTCTTGCAAAAACAGCACCACCCCTATGCACAGGCTGTGTGTGGTATTGCAGCTCAGCCCCCATTCACTTCCATAGAGCTGACCAGTAATGCCGCAGTGCACGGACAGTAGGTGGCGCTGTTACTGATCCTGGACAAACCCTATTAAACGTATGAACCTTGTCTTCTATGAAGATGATTCTAGTGCAGACATCTGTTGGGTAACTACAAATCCCAGCATGCTCCATTCATTTCTATGGCTTTTTCAAGAAGAACAGCCAAGTAAGCATGCATGCTGGGAGTTGTAGAGCTGGAGAGAGCCGTAGGTTGCCGACCCTGTATGTGAGATCGCCGATGATAGATTGTGGGACCCATTGGTGACGGGGACTGGTGTACTGCGCCGCACAATCTGTTGGTGCTACATAAGTAACCAGAAATGTTATGCCTCCATTCAGAGGTATCTGCTTCTGACGTACAGACTGAAGGAATCCACAGGGTGAAGAGAACCTGATGTAAGCCAAACGCAATGTGAGCAGATACGAAGATTCACCCCTGCCCGATTCAAATGGGCGTATTTTCCCTTTATAACCAAAGGTTTCACAATGCACAGCATGCACTATTCTTGTCGGTTTTCCTTTCAAGACTCATTTGAGAGTATGAGTGCGCAAAAGGTGGACACCATACAGACATCATTGTGGATTGACGTGCACCCGTTTTTTTTTTTCGGGACGTTATTCAGAACAGCTGAATTACACGCTGCTCATCACTGGCCGTAGATGAGAAGTTTTGCCCCCAGTGTTTTAATACAAGGACAGGAGACCTAGATCTAGGGATGTAGCTGAGGGCGTCTGGAAGAGCATTGCCCTGGGTGCTACGGGTCACCACTCTGTCTTAGTCGGGGTATGGAGATACAGGGCTAAGGCTACTTTCACACTAGTGTTTACATTTTCCGGGTCTCCATACTGGAAAAAAAAAAAAAACGCTTCCGTTTTGTCTCCATTCATTGTCAATGGGGACAAAACGTAACTGAACAGAACAGAGTGCTCCAAAATGCATTCCCTTCCGTTCTCATACCGAGGAGAGCAGCGTGCTGCGGTTTGCTTTCCGTCCTGGAGTGCGGAGCAAAACTGATCCGTCATGGCCCACAATGCAAGTCAATGGGACGGATCAGTTTTCTCTGACACGATAGAAAACGGATCCGTCCCCCATTGACTTTCAGTGGAGTTCATGAAGGATCCGTCTTGGCTATGTTACAGATAATACAACCGGATTTGTTCATAACGGATGCAGACGGTTGTATTATCAGTAACAGAAGCGTTTTTGCTGATCCCTGCCGGATCCAGCAATAACTCTAGTGTGAAAGTAGCCTCAGACAATAAGCTGAATCATTTCCCCCGATGGAGACCCTGTGGCTCCCACTTCAGTAACGGCCAGGAAAAAAAAAATCAGTTCGTCCTCTACTTGCTGTGACCCCCGGGAAATCATTTCGGTTGTCGCAGCCGTTCCTTCACTTGGGGCAAAGATTCAGTTTAGCGCCCTGTCCGATACAGCATGGCACTGAAATCTGGGTCAAATACCCCGCTGGCACCTACACCCCTGTAGAGCAGAATCCTGTAACAGATCTGCAAGCATGGTGGTCACAGGACCGTGAACCCATCTGTTCCCACGCTTTGATTGTCTCTTGGGATAAGTGCTACATCGTGAGCCATGCACAAAAATTTTTGAACCCCCCACTGCATAGAGTCGCATGCCCGTCCACCTTTTACAATCTGCAAAAAGTTCAGCAAAAAGTTGCTCCTTGCAGCACACCCTCTCCTCAAGCGCAGCCCCAACCCAAGCAAGCGCCGTCCGTCGCGTGCGCGAAAGCTCATCCGTACTCACTCTGAGGACTTTTGTGCCTTTCCGCGTCCACCCTGCCGTCGTTGTGTATCCTGAGATAGTAGCTCTCCTGTCCGTGCCTCCTGACCGTCTGCAGCCGTCTTATCCGTATAGATTCCCCCCAGCCGCTGTGCACGTGCGGCCCTGCGTCGGGAAGGGGCAAGGCGCCAACCGGCCGGACGAGCCATAGCTCCACCAGCACTACACATCCGAGGAGCTGAGGAAGCCTCTGCCACATCTTCTCCTGGGCTGGAAATTGCAATTTGAGAGCTGAAAGGCACCACACCGTGCGACACTAAAGTTACTAGACACAGACTAAAGACAAGTAATGCTTTTTGCCTAATTGCCTCGGGGCTGTAGTAAATACAAAGCCAATCCCCTGCCTTTTATAGATCCTTTATCAGCTGTTTAGATGAAGCAATAGATATTCATAGTAGTCACAGTGACAGCCCCGACTATTGATCTCTCATTATATTACATCATTCCTGAGAAAGTCTTTTTGAATTTTCCTACTAACTTTGACTCACTGTCACTGCATTTCTTATATAGAGTTCCTTTTCTATTCGAATTCTGATGTATACTTTTCTATGGTCTTTTTAGCTTTTGGTGTGCTTACCGTCGAGCTTGTGTCATAGTAAACCCTACAAGATGAACCTCCTCGTTGTCCTCATGAATGAAGAACTTCCCTGGGAAGACACGTCCACTTCTGTATTTGCTGACAACAAAACCTCCCAGCGGTGGACTTGGGGACCATATGATCTCCACGGTTGGCGTCCTTTCTTTTAAGCAACCATATTCTTAGTCCATGTGCGCAACAGGCAGCACACGAACCCCTAGAAGACAACTGTGCAATTCACTCCTCCCTTTTTCCGCAATGACCCCTCGGGCATGCACGACCATGGAAGACAGTTGTCTCTGGTGGTCACCAGATCCGTGTCCTGTGTGGACATATGGACTTGTTACACATATGACATGGATATGTCATATCTAAACCTGAATTTTGCAGCTGCTTGGAAGGGGATGGGTTACCTGCGTCATTGCATTAGCATAATTGCGGCACCCCAGCTGGCATGTAGAAGGGTCTTTCGCCCAGGAGCGTACATGCCTTTACAGATGCCCCTATTTGCAGGTGTCTACCTAGCTAATACATTTGCTTTCAAATTTTCCAAAAGTTGTTGTGACTGGGTGCAGAGGTAGTAGGGGCACCCAGACACCATTGCTGCAGGGAGCGGGTTGAGGTTGATGTCTCGAGCTGAAAAACCGCAGAGTAATATAGTACCAGCAAAGTGTATGAGATTAGAGAAATCTTTGCTTTTTGAAATACCCTGCAAGTCAATTTTTTTACAGATTTCACCCTTTTCGATGCCAGGGCAAGATCTGCTGCAAAACTGCATGAAATCTGTACCCAAAACCACAAGTAGCATGCGTTTTTATGGTGCTAAAACGCACGGAAATTCCTGCAGAATTTTTGCAAGACAGTCCACACCCGTGTGCAGCAGGAGCGTCGGTAGAGAGGACGTAAGGGAAGCAACTGCTTTGGGGCTGGAACTCAGACAGGACCCACCCAGAAGGAGGACTGAAAGATTTTATTGTCAGGACCCTTCAACAGTATTATACAATGACATTATGTACCACAGGAGTGGGGGTTGTGAAGAAGTTGCTGGGGGGGCCCCATTCAAAAATTTGCTGTGGGTTACACTCAATGGTCTACCAGGATGAGTCAAAAATTATCCGCACTGTGACTGTAGAATTTTTTTTATTTTATTTTATTTTTTTTAAATCCGCTTTCGTAGGGACAAAAATCCATAATTTTTTGACATAATCTCCCAGGTCACTGCTGTACAGGTTTGAATGCATTACATCAGTTCATTGTGATTTGCACAAAGAGGAGCAGTAATTCGATTTTTGTGGTGGCGATATTTATCGAAGACTTTATGGAGACAGTATGGAGAAAGTGTTATGTCACGAAGAAGTGTGTACGAATGGACAGAGACGGAAGGTCATGATGAAGGAGCCGAACGCCCGTCCATGACGGATGACAACGTTGGGCACACAGGTGAACTGATTCTGATAGAAGAGTGACAGTGGATTAGGGGGCAAATCAGCCACGGCTCCGTGGTGAAGACAGTGGTGCATTCACGGCTCACAGCTCAGCCCAAAACATTTTTTTGTAATGAGGGAATACGAAAGCCTGTTGACAGATGGACAAAGTATTGGAAAGCAGGGAGATGATGTCGGGAAAAAAAGTTTGCCTTTCCTTTAAAAGTTGACTAAAATAAATATTTAACAGCCAGAATGCGGATAATTTTTGACTCGCCATCGTATATCGGTTTGGGGGGGTGGTCATACAGGTTCTCACCTGTTTGTTTTGCTCGCTTGGACGTCTGCTGGAGGAGAGAGCTGGGAAAACTTCACTCGGTAAATGTAACCTCAGGTTAAACGAATGAGCACGCCAGTGGTAGCTGTGAACATAAGTGAACTTTCACCGGGTCACAGGTGAAAACAACCGATAAAAGCAGAGTGTAATACACAGGAGAAATACTGTGATATCCCTTTAAAGGGTTATTCCCATCTTAGAAAATGGGGGCATATCGCTAGGATATGACCCCATTGTCTGATAGGGTCCTGCAACTTGTATTGGTTTTTAGAGTCATTCACCACTAGATGGCGTCTCATTACTATATTTTAGGATAATTCTATAGACGTCTGTGATCAGAATTTTCAGATTTTTTTAAAAAAAATTTTATTTTCTGTTTATATACATTTAATATATTTTTTATCTTTTTTTTTTGAGCAAAAGAATAGGATATAAAGGATACTGTAATCGGTTGCCAGTTATACTGGGTACAGACTCGCAGATTGCACCATACAGAACCCTTCATTCTGGAAATCAGTGGTGGTCTAAGGCCCCTTTCACACGGGCGAGATTTCCGCACGGGTGCAATGCGTGATGCGAACGCATTGCACCCGCACTGAATCCTGACCCATTCATTTCAGTGGGTCTTTTCACATGAGCAATGTTTTTCACGCATCAGTTCGCCGTTGCGTGAAAATCGCCGCATGTTCTATATTCTGCGTTTTTCACGCAGCCCTGGCCCCGTTGAAGTGAATGGGGCTGCGTGATTCACTGATGGTCGCTAAGAGATGTTGTTGTAAACATTCAGTTTATCACGCACGTGAAAAACGCATTAAAACGATTCGCACCTGCGCGGAAGAAACTGAACGAACGTACGCAATCGCAGTCAAAACTGCGAAAGGACCCGTCCCCTCTCCGGTAATAACAGTTCTGGAGCGTCTATTCTTATGACTCTGTTCTACCGTTCCTCTATTATTCCTTTTAAAAGTTATAAATGAATTACTAGCAGTTTGCATTGACGGTCCATTTGGGTGTTAGCCGTCCGGGGTGGGGGATGTCCCTGCACAGTCTGACCCTATCCAATCATTGCTGTGCATGGACACACCAACAACTGGTAACACCCATCTGGACCTTCATTGCAAACTGCTGGTACAGACTCGTACAGACTAGCAGGAATAATAGAGGAACGTCACAACGTACCGTAGTCATAAAATTAGATGCCATGTTATTACATGGGGAATGCATGAAGTAATTAAAACACACATGTCCAGAGAGGCGACGCTGACGCTATCCAACCAGTTCTGCCAATGTCAGACTGTGCAGGGATACACCCCCAAACTGGTAACACCCATCTGGACCTTCACTGCAAACTGCTGGTAATGCATTCCTAACTTCTAGCAGGAATAATAGAGGAAACGGCACAACGTAGTCATAAGAATAGATGTTCCAGAATTGCTATTACATGGGGAATACATGAAGCTATTAAAACAGGCATGTCAGGAGAGGGGACGTGTCCTCTGGTGGCATTTTTAATTGTAGTACATGTAAAAAAAAAAAGTTTAAATTAGAATATATTAATTAGAGAAGGTGCTGCCGCAGATACTGGTCTCGATTAGGAGGCAATAAACGGCGTGATGCCTGGTATAACGCGTGTGGGTGATGAGTTATGTTGCGGATCAGTGACCAGCAGGACGTTGACCCCCGACTACTGTTTGCAGAGCATTAGTGATGTTTCGTCATAGGGAAGGTGAGGCTACTACTGTTTAATGTGTCGTTATAGGAAGTGACGGCTCAGCGTCACCCTAATGATGGAGGTGAAAGGTGAGATTGTAATGGTGCTGCAACCAGGCTGAACATGCAGAGATAAGGTAATTTGCGAAAGTTTTGGCACCCTTTGTCAGATTACAAAAGGAGTTAAAGCAGGTGCCTCATCCTTCCTATATGTGTGGGTGTGCCCCCCCAGTTCAGAGCTCTCTTCTGCAAAGACAAGATCCTCTTCCTCTGCTGTAGATATGGGGGGAGGGAGGGGTGTCTTTTGTGGAAGGACAGACCCATGGCATCCCCCCCCCCCCCTTTCCTTCATCTCCTGTAGGGGTCCATGCACCCACTGTCACAAAGGTAGTAAACCGTAATGGCTGTAATAACACCCCTTTAAATAGGACTTGGAATTTACATGTTAACTTTTCACAGGATCCTTTGGTTCTTACATTTACTTACATAGAATGGCGCAGGGGTAGGGAACCTCCGGCTCTCCAGCTGTTGTGAAACTACAACTCCCAGCAAGCATACTCGCTCTGCTCTTCTAAGAACTCTCATAGAAATGAATGAAGCATGCTGGGAATTGTAGTTTCACAACAGCTGGAGAGCCGGAGGTTCCCTACCCCTGGAATGGCGCCACCTAGTGTTCACAGAGTATTAGCAGTGGGCGCGTCCACCTGATGAGAGGAGTGCTGGTGGACACGCATGCTCAGTCACTCTCCCAGGTCTCCGCCTAGTGACATTCTATCCGTTGCAGGCCGGCCAATAGAAATAGCTTTCTACTCTGAGCCTCTGCAGTAGTATGGCGGTATAACTGAGAAGACTCCTTCTGAAGGACCACAATGTCAGCTGTCAGAGGGAGCAGAAGATTGGTTCTGGTCATAGCTTGCCCTGGCATTACCGAGCAAAAAATGATGAAAAAGTATTCTTTAATGGGGTTATCCCAATGACAATCAGACATCATACAGCACATGACAATCTCTAACAAAGCTAGAACCAGCCCTGCACCTCACATGGATCCAGAGATCTCCACATTCATTGCTCCAATTGCTCTGCTAGATTTATTTCAAGTTGGCAGCTCAGGACGGGGGCGTGTCCTTTTTGTGGCAGTTAAAGGATGGAACTGAGCATGTGCGTCCATTTCAGTGAGGTGGACAGAGAAATTATAAAAAGAACAGACAGTAGGTGGCGCTATACAGACACATTTTATTGAATAACTCAGTGGCTATGCTAAATGTTTAGTTACATGCAATTACAAAAGTATTCAGATCCTGGTGCTGGTTTGAAAAATATAGAATATTTTTCATGGGACAACCCAATGACTTTAAACCAGAGATGCTCAACCTGTGGCCCTCCAGCTGTTGCAAAACAAGAACTCTCAGCATGCTGTAATCGCTGTAGTCTGTCCAGGCATGCTGGGAGTTGGTAAGTTCTGTAACAGCTGGAGGGCCGCGGGTTTGGGCATCAACTGCTTAAAACCTAATCAGTTAAAGGTTGTTTATCCGACGAATAATGTAAAAAAATGATAATCAGACATCATATAGAACATGCCAACCTCTTTTCTTACAAAAGCTTAGAACCAGCCCTGTACCTCCACATCGGATGCCAGAGATCTCCTCAATTCATTGCTCTGCTAGACTTATATCAGCTGACCGCTGCAAGGGGGACGTGTCCATATCTGCTGGCAGCTCAGGGGGCGTGTCTCAGGCTCTCCCTATCACAGCTCCCCAAGGGGGGCAGTGTCTCAGCTCTGACTATCACAGCTCGTAGCAGTTAAAAGTTGAAACTGAGGCATGTGCGGCCTATCTCAGTGAGGCAGGTCAAAGAAAGATAAGAAATAAAGTAGGACCTAAACAGATCTTTATTAGAATTAACATCACTGGCTATACAAAATTTTTAAATTACATGCAATTACATAGTATTCCCAGATCCAAGAGTGCCTGGTATTGAAAAACTGGTAGAAAATTTATCCGTGGGACAACCCTTTAAACTGATATTCATTGTGGGAGTTATTAATCCAAAGCAATTCCAAATCTGCAATACCTGGTAATGTTAAACCATAGGACCCAGGGGTATCCCTGTATGTGTCAAGAATGGGGTGGTAATGTGTATTAGGTTTGACAATACCATATAAAACCAGAAGGGAAAGACTCATGTATAATATGGAGACTCCTTTCTTATTTGATATAAAATAGTATATGATCTTTGGAAAAACTTCCCCTAAATACTGAAAAATTATCATTTCTATATTTGTCTTCTATCACATGACCACTAGGTGGCAGTGATATACAGTCATCCAACAGTCAGCTCCAGCAATGCACAGGATGAATACCCTCAGCGTGCACATACTGTGCCTCTCAAGGGTCGGCATGGGAATACTCACATAGACATAAAATACATTGACATCCCACGTGTTAAAAATGCTACTAGATTCAAGATGAAGAAAAAGTTGCTCTGTGGTTCTACAAGCCGCCACTCATACAGTTATAGGGGTTATCCCATGACTAACGTAAAAAATGAAAATTGGACATAGTACATGACAATCTCTTTCTAACAAAGCTAGAACCAGCCCTGTACCTCACATGGATCCAGAGATCTCCTCATTCATTGCTCTTCTAGATTTATATCAAGCTGACAGCTCAAGGGGAGTGTCTTTTCTGCTGCAGCTGAGGGGGGCGTGTCTCAGCTCTCCCTTTCACAGCTCAGGAGGTGTGTCCTCTCTCCCTATCACAGCTCAAGAGGCATTTGGAGGATGAAACTGAGCATGTGCGGCCTTCTCAGTGAGCAGGACAAAGAAACAAGAAAAAAACAAACAGCAGGTGGCGCCATACAGATACATTTTATTGAACAGCTCAGTGGCTATGCTAAATTTTTAATTACATGCAATTACAAAAGTATTCAGATCCGGGTACCTGTTTAAAAGCTGTAGAATATTTTTCGTGATAAATTTGCGTAAACAGTTCAATATATAATTTCTGTGCTGATATGTGATGACTTATAGTTACAGTCAGGCATTTCAATCGGATAGAAAGCAGGTGCTTTGTATTTAATAAAGTGAGCAGAAGTAAACCAAAAACAGTTCCATTCAGTGACAGCAAGAGACCTGGGCCCTCGCTTCATAGGTCTCCTGTAAACAAGGGGCTCTTGTGAACCAGGCAGACATAGCAGAGCTGGAGAGGGTTCAGAGGAGGGCAACTAAAGTAATAACTGGAATGGGTGGACTACAGGACCCAGAAAGATTATCAAAATTAGGGTTATTCACTTTAGAAAAAAGACGACTGATGGAGATGTAATAACTATGTATAAATATATCAGGGGTCAGTACAGAGATCTCTCCCATCATCTATTTATCCCCAGGACTGTGACTGTGACGAGGGGACATCCTCTGCGTCTGGAGGAAAGAAGGTTTGTACACAAACATAGAAGAGGATTCTTTACGGTAAGAGCAGTGAGACTATGGAACTCTCTGCCTGAGGAGGTGGTGATGGTAAGTTCACTATAAGAGATCAGGAGGGGCCTGGATGTATTTCTGGAGGTAATAATATTACAGGTTATAGTTACTAGAGAGGGGTCGTTGATCCAGGGAGTTATTCCGATATCTGATTGGAGTCGGGAAGGAATTTTTTTCCCTAAAGTGAGGAAAATTGGCTTCTACCTCACAGGAGTCCTTTCCCTTCCTCTGGATCAACTTGCAGGATAACAGGGAGAACTGGATGGACAGAGGGATTTTCTCAGCCTTATAAACTATGTTACTATGTCTTGTCGTGGCTCTTACTATCGCAGCACATTGTTCTCTCTCTCTTTCTAAGGGCTCATGCCACAAATCACAGATATCGGCCCTGTGTGTTCTGACAGAAATTCCAACCCATAACAGAACAGTCCTATTCTTGTCCGTAATGACGCATCTTTTACAACCCCATTGAAGTGAATACGTCCGCATCCGATCCACAAAAAATTTCTTGATGCATTCTATCTATCTATCTATCTATCTATCTATCTATCTATCTATCTCTGTCCACCCAATGGCACTAGTAGGTATCATTACAGTTCAGAATGAAAAACTAGTTGTAATTTACTTTCTGCTACAAAATTGCTCCAGTTGTGAGACATTCCCTTTACTTCATTATAATGGCGCCCCCTGGTGTTTACTCTGTATAGTAATGTGCACATCCATCCACTAAAGTGGTCGCACATGCTCAGTTTCATCCTTTAACTGCTATTAGATCACATCTACTGTTAGAAGCTGTGACAGCTACAGGGACCAAGCTGCAGCAGAAAGGACACGCCACCCTGTGCTGTGGAAAGGAAAAAGAACACGCCCCTTGAGAAAGGACACACCCACTGAGCTGCCAGCCTGAAATAAATCTAGCAGAGCAATGAATGAGGAGATCTCTGGATCCATGTGAGGTACAGGGCTGGTTCTAGCTTTGTTAGAAAGAGATTGTCATGTATTGTATGATGTCTGATTTTGGTTTTCTTACATCAGTGGTGGAATAACCCCTTTAAAGGGAACCTGTCATCAACTTTATGCTGTCTATACTAACAACAGAATAAAGAAGGGAGAGGTGAGTTGATTTCAGTGGTCTGTGATTTATAAGTAAAAAGTAAGTGGTTGCCGAGAACCAACATCACAATCATTGCAGACTGGGCCTGGAAAAGAGTCCTGGCCACCTGAGAAGAGTCCTGGTTATTCATGAATTCCTGCTCTCTCTGCCCACCTGCTGATGATTGACAGGCTTCTATCTAGTTTTCTCCCTTTCTCTGTAGGAGAGAACTGCCAGTCATCAGCAGATGGGCGGGGAGAGCATGGACATTATGAATAACTATGACTCTTCTCAGGTAGATTTGACTCTTTTCAAGGCCTGTGCTGCAAAGATTATAATGCAGGTTCTCAGCAACCTCTTACTTTTATCTCATGAGTGACACACCGCTGACATCAACATATCGGTCACTAATTTCTGCTGCCCTCAGTGAGGTCAAGATAAAGTTGATGACAGGTTCCCTTTAAGTACAGAATAAGAAGAGCATATTCTGCATTACCGGACTGCCCTCAAAAGTTTACATAAAACATTATTATTTTTGGGGTTTTAGTTACTGAATTGTATAAATTTTGCGCTATAAATAAATTATAACCTTCTGGATTATTGGATGCCAGATTAAAGGAATTTCCGTTTAATTTTTGACATAGTAATGGAGATAAATAATGGGTGAGAGCAGGTGGCATCAGGCTCCAGATCTCTTCTTCTTCTGTTTCGTTCCTAAGCCTTAACCGTCATAACTATAAGTGGATTTGTCCGCTTGCGTTAACCTGTTTGCGGTTTTCCTGAGCGCTGTGTAATGCCGTGACCTGCCTATTCATCCCGGCCCCTCTGCTCAGTGTCAGGGTCAATGTAGTCACCAGTGTAGCTGCTTGTCTTCAAACAAGAGGCCACATGGGAACGCGCTCCTTCAAGGATTTCACAGCACGCTGCTCGCTCCTCCCCGGCTTTCGACCCCCTCATTGATCTCCTCCTGGTGCCTGATTACCAGTCATTTGTTTCCTATGTAAATTGTATGATGGGGTCTTTATGGTAAGCGCTGCTGCCTCATGGCCAGAATTTTCCGCCGGTTTGCTGCTCATTAGAATCACTTCACGTAAAACTCCAGCTTCCTTTGTGTGCAGTCACTTGACCTGCAAGTCTTGGAAAAGTGTTGCTTTTGTTTTTAAAGTTTTTATTAATGTAGCGTGTCAACTTTTGCAACTATTTCATGATTCTTTTCAATGAATCAAACACAAAAAATGAAGAGGTTTCCAGTAAAACTATTGTAACATTTTGCACATGCAGCTCCTAGGCAGACCTATGTGTTTCCATGGTTACAGACTACAAACACACCTTTTGTAGTCTGATTCTGCAGTCCTGTTTTTAAGCTGGCTATGCACATTGCATACTGTAAATGTTGGCTGAACCCTCTGATTTTGGAGAGACTGGCCGACCATCTAAGGGTCCATTCACACGTCCGGGTGCGGACCCATTCATTTTCACACACCGTGTGCACTTCTGTTCCGCGGGCCCGAAAAAATGCCAGCCCCATTCACTATAATGGGGACCCGCGCAGATTCAGCCCCAACACTGCAAACATGCTGAGAATCAGTCGGACGAAAATCGATTCTCGGCATATTTGCTGAGTTGCAGTCGGATCTTTGCCCGTCCCCATTATAGTGAAAGGGGTGGATGGCATTCCGTCAGTGACGGATCCGGCAGGCTGGTACCTCAGCTGGATAACCCTGGTGTGAAACAGGACTTGCACAATGTGCAGTTTCCACAGTTCTCAATTCTGCCGGAACAGTCTGCCAGAGATCTCTAGAGCTAGTGTGAAGTTAGCTTTAGGCAAAAGCATCCAGAAATGGGGGTGCAACACATAACACGAGGCAACCACAGGGCGGACCCCAACATCAGATTAAGGCTGAGTTCACGTCACTGATCAGATTTCCATTCTTCTGATCCGTCAGTAGAACAGAAAAAAACATATCCATTGTTTTAAGCATCAGTTATGATCAGTTTATGCATCTTCCATCAGAGATCAGTTATTTTTGATGGGATAAAAATTACTTTTTTCAGGACTTTTTCCCCCATCAGAAATATCTGATCTCTGATGGAAGTGATGCAAAATGATCAGAACCGCTGCTCAAAATAATGCATTCATTTATTAAAATGTTTCTGTTCTTCTGACAGATCAGAAGAACGGAAAGCTAAACTGTGCTATGACGTTAGTACTCAGTAATGATTTCCACAATATCCTCAGTGGGATGTGGTATACTTCTTACAGCTGGCCAGGATACTTTCTAATGTAGGCCCAAGCACTGTGAGACCTAAATCTCCTAAACAAATTGCTGTAGAGCTTGTTAAGTTCTTTCAGACTGCTTATCTCCACAGAGCTTGTACACGCACCTCCTCTCAACCCCGGATTACCTTTCTAACATATCTTTTCTCTTTGCTTATTCAGGGCTTTATCTGCCGGGTGGTCGTAACGCCAGGTAACAAGTGCTGTATAATGCGATGGAAAAATGAATCAAGCCAGCAAAGGAGGCAATATGGAAAATCACAATACATTAGTAAGTGCCTTGTATTAACTTCCTCTACGTTGTTTATCCCATTTTCCGAGGGGAGGCAACCCCTTTAAGAATTATGGAGGCCACTGTCATATCTCCCAACCGTTCTGGATCCGGCAGGACAGTCCTGGATTTCAGTGGCTATCCCGCGGTCTGTGTCTTTCCATATTGAGTCCAAGTAACTGAATTTACCACAGGTAGAGTCCAATCAAGGTGTAGAAACATCTCAAAGATGATCAAGAGAAATGTCATCTGTGTGTGCGCTCTGTAAGCTGTAGAACATGTCCTATTCTTTTCCTTATTGTGTCCAAAAATTGTCATGTCTAGTGGTTTGCAGTCTGCAATACAGACATGGTCCCGCACATGATGCAGTTGTTCTATGTAGCGACTTCTTAACCAGATATGATATACTTAGTGCTAACTTTTGCAATTTTTAACTATGGAGGAACATCTAAAAATAAGAGCATCCTGGTGATGAGCAGCATCTAAGTGAAACGAGAAGATTACGACATGAAACATGGCTTTGTGATACAATCTCCTGCATCTGCCTTGATTCTTCCCATTTACCTGTCTCAGGTATGCTTGTATCGGCAAGTGGAAGTCTTTGATGTCCATGGACACCTGCGCTGCCGAGACGTCGGTGTCACGAGACTTGATGCTGGCAGCATGGTGAGTATAAAGCAAGGACTATGGAAGAGAACCTGTTCAGTTATATCAGGTAAGTCAGAAGGAAAGATAATGGCTGGTGTGAGCTAATTTGCATATTTTTTTCCCATGGTGCATTGCCAGTAAAATAGGTCTCTATAGGTCTCTTTAAGGCAAAACAGAACCCTACAGAGATGCATCTCATCCAGCTGACCAGTAATGAGGAGCAAGCACCCAAAATCAGTATGGTCACTGGTTTGATTTGCATTAAGTTAATTTGTATACCCCCCTCCAAGGAGCAGTGTCTGAAAAAATTAGTCTCAGTATGCTGCAGGGTCACTTCATTGAGAAACGGCATCGCCCTAGAGAGACAACTTAACCTTTCTAATTCACCCAAAATGCCAGTCCTGCCATGAGACCCTAAACGTAGTATCATCCATTGTGGTCACTCCTGAAGAAGACACCTCTTCACTTTGGTAGGAGGTTATTGATTGCCAGGGTAGCAAAAAAAGTCATATTATAATGTAAAGGTCCTTGAAAGAACCTGCCTCCCCCAAGGTGCGTTCATTGACTTCCCTGAAAGACATCATCTTTTTTAGAGCTTCCAATAGGGATGTCCCTGTATGGAAGGATCTGAAGGTTCTTCATCCACCATTTCCCTGCAGCTCAAAGGCCAGTAGTAATCTAAAAAGGATGTGATTTTTCCATAGGGGCTTCATCATAGGCACTACCATAGGAATGAATGCAGAGCGGCCGTGCATGCGCAGTGCGCCCTCCTTCACTTTGCGGGCTCCATTCTAAAGATAGGTGCGGGTCCCAGGGGTGTCCCCAATGGCGAGACAACACTTTTCAGACACCATGGCAAGGGTGCATTTCTGCATCTGTGTATTTTGTAGCTGCACCCCTGCTTGTAGTATGCATGTGCAGAAATTTAAAGGGGTTGTGTCCCATGAAAAATATTCTGCAGTTTCTAAACCAGCACCTGGATCTGAATACTTTTGTAATTGCATGTAATTAAAAATTTAGTATAGCCACCGAGTTATTCAATACAACACATCTGTATAGCGCCACCTGCTGTTTGTTTTTTCTCATTTCTTTGACCTGCTCACTGAGTTGGCCGCACATGCTCAGTTTCATCCTTCAACTGCCCCTTGAGCTGTGATTGGGAGAGCTGAGACACGCCCCCTGAGCTGTGATTGGGAGAGCTGAGACACGCCCCCTGAGCTGTGATAGGGAGAACTGAGACACACCCCCTGAGCTGTGATAGGGAGAGCTGAGACACGCCCCCTGAGCTGTGATAGGGAGAGCTGAGACATTTCCCCTGAGCTGTGATAGGGAGAGCTGAGACACGCCCCCTGAGCTGCAGCAGAAAGCACACTCCCCTTGAGCTGTCAGCTTGATATAAATCTAGCAGAGCAATGAATGGGGAGATCTCTGGATCCATGTGAGGTACAGGGCTGGTTCTAGCTTTGTTAGAAAGCGATTGTCATGTACTATATGATCTCTGATTTTAATTTTTTACATTATTCATGGGATAACCCCTTTAACTGAGGGAGGATTATTTAGAGGAATGGTGCCATGGAGGTGGTCATGTGATCCCTCTCAACCAATCAGCCAATAGGGATGCTTTATTTTGCATACAGACAGTGCTAATTTGCAGCCCCTAGATCAGGATGTTATAAAATCCAATACTTGATCACAATAGATCCAAAAAAATGATAAACAAAAAAAATAAAATAAGAGAACACAAATCTCACAAAATGCCAAAGTGAATCATTGTATTGCTTGACAGCTCCCAGTCCTGTCTGACGCTCTGGTTGCTAAGGACACACTTAAGGACACACTGCCTAACAACCAGTCTTTTCAGTGGGGTTGTCCATCTCAGGTTCCTCATGCCAGTTAACTGAGAGCTGATGAAGGGCAAAAGGGTTTGGGGGCATGAACCCCAAGATACTTTTGTGAAAATTAAGAGCCACCCTGTATAAGGGAAAAAAAAGTCAGCTTTTTTTTTTTGGTCTGGAACAGCGCCACACCATGGACAGTGTCAGGTATTGAAGTGAATGGGGATAAGTTGCAATACCAGAAGCAGCCCATGGACAACATTGGCACTGTTTACCCTCGACATTTTCCTCATATGTATATACTGTACCAGATATGAAGATGAATGGAATGGCTTCCAGTTGCTATATCCATCAGCTGCCCCCCCCCCCACTATCAAACCCCCCAAAAACATCTGTTCACTAATACTAATGGTCTGTATGTGTAAGGCAGGGGGGAGCGATCAGTGAGCACCATTAATCTGCTCCGTACACAGGGTATTAATCTGTTTGACATGTGCTGATCCTCTTCCATGAAATGCCTATTACTGGGTGATAATGAAGTGTAAGGCCCCCATCAGTGCAGGATTACAGCACCCTCACCTGGGAAATTACCCTTATCCAAGTAAAGGGTTAATACAGGGTGCCCAGTAACGGTTTAGTAGCAATTACTCCATTTTTAAAATCATTTTTATCATTTTTTATTTTGACATATTTAGAGTCAGCATCATGAAATACCAAAGAATACCGTATACCAGGGGCAGATTGGCCATAGACCTTGCAGGGAATTTTCCTGGTGGGCCGATGCCCAGGGGGCCATCTGGACCCTCCTCATTGCCAGCCAGTGGAAGTTTTGGGGATGTATTTTGTGCTGCTGGCGGCTGTATTTTGTGATGGACTTAGGTATTTGGCTCTGTTGGGGTGGTATAATGTGCCACAGTATGATATTACTGGCCCTGCCTTCCATCAGTTTGGACCCGACTACAAATTGGGGCCAATTTTAGTATTTTTTCCAGGGCCACTTTAAAGGGGTTGTCCAAGTTATGAAAAAAAAAATAGTACTTTAAATCTGATGGGCAGCAATATATAACTAAGTTAACCAAGTTTTAGGCAAAAAAAAATCTATATTTCCACATTTCCCTTGTTCTCTTGTGGTCTTTGTTTACCTGCAGTAATAACAATCTCTGCCCCTCCCCCTGCTCTGCTCTGCAAATGCTGTCCTGAGTGACATGTCTGCTGGAATACTCAGCATGTTGTATGTGTAGGACTACAAGTCCCAGCTGTACAATGACACTGCTGATACACACAGGGTCTTCCCCCTACCTGTCTTGTACAATACAATACCTTGCATCTCCTCCAGATCAGCTCCAGTGTCAGCTCTGCGTCTGTAAGGTGAGGAGAGCAGATCCTGTGTCTCATTACATCTGCAGCTGCTGTTGTAAAGCCTTCAGTGTATTCTGGCTGAAGGGGTTAATGTTTTATCTAAAAGAATCCAGGGAGAGAGCAGATAGCAGGAGCCAGCAGAGCAGGGGGGCGTGGCCAGCACAGTGACATTTCGTGTACAGGCTCTGTGCACGAATGCAAGATTAGCAGGGAGGCAAGCTGACATCACAGATCATGTGACCCTCATTGAAACCTGAGAAACCAGCAGCTTTAGAAGCAGAAAGTGTATGGAAAAGCTGTTGTATTTGACTAGTTAGAAACATACAAAGGACAACCCCTTTAAGTTCCCAGTCCACCCCTGCTGTACTCAAGGGCCCAAAAACATCTAGAAAGAGAGATCTTCCATTGGCATAGCTCCAAAGTTCACCAAAGGCAGACCTCAGGGATGAGAACAACCCCCTCCCCCCAGCTTATGACCCAGGACGGCCATAAATGTATTTTAGAAATATTGACCGATCCTATCGTACATGTCTTCTGGTGGAGTTGTTGGCCAGCCGTATACTGTACATGCACAGGTCAACGAACCTCCAATTTCACCAGTACCTGTGGACCAGCTAGTGTGTGGTGGTGTCCAAGACTCCTCATATTAATGGCCTATCCTCAGGATCAGCGGGGGGGTCAGTAGAAGAACATAGTCTACTATTATCGCCTAGCCTGGTCACCTTAAAGATGGAGGCAGAAGTCTATGGAGAAATAATTAAGGTTGTTTCCCTCGGTCACAGTCTCCTGGTTGCCGTCATGCTCTCAGGAAGTGTGAGGCTATTCACTTGTAGAATGAGGGTATTCCCAGTATTTGAATTACTGACAACAGTGGCCTAATCAAATAGGAGTCCCCGGGGGGGGGGAGAGCTGCGGGTTTTCACACATGATTTGTATTTGGCTCCTTAGCAGAGCCATGGCAGACTTACCGTAAGAAGCAAGCAAACAGGCCCACCCTCCTGCCGTCCGACAGCCGAGAGCTCCATTAGGAAAAGCTGCTCTAGATCTTGTTTCCCACAGAGCTTAAAGATGGCTGTAGACATTGGGGTGATGTCACCTCAAGGATCAGCTGTGTTCTGCACCCATGCCCTCAGCGGCATGTTGAGATGCACCAATTCCAGGTACTTCTGCTACCAGGAGAACAATAACCTCCATCTTCTCTGACCTATGATGGCGCCCTCAAGCAAGGATCCGCAGGGCCTGCAGACGTTACTGTAGTGTCTGTCAGCAAGAGATCTGACCATCGAGACCTCTAAGGGCCGATGTACATGGCAATGAACCTTTCATTCCTTCATCTGCGATCATCTCTTGAGATCCCTATGTATAGGGATAAACAATCTCTGTTACGATCATTCATCCCCATACAGATACATTGTGGACAGCCCACACATTCAGGTGATCGCTGGGACCTTTACGCTTGGCAATTATCGGGAACAAGCCTTTCTATAAACGTTCCCGTTCAATATTTGTCCCAATCCTCAGCCTGAGTAAAAGGTCTCCAAGGCTGGCAAGGTGGCTGTCGACCTCATTGGGTGACAGCTGTCTCCCCTCACCCCCCACACGCATGCACACTTGGCCAAACATGCAAGTATGAACAGAGAGTAAGCTACTACCAGACAGATTGAAATCTAACTATCTGCACCGATATTTCCTGTCAAAAGAGAGTAAGGAGGACACGGTCAGGTGGTCTTGCCAAAATCAGTGGCTTGGCTGATATACATCTAATGTCTTCGGCCAGTTGGGTTGCTCATTTTCCATTGGACATGGGATCACTCTTTATTAGGTGCTGATCCCTACTGTATAAGAGGCTTCATGGAACAGTCCATCATATTTGACTGACCGGCACATGGACACGTCAGCAGAACCAGGTAGACCTCATTTGGAGTCCATCGTCCGATGCGTTTTGACTACTGTAATGCCACAAAGCTGCTGTGAAGAAATCCTCGGAGGTGTTCCATAAAACATCTCACATGCCATAGTGACATGGTCTTAAGTTTTGTTTGGTGGAGGTCCAGTTGCTAAGACCCCAAGATCCGTGGAATGCATGGCTCAACTGAGGTCTGTGGCCCTTCGGTGTTGATTGGGAGATCTCGGGAGAGGAGCTGTGTACAGACCATAGACCTTCCAGGCAGTGGTGCCATAGCAAGGATCAGACCAGGCCCCCCACACAGGACAGAAGGGTTTCCGCCTAAACCCCTTTCAATGACCCTTGGGCCATTTTTCCACTGCCTCATTTGCTAAAAGTTGTTCCTTTAGAGGGTGGAGTCCTGACCAAGTTTTCACCTCCAGTAGAAGAGGAGATGATCCCAACTAAGACTGGGCCCCTCTTGTCCTGGGCCCCATAGCAGTCACATGGTCTGCAGCTATGGTAGGTACACCCCTGCTTCTAGGACTCTGTACACTCTGGTGAGCAGAACAAAGCCGAACGGCCACATCTCTAGCCTTCGTTCTGGAGATCGGGGGTGGTCATGTAACTGTAAATGAGATATGGAAATAGCAGAGTGCTTGTCCCCTAATTTGGGGTTGATGGAGTTTCTAGTTATTGGAACGCCCTCCCCAATCCTATGCTGTAAAAGTCAGGGATCATCCAGGACCATGACCACCATAAAAAAAGAAACATACAATGGAAATGGTTGTTAACTGGTGACAAGGAGGACACAATGTGATGGGAAGCCCGGGAGTACTGTGCAATTATCTACAGCTACATCTTATCTTAACACCAGGATAGCCCCAGCATTAAGCATCATTATCCCTAAATGACCGAGCAATTCATGCTAATGTACAAGACAAACAGACCAGTCAGATGTGCTGGAACCACCGAGGAGCTGCAAATATCTCCTCAACCTGCACCTGTATGAGAACTGTGTGCTACTTTTTATTGGGCACTCTAACGTAGTATTATTTAGCTATTGTTACCTCTGGATACTTTACTGTAGGGTATGGCTCCATGTTGGTTATTTATTGGTTGCTGTATCTTTCTGTTTTTGTGCTCTTATGTATTGTTAAGCTAGGCTCACATCTAGTTAGAACAGGGATGGCCAACCTGCGGCTCTCCAGCTGTTGCAAAACTACAACTCCCAGCATGCCCACACTGCCTACATCGATCAGCCTACAGCAGGGCATGGTAGGAGTTGTAGTTTTACAACAGCTGGAGACCCGCAGGTTGGCCTTTGCCATAAAGGCTCATGCACCCGGCTGTTGCTCAGGCCGTTCCGTGCATTGGGGACCGCAATTTGCGGTCCCCAGTGCACAGGCAACATCCGTGCAGATTCCGCAGACGGATCCAGATCCACTCAACTTGAATGGGTCCGTGATCCGTCCGCACGTTCTATGTGCTTCCGGGGATTCTGTCCCTGTATTCCGCACTGGATCTTCCAGATTGCGGACCCATTCAAGTGAACGGGTCCGCATCTGTGATGCGGTGCAAAAACGGTCGGGGCCCATATATAGCAGACCCGCTGTTTGCAGGCCGCAATACGGGCCCGACCGGCACATGGTCATGTGCGTGAGCCCTAAGAATGTAAGTAATCATGTCAGGAACTGTATAGCCTGGATTCACCTCCTATGGTACGTGCACCCCCATGGGGAAATTTATCAAGCCCTACACTGGCTTAAAAAAGTAATTCATTAGGATTTTATGTCTATTTGGGCTTATTTGTGCAAAAAAGAAAGAAAAATGCGACGTTTTGCATTTTTACTCCCCTTACTGCAGTAGGGATTTGTTAAAACGCTACAAAAATTGTCGCATTATCAGGTGGTGAAAAAATGGAGAAAACATCTCGAGAGAGGAGCGTCAGGCTTAGGCCTCATGCAACGACCGTATCCATTTTGCGGTCCGTGTTGCATCTGCATTTTTTGCGGAGCCATTGACTTTAATGGGTCTGTGGTCTGCCTTTTGCAGGATATGTTTTATCTCTTTGCAAAACGGACATATGGATGCGGAAATTACACCAATCCGCGTCCCCGGGGGTGCACCACCCATGAGGCCAGGTGAGGCGATCGCCTCAGGCAGCACCAGGTAGGGGCAAGAGAGGGGCAGCGGAAGAGCCATGGGTAATGGGATTCGGTTAAGAAATTGGGGGGGGGGCGCCGTTTCAGTTTTCGCCTCAGGCGGCAGAAAGGCTAGGTGCACCGTACGCGTCCCCATATTTATTCCGTCCGAATTCCTTTCATGTTAATCCCCCCGCCCCCACATTCCTAGAGTTTACTGACACTTTTTGTAGGTGTTGTACAGTAGCTACAGTGTCATGAATGCCTGTGTTTGTCACCGTCCGTCGCCATTTCGCACGGTGTCCTTAAGGTTAACGAAAGTGATCTCATGTTTGCAGCCATTAACATGTGTACTTTATAAACTACCTGCTAATCGCGTTATCTCTTGAAGTACAAATGAGGGACTTCCATCAGCTTTAAGGCATCCTGGAAGTGTCAGTTCTGAAGTGCTACCTGATGTGTAAAAGCCAGTGTTTTCCGACGGGTCAGTAAGTAAGTCCCCGCTGCCGCTGCCTTACAATGCTGAGTGCAAGGAGAAAAGCTGTGTCCACCTGTCGCTTCGTAATCGTCAGGTTAGGAGCCCCCTTTACTATAACCCAAAGCACATCTTGTAAAATCCTACATCGAATTCCACAGACGTCATTTGCTATAAATGACACGGGGTAAGGTGACACTTGCAGGAGAAGGAAAAAAAAATCTTAAAGGGCGTCTACTCGTAGACTGGGATAAACCCGGCCGTGGGGTGGCTTGTAGGAGTTACACCCTGCCCTGGTGACTTTGGGGGCCCTCTGACACCTAAAAACACACTAGTATTGTTGAAAGTTTTGGATTGTTTGATATTAAACCATACAAAAACCACACTACACCTGTCCGTGTACTGCTCAGCAAATGGGGATGAGCTGCAATTCCGCACGCAACCTGTGGCCAGGGGTGGCGCTGTTTTGGGAAGAAAGCAGCCATATTTTCCAAATCCTGGACAACCCTTTTAAGGGGGGTAGGTTTCGCTGCAAGGAAATTTATGCCGCAGCATTCTGATGGTTGGAGTCGGAGATTTCTGTTAGGCTACATTCACATGACGGTGACAAAAAAAAATAAAATTGTCTGTGAAAAACGGCCAAACGATCAGTTTTTTTCACTGATGCCTGAGAACCGACAAAATATGACATGTCCTATTTTTTGAAATTTATTTTATGTCCATTATTTACCATTAAAAAAAAAAAAATTGCTGTGTGAATAGTACCATAGACTGCAATAATTCTGAAAACGGCAGTCACACGACTTTGCCATGTTGTTGTGTGAACGTAGCCTTGCTGGAAACCTGGCACAGGGGCTGAAGGGTTGTCCAGGGTCAAAGAAAAAACATGGCCGCTTCCTTCCAAAAAACAGCGCCGCACCTGCCGCACAGGTGGTGTGTGGTATTGCAGCTCAGCCCCATTCACTTCATTGGAGCTAAGCTGCGATACCAGACATAACCCATGTAGAGCTGCTTCTGGAAGATAGCAGCTATGTTTTTCTAATCCTGTCCATGGGCCATGTTACTTCACACGGACATCATATAGGGGGTCTCCTAATCGGAACCCCCTTTTTTGAGCCATTTTGTAAGACTTGCTCCCATCCTGGTAGAGTTGAGGTCCATGCATTTGGATGAACGCCATATAATACTAGTTGGGTGGCCATGACTTCCCCCCAGCAAAATCAGCTGTTACCTGGGACACTGGGACCACATTTTGAAAGGGGTTGAGACATGAAGAACCACTTGACTAGACTTTGGGCATCTTCCTAAGCCATGTAAAACCTCATGGAAATTGCACTTAAGTGTCCCCAAGGCCAGGAGTTATTAAAAGCATGATATGAGGATAGCATGAGAACCCCTAAAGACCCTAGTGGGTCATGTACCGTGGGTTCAGAACCTGGATTTTATAATAGGATACTTGAGAACCAAGGGTGTAGGCACAAGACGCCTGGTGGCCCACTCCATGCCTCTCCTATGGGCCCACAAGGTCACTTTACACCTTTTGGGGGTATTTGAAGTGGTTTTTGAATTCAACAAAGTTCTTACAAAACTCCATAAACTCCAATTTTCTTTGCCTAAGGTGGTCCCTTCCAGTAGGTAGTCCTCTCATCCTAGGTATTACTTCTGGTAGACACTTTTAAAACCCGACCATTAACACTTCCCACAGAAACAAAGAACAGGATGCAATCTAGTTTGCATATACACGTGTAGTTTAAACAGTGTTTACAAGGTGGACCTGATAGCATCTAACCTAAAACTGCAGACCACGAAAGTTTTATGGATGGATGGGGGGGGGGGGTTTAATTTTCTGTCCTTGTAAAGATTGCTTTAATCTTAGGCCAGTTTCACACTCGCGTCCGTCAGGGCTCAGCAGAAACGCTTCCGGTTGTATTATCTTTAACATAGCCAAGACGGATCTGGCATTAAAACCATCTAATGTGTCCGAGAAAAATGATTCGTTCCCATTGACTTGCATTGTTTTGCTCCGCATCCCATGCCGGACAGAAAACACACATAAATTGGAAACATATATTCTTTATTACGCGTTGTGTTGTGCACGGCACATACGTGACAATATTGAAGAACACCTGTATAAAACTACAGACACATCACAGAGCATTGTAAACTGGTTTCTCATGAAGGGTTAATACTGTGGTTGCATTGCTAAAAAAAAAAAAAAGGGGGGGGAGGGGGGAAAACAGTACGAACCGGCAAAGATTGGCTTAAATGACAATCGTAACTTATATACCCGACCCAGTTGATACAGAGAAATGTTAGTACATTGGGCTCTATCTATACATAAATTAGGTTCACACTTTTTTGTAATTTTACATTTTTTTTTACCGGACCCAAAAAAATGTAGCAATTTTTTTTTTTTTAGTCCAGCAAGATGATAAATCCATTAGTTTGCAATCTGTTATCCAATTCCTGTGGATCGGCAAAAGATGCAAAGATAAAAATAAGGAGAAAATATAAAACAATTTAAGCGTGAACCTGACCTTAGCAATGCATGTTAAAGGGGTTCTCTCACTTCAGTAAGTGGCATTTATCATGTAGAGAAAGTTACTACAAGGCACTTACTAATGTATTGTTATTATCCATATTGCTTCCTTTGCTGGCTAGATTCAATTTTTCATCACATTATACACTGCTTCCCGTTTCCATGGTTACGACCACCCTGCACTCCATGAGTGGTGGTCGTGCTTGCACAGTATAGGAAAAAGCACCAGCCTATGTAAGCTCGCACGGTCCCAGCCACCGGATAGGCTGATGCTTTTTCCTACAGTGTGCAAGCACGACCACCGCTGATGGATTGCAGGGTGGTCGTAACCATGGAAACGGGTAGTGTATAATGTGATGGAAAAATGAATCCAGGCAGCAAAGGAAGCAATATGGACAATCACAATACATTAGTAAGTGCCTTGTATTAACTTTCTCTACATGATAAATGCAACTTACTGAAATGAGACAACCCCTTTAAGAACAGGGGTACAGCAGAAAGTGTGGAAATTGTAGCAAAATTTTTGCTTGACTATATAATCTAGGTTCACATTTATACGTTTTTTTTTTTCTTATGATTTTTCTTTGCAATTCATTAGAATTAGCAGAATGATTTATCGTTACATTAAAAAAATGTAATAAAATAAGAAAAAATAAATAAAATAAAAAAAGATATAATTTTTTGAGCAGAAAAAAAATAAAATAAAAATAAGTGTGAACCTAACGTAAACAGGAGTCCCAAAATGAAAAAAAAAAAATAAAAAAAATTCACCTGATTTTTTTAGCAGCAGTGTCCGAAACTGAAGTTCGATTACAGAAGGGAAGAGTTAATAAGGAATGTAAGTAAGAATTTGACAAGTAGTACATCGGTATATATCCTGTTATAGTGATCGGTGATATACAATATTTCAGCCCATAAACCAAACCAATCCCGGATTGAGAGGGATTTAGAAAGTATTTTTGTCCTGGTAGCAGTTTTATAAACCCTCCGGTCCTTAATAAACAGGCTGTACATTTGCAACGTATATATATATATATATATATGATGAAAAATATAAGGTTACTTCACGACCATATAGCGCCGACCAACAGCTGCCTGCAAATATTTTTGCCATGATTATCCTTACTAAAAGTAAGTCACAGGGTAAAGATAGCTGAAACGTGACAAGGTTGAAATAGACAGCTCTGGCTTCTACTTGGAGTACATTTTGGCCACATATGGAAAAACTGAGGACCTGGGCACGGTTACAAGTGTACGAGTCCTCCGACAAGATAGTGAGGTAGACGTTTAATCTCTTTGACGGGAATGAACATAAGAAAACGGCAGAAATCCTCCTATAGAAAGCAGAACGGCTCCGCAAGCGCCAATGACATCATCAAACTCAAGGCAGGTGACATCACCGTAGAGATCTTGTATTCACGTTCTGCTCTGATTCACCTTCTTATTTTGCAATCTGAGCAAAGGTGGTCACAGGGGTGTAGCTAGGGTGGGCATTTGTCCCAGGGTGTTTCAGAAGGAAGGAGCCAACAAAATTGGACAGTGAACTAAATCTGGAGGGGAAAGGCCCAGCCAGGGGTGCACCACCAATGAGGCCAGGTGAGGCGATTGCCTCAGGCAGCACCAGGTAGGGGCAAGAGGGGAGGCAGCCAAAGGGCCATGGGCTGAAGGGAAGGGATTAGGTTAAGAAATTGGCATTGGGGAGGGAGGGGCACCTTTCCAGTTTTCACCTCAGGCAGCAGAAAGGCTAGGTGCACCCCTGGGCCCATGTTGACATGACGAAAATCATTGATGATAGCAATTAGAGCTGTGACCCAATGATATTGGCTCAATCATGGTCACCAATAACTTTTAGCATGCACCCCGATATCACAAAATATCGAACTGTCAATTGGATGGAGGCCAAAGTTCCATCTACGGTGGTCTTGATGTTTTTGTCCCTTTTTTTTTTTTATACCATGTCATTCATTAAGACTTCCTTCAAATCCAATACATACAGCAGCACCAAGAGAAGAAGCACATTTTGCTAAGTGTTAATTAACGAGCTGATAAATCAACAGGGTTGCTAAGTGCTAGCCAACCAAAGGGTTAAAAAGACATGTGCTCCTTCGGAGACACGAGCTAAAGATTGACTGCTGGAGAAGTTCAGAGTTCAGCAGTGACAGGTCTAAAAACAGATTTCATGGAGTCGTCCTCTCGGCCCGCACCTTGTATAAGACGTAAGCTGACACGGCCTCGGTTTAATAGTAACTGGAGGTGGAGGAAACATCACTGGTAGCTTCAGCCCAACACTTGTTTCATCTCATCTGCTGGAGCCAAGAAATATGTATGGCTTGTAAACAGTAGAAAACCTGGAGTAGTGACCAACAGCTCAACAATGGCCCCAGTACATTGCATAGCAACACACTGTAGGCCCATCCAGCAGCTTCAGAGTTAATAGACTATGTTTTACCCCCCCCCCCAACAACAACAAAGAAAAGGAATAAAATATTACAGAAAGTACAAAAAGTAGTCAGCTATAAATTAACATGACCGTATATACACATTTAAATTATTAAATTAAATATTTTACATCCGCCTTTTGCTTTAAAACTTTTTGAAAGTGCACCTAGTTCTTCATATACCCCAACCCATCCCCCGCAGCACCCTTTTTTCTCAAGGTCTGAAGGTGTCAGATCCGAGGCAAGAAGTGTGTCAGCGTCATTGTGGGAGAAACTCTGTTCCCCTTTTTTGTCCTTCCGTTTTTGCCCAGAGCTATGTACATTCCCGGGTACCGTCTCGATTCGTAGGCGTTGTAGTTATTTGGAAGAAGGGTTTCCTTGAATTTGCACTCGTCCGTGAAATGTTTCTGTAAAGAGAAGGAATTGTTACATTCTGTCAGGTCTTAAAATTTCCATACATAGTAGGTAAATTGGGGGCCAAGTGTCCCCCCACTGGATTTACACAAGTCAGCACCTTTTGTCCCCTCTTTGCTACAGCACTGTGAATGTTTTTGGGTTAGTCGGGGAGGAGTTAGTTGAGTATTCAGATATGGTGCACATCATGGAGGCCGTAGACTCGAGATACTTGATGGTAGACTTGTTGGAAGATCCATCAAATTTTGGTGCATAAAGTTAACTGTCTATGGTGGGCATGCTTGTTTGGTCAAGAACTATCTCCTTCAACTTCCCAACAACTCTTCAATACACTTACACATTCAGCTTGGCCAAATGTCTATGTGCATTCCATGGGGAGAGTGGAGGAGACACCTCTAGTGGTGGCTTATCTCTGGGGAAAATATTCATTTCGCCCAATCTTTCTCTCCTCGACATGTCCCCATAACCATTAGAGCATTGATGGCTAACCTCCGACACTCCAGCTGTAGTGAAATTACAAGTCCCAGCATGCTCTATCCATTTGTATGGAGTTCTGAAAACAGCCCAGCAAGTGTACATCTTGGGGGTTGTAGTTTTACCACAGCTGGAGTGCCGGAGGTTGGCCATCACAGCCTTAGAGTGTTGACCAAACCTACCATTTTCAGTAGGCTCAGCTGACAATATGGGGACCGTTAGACATTCAATTTCTAGGAGATGCCAAGAAGATTGGGAGAATTTGCCAAAAAGTCTCATGTCATTGCCCAAAGTAACCTCTAGTATTTCATATCTCCCAGAGGAACAGGAGAAGGACTCGAACAGGTTAAATTCCAGTCTTTCCTCTTGACAGTAGACATCTCAGGACCATAGGACACACACCATAGAGAAGATTGTTGGTGGGTCTCACAAAAATGTGAGGTCAAGGACATGTACACACTTTTAGATCACCTTTGATGAGTTAGAACTTCTTGACCTTCTCATAAAAATGTTTGTTTGTTTTCAATAAATTCAAATGTTTAACAAAAATTTGATTTAAAAAAATTGATTTTCAACAAACTTTTTGTTTGTCCTGAATTGACATGTAGGAACTAGAGATGAGCGAGCATGCTCGGGAGCAATTTTCAAGTAGTAGCGTACGCATTTTATAATCTGTACGCTAATGCGTACAAATTACAAGATGTGTACGCATTAGCGTACAGATTATAAGATGCGTACGCTGCTACTCGAAAATTGCTCCCGAGCATGCTCGCTCATCTCTAGTAGGCACCATCACAGGTAGAAATCGTCACCATCACAGGTAGAAATCGTACAGGCATAGAACTGAGAAAATCAGATTGAAGGCGACCAAGCCCTTATTGGGTCGGTGTTGCCTAAAAACAATGACGCTCTTAAACATCTGAGGACAGATCTATCAGTATCTTCTGTTTCATCCTATAAGAACATACAGAAATACTTTCTTGTGGAGAGGAACGCTTATCAGACCATTTCAGCACGTAATGACTCCCTCAGTCGTTGCCTTAGACATGGCCAGCACACGTTATTGTGTTCTAAGTTCAAAGACATCATGTATTGTTGGTGGCTTGAAAGGAGTAAGCACCGCGGAACGGTTCCTTTGAAATTAACTTATTGCTTTAAATATATATATCTATTATATGTGTGTGTGTATATATATATATCCCACAGGAAACTATAAGGCATGTCTGGAAGGTCAGAAAATTTTTGAATCCGAGAACATGGACTTGGATCTTTGGTTACTTAACATAATCTTACAAAATCTCCTGTGTGCTAAGAAGCCTTCCTCCAACACAACGTTCCTTAGATAGTTTTGGACTGTCACTTTAGTAATAACCTGAGTTCCGACTTTTTGATTTTAGAAAAATAACAATTTAGACTGCTGAAAAGGATGCAAATAGTTGATCCATATTGGTAAATTAAGTACTGCTTAAGAAGAGCTGAGATGTTCAGATCAGATAAGGAGTCTTGGTGATGACAGTCAGCTCAACTAATTTTATTTTTGCTTTTTTTTATTGTATTTTTGGTTTTCTTTTTGACCTGTTTTCTGTTCTCTGCTGCAGATCACCCATTAGACTTTTATTCTTATACATGATTTGTCCCTTTGTTTGGTGCATTAATTCATTATTGCTATAGTTATGGATGTCATAGTCAGGATGGCTATTTTGTATCGCCTTGGTTTCCCACAAACTACAAGGTCCCTAACATATCTAATTAAGGGCTCAGGCACATGAACATATTTTCTTTGTGTGTCCGTTCTGTTTTTTGGGGGTTTTTTTTGTGAACCGTATGCGGATCCATTCATTTCAATGGGGCCGCAAAAAAAAATGGAAGTTACTTTGTCTGCATTCTGTTTCCGTATGTCCGTATTTCCGTTCCGCAAAAAAATTGAACATGTCCTATTGTCCGCATTACGGACAAGGATAGGACTGTTCTATTAGGGCCCTGCTGTTCCGTTCCGCAAAATACGGAATTTACACGGACGTCATCCGTATTTGTTGCGGATCCGTTTTTTGCTGACCGCAAAATACATACGGTCATGTGCATGAGCCCTAATTCTGAGATAGTGAAGCTGGTTACCAGCATATCTGTAGCATTAGAATAGCTAGGGTGGTTTCCACTAGAAAATGGAGATCCAACATGGTCGGTTATGGCTGTTGGCATGAGACGCTCCACTTTTCTTTTTAACGTGCCTCTGATAAAATATGATTTACAGCGTGAATGGCCTCCAGGGACATGATCCACCTCC
Source organism: Rhinella marina (assembly GCA_900303285.1). Classification (NCBI taxonomy): domain Eukaryota; kingdom Metazoa; phylum Chordata; class Amphibia; order Anura; family Bufonidae; genus Rhinella; species Rhinella marina. Next base: position 474,963 of record ONZH01023357.1, read on the forward strand.
ACCAGAGAAGATCAATTAAATGACGAGGCTAACCATGCTAGGAATGGCATGTACTTTCAAGTATGTGAGTGGTAGCTTGGAATAACTCCCCTTACGTATTAAATGTACCGTACGGTATTACTAACCCCGGGTAACAGGGTGTTCTGGTCCCGAATCCTAATTGTAGCCTTACACAGAGGAATAGTGAGCAAGAACTGCATGTGAGCCTCTTGATCTCCCCCAACTTATTATAGAGCACCCCTTTATCTCTACCCTCACCAGCAGGGGCGTAACTACCATAGCGGCAGACCAGGCGACTGCTATGGGGCCCAGAGGGGGCCCAGTCTTAGTTGGGATCATCTCCTCTTCTACTGGAGGTGAAAACTTGGTCAGGACTCTACCCACTAAAAGCAGGGGTAGGGAACCTCCGGCTCTCCAGCTGTTGTGAAACTACAATTCCCAGCATGCTTCATTCATTTCTATGAGAGTTCTTAGAAGAGCAGAGCGAGTATGCTTGCTGGGAGTTGTAGTTTCACAACAGCTGGAGAGCCGGAGGTTCCCTACCCCTGCACTAAAGGAACAACTTTTGGCAAATGAGGCAGAGGAGAAATGGCCCAAGGGTCATTGAAAGGGGTTTAGGCAGAAACCCTTCTGTCCTGTGTGGGGGGCCTGGTCTGATCCTTGCTATGGGGCCCTTACTTCTCTATGAACACCACTGCTCACCAGCACTGGTAAGCCATGTAATTCATTAGCTCAGACCCTTAAACAGCCCATACATGTTGGATAGCTGCCGGCTGACAACTCTGACTACCATCTCTCCCCATACACATGGAGCTTCTGGTGGTGGCTTATTTACCTTGAAAACAAAAGGGTCAGACATGTTGGAATCCAACTGCCCAGTCCGTTTTCCATTTCAGGGTGTGTTGGAACATCCCAGTATACGTTAGCTGGTTGGCTGGTCCTCCGAAGTGGGCGGGTTCGGGTCACAATCATCTACCGTAGGAAGCTGGTAGTAGACCCTCTTGTCTACTGGACCACATGGTCCATCTAATCTGCCCCTGTGTTATTTTAGTTCCATTCCTGACCATTATGACCAGATTATACTCTTGTTTTTCTTACTGGTCACTCCATATCTACCAATACTTCGAGTTGTCATAAAAACCCAAGGAAGGGATGAACTCACCGATCCATATAGCTTGCCTTTTCCATTCATGGCAACAAACATCCCGCTTTTGACACCATAGAGGCTGACCACGCCAACTTCCACCGGAGAGATTTCTAACAAACCTGAAATAGACAAATCACGTCACATATTATGGGTTTCAACGGCGATACGGTAACAAGCTTCATTCATACCACTACAACCCCATCATGTTATGTCCGCACGTTGTTAACAGAAGACAACATGAGAAAACAGATCTTCAAATACGTATCCAAAAAACAACCCTGTCTGTCAGATTGGATTCAGGGTCCTCCAGCTGAAGGTGGTCACAGACATAACGGATATTTTGTCTATGAAACTATTCAACTAAGGCTCCATTCACACGTCCTGATTCGATCCTGATCCATTCATTTCAATGGGTCCTGAAAAAATGTGGATCGGAGCAGGAAAGAAAAACAGGACGTGTGAATGGAGCCTAATAGAAATATAATTCTCATTTCTTGTGTGTAATATGACCAGAATCCATAACAATTCACTTAATATTAGTAAAATTGGGAATGTTTTTTTTCTCTCTATTATCTATCTATCTATCTGTATATCGCATACCTATCTTGTATCTATCTCTCTCTATATCTCTCTCTATATATATATATATATCTCTATATCTCTATCTCTCTCTTTCTCTATCTATCCTATCTCTGTGTGTGTCTCTCTCTCTCTCTATCCCTCTCTCTATCTCTCTGTCTCTCTCTCTGTCTCTCGCTGTCTCTCTCTCTGTCTATCTATCTCTATCTCTCTATCTCACTCTCTCTCTCTGTCTCTCTCTCTCTCTATCTCACTCTCTCTGTCTCTCTCTATCTCTCTATCTCTCTCTCTAGGTCTCTCTATCTCTCTCTCTCTCTCTCTCTATCTCTCACTCTCTCTCTATGTCTCTCTCTCTATCTCTCTCTCTATCTCACTCTCTTTCTCTCTATCTCTCTGTATCTCTCTCTGTCTCTTTCTGTCTCTCTCTCTCTGTCTCTCTATCTCACTCTCTCTCTGTCTCTATCTCTCACTCTCTCTCTCTATGTCTCTCTCTCTATCTCTCTCTCTCTCTATCTCTCACTCTCTCTCTATGTCTCTCTCTATCTCTCTCTCTATCTCACTCTTTCTCTCTATCTCTCTGTCTCTCTCTCTGTCTCTTTCTGTCTCTCTCTCTGTCTCTCTCTATCTCACTCTCTCTCTGTCTCTATCTCTCACTCTCTCTATGTCTCTCTATCTCTCTCTTTCTCTCTATCTCTGTCTCTCTCTCTGTGTCTCTCTCTGTCTCTCTCTCTGTCTCTCTCTCTGTCTCTCTCTGTCTCTCTCTGTCTCTCTCTGTCTCTCTCTGTCTCTCTCTGTCTCTCTCTCTCTCTCTCTGTCTCTCTCTCTCTCTCTGTCTCTCTCTCTCTCTCTGTCTCTCTCTCTCTCTCTGTCTCTCTCTCTCTCTGTCTCTCTCTCTCTCTCTCACTCTCTGTCTCTATCTCTCACTCTCTCTCTATGTCTCTCTCTATCACTCTCTATCTCTCTATCTCACTCTATCTCTCTATCTCTCTCTCTATCTCTCTCTCTATCTCACTCTCTTTCTCTCTATCTCTCTGTCTCTCTCTATCTCACTCTCTCTCTGTCTCTATCTCTCACTCTCTCTCTATGTCTCTCTCTCTATCTCTCTCTCTATCTCACTCTCTTTCTCTCTATCTCTCTGTCTCTCTCTGTCTCTTTCTGTCTCTCTCTCTCTCTATCTCACTCTCTCTCTGTCTCTATCTCTCACTCTCTCTCTCTGTCTCTCTCTGTCTCTCTCTGTCTCTCTCTCTCTGTCTCTATCTATCTCTCTATCTATCTCTCTATCTATCTCTCTATGTCTCTCTCTCTATGTCTCTCTCTCTCTATGTCTCTATGTCTCTCTCTATGTCTCTCTATCTCTATCTCTCTCTCTATCTCTCTCTATCTCTCTCTATGTCTCTCTCTCTGTCTCTCTATCTATCCCTATCTCTCACTCTCATGCCTATCTGTCTTCGGAACACAGATTGCCCACTGCTTCCTAATAATAATTTAGCTTTTTTCTCTTGATATCTCTGGAAGTTGATTACTTCTGGACTACTATGTCCCGGAGTTACCATCGTTCATACTACCACATTTATTTTAGAGCTGGTATATTCCAGTGATGTCACTGACAGCGATCTGAGTGACATCACTGCCTCCCTCTATTTCAGAGACTTCATCCTCACTAGATATCGATGCTCCCTGAAGCTCCTTAACCTGCATCCCACACGTGCATCCCATATGTGACCCGATCGTCCCAATTTGCTCATCTTCTCCTATATACCTTTGAGATTATCTCACAGCAGACCTAGGGATTTGTCATCCTGCTGTGTTCACCCAAATCCTATTGTTTCTGCTGAGGACCGAGTCCTGCTAGAGGGCAGGGGGTTAAGTCACTACCAGATGCTTTTTCTGCAGGACATTGTATCACATCAGTAACTTTTCACCGCTCCGTGTGTTTACTATTGTTGCAGAGTTTTATCCCATTTTGCTGCAACTTTTGCCACAATTTTACAAAATGATGGAAAAATAAAATACTGCACAGTGGTGTCTGCCATGCAAAAAACCTTGACAAATGCTGCACATGAGAATCCATCTAAAGGGCAAATGTAACAGCTCTATGCCTCTGCCACAAATAGCGGTCCGCAATGCACGGACGCCAGCCGTGTGCGCTCTGTTTTGCGGATGCGGACCCATGGACTTGAATGGGTCCATGATCCGCAATATACGGAAAAAATAGGACATGTTTTAGCTTTGCGGAGGCATGGGCACGATAGCGCTTCCGTGGGCTTCCAATCTGAAAAGATAGGACCGTATCTTGCAGATCGCTGTCATTTTGCGGTCCGCAGCACGGGCACGGAGTGTAAATTAACCGGCGTGGCGCTCAAGTTTTATGGTTGGTGCTTCTAGCCCTCAATATAGTTAGCCAAGTAACTTCAGCACTGCTTAGGTAAAGTCAAATCAGCGCACATTTCTATTACGTTTTTTTCAAGGCAATCAAAACGTGTGGTGTGAATCACGGTCAGCGCTAATTGCCAGGGAAGAATATAGGAAAATGGAGAATAGTGGCGCCATATAAGGTACATCAACGCCAATGAAAATGCACTTGTGTTTTCATGCAACTTAACTTCTCCCCATGAAGTCAATAGAAAAATAAATTACACAATATTGCGTCACGGCGTATCCTTCCACTAGTTATGGTTTCAGATCCCTTAAAATATTGCGCCTTTACCGCTCGTACCCAAGTCTGTATTGCATTTACCTAGCAATACTGTGCCAACAGAAGCGTTTGGGGCCATAGCGTACCTACGTTTTCCTCCAATTTCATAGGGAGACGTATGGAGGTTTTCTTTTTTTTTTTTGTCAACTACGTATGAAAGATTCGGGGAGAATTTCTGTCCTTGAGCACTATATGGCGGCACACAAACTATCTGTAATACAGAACACAGATCGACTCACTTCTCTGCACAAATCTCACGGTTCCTTATCCCTTTTCCTAAAAAAAAAAAATCTTCAGCTCCCAGTGACGAGTGTTATCCGAGTCTCCAGTTTGGGCAGCACCTGACGTCTGCTCGTGTTGTAGGGATTCTGTCTGTGACAGAAGAAGTGAGCGATTACCGCGGCTTCTTAAGCCTTTATTAGTTCCACTTGGTAAAATCCAAATAAATGCCGGATCTCCGAGGACCCCCCCTACTCCCCGCGCAAGATCACTTCTAACTGACACTAATCTTACAACCTAGAATTAGTCCCACCAAGGAGAAATCAATCCAGCGGCGGCGCGAAGTGTCACTTCCCTGTCACCTCTTCTAAAGATTAACTTTGGAGCTCGGCAAATTTTAGGAAAATCCGAAAGTAAAAGGTATCGTCTTAATAAACAGCAGCGCAGAGGATTACAGCTCTGCGTCACTGCCCCTAAACCTATTGCAGACAAATAGAATTCTATTAAAAACTTAAATTGTGCAAAATAAACACAAATATAAAATAAATAAATAAAGTACTCACTGTATCGGTTTTCGCTGTGCATCCCGTTTATTCTGCCGTCCGGCAAGACCTGAATATGAAATCCAATGCCCACGTTGCAGTAAAGCCGTCGCAGCCTCTTGATGCCCAGCAAATAGTCACTGTCCCGGTTTGTTTCTTTCCTCTCCCCCGGGATCCTAGACATCGACCTAGAAAACAGGGACTCCCAGCGCCGGTCCAGCGTGTCGTTTCGCTGGGGGTTCAGCAACGGCATACAGTGCACCATGCCCGAAACCAGCACCAAGAGCAAGATTGGCACGAGGGGCGATTGAACAGTCATCCTGATCAACGTGGGCACACGTGGTTTAAGGAGTCAATTGCTCTAAAAATACCTCAACTCCAGCTCCACTTATACTTAGATCAAAGAAACCAACTGCTTAGCTCAAAAGGAGGCGGGGTCTTCTTGGCTTGCATGGAGTCTTCTGTAAAAAAAAAAAAAAAAAAAGGGGGGGGGGTCTTGACTCAAGCAAAGTTTATTCGAACTTGATCTCAACTTGTCTTTAGCTGCTGGAGACTTGTCTGAAGTGTTGATCTTCTCCCACAGCTCAGCCATAGCACTTATTTATATCCACCTCTGCTCATCCCAGTACAAGCTGACAGACCAGTGACTGCACTGGGACGAGAAAGAGGAGGAAGAGTCTCTGAGACACCGGACGGGAAGACTTCACTCCGTCGTCTCGAGCCGTGCGCTTTTCTTAAGATTGTCTACGAGAGCGGAATCATTGAGGTTCATGCTTATAGTATAGCAAAGGAATATGTGTAAGTCGTAACGTAACCGGACGAGGGCGGAACGATAAGGGGGTACGAGGTCGCCACTGCCTTGGCTCCAAGACGTCGGACGCCCCCTTTCCCCGCGCTCTATATGCTCCCAGGCATCGGACGTCCCCCTTTGCTCTGTATGACGCGCTAGTAAAATTAGAAGATGAGCAATAGCCGGATTGGCCGGAAACGCGCGAGCCAAAAGATGTTTTTGGAAAATTGAAGATGTGAATAAAATTTCGGAAATTTGGAACTGGGCCGCCCATAGGGTTGCGGACACTTTTAGAAATGCGTGGTAGTTAGGGGGGACCTGTTACCGATATTGCAAGTTACACATTGAACTGTAGATTACGTATATAGGGGGTCATTTATTAAGACTGGCGGTCTTAATAACCCCTGCAGTAGCGGTGGATCCGTTGGAAGTTATAAGGAGGCGCCGGCCCTTGCATAACTTCGGCGTATCCAGCGCCAGTCTAAATCTACGCCAGCTTCCTTGCTGTCTTACATATAGATCATTTTCTACACCTAAGGGCTCATGCACGCGCAAAAACGGATCTGCCTTAAATACGGATGATGTCCGTGTGATTTCCGTATTTTGAAGAACGGAACAGCCAGCCCCTAATAGAACAGTTCTATCTTTGTCTGTAATGCGGACAATAATAGGACACGTTCTATTTTCCTGCGGAACGGACATACGGAAACGGAATGCACACGGAGTAACTTCCGTTGATTGATTTTTTTTTTTTTTTTTTTTTTTTGCGGACCCATTGAAATGAATGGTTCCGCATACGGTCCGCAAAACAAAAACGGAACGGACACGTTCGTATGCATGAGCCCTAAACCAGACATATAAAATGATGAACGAGACAGGTCGGCAGGCGCACTTTTTAGACCTGGAGTGAGCACGGAAAAGTCACAGATTGCGGCACAAATAACTTTTGCTCCGCAATCTGTACCAGAAATACACCTAATATAGGCATATTTCTGGATAGTAAATGACCCCCATCATGCTGACCTATTAGGAGCACATGCATACAGTTTTTTGCGCGGTTATCGCCATGTTTTTGGACTAAATGCAAGTACTTGCAGATTTTGTTGCCGATTTGTCCAAGATTCGCCTTGAAAAGGGTGAAATTGACAATTGACATGTTGCAGATTTCGAAACCCACATCGCGGGTCAATTTCCGCTCTCTACGTTTCTGCACTGCGCAGATGATATTTTGAAGCTGGTGCTGTATTACTCTTCGGATTGTCCGCACGAAAATGGGCGCAGAAAATCTGCACATCACACACACCGTGTGCGTCTACCCGTAGGGCATGTTCACGCTACGGATTATGAAAAGCCACCTACAAAATTCGCTTTTTCGTGCGTTTTTTTGCCACTTTTTTTTTTTCCCGCCAATGAGTGTTTACATCAATACAAAATTGCATTTCCAGCTCGTGGTCATTGCCATGGGTCCATCCAAAGAAAAAGATGCTAAAATGCATGGAAACGTACAGAGCGGTTTCGGTAAAGAATCTTAAGGGCCCATTCACATGGTGGAAATTGCTGGCAGGATTTTGGTGCAGAGACACAACAAAGTTCCGTTGTAGCCACATGTTGTTTTCAATGGGAGGCAGTGCCGCAGTTCTCGGGCTGGCGGTTTGAAGTCACGACCACACCAGGAAGAGACATGTCTGATGGACGCCACTTGAAGCCGCAACGGGTGTCCTCTTGGGGTTTAGCGCCATTCAATGGAGCTAAGGCGCGAGTGGGTCCTTGGCAGAAACCTTAGCGGTGTCTTCCAAGGAGTAGGTGGCGGACTTTCCCAGCTTTAGAATCTGTAGTGTCAACTTACCGTAAGGCGGCGAATGAGGTTTTGAGAAATCCGCAACGTAAATTGACCTGTTATCCAGATTTTAAATCGCAGTTTGTCAATTTATGCAGCGAATTTCCACGAGGCAAATCCTTGCTTAACTTATGGAGTTTGATGCAGAAATGGAAATTCCTCCCCGAGCGACCCCCCCCCCCCCCCCCAAAAAAAAAAAAAAAAATCTGCTAGTATAATTCAATCCAGCGTGAACCGCATTGACCTGTGGGGCTCATGCACATGAACGTATTTTCTTTCCTTGTCCATTATCCAAAAGTTACTCCGTGTGCATTCCCTTTCCGTATTTCCGTTCTGCAAAAAAATAGAACCTGTCCTGTTATTGTCCGCATTGTTCTATTAGGGGCCAGCTGTTCCATTCTGCAAAATACGTAAGGCCTCATTCACACGACCGTATGCTCATTTCCGTATCTTATCCGCTTATGCGGAACCATACGGACCCATTCATTTTTCCATAGGAGAAAAAAAAATGCGGGATGTACACCGTGTGCATTCCCCATCCGTATATTACGGAAGTTCTCCCGCAAAAAAAAAGGAAACATGTCCTATACTTGGCCGCAAAACACGTCCATAGCCCCATTGAAGTCAATGGGTCCGCAAAATTACGGAACACTACGGAAGACTTTCCGTATGTCTTCCGTTCATTTTTTATACGGACACGGAATACATACGGTCGTGTGAATAGGGCCTAGTGCACATGGACGTCATCAGTATCTTTTGCTAATCCGTTTTTTTGAGGAACGCAAAATACATACGCTCATGTGCGTGAGCCCTAAGTCTGGGACTGCGGCACATTGTGCAGCCAACCATCCCTGTGCGGCTGGGGTCACTGCATGATTTGCAAGTTGGCGCGACACCAAAATTGCAAAAAAAAAAAAATCAATCAATGCCTGTTTTACCACACGTTTTTTTCTTTGCTTTGTGTGGCCCCGTTCGTCGTGTAACCATAGCCTAATCTAGGTTTCCGAATAACGCTACAGACCATACGACCATAAAAATGGCGGAAGCCGAAGGTGATTCTCTCTCTGATTTTCTTTCTCTCTCTCTCTCTCTCTCTCTCTCTCTCTCTCTCGAAGGGCTGGACTTCAATCCTTCCGGATTATTAGATGCCGAATTAAAGGAGTTGCACATAGGAGGTTGTATAAAGTTGAATTGAGTTTCAGGCCTTTTCATCTACAGTAAAATCTATTGCCGGCAGTTTATGGCTTTGTGGATGTCATCCCGGGCAGACAGAAAATCCACAAGTGTTTGTTTTAAAGGCCTCCCGAAACTTGTAGAAGCCGGAGGTGTGAACGCCTGGAGCCTTTCCCATACAGAGACATTGCTGTGCAATCCACAATCACCGGCCTCTGTAGGGTTACTTCCAGCAGGACATGTCCGCCACTCTGCTTTATAGGCCTCAATAATTCTAAATGTGACTGTATTATTCCCTAGTACGAATCAGTGGGGTATGTGGACCCATGATATGGTGCCCATAGGCCGCCGCGGACCCATACTGTAACTCTGTGCGTCCGATTTCCCATATAATGCCAGTATGGTGCCTCATTTATTGAGTATACAGTCATACACTGAGATGTAGAATACCATTTAGGGCTCATCCACATGAGCAGTCCACAAAAAACAGATCCACAAAAAATACGGATGATGTCCGTGTGCGTTCAGTATTTTGCGGAACGGAACAGCTGGCCCCTAATAGGACAGTCCTATCCTTTAGCCGTAATGCGAACAATAATAGGATATGTTCTATTTTTTTACGGATATATGGAAATGGAATGCACACGGAGTAACTTCCATATGAATGGTTCGGCATATTGTCCGCAAAAAAAACAGAAACGGACACAGAAAGAAAATACGTTTGTGTGCATGAGCCCTGACTAGAGCAGTCCTATCTTTATCCGTAATACGGACAATAATAGGACATGTTCTATTCCTTTGCGGAACGGACATACGGAAACGGAATGCGCACGGAGTAACTTCCATTGAAATGAATGGTTCCGCCTACGGTCTGCAAAAAAAACGGACATGGAAAGAAAATACGTTCGTGTGCATGAGATGAGGTGGCATAAGAAAGGACTTTGCATGATAAATACGACCAAACATATAACGTCGCCTGCACCTTTACGGTAAATTTGCTGCGTTTTCGTAGACTCGCTCCACATTCCGTGTGTAATTTTGGCATATGGCAGACTATATGTATCTAGATCTGTTTGCTTGCAGTGGCCATATACAGGCCATGAACAGGTTAATAGGATCAGGAATGATCATGCATTATGTTGTACAGATGTAGCAGAGCCGATTCGGTCACTTTTTCTTTTATAAAGGTAGGATAACGGCTCCTTACGTAATGAACGTAGGTAACATGTCACTGACAGTTGGGAGAAATGACATACTCGGCTCTGCTACATCTGTACTGCCATTGATTCATCCGAGACGAGAAGTTTTGAGCAACACCTTTGCCGTCTGCCTTATTCTCAGTCCATACACTTTATTTCTCTGTGCTGCTCCTATAAGTCTATGGTCCTAAGGACTTTAACCCTTTCCTGCGTCCTTCGCTCTCCCTCTTTCGAGGTCTGACCCTCATTTCTTGCACTTGTTCTCCGCTTGCATAAACAAATACTTATTGTTGTGGGGACAAAGGGCGGCCGTTCTGCAAGAAAGATGTCAGTACCTGAGCGTGCGCACACATCACAGGGATCATTACAATAATTGATTAGATTTACACGTGTAAGTGCGGCCTTCTCTATGCGCATCCGTTTCGCCGCAGTTCATGACTTGTAGGACGATATGGAAGGATCCCTCTTGCAGCGGCATAAAGAAAAAAAAAAACTATATGTTTAATCTGTACGTAGATGGGAAGCTAATCTGTAGGGTTTACATCCGGAGCGGGAGGTAAGTCAGGTAGTCTGTTCCGGTAGGAGAGCAGACGATGGGAATTACCATATCCAGCATAGCCGGACTCATTCACTAGTCCTAGCCGGATCCCAGTATAGTGAAAGGGGATCCGGTGGTCTCCAGCTATGCCGGATCCAGTAACACCAGTAGTCTGCCCGACTACCATATATACCCACTGTATAATCAGGGGTGCACCTAGCCTTTCTGCTGCCTGAGGTGAAAACTGAAACAGTGCCCACCCCCATGCCAATTTCTTAACCTAACCCCTTTGCCACAATGAAAGCGCTCATTGCCCATGGCCCTGCTGCTGCCCCCCTCTTGCCCCTACCTGATTCTTCCTGAGGCGATCGCCTCACCTGGCCTCATTGGTGGTGCACCCCTGTGAACCTACCCTTACCTGGGGCAAGCTATAAGCAAAGGAGAACCTCAGAGGAGGAATCTGAACCTACAAGAACTTTCTTGGGGTCTTCCCACCACAGTAAGCTAGGATAAGCCATAGATTATTATAGAGTGGGATCCAGATATTAGCACCCCACCTGATTCCTTGAATGTGGCTAATCTGGCCCACCAGGGTATCAGAGGATCCTGTATATATAGTGGGCTCCAAAGGTCCAGGAGAAAAATAAAAACCCATTTGGGTTTGCCTTTGGAGATAATGGCTTACCACTGAGGCCTTTTGTTTTTCTTTTTTTTTTTTTTATCAAAACCTATTAGATACTAATGCAAAACTACAACTCCCAGCATGCCCAGACTACCGACAGCTATCAGCCTACAGCAGGGCATGGTGGGAGTTGTAGTTTTACAACAGCTGGAGAGCCATCGGTTTGGCCAGGCCTGGTATAGGGCAGAGATGCCCAACCTGTGGCCCTCCAGCTGTTGCAAAACTACAACCCCCAGCATGCCTGGACAGTCTACAGCTATTAGGGCATGCTGGGAGTTGTAGTTTTGCAACAGCTGGAGAGCCTCAGGTTGAGCATCGCTGGTATAGGGGATTGGTCTTGAGAAGGTTTCTCTGGTTGGCCCAAGGACCTCTAGTCCGGCACTATCTGGTGGTCTTAGGCTTTGATACAGTAATGGCTCCAAATGGTCCAGCAGAAGACAACCCCACTGACTTTGGAGTCCGCAATCTGGAAGGTCGATGCGGAACGGAAGCACAGAACCCCACGGAAGTTTTTTGCTAGGTTTTCTGTCCGTGCCTCTGCCCTGCTTTTTTTCGGTGTGGACCGTTGGATGCGGATCACGAACCCCAAGAACCCCAAAAGAATGGGTCCACGATCTGCATGTGGCAAAACAACGGTTGGTGCCCGTGCATTGCGGACTGCATCATGGGCCCGGCTGGCACACATTCGTGTGCATGAGCCCTAAGATTGTGACTTTCTGCTCCTATAGACAGTGAGGAATCCCACCGCAATACCCTATGATGTGATTCAAAAATTTAGTCAATTAGACAGCCCCTTCTTGCTGTTTTTCGATATGAAAGTGGGGGTGATCTAAAGGAAGACCTATATTTCAATCTCATATTCAAAGTTGCATTGTCTTTTGGACTCCATATTGAAGTATTTTATTACCTGGAGGAGAGACGTAGCTATAAGGGGTGCACACGATACAGTCTCACCTGGACCCTGGTGCTTGCCCCTCTGCCACGTAAAAGCACATGGTAGTTGGGAGGCCCAATTACATACAAATTGTTAATCTACACAGTCCACTGTATTAGGTTTGTCTGCAAAACAGAGTCCATCCTTGATACTTATCAGTAGCCTGGTGACACCCTCATGACCGACTAGTGGAAGTTTTTGGGATGTATTTTGTGATGGACTGTGGTATTTGGCTCTGTTGGGGCGGTATAATGTGCCACAATATGGTATTGCTGGCCCCGCCTTCCATCAATTTGTACCTAACTACAAAATGGGGCCACTTTTAGTATTTTTTCCAGGGCCCTTTAAATTCCCAGTCCACCCTTGGGGCCCACCAACACCTTCGAAGCAGATTCTAATGGACTGAGTTTTTTCATTTCCTAGCTCCCCGGTAGTGGTGAGTTCTTGGAAAAACATAAGTTGGTGGTCTGCAGGGGTGGACTGGGAACTTAAAGTGGCCCTCGGAAAGAATACTAATAGTGGCCCTGTTTTGAAGTTGGGTCCAAATTGGTGGAAGGCAGGGCCAGCAATACCATATTGTGGCACATTATACCGCCCCAACAGAGCCAAATACCACAGTCCATCACAAAATACATCCCCAAAAACTTCCACTGGCCGCCCCCTTGGGCATCGGCCAACTGGGAAATTTCCTTGTAAGGTCTATGGCCAATCCGCCCCTGGTGGTCTGTGCTAAGCTAGGGGCCCATAGACCTCTGCTGTCTGCGTTCGCCCCCTGCTAGTGATGACTGATTGGCTCTAAATGGGGTTGTCTTCTACTGGACCTTTGGGGTCTATTGGTGAGAAGGATTCTCCGGTGGGCCAGTCTGACCCTACTTCTGTCCTTTGAGTATATTGTGTCTGTGAGATCATGATGTGTCAAGTTAAGCAAATACAGTATATTGTGAAAGATGCAAAGTTCCCATAGTCCAGCACCAATGCAAAGAAGCAGGTGTCATTTTGGGGTCTTGGTAGAACGTTATCATCTCAGTCAATTTTGGGTGACCATATGTCATGGACATTGTGCCCGGTTACCAGGGGGTGGGTTCCACCTAGGAATGTAACTTTGATCTTTTCTTGATTGCTGAGGAAGGAGGGAGCAATTACTTGTACATTTAATAAGTATCACTTGGACAAAACATGAAGCCTTTTTATGTTTTAATTTATCTTGGTCAAAGCAAACAAGAAGGTCCCTTCTTTATCTCATATTCCAGGAGCCCGGCATGAGCAGACTTTCTCACGTTCACGTCTGGGTGATTCTCTATTAAGTAAAAGGCGCAGACCCCAGGAGAAGGGGCTGGGCTGGAATGCAGTCGGCTCTGGAGGGCTGAACCCCAAGGAGCTTTTGGTGTGACCGAGGAGGCCTCCTTGTCTCAGGTCCGTTGCCTTTCTAAGTGCCGCACATCAGTCGGACATATGCACACAAACCATTGCTTTCCAGGCCGCTCTATTTGATCTATAGATGCCTTGCTCGCTTGCAGTTGTAAGCTCCTGTCCAGATAAAAAACCTTATTATCTCCATCCATGTAGTGATGACACATGTCGGGGGCAGCGGACTATGGCAGAGCCCGGGCACAATGGTGGATGGCGTGTATCAAAGGCCCTAATAACAGAATGTGCTTAAAGAGCCAGAGAAAGCCCTCTCAAAGGGAGTAAATTTCATCTCGTTGGTGATGCATCCAGCAACTGGTTTGACATTCTTTGCCTATTAGACAAGTGAACATATTCGAAAGGTATTTTGTTACTTTTCTTGTCTAAAGATATCATTGTTTTTTTTATTTTTGAGCCGTCGAGCCTTTGGATACGGGATTTCTGAAAAAACGTGACAAATGTATTTTATCCGAAATAACTAGGAGCTGCGATATGTCCATACCTACGAAGTACACGTACTCCGACGTACAAGACCAGTAGGGGATTGATTATTTTTGGATGGAGGCTTAATTTTTCAAAAATGTTTTGGATACATTTTTAAAAATTAATGGCGGGTCTTCAGATAGACCTTGGTTTGTCTGGGTTACACCATGACCTGTTTTTTAACAGTACCTTACCAAAAGTTGGCTCTGTCTACATTGGAGAATTTTTCTTATTTTGTTACATTTTGATAAAAAAATATTAATTGGGTCATAACCAGTTTTTAACAAAAATTTGGCTTTGGCCACACTGGAGAATTTTCAATGAGCTTTGTTCAAAAAGAGGACAACTACTTGACAAAAAACATAAATGCCTCAATTGTTCAAGAATCCCAAAGAGCCATTGCACTTGCTAGTTGTTATACCTGTTGTTCCGTGCTCCCTGGTGGACATGGGTGCCGTTCCACTCACGTCTCTGCTTCTGCACTGATGGCCCGGACCCGCCAGTCCTCTACTGATTCCTTGTGGCGGGCCCTGCTGCCTAAGCAGCCTGCCTCTTCTACTCTGGCAGGCCACGGTCTGTCGCTTGCTGGCCAGGTCTCCTCTTCTTGGCCCAGAATTCACACCAGCCACAAGGCTAGTCATCTTTTTGTACTTAAGGCACCTTCCCCTGTTGGGCAGAGGTATGCTGCATTCATTTGTCTGTCCGTATACTGACTTTTGCCCGTTTCTTGGATATTGACCCTCTGCTGCTTGACCTGACCTCCGTATTGACCCATTGTTGCACACCCTGACTGTTTACCGGATCGCTTGTGTTCTGCCTTCCCTCATCTCGGCCTGTCCCTGACCCCTCAGTTCTCTGCACCCCATGAATTGGCTTTCAACCACGCAGAGACTTCTCCAGGAGGTAGAGGCCTGGTGGTTCCCCTGCAGCAAAGTCCAGATCCCTGTATAGGGGTTAAAGGATGCATACCAGGGGACTGCCAGAATTATCCTAAAGTCAATTCTGATGGTTGACACAGTGGTTCCACATCCACTGCCGTAACACTAGTAGATGAAGGCCACCTTCATAGAGGTGTATATTACAGTAATTTTATTTATAGCAACACCCCCAATTTCATGGATCTCCACAAAAGAGATGCCGCCACATCAGCCATTAAAGGTTGTCGTACCCTCTAAAAATCAGTTTTAAAGTAAGCGTGCTTCCATGTAGAGTAGGTGCCATGAAGCATAACTATACCCTTCTGGTGAAAAATCTGTCCCTGTAATCCTGAGAAATGCTGCTTTTTACGTTTATGCAAATCATGTTTTCAGTGCACATTGGGCGGGGCCGCTCAGTTTGGTGCACCTGGCATTGCCCAGTGTCATTGCTTCCACCTATGCAATCTCGGGTACTGTCAAACAAGAGGTTTGCCGTCATGATGAAGCGATGGTGCACCCAACAGAGTGGCCCCACACACGGTGCACCAGATCTTTTTATGCGCAGGATTAAAGGTTATGTTTTGGGGCCCCGACCCCACATGGTAGTATCATGCCTACTTTGCAACTGATTTTGTAGGTGACAGATTCCCTTAAAGGGGTTGTCTCACTTCTGAAAATAGTATTTATTTTTTTATTTTTCCATCACATTATACACGGCCTGTTTCCATGGTTACAGGCCACCCTGCAATCCATCAGTGGTGGTCGTGCTTGTGCAGTATAGGAAAAAGTGCCGGCCTCTCTGGTTGCTGGGATCATGGCACCGTACATAGGCTGGTGCTTTTTCCTATAGAGTGCAAGTACGACCACTGCTGATGGATTGCAGGGTGGTCGTAACCATGGAAACAAGCAGTGTATAATGGGATGGAAAAATGAATCCAGTCAGCAAAGGAGGCAATATGGAGAATCACAATACATTAGTAAGTGCCTTGTATTAACTTCCTCTACATGATAAATGCCACTTACTGAAGTGAGACGACCCCTTTAAGTTACTGTTTATACCTTTAATGAATAAAGTTTTTTTAGTATACGTTCCGTAGTAGAAAGGGTTAAGCCATTTACAGCGCTATCAATGACGGCAGAGATACGGATCTGCCTTCTCTCTGGAGCCAGCATATAACATCATGTGGGGTGTGCCAGGTCAAACGACTCCAATTTCTGTATTTTGGCAGCAGCAGTGTCTTGTGAGGAATAAGGATATCTTTGTCAAGATCCCTGGGATTAGAAGAGAAGCAGATTCGGAGACTGTAAATCTTTGTGCAATGCACTTACGTAAGAAACATCCAAACTATTTCACCTATGATCATCTCAAATCCTTTCCCCACAGATATTTTATCCCTTACATATATATGGCGCTGGGTGGGTACTAACGGAGGCGTCTTTTATTGGTGCCTTTATTATATTAATATCGACCTAAGATTGGTTTACTATGGATGCTATATGGTATCAGGTTAGAGTCTGTATTACGTCAGCAACACCGTGACTCCTTTACAAAATAAGGGGCCAGTTACATGATCCGTTTGGCCAGTCAGCTGAAGGTTTAACCCCTTAAAGAAGTTTTACGAGTGTGGGGGTCCAACTACCGGCATCCTCCTCCTAGGCCAGTGATGTCACTTTCATCAGTCACATGGCCTATGTGAAAAATCTGTTCTTGTAATCCTGAGAAATATTGCTTTTTATGTTTATGCAAATCAAGTTTTCGGTGCACAGTGGGCGGGGCCTTCTCAGTTTGATGCACCTGGCATTGCCCTGTGTCATCGCTTCCACCACTGCAATCTCTGGTACTGTCACACAGGAGGGGTGCTGTCCTGGCGAAGTGATGGTGCACCCAAAGGAGTGGCCCCACGCACTGTGCACCAGATCTTTTAATGAGCAGGATTAAATGTTATGTTCTGGGCCCCCGACCCCACATTCAAGCGAATGGCTTTGGGCTGCAGTACCAAGCACAGCCACTGTACAGCGGACGGTGCTGTGCTTGATAAGCTACAAGACGGCCACGCTCACTAGAATGCCACAGTCTCTTCAGACAGCTGCCTGGCAGGGATGTCTGTGTGACTGCTACCTTTCACATGGGGTGTTCCATTACACAAACCCCTTTTTCTAAATGTAGACCTGCTATGGATCAGCTCATCAGCTGGGTCTGACAGCTAAAAACCCTATTGATCACTTGTGATGGCCAAGGAAGGCTCACTACAGCCTCACATGCTCCCTACAGCGGCCACTGCTGGTGAAATGTGGTAGTACAGGCCAGTTATTCATATAAATGTGATAGACGGCCATGCTGTGTCCTCTTCAGAGCAGAACCCTGACTTATGTAGGGGGTTCCCAAGACCCTTATGCGTTAGTGCGACGACCTCTTCTATTTATATGACTTTTATAGAAGGATTGCTGCTAGCCATAGTTAATGGACCTGAGGAGAAAGCTCTTCTGCACTGTATTGTTCGGTACGTCACGATTTTCCAGATCCTCGGGGTAGATGGATTAATTGTTGGCCCGTGTTCATTAAATAGTTCCTTCCTCATAAGGATCAATGTTATCTTGTATTGTTAGATGCCCCGGGAGACGGTAATTAGGAATGTCTGACGAGCAAACCTTCTCCACCGTCATTATCTCCTCGGTGGTAATTACACGGTTCCTGTAGACATTCAGCCCTGATCCCTCTTTATTTTATTGTGTACCGAGGATCATTAACCTCTTCACTGCTGTTTTACCCTCTCAGTATAGGTGTGGAATCAAAGAACTGGGTTGATGACTTGGACTACTTTCACACTATATTTTCCGTTACGGAGATCCGTCATAGGGTCTCAATACTGGAAAAAAATGCTTCCGTTTTGTCCCCATTCATTGTCACAAAAAGTAACTGAACAGAACGTAGAATGTAGTCCATTCTCATACTGGAGAGCAGCATGCTGCAGTTTGCTTTCCGTCCTGGGATGCGGCGCAAGACAGATCCGTCATGACCCACAATGCAAGTCAATGGGACGGATCAGTTTTCTCTGACACAATAGAAAATGGATCCGTCCCCCCATTGACTTTCAATGGAGTTCATGACGGATCCGTCTTGGTTAAGTTAAATATAACAGAACGGATGCAGACGGTTGTATCATCAGTAACGGAAGCGTATTATATAAAAGAAAACAAAAAAACCCCCGTAGAATTGCCTGAATATCTAGTGACGAAAGAGCATTTCCCTTCTGTTGATCATCCAATCCATACGTGGACACCCACTAATAGCAGCCATCGCAGTAGCCGTACGCCCTCCAGCCTTCTATAGACCCTGAGTGCACAGACGTACGTAGCTTATTCCTTCCTCTGTCCATGGTGCTGATTGGAAAGCCGGAGCTAGTATTATACTGCCATAGAACCGTATGACGACTGCCAGCAGATCCTACCATTGCATCAGGGTGGAGGGCGGCTCCAGCATTCGGACCTGGTTATTTTTTCCCACCATTGTTTGCACCAAAGTCTTCAGGTAGCCGCCAATCCCTTGAAGCCAGACTTGTCTGTTACTGGGAAATCAAAGCCGCCGCGCTTTGTGCCTTTTAGGGATGTTTAGATGCAGCAGACATTTTTACCTTTGTGTGGCAATTTTGCAGCGATGTCTGCACGCCTTATGTGCAAAGTCCTGGACTTTTCACGCGGATGCACTCTTGTCACCCTTTGCGGAAATCTGTAGCCATTCCACCACAAAAACTGACACGCTGCAGATTTAAAAATTAGATTGTTCCCACCTTTATAGGATATTGTAAATGGCGGCCGATTTTCTGGGCGGCTCGTGGACTCTTTTTTTTATATTTTTCTCGTGTAATGGTTCCTTTAAGGGGTCCTCTGCAGAGGGTGTGAGACAGACTAGTTCTTAAAGGGGTTATCCCAAAAAATTATAATGATGACCTCTCCGCGGGTCTCTGCTGTGTAAGTGCTGACTTACTTGACTCATTTTTCTGCCTTGTTATATTATATTTTTTAGGACCTCTTGAGTCTGCGATATGGTAGGGATAAGACGGACTTTAAAGGGGTTATCCCATGAATAATGTAAAAAATGAAAATCAGACATCATATAGTACATGACCATCTCTTTCTAACAAAGCTAGAACCAGCCCTGCACCTCACATGGATCCAGAGATCTCCACATTAATTGCTCTGCTCAAGCTGACAGCTCAAGGGGAGTGTCTTTTCTGCTGAAGCTCAGAGGGCGTGTCTCAGGTCTCCCTATCACAGCTCAGGGGGCGTGTCTCAGCTCTCCCTATCACAGCTCAGGGGGCGTGTCTCAGCTCTCCCTATCACAGCTCAGGGGGCGTCTTCATGTTCTCCCTATCACAACTCAAGAGACAGTTGAAGGATGAAACTGAGCATGTGCGGCCTTCTCAGTGAGCAGAACAAAGAAATAAGAAAAAGATCAAGCAGCAGGTGGCGCTATACAGATATATTGTATTGAATAACTCAGTGACTGTGTTAAATGTTTAATTACATGCAATTACAAAAGTATTCAGATCGAGATTCTGGTTTCAAAACTATAGAATATTTTTCGTGGGACAACCCCTTTAAGGGTTGTCCATCTGCCGTCTTTGGTATTGCCATTGGGTCCCTTTCGCGTAATTAAGACTGAGCCGAAATACCGGACACAGCACATGGGCCAGAACCGTGTTGCTTCTGGAAAAAAGCAGACTGTTTTTTGCAATCCCGTGAGGCCTCTTGTACACGACCGTATGTATTTTGTGGTCTGCAAATTGCGGATCCACAAAGTACTGATACCATTTCTATATCAGTACTTTGCAAACCACCGTAATTTGGGTCCATGGCCAATCCACGTTTTTTTTTGTGGATTGCACATGGACCCATTCATTTCTAGTGGTCTGCAAAAAAAAAAACATACAGCACGCAGATGTTGTGATCCATGTGCTCTCTACACGCATACGTACGTGCCGCAAAATGATATATTTATAATATGTCCGCAAAGTGTGGACCACGGCCCATTGAAGTCAATGAGTCTGCAAAAAAAAAAAGAACAAAACGCATGACACATGGTCTGCATCCGCATTCAGCAAAATGGGAACAGTCGGGTGCCCTCATGCCCTCGTATTTTGGGGATCACAAAAAATTAGAGACCACATACGGATGTCATTCATGTGGTCGTTGGGCAAAATATAGAACATCCATTTTGCAGAGGAGATCAGCCGGTTCTAGTGACGGGAGTGAGAATATTGGGGCGTGCACACAGAGGGTATCCCTATTTCGCGGAGCGCCTGTGCATGAGGCCTGATCAGTCCTTTTTCTCATTGGAGACTATTAGAGAGGAGGTGTAGATGGACCCCTCTGATCTACAGCTGAAAGTTCAGCAAAGGTAAACGCTTTTTTTTTTTTTCTTGTTCTTCGGATTCCACAGCGGAAGCAGCTAATTTCTTTACAAAATCCTTTAACACCAATTAAAGACTTCAGCGCTGGTTACTGAATCTATAAAATAGGTGGGAAAAGGAGAAGCAGGACTATTATCATGCTGTGAAAGGGCATGACGATAAATGAACGAGATAGCAGTCGTATGGCGGGGACTGTGACCTGCGGCTACTTGCGAGCTGAGAAGGAGGTGCAAACAGTAGCCGGGGTTATAACAATGAGCCGTCATTTTCAGCACGGTCGCCTTGTTGACACACAGCATGTGGAGCCGCACAGATCGCAGCTCGTTCGCAGGTCACTTAACCCCTCTGTGATAATCTGTTTCTCATTAGGGGGTCAGCGATTGTGTCAGATGTGACGGTACAGGTGCTGAACAGCACTACAATAATAGCAAAGAGCGTGGAGGGTCACGTCGGACTGGGGGAAAGATATGTAAGGGGCGCTGCCCATTGTTTTGGAATGGATGAAAATAAGATAGAAGTGTTGTAATACTTGTGCCATACTCTGCATAAATAATACCGCTATCCGGTGGTAAGAGTACAAGAAACACAGGACCCATATAATCTTTGAAGGCTACATACTAAAGCCTTATAGTAAAGTAATAACTGTGCCAAATTGTATCCAGTTAAAAATGACAAAATAATACCGCCATGTAGTGCCCATATAAACACAGGACCCATATAATCTCTAAAGGCTACTTAATAATGCTTTGTAGTAAAGAAATAACTCTGCCAGATTGTATCCAATTAAAAATGGCAAAATAATACCGCCATGTAGTGCCCATATAATCTGTAGCCCTACAAAATCCTATGTAATAATGCCATGTAGCAAAGAAATAACGGTGCCAAATATAATCCAATAAAAAAAATGGGAAAATGATGCACCCATGCACAGTGCCCACATAATCTGCAGCCCTACGAAGCCTATGTAATAATGTCATATAGTAAAGATATAACTGTGCCAAATAGTATGCAGTTAAAAGTTGCAAAATAATACCGCCATGTAGTGCCCACATAATCTGTAGCCCTACCATAATAATGCCGGATAGTTAAAGAAATAGCTGTGCCACATTGCATCCGATTAAAAGTGGCAAAATAATACCGCCCTTTAGTGGCCACATAATACGGCTATGAAAACCCTAACAGTACCATGTAGAAAACTGCAATCTAGATAATAGGCAACCACTGAATGATGCTAGCCCCAGGACCATGTTTTGCCCATGCCACAATATAGTCCTGTTTTCATCCACATACTAAAGCTGGAAAGCCATACACCTTATATAGCCGTCTGCCAAAGACTTGTTCAGCCAACAGCTAACCCTCTGGACCTGCCATACACATGCATGCTCAGCTCAGTCATTAGGTAAAGGTGGGTAAGATGTTAAAGGACACCTCATGGAATGGCTTTTCTCCTCTGAGAAGAAAGGATCGGGCATGTTCAAATTCCAACTTCCTGATCCTTTTCTCCTCCGACATCTGCCATCAGGGCAGAGTCGTCCAGCCCTGCTGAAATTGGCAGGATCTAATGTGTATGATCAGCTTAAAGGGCATCTGTCAGCAGTTTTGTACCTATGACACTGGCTGACCTGTTACATGTGCACTTGGCAGCTGAAGACATCTGTGTTGGTCCCATGTTCATATGTGTCCGCATTGCTGAGAAAAATGATGTTTTAATATATGCAAATGAGCCTCTAGGAGCAACGGGGGCGTTACCATTACACCTAGAGGCTCTGCTCTATTTGCAACTGCCGCACCCTTTGCACTTTGATTGACAGGGCCAGGTGTGATGTTGTTTTCACTGCCTAGGCCTTGTCAATCAAAAGGCAAAGGATGTGGCAGTTAGGGCTCATGCACACAAACGTGTGCCGGCCGTACCCGTGCTGCGGGCCTCAAACTGCGGTCCGCAATGCACGGCACTGACCGTGAGGCCACCGCATGCGGCTCGCTGACCCGTTTACTTGAATGGGGTCCACGATCCACATCCGAGGGTCCGCACCGGTGCGGTGCGAAGGCACGGCCAGAAACACCACTAAAGCACACCGTAGTGGCTTCCGTGATGTTCCGATCCGTGCCTCCACTCCGCATCTCCTGGATTGCGGACCCATTGACGGGGTCCGCGATCCGCATCCGTGGGCAACGGCTGTGTGCATGAGCCCCTACAGAGAGAGCAGAGCCTCTAGGTGTAACGGTAACGCCCCTGTTGTACCTAGAGGCTCATTTGCATATAATAAAAATCATTTTCTCAGCAATGCGGACACATATGAACATGGGACCAACACAGATGCCTTCAGCTGCCAAGTGCACATGTAACAGGTCAGTCGGTGTCATAGGGACAAAACTGCTGACAGACATTGTAGTATAGTAGTGTATGTTTGTTTTTTTTTTTAATTTAATTTTTTTTTGTGGCAAATGTAAAGTTATCCCTGTAAGCACAATTGTCTGCGGGATCTGTTATGGCAGAAGGACCTGCACAGGTCAGATGACCAGATCTGTGCAGGTCCTAAAGCCAGAGGGTGGTGCTGCAAAGACCCACAGAGGAAAGAGCCGGAGTGTGAGCTGTATGTGTCTGGAATCAGTACTTATTCTAGGGTCTATTGAAGGGGGTTTTCCAATATTTTGTTAAATTTGGCAGGAAGACAGGGGTAGCCTAAAATGACAAAATAAAAACCCTGACTCAAAATGTCCTGCCCCACAACTCCAATCCCTGCTGGGCCTGTACTGATGACATCATTTTAATCGTCTCCTGCTGCAGCCAATCCCTAGCTTCAGAGGTCACGGTCATAAAAGGCACATCACCACTTTTGTACTGCTGCAGCCAGGTTAGAGGAGGGGGGAGGCTCCTGCTGCAGGCAACTGTCTCGTACCCAGATACAGGACAGTGAAGAGGAGGAGGAGGAGGGACGTGGCTGATCTCCTGGAGCGCAGAGAAGACAGTCTTTATATACTTCTCGGAAAGGAGGAGATTAAGGGAGGAAGTGCTGAAATATATATTTAAATTTTTTATAATTTTTTTACATTTTTATCTACATTTTTTTAAAAAATGTTGATCCAAAAAGAAGTGTACCGTTTCATGCATGCAGCTCCCTTGCAGTTCACAGTTGCATCATACTGTACTATAGAGGCAGACCTCTATGGGGCCCTTAACGACAGGGGCCCTAGTCCTTTGCTATTGCCTACACGGGGGGGAGTATTTATCACTATGGCAGACCTCTATGGGGCCCTTAACGACAGGGGCCCTAGTTCATTGCTATTGCCTACACGGGGGGGGAGTATTTATCACTATGGCAGACATGCTGCCACCGCTCAGATTATACCACGTAAAACATTTTTTTTCTGTTTCTGCAGATTTCTGTTTCTAGCACGTAGCGAAAATGCACAGGCGACATATGTGGTATCAGCAAGGTGTAAAACGATCCGCCCTCTGATATAAGATACAGTTATAAACAGATCGTTTCTGCGCTCGGAGATAGAGTTTCGTGAAACGTATATCCCACAGACTTCTTCACATACCCGCAGGTCAATGCATCGACTCCTTCATACAGCATCATGGTTGAATATTAAAATGCTGTAATGTTACG
The DNA here is from genome assembly GCA_900303285.1 of Rhinella marina. Classification (NCBI taxonomy): domain Eukaryota; kingdom Metazoa; phylum Chordata; class Amphibia; order Anura; family Bufonidae; genus Rhinella; species Rhinella marina. The sequence goes on from ONZH01023357.1 coordinate 499,130, forward strand.
CTTATTCCAGCTGCTAACATCTATAAATACAACCGCCACCCCCGGGAGGACAATCCCAAGCTTAGCGCCCCGGTCCTAAATTTATCCTGCCTCTTTGCCGATCTGAAAGAATGTCCAAAATAGTCTAAATTGTCTAAATAGTGAAGGTCTTAAAGGAGAACACCACCTCTGCAGCTTCTAGGCTCGTCAGGAAAGTCTAAGAGGATTCCTTAGTTGCTATTATCATTATGTATGACAAGTGTTTATATAGACGGGTTTTTCACCATTCTCATTTTTTCACTGTTCTCCTCTGGATGGCAGTAAAATCATTCAAAATGTGTGGAATGTGTGTGATGTCATTCACAAAAAGAGAGGAGACGACAAAATATGAAACCGTTTCCAGATGCAGCCGGAGCAAGACTGTAGAATTGTGTTAGAGCAACACTGTGCCTTCTAACACGACCTATACAACAGACCATTCACTACAACTCCAAACATCAATAATACAATTCTATTATACTGTATACATAGAACACTACAACCCCCAGCATGACCGACCCCTGGACATGATCACAATACAATTCTATTATACTCCATACATAGAACACTACAACCCCCAACATGACCGCCTACTGGTCGTAACCATAATACAATTCTTTTCTACTCTATACATAGAACACTACAACCCCCAACATGACCAACCCCTGGACATGATCACAATACAATTCTATTATACTCTATACGTAGAACACTACAACTCCCAGCATGACCGACCTCTGGACACGACCATAATACAAATCTATTATACTCTGTACGTAGAACACTACAACCCCCAGCATGACCGACCCCTGGACATGATCACAATACAATTCTATTATACTCTACACATAGAACACTACAACCCCTAACCTGGCCAATCACTGGACAAGACCGTAATACAATTCTATTATACTCTATACGTAGAACACTACAACTCCCAGCATGACCGACCTCTGGACACGACCATAATACAATTCTATTATACTCTATACGTAGAACACTACAACCCCCAACATGACCGACCCCTGGACATGATCACAATACAATTCTATTATACTCTACACACAGAACACTACAACCCTCAGCATGACCAACCAATGGACAGAACTATAATACAATTCTATTATACTCTACACACAGAACACTACAACCCCCAACATGACTGATCACTGGACAGAACTGTAATGGAATTCTATTATACTATATACATAGAACACTACAACCCCCAACATCCCAACCACTGGACATGAATAATTGCAATTCAGTTTCCATTCATTGACAGCAAGCAGAGATCTTGAAAACGGAATTGCTGTAGAGTATCTTACAAAGCTGTAGATCTTTTAACTAGACATTGAATTAATATAACTTACAAATAACTGGAACACACCCCCCCCCTCTTAAAGGGCATCTGTCAGCAGTTTTGTACCTATGACACTGGCTGACCTGTTACATGTGCACTTGGCAGCTGAAGGCATCTGTGTTGGTCCCATGTTCATATGTGCCTGCATTGCTGAGAAAAATGATGTTTTATTATATGCAAATGAGCCTCTAGGAGCAAAGGGGGCGTTACCATTACACCTAAAGGCTCTGCTCTCTCTGCAGTTGACGAGCCCCCTGCACTTTGATTGACAGGACCAGGCAGTGAAAACCTGATCATGTCTGGAGGCCAAAAACCCAGCACCGTCATGGGTGGGGACTAATGTTAATCTGTGCTATGGGACCATAAGATGAACAGAGTATGAATGCAGGATCAGACAAGAGAGGGTTGTGTTTTCAGTCTGTAACCATGGAGACGCATAGCTCTGCTGGGGAGCTGTATACACAAAACGGTCAGAGATTTTTAATTTACACGATTTGCAAGGTTGCCTGACTTTCTAATTCATAGGTGTTGGAGCAACTAAAATAATGGCGCCATACCCTGCAAGGCTTATAGAACATTACTGTTACCAGATTAGAGACACAGCCGCGGTTTTACTTGCTTTACGGAAAAAAAAAATATCTATATCTAGCCGGCTAGGCTTGCCACTGTATAAAAAGAGCCGGCACCTGTCGTGTCGCGCAGAGCCGGTGGGATAAGTAAGTGGAAGTGCTTATTAGTTTTTATGGCGGTCTAACCCCCTTCATAGAAATAGATCCATTGTGATAATCCCGTCCATATAATTTCTGCCGCCATTCCCAGCACCTCTATGGAGCGCGCGGTGTCCGGCATTTATGACTGTGCTGTCAGCTGCTGTAGGTTGTAGATATGTGAGGAGACGGGGCTTCACGTGTGCCTTCGCGCATTGTTATTATAGACTATATCGTCCAGGATAAGTTTACGGGAGGCGAAAATTAATATTTTAGCCATGGGGGTTGGTTATTTTGGCCTGCTCGTCTGAATCTGGTACATAGAAGAACTTTGGACCCCTCCCGCTGGACCGAGGATGCATGTGTCGAGGACAGAAAGCTGCTGCAAGGCTCGAGAACAAAAGGATTGTGCAGATCATATCCATCTGCCCGATCTGGGAAGGCGCCCAAGTCGCCAGCAGCAGAAGTCGCTCATTTACCCCCTGCAAATATTAGGGTGCTGAGAGAGCCTCTAATATTACATGACATCATGTCTCCCGGAATTGTGATGTCACCAGTGCCAACTGGGCGGTCTCAGTCTGTATTGCTGTGTGATTCTTCATATAATGGAATCTATAGGCAGCTCCCCACCAATGAGGACAGGTGAGGCGATCACCTCAGGCAGCACCAGGAGGGGGGCAGCAGAAGGGCCATGGGGAATGAGCGCTTTCATTGTGGCAAAGGTGGGGGTCGACGTTTCAGTTTTCGCCTCAGACAGCGTCCCTGCAGCTCCCACCCCACCTCTCGAACCCAAAGCACATGGCCCCTTACAGCAGGAACTCATAGCGGCGGTGGCCATGTGTGGAAGTGGCATTCACCACTAAGCGACTCCCTTAGGGTATGTTCACACATGGAGGATACACTGTGGGTTTTCCTTCCGGATTCTCAGGCGAGAGATCTGCTAAGTATTAGAGTTTTAACAAATCTCATCCACACTCTAACTGTGCGGAAATTGACACCTCGTGCCAATTATTTCACCCTTTGCAGTGCATGGGGTAAAGTCCTTGAAAGATTTCCGACAAAATCCACATGCAACGGCAGAATATTGGCGGTGGAAAAACTGCCCATGTGGATGCACCCTTAGGAGTGCTATATGTGACAGGAGAGGGATAGGACATATGAGGTAGATAGATCTGCCCAGGGTTTGGCACATGCTTGACGGAGGCCACTTAGGTCTCCAAGATGTTGATGTCCCTTGTGCCCTCCCTAAAATACTGCCCTGGCCAAGAACGGTCAATCCGTTATCTTAAAGGGGGTCGTCTCACTTCAGCAAGTGGCATTTATCATGTAGAGAAAGTTAATACAAGGCACTTACTGATGTATTGTGATTGTCCATATTGCTTCCTTTGCTGGCTGGATTCATTTTTCCATCACATTATACACACTGCTAGTTTTCATGGTTACGACCACCCTGTAATCCATCAGTGGTGGTCGTGCTTGCACAATATAGGAAAAAACACCCAGAGAGGCTGATGCTTTTTCCTATAGTGTGCAAGCACGACCACCACTGATGGATTGCAGGGTGGTCTGTAACCATGGAACCGAGTGATGGAAAAATGAATCCAGCCAGTGAAGGAAGCAATATGGAGAATCACAATACATTAGTAAGTGCCTTGTATTAACTTTCTCTACATGATAAATGCCACTTACTGAAGTGAGAGAACCCCTTTAAATGCTCCTCTGCTGATACTCCCCTGGTCCTCGGATGGTCTTTGTTCTGCCTAAGAACCAGGGGTGCACCACCAGTGAGGCGATTGCCTCAGGCAGCACCAGGTAGGGGCAAGAGGGGGGCAGCGGAAGGGCCATGGGCAATGAGCGCTTTCATTGTAACAAAGGGATTAGGTTAAGAAATTGGCATGGGGGGGGGGGGTGGCGGGATGCCATTTCAGTTTTCGCCTCAGGCAGCAGAAAGTCTAGGTGCACCCCTGGTCAAAGTGCTAGATGCTCTTTAGCGCTCTCTGTTTTTGAAGATTGGTAAGGTGAGTATTACTATGTTTATTTTTTAAAAACATAGTAATTTTTTTATTTTTTAATCATGTGTTTGGAGAAGCCCTTTAAGGTTAAGATTCTGGGAGCTTGATGGGACGACTCTCCATAGACTGTTACTGGTGACCATCTCTGCATTTTGTTCCGCAAGCTCGAGGGTCCTGCTGAAGTCCAAAATTCTATTTAATGGTCCCCTCTATCAGCTGTTCTATCTAACTCCTCGCTGTATGGAAACTTGAACTTGTTCTCTGCCGAACAGTTCAAAAACCCATAAAAAGAGGATATGCCCTAATGAAACGTTGCACCAATGGAAACGGAGGAGACGGAAAGGAAGTCGTTACAGAGAATTAGAGGGCAAATTGCAGCTTTGCTGGAAGTATTTATTAACATTCCGTGTAACAGGACGCACCGACTTCACTAGGGTTCCCATGCTCCGTGCCTTCTGTTTTAACTCCTACACGACCGCTTGGGTGGCTCCGGACGTCAACGTTTTGTTAAAAACTAAACCAGTAGCCTTTGGAGAGATGTAGATAGATCCATTGGGTGGACGTTTCTTAGACCAGAGATTGTCTACCTTCCAGAAATCTTCTTACTTTAGTTTTAAAGGGGTATTCCCATCTCACGAATGTAGTTTGTATAGTTAGATAACGCCATACCAATATTATTACTAATAGAATGTATTTATATAAAATGTACTGTTTAGAAGATTTCCCTATTTGTATATCCATTGTCCCACACACATCAGTCAGGCCGTTGCCCCTGGTTACGATCACCGAGGCCTTGTAGTAGTGGTGGCCGGCTTGCTCTTGTTCAAACCCGCTCTGAGGTAACTGCTGTATTGTAAACGCACATTACATGAGCATGCGCAGACACATCTTAGGGTACTTTCACATCTGCGTTTTGGACGCTACCAGTCCAAAACGCAATGGTCAGGATCAAAACGCAGACTTTATAAACGGATCCTGCTCCATAGAGATGAACTGATCTTGGAACAGGATCTGTTTCTCTGCGTTTTGGAAGCGCAGACAAAAATGCTACAACCCTAAGATGTGTCTCCTCATGCTCATGCAGTGTGTATTCACAATACAGCAGTTACCTCAGAGCGGGTTTGAACAGGAGCAAGCCGGTCACCACTACTACATGGGCGCGGTGGTCGTAACCAGGGGCAACGGCCTGACTGATGTGTGTGGGACAATGGATATACAAATAGGCAAATCTTCTAAACTGTACATTTTATATAAATACATTCTATTAGTAATAATATTGGCATGGCTATATCTAACTGTACAAACTACATTTGTGAGATGGGAATACCTCTTTAAATAAAATGTTTCCGAGCCGTGTGTTGACAGTGGGTGTAATAAGAACCTCATGGAGGCTGGTATGGGAAATCTGTCATGATGAGGGTTTACAGCTTAATGTGAGATTTTTACGATTTGTTGATAAAGGAGATAATGGTTTTTCCACTGTAGTGAGATGTTATTGGGATAACGTGCTGGATTCCGGTCTCTATCTGGCTTTGCTTCTTCTTACAGTCCTCATTAATATCGTAATACTGTCTATGATAGAGCAGCTATGTGATATACTATATCGCCACAGTAGAACTCCAAAATTCCCTTTGAGGAGATCTAGGAGCTCCATATCACATGGTCTAAGGGTTAGAACCTAGTGGAAAGTGTCTCCAAAATCAGCTCCTATTGGGGTTGTCTTCTACTGGACCTCAGAAGCCTATTATTCTGCCGGAGCCTGGGCCTACCATTAGATCCTGGAACTTTTCCAGGATTTCAGTTTATTGGCACCTAGGAATGGTCGTCCATGGAAGACATGGATAGCGCGAGTATCTCCATCCATCCATATATCCTAACAGAGAACATGGAAAGGGCTGGTCCTTAACTGTGGCGGAATTTAGCTACCACTATGGTTGAAACTGTCCATGCACTTAAAGGGGTTGTCTCACTTCAGTAAGTGGCATTTATCATGTAGGGAAAGTTAATACAAGGCACTTACTAATGTATTGTGATTGTCCATATTGTCTCCTTTGTTGGCTTGATTCATTTTTCCATCACATTATACACTGTTTGTTTCCGTGGTTACGACCACCCTGCAATCCATCAGTGGTGGTCGTGCTTGCACACTATAGGAAAAAGCGTCAGTCTCTCCGCTCATATAGGCCAGTGCTTTATATTGTGCAAGCACGACCATCACTGATGGATTGCAGGGTGGTCTGTTACCATGGAAACGAGCAGTGTATAATGTGATGGAAAAATGAATCAAGCCAACAAAGGAGGCAATATGGACAATCACAATACATTAGTAACTACCTTGTATTAACTTTCTCTGCATGATAAATGCCACTTACTGAAGTGAGACAACCCCTTTAAGATAACTGTTGGCCGAACACTCATTCGGCCAACCTCTGTCTTGCCCATCAGCCCCATACACATGTGTTCTGAGTGGAAATCCAACATGCCCAACCCTTCTCCCCGACATCTGCCAACAGGAGAGAATCAGGAGGCCCCATAAATATTAGATGATCGACGGGTCCTACCAAAATTAGCGGGTTCAGCTGATCGTTCTCTAGTGTATATGTCTAGTCTCACACTTATCATATACACAAGGGTTTCAAGCAACACATACTGTCATATTTTTGAATGGCCTAGCTATATAATATTTCTGTTACAAACCCATTTTGACTATTGCTGTGGACCTTAAAAAGGACAGGCCATTGTGTTGTATGGTTTACGCTAGGTTCTTATCAGTATATAAAATCCGGCAGGCTGTTCTGGCAAGAGTACAGCCTGCCAGAGTTTACCGTTCTGGCATAGTCGGATAATGCTGTAAACCACCAGGTCCCCATTTGACTATAATGGGATCCAATGCTTTCAGACGGACAAAAAGTCCTATATGCAGGACTTTTTGTCTAACCAAAAGCTGGCATTTCTTTTGAAGACAACCTGATGCCTGTTGAATCCCATTATAGTCAATGGAGATGCAGCATTTCGCGGCATTAAGATAAATTCAAACGTGCGTGGAGCACGATCCGGGACGGTCCATGAAATCCCGGATCGTACTCCTCATGAGAGCAGGAGCGCACGGCGTCATTGGTTACTATGACACCGTGCGCTTCCTGAGGCCGCCGCTGTACAGTGATACACTGTACACACTCGTATAGAGTCTATCACTGTACAGCGGCGGCCTCAGGAAGCGCACGGCGTCATAGCAACCAATGACGCCGTGCGCTCCTGCCCTCAGAAGGAGCGCGGTCTGGGCTTTCACGGACATCTGAATTGACCCTTACCTAGCTGTCCCAAACACTATGAACTGTCGAAGCAATCTGTCAGATTTTTTACCGCTCATGTGAACATAGCGTTAGGTGGACTAATGACGCCACATGTCCATCTTTTCACATTGAACACGATTACAAACACCATTTTTCCATCAGTTATTCCAAATGATCGACTTAGCCAAATATTAATAAATATATTTTAATACTTGCCCTCCTGTACAACCCTTAACTTCGTTTCCAATATCTAACGTTAGTGACTTACAGGAAATAATCCTTGTAATTAGCATAATAGAGCCGGCAAACAATGAACGGACACAGTCTTCTAATGGAATGTGAGGTAGACCGAAAGACTGACCGGAGCGTCAAGTCCTGATATCGCGGATCAGGAAAGACATATGGAAAAAAAAAACAAAAAACCTAATAACACTTCCAGAGAACCTGTCTCCCAGTCATTGTAACGGAAGACATTTTATGGGGTGAGTCAGTTCGTGAAGAACATTTGATCTGACGGAGGATTGAGGCTCGAATATCTCACGGCTCAGTGGTTCCTCATGTTCCTACCGTTCGTACAATGATCCCTCGCTTTACAATTCCCTACTGTAGTTATTAGGCTTCACAATGGCTTGACCATGGTTGTCTACAATGGCGCCGGGTCAAGAAGTGTTGGGCTGGTACACACAGCCGGCCACTGAAGTGCTTGTTGGTACCACCACTCTACAACAGTGGTGGGTTAGAATTTTTTGTACATGGGGCTAAGGTAATCAACAGCTTGGCCTTGGAAGACCCGAGGTGGAGGGGAATGGGTAGAGGGAATTACTAGGGTCGGTCTACACACGTGAACCATATACAAGATGCCACCTTTGGACTTAAGGGTTGACTTAATATTGTAAAGTGAGGGATGACTGTATGAGGGTATCAGAGCCCCAGTGGGATCAGGTTGCAGATACAATTTTATCAACTGAATGTTGGTCCTTCACCTGGATGAACCTAGAGGACGGTCACATTGAAAGGCATATCTCATGATCTGTAACCAGCATCAAGATGTCTATCAACTTGACCAATGACCACTATGACCACCGGGTCTGCCATGAGAGCAGACACAAGAATAAATTATTAAGCATCCATGTACTGTGAAGAAACCAATGGAATACATAGTCCTAAAAGTGAGGTAATCCATGATAGGCTCTAGAAAATGTCATAGCTCTCGAAGTTCACGAGTACAGAAGACTTCCCGTCATAACTCAAGTCTCCTCAATGTCCTCTTCTCTTTCTTCCATTGTTTTTCTGTGACTTTGGAATATTTTCTCTATGCTTTATATTCGTGTGAAATAATCTCACTGCGTCGTGGTCTTTATTGTCCAGTACCCTCGGAAGGAAAAGGGAGGATTTTTGAGTCCTCCGTGTCTTAAAGCCCCGTCTGGGTCGTCCTTTTCCATTGATTGACAAATACCAGAGTCTCTCCGCGCTGGCCTTGCGTTTTGTTCCAGCTCCGTTTGGAACCGTCCTGTGTAATCGGGATGCATATGTGTTGTATCCGAGTTCATGGATCCTCTCTACAAACTCACATTCTGGATTGTAGGTCTCCTGAAATACAACACGAGCCATGAATGAGTGAGAAGGAACGAGCAAGAAGAAGGTCCATTATACATTGACTAATTAGGGTACCTGTACAGTTCCATATACAAGTTATTGGCCCAAAGGGGGCAAAATACATGAAAACCCTTTTCCTAACTAGAGTTGCAGGGATGTGGGTGACATAACCCTATTTAGAGTTATTCGGGCCACTGGAAGATGCCTTTTCTTTTTAACCATTTAAAGGGGCTGTGCCAAGTTTTGAAGTTGTCCTCTAACCACAGGATACAGGAGGGTCTGCTAGTCCACTGATCCCGACAACAGGGTTCCCATTCCTAAAGGGGTTGTGCCAAGTTTTTTAAGTTGTCCCCCTATCCACAGGATACAGGAGACTCCCCAATGATCCCAACAACAGTGGTCCCCTTCCTGATGGAGCGGCAGGCCCAGCGTGCGCCCTGCCACTCCATTCATTCTCTATGGGACTGCCTGAAATAGCAGAGCACCACCACTCATGCTCGACCTGCCCACTCCATCATGATGGGCGAATGTGACCCCAGTTCTCAGGATCAGTGGGGGTCCCAATGCTCAAAAACCTTCACTGATCAGTTATATATAAATGGAGTATAACTTAAAAACGTGGCACAACCCCTTTAAGTATATCAAGCACATCAACAATCAGACCATAAATATGTATCCTTAACAGGGGTTGTCCATTTTTACATTGTCTTTTTTAATAGAAGGGTTTTTCCAAAAATAAGCTTCCACAATGTGTCCTGCGGCTGTGACTGGCAGCGATCGGCTGTAATCTGCAGGAGACCCCAACAGCCAGTGTTAAATTCCCCTGCAGTGCCACTTCAGGTGAAAAGAAGTATTGCATTCTGTCCAATGAAATCACTGGACAATTCATGTAAATCCTGGCCACGTTGTGTCCTCCAACAGAGAGAGTGGTCTATTCTTTTGGACCTGCTCTCTTCCCTGAACTAGGAACCCCCTCTATATACACTAACAAGGAACCCCCCGTAGTAATAATTGTCTAAGTGTAGAGTTTTTCTATTTTTATTCTTAGTTCTTCATAAATGTTCACATTTGACCATCTTCTACTATCTATGCTTACATCGTTACTAGTCACTTTGTTACTGCTACTCCACATGGTAATGTCTTCTCATGTGGATAGAAGACATCAGCAGTTCTCACCTTGAACATCCTAAGGCAACTAGAAGCTGATAAGATACCAGGAACTTCTTATCAACAGCTCATGTTACCGTTACCCTATTTTTCCTCAGATAAGGTGACTAAACAAACTGACCCGCCACCATCTGAGTAATTGCTGTATTGTACAATGGGTTTTCACTCCTGTGGTAGCTTCTGTTCTCAAGTGATTGTTTTAGGACTTCCTCAACATCATGAGGTCCATAGAAGTCCAAACTGATGGAATTCTGACCTAGCTAGCCATAGCCATAGGGGTTAGTGTAGTGTGATGGACTGATATCCAAAGGAATGAATGGCAGTGTGACCATCCTTATCAACATGACAATCCCCGGCTCTGCAATAAACAAACCGTTACGTCCCATACAACCCCCGACCCCGGTGATTTCATTGTAGGATAGGCAACAAGGGTGGACATTATACATGGTGCCTATAGTAAAGGCCCTCATACACATTAGTGTATTGTTGACTGGACCTCAATGTTCGGCAGACAGTCTCATGCTGGGGTGAACATAGAAGTGAATTGTTGTCAATTACCCTTGGGCCAGTTCCTTACCCCATTTCTTAAGAACCCAGTTCCCATGTAGAGGGGAGACCTGCCTCAACACCCATAGCAAAGTGGAGCTGTCTTAGACGGCCAGTAATGACATCCATGACAAGATGGTCATCCAGGAAGATGTCCATGAAGAATCATTGTTTGGTCATTGTCCATTTTTTGCCAAGGACACCTCCTACCCAATGATCTGTGAAAACTATGGACTAAAGACTGTCATCCATGTTCTCCATGGTTTTCACAGAACCAGGCAGGGGTGGATTGGCCATAGACCTTACAGGGAATTTTCCCGGTGGGCCGATGCCCAGGGGGCCACCTGGGCCCTCCTCGCGGCCGGCCAGTGGAAGTTTTTGGGGATGTATTTTTTGATGGACTGTGGTATTAGGCTCTTCTGTTGGGGTGGAATAATGTGCCACAATATGGTATTGCTGGCCCTGCCTTCCATCAATTTGGACCCAACTACAAAATGGGGCCACTTTTAGTATTTTTTCCAGGGCCACTTTAAGTTCCCAGTCCTCCCCTGACTATAGGACATGATTCCTTGGTGTGAACACAGAATGTGAAAAACTACTGATGTGTGAATACACACATTAAAGTCACTGGATACGTGTACGGTCCATGGAGACCAGGACCAGCACACATCAATGATTCAGTATGTGAAAGAGGCCTTACAAGGCCGTGGGCCTGGTCTCCTAAGTGGAAATCTGTCTAGGTAAAAATGAGACACCTTTTCTACCAATTTTAATGTATAAAACTTCAAAAACAAAAATAATAATAAAAAAAAGTAAAGTAAATGAAAAAAAGCTCTGTCCCCCAAGGGTGTGAATAGGAAGATGTTATTTGGTTTGATGTCTTTGTCTCCTAGTTAAAAGGGAAGTGTTAAATCCAGGCGTTTTCATGTCGTATGGATTGTGCGGGTATTTTGCAGGTTGCAGGGTCTGTAAAATAAACACGCCGCATCAGATCCTCGGGAAGTTCTGTCATGTGTAATGGTTCTGTGTGTGTTTTTGGATTTCCGTGGATTACTACAACTCCTCTCAGCCTCAGCCTGAAGCCTCCCGAGAAAAGTAAAACAAACACAAGGCGATGCAGGCTCGGCTACTGTTGCAAAAAAGTAAAGATTTGGGTTCCTGGGATTTAGCTTCTGGGAGTAGAAGGTGTTTGTGCGTTTCAGAGTACTCACTGAGGCGTAAAGTCTCCCTCTTTTGTTCATAGCCAGGTATCTCCCAGAGAACAGCCCTTTGATGGCGACAATTCCCACATCCACCGCGGTTATTTCTAGAATACCTGGAAATAAACAAGACACATTATTTAATCCCCCTCAGCCCAAGCAGAACCCCTTGCCAGTTCCCATGCATGGTGAGTGGGAGGTAAGGTCCCACCGAGTGCACATATTCCCACAGGACTCCACATTCTTTAGTTTATCACAGAAATACATATATATATATATATATATATATATATATATATATATATATATATATATATAATTTTTTTTTAAGCTGGTTTTACATCATTTTTTTTTTAAATTTTCAAAAAAATTTAATGTCTTATGGCCATTTACGTAGCTGTTGTGATTGAGCCTTTTACATTCTTTTTAAGCAGATATAGAAATAGTTTGTAAAATGAATTTTAAAAAAAATAAGCTGATGCCAAAGTGCTTCATTTTGTATCAGGTCTACAAAAAAATAAATTTCTGAGTCAAAAAGTTGAGCCCTGCTGTGTTGTCCACAAGATTGTGCCTGTGGAAGACCATTTCAGCCTGGAAATTTTGTAAAAAATGTGTATTTTTTTTTGACTGTTGATTACAGTTTTTTGTAATTGGATTAGAATTCATGATTTTTTTTTTATTTTCATTTTTTAGATTAGTGGTACCAGATCTATAGATGGCTCTCACTCATCGCTTACGGGGCTGATGAAGTAAAAATAAAAAAAATAAAAAGGAAAAAAACCCACAAAAACCACCTGCTATGTGGACAGATCTCATAGTGTGCTAGTAAAAAAATAAATAGATAAATTATATATATATATATATAATATATATATATTATATAATCATTGTAATTTTAAGTCAATATGGTAATGGAGTGGGCAATCTATGAACAAGATGAGCCTTGAGCAGTTGTGGTTTGATATGTTTGATATGTTTGATATGTTTTTTTTTTTTTCAGTCAGTTACCATTGTCTTCAATGGTAAAAAAAAAATATGGATTGTGACGGATCCTTTTTTTTGGTCTGTCTTTATTGGGCAATTTTTGAAGTTTTTGAAGTGAACAAAGCAAAAAGTTTGCCCAAAAACTTCCTATAATAAATGATTATCCATCAATCGGTCTACGATTAGGTCAGTGGGTGAAGGTGCGAAGGTGCACAAAATTAGATTAAATTGCATATTTTAACAATGATTTTAAATTGATCCCAAAAGGGAAAAAAATAAATAAATAAAAAAATATATATATATATATAATATTTTATTACATTCATTTTGAAACACTGCTGCTATTTTGAAATACAACTGCTGTCCAGTCATTCAATCCATACAGATCGATAAATCAATAATTACTTGTGAGATCCCATCTGGTCTTGGCCTTTTTACTGCACAATTATTTTACTATCCACTAAATTTGTCCAAACTTTCCTAAATTTTGAATGGTCCTCCCTGACCAGTCACACTGTGGTAGTTGGTGTCCGTACTGGTCGACCATTCATTCCATGATCCACGTATCTATCAGAGATGGCTCTATAAGCTTTCCCTAAGATGAGTTTTCTATTAGGAAATCCTAATTTCCCCCCGAGCCTTTTCAGGTTGCCTAATCTCCGTTTTCCATCAAAAGGAAGAGTATAAAATGTTTTACAATTTTTTTTTTTTTTTTTTTTTGGGGTGGGGATTAGAAAAACAAATGCAATATTTTGCAGGGTATTAGTAGCACACTCAGATTGATGGGGGCGAAGGGGGTCCCGGCTTAATCTCGACAATCCCCCAATGTCAGGATAACGCATGACAAACAGGCGGCGCAAGTCCATTTGTTTTATTGAGTATAAGAAGCTTTAGTCGGACCTGAACGTATTCAGTGCCAGAGGCTCTTGGATGTTGTTGCAGACAGGCCCCCCTAGGGGAGATCACCTTGTAATTTGTTACAGGGACGGATTCATCGTGTTTCTGCGGCTGGTTAAAAAAAAAAAAAAAAAAAAGCAAGCATGTCCAAATGTGGAGAATCGATTGGTGTGGGATATCAAACCCGCCGGATCCTGCTTTATGGATCAATGTCGCCGTATTCTCTTACATTCCCGTATCGTGTCACTTCTGGGCCTACATTACGTCACCTTTTTCTGGTATTTATGTGCACAAGGATACAAATCTATCACTGAACTTTATATTACATGAGCAAACACCAGTAAAAAAATTGTAATATATTACACAAACGTATTTTCTTTCCGTGTTCGTTCTGTTTTTTTTGCGGACCATATGCAGAACCATTCATTTCCATGGGTCCACAAATAAAAAAAAAAATGGAAGTTACTCAGTGTGCATTCCATTTCCGTATGTCCGTATTTCCGTTCCGCCAAAACATAGAACATGTCCTATTATTGTCCGCATTACAGACAAGGATAGGACTGTTCTATTAGGGGCCAGCTGTTCCGTTTTTTTTTTTTTTTGCAGACCGCGTGCATGAGCCCTAATAGTTATGCATTGGGTAATCTGATACATATATTTAGTACATGGTTTCGGTACATAGATGACTAAATTTTACCTTTATCAAATCCGGACTGATAAAACCAATCAAAGGCGTCTTTCGTAGGAGCGTATTTTATGTATCGGAATGTTAACGAATAGAGCTAGTCACATAGGCCTGAAATTTATGTCAAAATTTGAAATCCAGAGCCCCCCAATACGCCCCTTATAGTCTATGGGAATGCATTGAAAAACGCAGGTAGGAAGCAAAACGCATGTAAGAGGCTATTCACGCGACCGTATCCGTTTTGCGGTCCGCAAACTGAGGATCCACAAAATAGATCCCATTGGTAACAATCCTCATTCTTGTTCGCAAAATGGACAAGAATAGGACATGGATGTTACGGATGTGTACATATGGATAGCATACTGGGCGCTGTCCGTATTTTTTTTAAAGCCACATTGAAATGAATGGATCCACGTGTGAACTGCAAAAAATGCGTATTGGACATGGACCAAAAATATGATTGATCCTAATTAGAGATGAGTGAGCATGCTCGAATGCCATTTTTGCGTATTTGCGTATGCATTTTAAAATTCGTACGCAAATGCGTACGAATAGCGTACGAATAGCGTACAAATTTAATTTGTACGCTATTCGTACGCATTTGCGTATAGATTAAAATATGCGTATGATTAGCGTACAAATTTTAAAATGCGTACGCAAAAATGGCACTCGAGCATGCTCGGCCATCTCTAATCCTAATTCTAGATGAATTAGTAAAACAATACGTTCGGTATATCATCTGGAATCTGTGTGTATTGTGGAGCCGGAATATGGCAGCTTTCGATATTCTCATGAGAACGCACTATGTGGATCTAATATTGAAGTGCAGTCCTGTACTGATGTAGCAGAGCCGAGTGTCATCAAATGGTTAGGATCTGCACATTGCCATATCCCCTTGGGTTATTGCAAGTGACAAACTGGGCTCTGCTACACCTGTACATAATGCTGTAGAGCTGAATGCCCACAGTGGGGATGTGACGACTGAGCCTCACAGCAGAGACTTTATCCTTCCTTTCTGAGCATTCTGACGATGAGCTTTCTCAGACGGTGGACAAAACTCAGTGAATGTAGTAACAGCGTGCCGGACTAATCTATTGTTCTTGGCGACTGCCTTTTTTTTCTCTTACATAAAAAACCCACAGCTTATCTGCTCTTCAACAAATGACCTGTTAGGAGAAGCAGCGGAGGGATGAAGATACGTTCCTCACCCTCCAGGTTTATTCAGAGAAAGGCACAGTGAGAGGGAGAGAATGCTATACGAGCCCATTCATTCCTGCATCTTTCTGGATGAAATAAGAGACAGCATGAAAAAGAAACCCGCCACGTCCGTCTATGAATCGGGGGAGAAAACGTTTGTTTCTGCGTCTAGACCTCTGT
This sequence comes from Rhinella marina, assembly GCA_900303285.1. Lineage (NCBI taxonomy): Eukaryota > Metazoa > Chordata > Amphibia > Anura > Bufonidae > Rhinella > Rhinella marina. Next base: position 514,971 of record ONZH01023357.1, read on the forward strand.
AAGATAAGCTCCTTGTAATCCTTCCAGTCCTGGACAGAACCATAGCCAGCCATATTTTATTCTACGCTATGGGACTGAGTCTCTGGGACACAAATTGTTACAATGTTGCAAAAATCTCATTCACATGTATCCTCTACGGGGAAGGGGATCTGAAACCAGTTCTGTACTGGTTCCATCCGATGTTTAGATCAGACATTGGGCTCATGCACATGAACGTATTTTCTTTCCACGTCCGTTCTATTTATTTTGCGGACCATAGGCGTAACCAGTCACTTCAATGGGTCCGCAAAAAAATGGAAGTTACTCCATGTGCGCTCCGTTTCCCGTTACTCAAAAACATGGAACATGTCCTATTATTGTCCGCATTACGGAGAAGGATAGGACTGTTCTATTAGGGGCCGGCTGTTCTGTTCTGCAAAATACCTCATCCGTATTTTTTGCAGACCACAAAATACATACGGTCGTGTGCATGAGCCCATAAGGAGGAATCCTTCAGGAATATCGTCGCATCAAAATCCGTCTAACCTGACACGGAGATCATAAGTCCTACTTCTACGTGACCTGTCATTCAGAGCAGTGTTTCTTAATGCTACCAAGCCAATGACCCCCCTACCTACTTAAATATATTCTACCACAGTGCCCCCCGAGGCTAGGAAGATATTGTGAGGACCCCGTAGAGGCACAGCATAGGTTGAGGACCTAAGTTAAAGATACGTTAAAGGTACGAAAATGTATGTTAATACCCATATAGTACATGGCAATCCTGATTTTGACTTCCAAAACCGCAGAACGTATACGCAATATAAAGCCTCTAGATATAAATTGCACATAAAAAACAGATTAATAATATAAAAGCTAATATATCACAACCGGTGGCACTTACTGAAGATGCTGTTCTTCTCCAGCGTTCCATTAATTTTGCCGTTCTGATGTATCTGTAGGTGATACTTAGTGGCACAATAAAGCTTCCGGTGTCTTGGTGCACCTCCGAGGTGTTCGTAGACCCCGCCGCGTCCCCCCGCATCTCTTCTCAGCCTGGGGTCGCACAGTTTGCCTCCGGCACAAGGCACTTTAGCAGTAGCGGCCAAACCCTTAGCCCAGGATACCTGCCGACCAAGATCGAAACAACTGAGCAACAAGATCCAGATTATAACCATTGTGGCATGGCCGAAATACTGAAGGCTGGAAGGCTGGAGGCAAATGTCACCAGGGGTCCCATGAAAGAAGTCTTGTCAGCAGCTCTCTTTAAGTCGCAAGTCACACTACCGTGATGCATGAGACATTGGAAAGGGTTATCTTGACCTTTTATCTGTCTTGTCTTGATCTTCTAAGTAAATAGATGTCAAGGAAGGCCACAGGTTCATGGATTAGCAGCAGCCGGGGGTTTAACCATCTCCCAACGGGTGATGCCTCCTGAATTTTATGGAGTTTACAAGAAATAGTGGTGCTGAACTGAACACCGAAATAAAAGCGCACCCCCCCCCCCCTCCTCCCCTTGCAACAATAGACAGATCCCGACCAATTGATACAAAGGAGGCAGGCAAGGTATCAGTCTTGTGTGAACTAAAAGTGCAGGCTGGATAAAATTACACAGCGCGACTTACAGTGGCTCAGTGCAAAGAGGGGAAAAAAAAAAAAAAAAAAGCCACATCACAAAGAGTCAGCAGCCCGTCAGAGGACGGTGCCCGGCTCTGCCTTTTTTTTTTTTTTTAAAAATGCAAAAAAAGAACAATTATGCATATGAAAATTTCTGCATTGGGGATTTTTAAGGAGAATGGTCCCTGCTCCTATCAATCCCCGGATCACAATACGTGACACCCGGGATGACGGATGCTGGAAAAGAAACAACCTGGGGGAAATGGCTCTTTAAAAAAAAAAAAAAAAAAAAAAAAAAATGCGCATATGAAAAGGAAGCAGACGCGAGTCGTTGAAGAAGCTGTGCCTCTGTCTTAACACACATTGAAAGGCAATTTATTTCGGCTCTAAAGGGGCCTTTCCTTTAGGTCAATTTGTTAGTATCACTGAGACTAATGAGCTTTCACTGGACAGAAGGAGAAAAAGAAGTGTTTATTCATTGCCTTCCAGAGGAACTGGGCAGATCATGTGGATTACCAGTCAGGAGGAATATTTATGGCCCCTCTCAGGGTGTCGCTTATAGCGAACGGCCGCAGGTTAATGTGGAGATCCAAAAATGTTGTGCTGATTAATTTCTTAATAGGTCAGAGCCCCGTATTAGTGAAAAAATTCAGATTCCTCTTGGACATCGATGGCATATCATTAGGATATGGTGTCAATCTCAGATTAGGTGCCAGTCCCACGTCTGGGACCAGCTCCGATCTCCAGAACGGGACCCCGAAGGGAACGGGGCCGATTGGCCATAGACCTTACAGGGAAATTTCCCATGGGGCTGCCTGAACCCTCCTCATGGCCGGCCGGTGGAAGTTTTTGGGGATGTATTCTGTGATGGACTGTGGTATTTGGCTCTATTGGGGCGGTATAATGTGCCACCAGAGGCTCATGAGTTTAGCCTGGGCCCCCTTCCCACATTTTCTTTGGGGCCAGGAAGCACATAGCCTTCCTGATGTCTAAGGCAAAAATTAAAATGTCTCCCCCCCCCCCCCTGCCAAATTCTTCATCTAACCCCTTCCATCCAGCCAGAAGTGTAACCTGACCAGCATGCACTTTCTATAATATGGGTGTCTTCTTTTGTGTGGCACAAGGGTCTTGGGCCCCCTCAGGCTCCTGGGCCCGGTGGCGACTGCTACCTCCGCACCCCCTATAGCTACTCCCCTGTGTGCCACACTATGGTATTGCTGGCCCTGCCTTCCATCAGTTTGGACCCAACTACAAAACGGGGGCCACTTTTAGTATTTTTTCCAGGGCCGTTTTTTTAATTTCCCAGTCCGTCCCTGGCAGCCACCCTCTCTCCACCACTATGGCAGTCCCACAGGAGTGAACACAGATATGGCCGTGCACTCTCCATTCACCGCTATGGGACTTCCAAAAACAGCTACTCGGCTATTTTCAGAACTCCCATAGCAATGAATGCAGAGTCCTTCACTTCAGGGGCCCCATTCTGGAGAAATTAGCAGGTCCCAGAGGTAGGACCCGCACCAATATCCTAGAGATATGCCATTAATGTCTCAGACGGGCCAAAACTTTTAAAGGGTCCTGTTTGTTGTCTAGAAACAGCACAGAAAAACAAAAGACAAAAGTTCTTGACTATCCCGTTAAAGGCTGTAATTCCCTGCGCCACCACAAGGAGAGCAGGAGTTCACTGCATACTGTTTATACATTAAACTCAATAATAAAACAGTATGCGGTAAGCTCCAAAGCTCCCCCTTGTGGCGGCTGCAGGCAGAAAGCATTTAATCGTGCAATGACTTTCTGATATGGCTAAGACATGAAAAAACAATTATTTAAATGTGTCTAAAAAACACTTTAAAGAGCCTGTGGCCACTTCTCACATGTCTGTTTTTGTACTTGTATGTCCCATGTAATAACCGTTCCAAATCCTCCTTTTCTTTGACCCCCTGCATTGTGCTGTTCTGTTATTCTTCCTAGAAATGTCTGATAAAATTGACAACTGGGCGTTTCTATTCCTCTTGTTAAAGAGGAGAACATCCCTACACAGTCTGACACGGTCATCACTTGCTCTGTAGGTGGAGAATACCCCCCTCCACACTGGTAACGCCCAGTTAGATAATTTATTCATACATTTCTAGTAGGAATAACAGACAGACGGTACAATGAAGAGTTCTAAGGAAAGATGTTCAAGAATTATTTCATGAGAGAGAATTTACTAAAACAGGCAGGTCAGAAGAGCCAAGAAGTCCCCTTTAAATCTCTAAATGTCCCTGTCTGGAGCCACCACTAGGGGGAGCATAGGAACTTAAAAGGGGTTGCCCAAGATTTTGATATTGATGGGCCTATTCTCGGGATAGGTCATAAATATCTGAACGGTGGGGGGTACCGATCAGGTATTTGAAGAGAGTGCAACGCTCCAGGACGCTCTAGGCAGAATACCAAAACTAAATATTCTAAAAATATTATTAAAAAGTTTAAAAAAAAAAATTAAAAAATTAATAGTAATTATGGTTAAGGCAATATTTGTAGGGTCTAATTTCTGGAGGGTTCGATACCATATCACACAGTTGGATAGATATAGCCTATGCCCTTCTGAAGGATGAGCATTGTCCGTCCTAATGAGAGATGGTCCCATGTATAGGACTTCTTATCGTCGCTTGTTTTTAATGAACTGGTTGTAATCAGGTCATTGACCTTGATCATCCAGTGCCATTTCCAGCTCGTCATTAGTGGAAGGCGGTGCGGCTGTAGAGTAAGACGGCTTCCAAGATTCTCTTCCAAGGAATTCACTCATCACTCTAAAAAACATCCATAACATCTGTCACTCACGAACCTATTGGAAAAAAGTCTGCTTAATTGGCTCATAAAGGGTCCCATTTTTTTGTCAATGCCCCCCCCTCCTCATGTCATGACTCATAGTCAAATATTGACCTACGGTGTAATCCCTCATTACTTCATCCACAGAGTACTTAACCTTAACATGGACTCAGTGGTGGAGAATCTTCAAACCACTCTAGAGTCATTTACTGAGGACCATCCTTTGGCAGATTTGGACTTGTGATGAGATGTTGGGCGGGGGCTGGGTTTCTCACCTGATTAGAGCCTTGGTGATCAGACAGCATGTTGACATAGGTGTCACTAACGCTTATGTTACCAGAATATGGAAAGAAGGGTTAGAATGGCCGATCAGAGATCCTCTAGTCAGGGGCGTAGCAGAGGTAGCAGTCGCTACCGGGCCCAGGAGCCTGAGGGGGCCCAAAGACCCTTGTGCCACATAAGAAGACATACAAAGCACTTAGGAAAGGGGGGCCCAAGATGAACTCTTGCACCAGGGCCCATGAGCCGTTAGCTACGCCCCTGCCTCTAGTGCAGGGATCAACAGCCTTCAACACTCCAGCTGTAGTGAAACTACTACTCCCAGCATGCACACTTGCTTTACTGTTCTCAGAACTCTCATAGAAGTGAATGGGGCATGCTGAGAGTTGTAGTTTAAAAACAGCTGGAGAGTACTCCAGGTTGATGACACTTGCTCTAGTGGCTCCAGACTCATTAAAGGGGTTGTCTGGTTCCAGTGACGAACTGGGCTCTGCCGGGTGGAGACTTCCCGCCCAGCAGTGAGCCCGGTGACATCCACCGGCGCTGATGGGCGGGCTTTAGCGCTACCCTAGCCAGTAAAATGGCTAGGGCAGCGCTAAAGCCGGCCGATTACAGCCGGTGATGTCACCGAACACACTGCCGGGCAGAAGCTTCTGCCCGGCAGTGTGTTATGTAAACAGAAGAGCCCTTGCCCTGTGCGATCCAGTGCAGGGCAAGGGAGGGCATCGGAGCATGAGGTGCTCCGATGCTAACATCAGGCAGGCTGTCTGGGTGAATTTAAGGGTATGAACCCGGACAACCCCTTTAATGGGCTCCAAAGGACCAGTAGAAGACAACCCCATTTGGACATGACTTTGGAGCAATCTTACCTAGGGTCTATTTTGTGGATGCTTCACAAATAACTTATTAGATATTATACATGATTTGTATATGATGGCAACAAAGTCAACAATGCAATTTAGAAAGGACGTGCCTACAGAGGGTAGGCCTTCATGATTATTTTCTTTGGTGGGTCCAAGAAAAACAAGTCCAACACTGACTGCTAGTGAAGTAGATAATTTCTGTTATCACTCTCTCTGTGGAGTAGAGAGGACTAGGAAATGTTGGACACCTTCAGCCAAAATTATCAAGGTCTACTTTCCTCTCAAGAGTAGATGAGTGGCCAGAAGACCATTGACTGCTTTAGAGTGGCCAAACACATTAGATAGATATCAGCCAAAGATACCCCTTTCAGTAGAACCATCTGGCAGTCTAAGGGCCCTTTCACACGACCGTATGCCCTCCGAGACATACATTCCGTGAGCGGGCCATATATCCCGGAGCGGCATCGATCGTGCGCACGGGAGCGAACAGCATCATTGATTACAATGATGCTGTGCACGTCCGGCCGCCCGCGGGACTATTGTCCCGCACTCACATGATTTTATAATGCGGGACAATAGTCCCGTGGGCGGCCCGACGTGCACAGCATCATTGTAATCAATGATGCTGTTCGCTCCCGTGTGCACGATCGATGCCGCTCCGGATATATGGCTCGCTCACGGAATGTATGTCTCGGAGGGCATACGGTTGTGTGAAAGGGCCCTACTAGGCATGGGGGCCTACAGACTCTACCGGTGGCAGAAGTCTGAGGAGATCACGATTGGACAGTGAGGTTTCTCCTCACGTTAGTGAGATGTCTGGTGTTGGCTCTCTCCCCTTCACTAGTTGAGGGGATCAATAAACCGAAAAATAGCCAATGGGTCGCGCTTCACCACCAAAAATCCAATCGGGGCAGAAATGACTTTATTGAATGCTGTATTCGGTAAGATGTTTTGGGGCACCAGACACCTGCTATGATACGACGTTAGCTTGTTCAGCCGGCGGCTATGTAGAGTGTATGTGGCAGTGCCACGATTGTTTGGTCGCCGCGCGACAATGAACCACAATGTGGTTACAGCACAAAAGAATGGACCTTTTTGCCATGGATGCATCAAGGGTTGCCCCAGGAAAAATATTCTACAGTTTTCAAACCAGCCCCTGGATCTGAATACTTTTGTAATTGCATGTCATTAAAATATTAGTATACCCCGTGAGCTATTCAATACAATGCATCTGCATAGCGCCACCTGCTGTTTGTTTTTTTTTTCTAATTTCTCTGTCCACCTCACTGTGGTGTATGCACATGCTCCGTTCCATACACCACAGTGAGGACACACACCCTTAGCAGCCAGCTTGATATAAATCTAGCAGAGCAATGAATGGGGAGATCTCTGGATCCATGTGAGGAGCAGGGCTGGTTCTAGGTTTATTAGAAAGAGATTGTCATGTACTATATGATGTCTGATTTGCATTTGTTTTTACGTTATTCATGGGATAACCCCTGTAATGTTGCACCGTGGTCAGAGTCCGTAGTTCCGTTTCGCAGGTTCGCAAAAATATAGAGCATGTCCTATTCTTGTCCGCGATAGGCGTTTTCTCTAAAGTGCCGACCATGGGCGGTCCACAGAATACGGAATGCACACGGCTGGCACCCGTGTTTCGCAGAGCAAAAAAGCGTAGTCGTGTGAATACCCTAAGAGCAGCGTATCTGCTGATACACAAGCGTTTACTTGTTTATCGGCTTCTCAGTTATATAGGAAATTATGGGGAACGAGCCTACTATGAACACTTGATCCTGATAATTGGCCCGAAAATCATGTAGTCTAATAGGACCTTTAGGCCACATGGCTCGCTAAGCTTTTGTTTTTGCACATATTTTAGTCTAGGTATTTACTTTAGGTATTTCTAGGTGTGAAGAAATGGTTATACAGGAGAAAAAAATACCAAAAATTGTGCATAGGTCAAACTAGGGAGCAGCAATAATTCTTTATAAGGGTCTTAAACTGTACAATATAACAGGGCCCATTAGGGTCGAATCTCGGTTATAGCAGGCCGCGTATCCTGATGTGCCTTTATATTGTACACATTATAGCTTACCTCGTTAGGACTCCAGTCCCTTTTGCAGCCTATGGGGCACTATGACATAACTTATCATATGCCATTTATAGTACGCGTTCCCTCTTAGATAGCAGAGAGCCCAATGCATCTCCAAAACCACCGGGGTCCTGTTTTAAAGGGGTTTTCCCGGACCCCCAAGACCTCCTCGCAGCTCACCAAGCACAGCGCCGACCATTGGATAGTGGCTGTGCTCGGTATTGCAGCTCAGCCCCATTCACTTGAATAGGATGGAGCTGCTGCTAGGCCTTGTGACCGATGAAAGTGATGTCACTGGCCTAGAAAAAAAAAGGCTGTGGCGCTCACAGAGTACTGATCTGAGATGGGGGGGGGGGGGCAGGAGTCAGAACCCCAGATATTGATGACCTATTCTGAGGATAGGCCATAAATATTAAACACCTGGAAAGCCCCTTTAAATTTAGTAAATACTTCCCTTCCCCAGTGCAATAACAATTCTGGAGCATCTATTCTTTATGACTCAATGTTGTGCAATTCCTCGATTATTCTTACTAGAAATCTATCACTGAATCCTGAATTGCCAGCAGTCTGCAGTAAAGGTCCGGCTGGGTGTCACCAGTTGGGGGCGTGTGCCTGTACAGTCTGACATCAGCAGCACTAATAGGATTGTGACACACACCCAACTGGTAACACTCAGCTGGACCTTTATTGCAGACGGCAGGGAAGTTATTCATAACTTCTATCAGGAATAATAGAGGAATGACACAACATGAAGTCATAAGAATAGATGATCCACAATTATTACATGGGGGATGGAAGTAGCTAAAACAGACACGTCAGGAAAGGGGACGGGTCGTATGTAAGTGCAACCTCCGCTCCTCCTATAGTCACAGCTATGGGGGGCTATATAGACCCCTTGTGCGCTCATCTCTTTGTGCGGATTACGACATCCCAGCAGATTATTTCCTTTTTATCTTGATGACATCCTGAGAATGATTAATAACATCCTCCTCCTTATCTGCTCGGATCATGACCTCCAACCATCAAGGCCAATTAAATCTCTGGGCGGCAGAACTTTTCTCAGCTGCAGACTGGTAACGTACAGGACGTCCGATACTAGAAGACGCGCGTATGCTTCTCATTAATGCCTCTTATTAGCTGGGAGGAAACCTTTCCGAGAAGGCTGGGGATCCGACTTCTATCTGCGTGTCCACAGTAGTAAGAGTCTAAAGTCGCTGGCACCTTGTGACCATGACGAGATATTCCCTTCCCTCTTAGACAATGGGGGCATATCGCTAGGACCCGCACCTATATCGAGAACAGAGCGGGGAGCGCTGTGCCTGGAGGATCCCAGGTTTCCTGGGGGTCCGGCCACCACCAGGAGCAGCTCCCCGCTGCTCCCATAGAAATGAATGGAGGGTGGCTGCACATGCGCAGTGCGCCCTCCGTTCGTTTCCCCGCTCCATTCTCTATATAGGTGTGGGTCCCACACCTATAAGACAATAGGGGCATATCCTAGCGATATGCCCCCCATTGTCTAAGACGGGAATAACCCTTTGAGGGCCCTGTTTTACTAGGGGTCCAATACTGTCAAAGCCTGGGCCCTCCGGAGGGTCATTCCTACCCTGACTGCACAGCGGTTGCTGTAACGTTTGGTGACTATACTGTGACCACTGCTTTGCTATAAGTGAAGACCTCCTCAGGTCAGGCCATCAATATCTAGAAACTGGAATACCTCCTTCCATGTCTGCCATTGCAGCCCAGTCCTATTGAAAGGAATGGGATTGAGCTGCAATACCACGCACAGCCTGTGGACAGGGGTGGCGCTGTTTTTGAAAGGGAGCACCCATGTTTTTCTAATCTTGTAGAACCTCTTCAATTTACCCTTATGGGGACCCATGCAGCATCAGAACGGCAGTGACGGGGCATCAGTGAGTAATTTTTTTTTTTAACCCTTTCTGCCATATTCTTATACATTTTCCCACAGCTGCAATGGGGTTAATTCTAAGACAATGCTTCCCAGTTACTGAGCAGCAGTGTTCTCCATGGGTTGTGAGACTACAACTCCCAGCATGACCTGCAGCTCTTCAGCTGTTTCCCTACACATGTCTGAGTCCGCAGCTGCAGATAATAAAATAGAAGAAACCGACCGCTGCGCCCGGAGGAGATTTTATTTAGTGAACGGGATACCAATTCTCCTTCCAGACTGCAAAGAGTTAATGAATCGACCCAACAGCATTCACAGGACGCCCGGCCCGGACTGTCCCAGGGGCGCAGAACTGCACAAATGGCATCTGCCGAAATTGTTACCATCTTGGTCGCATTACGCCTTGCCATTTTCGTAATTGGCGCCATCATCTTGAAGTCTTTCTGCCTTTTGGCTGGAAGACATTCAGGCTTCAAAGCTTCGTGGGTCGAGCCCGGAGAGCACAGCCCGGCATTTACTTGGAGCATTAATTGTTTCTTTCTAAATAAAGGACATGTGACCTCCTCTGAAATATCAAAGGACCCCCCCCCCCCCCCCCCCACCTCAAGTCTTCAGCTCACTTTGTGAAACTTTCAATGGGAACCTCCAGACATCTATACAATAAGCCATAAGTCCACTCTTGTGAATTTGTATACCGTCTGGTGACCATTTTTGAAAAAAAAAAAAAACAAAACAAAAACTTTAAAAAAAAAAAAAAAGCGCCCTTTGATGTGGCGTAATTCTGAGCATGTGGCTTTGGATGAACGCTGCCCGTATACACTCTGTGCCAACTCCTCAGCACCCAAATGTGCTCTTCAGAAAAGCAATTCCGTCCTAAGACAACAGAAAGGTCTTCAAGACGCAGCGAGTGGAGAGGCTTCTGATTTAACGCCTCTTGACAGGTGGACCTCCTAACGTAAATGTATGTAAATCAGCTTCATGACCTGTAACACTAATTGTAGTGCCTATTACCTATGACACATCAGGGACGACTGCACAGAAAAATAGGGCGAGAAGTAAAATATAGAATAGACACCTGCTACAATGTTTCTGCCTCTCATAAGTTACCCCCTTAAAGGGTTTCTGTCACCAGTTTTTTCGGTATTAATCAGGCTGACATTAGAGAGGTGCTAATGTGACCTGATTCCAAATATATATTTGTTTTATTTACTGGTGCCCCCATTTTTATATAAAATGAACTTTTATTTTATGCTAATAAGGCCTCTAGGTGCAAGGGGCGTTACCCCTGCTCCTAGAGGCTCTGTTGATTGACAGGACCAGGCAGAGAAGAAACACTCCATTCACCATAGCTTACAAGGACCTTCAATGATGTCATGACCATGTAATCAATCACATGGTTAGGATCACACAAACAGCCTGTCGCCTTCTAAACCATGTGACTGATCACATGGTCATGACATCATTGAAGGTCCTTGTAAGCTATGGTGAATGGAGTGTTTCTTCTCTGCCTGGTCCTGTCAATCAACAGAGCCTCTAGGAGCAGGGGTAACGCCCCTTGCACCTAGAGGCCTTATTAGCATAAAATAAAAGTTCATTTTATATAAAAATGGGGGCACCAGTAAATAAAACAGATATATATTTGGAATCAGGTGACATTAGCACATCTCTAATGTCAGCCTGATTCATACAGAAAAAACTGGTGACAGAAACCCTTTAAAGGGATTCTCCGGGACCAATTTAAAATGGCCACAAGCAACCTGTCCTAGTATGTGTGAGTAGGACTGGTGGCCTCCACTTGCAAAGCTGCCTAGCGGGGCGAGTGGACGGGGCCCTACGGCGCTTTGTGCTCTGGCTCCTGCATATACTACACATTGGTGAGTTTTCCTGTCAGGCTGCTCAGCCATGATGACGTATCATAGGCAGGATCACATCGTTACCATCTACTGCAGAGCATCTGCTGGTGGAGGCATCACATTCTAGGACAGGTTGCTGGGGGTTATTCTAATCATTACCGGAGAACCCCTTTAAGGCCTCGTTCAGACGGCGGTAGTGCTTTGCGGATCCACGAAACACGGACACCGGCCACGTGCATTCTGCAATTTGCGTACCGCACATGGCCGCAACAATAATAGAAAATTGCGGATGCAGATTCATTCTTACGGCCATCTGAATGAGCCCTAAGTTCAGTCTATTTGATTATCTATGATTGCATTAGATTCATTTTACTCATTTTGGGCTAAATATCAATTTTTCAATAGGTCTTTATTAAAAATGTGGAGACTTTTTTTTTAGCTGAAAATTAATAAAATGCAATCGTGAAAATATTGCCTCTGAAGCCGTTCATGGCCATTAAGTGCAGACAGATTTTCTGGGGTCCTTCCAAATATTTGTAGATGGCTAGATGCACTTGTACAAGTGAAGCTGTTTTTAGACTGTATGCAGTCAGCTCCTGTGCTCCCCCTAGTGGTGGCCACAGGTAGCCAGAATGTGGTAACTTAATCTATGTCTATGAAGGAGATTTGGAGCTCTGCATCAGAAAAGGAGGCTCCGATCACTATAAGGATCAGTAGCAGAACTTCATTCACTAGTGTGCACACATTTTGTAAAAATCCACGTGTCACCACCTCTTTCTTTTAGGTTTAGGCGGGGGGGTCCATTAGGTCATCTGACCCACTGATCGGAAAGTGACATATCTAATCTGTACACCATCAGTGACTACATGTTTAGAATTAAAATAGAGGCTTGTTGTGGGCGGTTTATAAAGATAGGTAGATTATAAGCTACACACAAGGACCTGACAGGTGTGCTACCTACAGGCCAAAGAAGTGACCACTCGCAACCTGGTGTCTTTGGGTTGAGACCCCCACAAACAATAATTGTATAATATTAGATTTAATTATTGGGTCTACAGGCCGCTTTTAGTTGATCACTGGACAATGGTTTTATTTGAGCACTGTATGGCAGTATTTACATTGGCATTTTGTAATACTTAAAGGGTTTATCCCATGACTAATGTAAAAATTGAAAATCAGACACCATACAGTACATGACAATCTCTTTCTAACAAAGCTAGAACCAGCCCTGTACCTCACATGGATCCAGAGATCTCCACATTCATTGCTCTGCTAGATTTATATCAAACTGACAGCTCAAGGGGAGTGTCCTTTCTGCTGCAGATGGGAGGAGGCGTGTCTCAGCTCTGCCTATCACAGCTCAGGGGGGGGGTGTCTCAGCTCTGCCTATCACAGCTCAGGGGGCGTGTCTCAGCTCTTCCTATCACAGCTCAGGGAGCGTGTCAGCTCTTCCTAAGCTCTGGACGCAGTTAAAGGATGAAACTGAGCATGTGCGGCCTTCTCAGTGAGCAGGACAAATAAGAAAAAGAACAAACGGCAGGTGACACTATATAGATGCATTTTATTGAATAACTCAGTAGCTATGCTAAATTTTTTATTACATGTAATTACAAAACTATACAGATCCCAGGGCTGTTTTGAAAACTGTAGAATATTTTTCGTGGGACAACCCCTTTAAAGTTGTAAAATCCATACTCCCCTGCTCTTTGCCACTCATTTCCAGCTCCCTGGCTTTCTTCACTGGTCCGTCTGTCAGCTTCCGCAATGATTGGATAATGTTTGTCACTGCAGCCAATGGCTGGTCTCAATGCTAATGTGTCATTGGCTGCAGCCGATTATAAGGTCTATTCAGGTATTTAAAGGAAGGCTCCAGGTAAAACTGAAGAACAGTGTTATGCCTAGTGCAGGGGCTGAGGGGGAGGAGCTTGACAGTCAGGCCCTGCACTAGGCATAACACAGTGCATGCATTTCACCTCCTCAGAGGACGGGATATTCTATCAGGCCTCATGCACACGACCATTGGCGTTTTGCAGTCTGCAAATAATGGATCCGCAAAACATGGATACCGGCCTTGTTCAGTTCACATTTTGCATAACATAATGGCTGGTCCTTAATAGAACAGTATTATCCTTGTCTGTAATGCGGACATGTTCTATTTTTTTGCAGAGCAGAGACATGGAATACACACAGAGTAATTTCCATTTTTTGTGGCCCCATTGAAGTGAATGGTTCCACATACGGGCCACAAAAAAAAGGAACAAACAGACGATAAGTACGTTCGTATGCAGGGGCCCTTGGTAACGTAAAGCAGCGTTGCCTGGACTTCTGCTGGACAGGACCTCTCCGTACTATCATAGAATGTGGGATAATGAATCCCATCTGGCGGTAACTGAGACTGGAATGTGTCAGGCAGTAGCCGGGACCCGCTGGGCTGAGTCACTGGTTACAGCACTGACTAATGAAAAGAGGAAACTACAATTTGTACAACAATAAAAAATATAGAGGGTGGAGGAGAAGGATCTTCCTGCAGAAATCCAGTCACCCTCCTCAATTAAAAAGCCATTACCAGTTCAAACATGCACCTACCCCGTCCTCAAAGAGAACATTCTCCCAGTAATTATGAGGTGTCTCCTGGGAGAGGGATTAACCCTTACTGGCTGAGAAGTCAGCGCTGCCACATTCACCCATCTGATGTGGTCCAATTGTGGGATTTACACATAACATCTAACACCCCCTGACTATTGTCAGAACCTATATCCAACAGAGGTTAAAATATCTATATTCTATCTATTTATCTCATATCTCTCTTATATCTATCACATTCATATCTATCTCATTCATATCATCTATCCAGTGGCGTAGCTACCGGGGGGCAGGGGGGGCGACGGCTCCGGGCCCAGTGACTCAGGGGGCCAGAATCAGGCGAATACAAGTGAGCGCTTCCATTATGGAAGCGCTCACTTGTATTTAGGGACCCCATCAGACCTCAGATCAGCCCACCCAGCCACATAGGATTAAAATAAAAAACCTTACTTACCTGTTCTGCGCTGCGGCTGCCCTCCGGTCCGCGCTCTGCTCTCTTCCCTGGTGGCGCGCACTATGACCTGAACGCTGCACGCAGCGTCAGGTCATAGTGTGCGCGGGCCAGGGAAGAGAGCAGAGCGCGGACCGGAGGGCAGCCGCAGCGCAGAACAGGTAAGTAAGGTTTTTTTATTTTAATCCTATGTGGCTGGGTGGGCTGATCTGAGGTCTGATGGGGGCACAATACGCTGATCTGAGGTCTGATAGGGGCACAGTAGGCTGATATGAGGTCTGATGGGGGCACAATACGCTGATCTGAGGTCTGATGGGGGCACAATACGCTGATCTGAGGTCTGATGGGGGCACAATACGCTGAACTGAGGTCTGATGGGGGCACAATACGCTGATCTGAGGTCTGATGGGGGCACAATACGCTGATCTGAGGTCTGATGGGGGCACAGTAGCGCTGATATAAGGTCTGATGGGGGCCACAGTCTGCTGATCTGAGGTCTGATGGGGGCACAATACGCTGATCTGAGGTCTGATGGAGGCACAATACGCTGATCTGAGGTCTGATGGGAGCACATTAAGCTGATCTGAGGTCTGATGGGGGCACAATACGCTGATGTGAGGTCTGATGGGGGCACAGTAGGCTGATGTGAGGTCTGATGGGGGCACAATACGCTGATCTGAGATCTGATGGGGCACAATACGCTGATCTGAGGTCTGATGGGGGCACAATACGCTGGTCTGAGGTCTGATGGGGCACAATAAGCTGATCTGAGGTCTGATGGGGGCACAATACGCTGATCTGAGGTCTGATGGGGGCACAATACGCTGGTCTGAGGTCTGATGGGCACAATAAGCTGGTCTGAGGTCTGATGGAGGCACAATACGCTGATCTGAGGTCTGATGGGGGCACAATACGCTGATCTGAGGTCTGGTGGGGGGCACAATACGCTGATCTGAGGTCTGATGGGGGCACAGTAGGCTGATGTGAGGTCTGATGGGGGGCACAATACGCTGATCTGAGGTCTGATGGGAGCACATTAAGCTGATCTGAGGTCTGATGGGGGCACAGTAGGCTGATGTGAGGTCTGATGGGGGCCCAGTAGGCTGATGTGAGGTCTGATGGGGGCACAATACGCTGATCTGAGATCTGATGGGGGCACAATACGCTGATCTGAGGTCTGATGGGGGCACAATACGCTGGTCTGAGGTCTGATGGGGCACAATAAGCTGGTCTGAGGTCTGATGGAGGTACAATACGCTGATCTGAGGTCTGATGGGGGCACAATACGCTGATCTGAGGTCTGATGGGAGCACATTAAGCTGATCTGAGGTCTGATGGGGGCACAGTAGGCTGATGTGAGGTCTGATGGGGGCACAGTAGGCTGATGTGAGGTCTGATGGGGGCACAATACGCTGATCTGAGATCTGATGGGGCACAATACGCTGATCTGAGGTCTGATGGGGGCACAATACGCTGGTCTGAGGTCTGATGGGGGCACAATACGCTGGTCTGAGTCTGATGGGGGGCACAATACGCTGATCTGAGGTCTGGTGGGGGGGCACAATACGCTGATCTGAGGTCTGATGGGGGCACAATACGCTGGTCTGAGGTCTGATGGGGCACAATAAGCTGGTCTGATGGAGGTACAATACGCTGATCTGAGGTCTGATGGGGGCACAATACGCTGATCTGAGGTCTGGTGGGGGGCACAATACGCTGATCTGAGGTCTGATGGGGGCACAGTAGGCTGATCTGAGGTCTGATGGGGGCACAGTAGGCTGATGTGAGGTCTGATGGGGGCACAGTAGGCTGATGTGAGGTCTGATGGGGGCACAGGTAGGCTGATCCAAGGTCTGATGGGGGCACAATACGCTGATCTGAGATCTGATGGGGGCACAATACGCTGATCTGAGTCTGATGGGGGCACAATACGCTGATGTGAGGTCTGATGGGGGCACATTCTGATGATCTGAGGTCTGATGGGGGCACATTCTGATGATCTGAGGTCTGATGGGGGCAGGGGACTGTTAGTTTAGTGATGTAAAAACTGGGGACAGGTTTCCTTTAACATAGGAGTCCCGTTGTTTTTAATCCTATTACTCCTATATTTTACTGCATTATGTGGTAGTGTATTTACAGTAGGGTATGTAGAAAGTCTATTGTACTGTACTTAACAGCATAGATTATCTAGCAGTTTATATAGTCATCTTTCTAATACAATATTATAACCACACTTTGGATTTATAAACCTCATCTCTGAACTCCTGACAGCTCCTAAACATTTATTATAGCTAAATTCTGATCAAACTGATAACAGTATGAATTAAATGAGCGCGTATGAGCTGTCAGGGGTTCAGAGACGGGGGCTGTACATCCCGCTGTCAGAACAGCAACATGATGGCACTTAGTGTAAAACAAAGTGACAGTCTGCAGCTAGACTGAAACTTAACCCCGTAGGACAAAAACAGCTGAACATTTTTATAAAGGCCTGTATGTATCCATTTTATGTCCATGCTATCTATCATCTATCTGTATGTCTGTCTCATATCAATCTCTCATATCTATCTCACATCTGTCTGTCTATCCATTATCTATCTATCTCGTATCTATTTCTCTGTCTCACATCTATCTATCTCATATCTATCTATTATCCATCCATCTCTCATATCTATATACAGTATCTATTATCTATCTCATATCTCTCTCACATCTATCTATCTATCTCATATCTATCCATCTGCTCAGCCGGGGTGATGGGGAAGAGGCCAGACAACTGTTGCTCGGGGGAGAAAGAAAAGGATAAATGTCTCCTTTTGGAACCTTGTTTTGCTCTTTGTGGCCCTAAACTGAGGGGCCCAGAGTCTCTTAGGTAATTAGATTGTCAAGATGCCAAATGTCAGTGATCTCGGTACTTCTCAGGACCCGGCAGTCTCTTCTATATCTTGTACTGGATGATTTTCGGTTTGTTTTTCCTCCTCTGCTCCGTCAGTTCTCCAGACCGACGTCAGGGCTTTGAGCTCCCGTGACACAAGGGGTTAAGGGCTGAGCGTTCATAAGACGACGTCTGAAACCTTCCAAACCAGAATTGGCCTAACAACGACATTTTAATTGCAGGCAATCCCTGCGCAATTGTATACAAAAGATTTTTTTTTTTTTTTTTTAATTCCCTCCCCCGGACATTAACAAAGGTTATTATCCTGTTCATTCTCAGGTTTAAAAGGAGGCTCCCATAATCCAAACCAAATCAACCTGACCTTTGAACCTTTTCTGCTGTACTTTTTCTCATGCCACGGTCTCTTTAGTGCTAGTGAGCTGAAGGCCCATTTCTGGGCTGCAGCTGATTTCCCAGACAGCGCTGCCTTTCGTCCCCTGACAAATCACTGTGGAGCCCCTTTTGTCCTGCGTCGCTTTGATCTCACCTGCCTGTCAGGGGAAAAAACGAGAGCTCCGGTACAGGCCGAGGCACTGCAAACAAATTGGCAATAGGGCAGCGGAGGAAAGGGGGGCTGCAGAAGGGGCAACTAGAGCGAGACGGACCGGGTGCATTTCTCTGGCGCACAAATAGTTAACTAATATACAGATTAGTCATATTGTATTCATTGAGAATAGTAATGAAAGCTTATTCTAATAAAAGCAAGCAAGGGGGGGGGGGGGGGGGTCCAAACCAGTTGGGTAAGGGGCCGAAATCCCAGTCAGTATTGTGTATCATTGTATTCTGCAAGACTGAGGTTTGTGGCAGCAGGGTCTGGCGGGGGAACAGCCTGTCGGATCCGTGCTAACGCTAGCCCACCTTGCCACAGGAAGTCCACTCGGGCCCCATTTACTATAAAAGGCGCAGGCCAGAGGTCGGCAAACATATTAAATATGGTTTAAATATGTTTAGGGAATTCTGAGTTAATAGAGGGGCCCCCATTCTGGACCCTCAACTAGCTGGGGCAGAAGGTGACTACAAGAAGTATCTGAAGCTCTGCATGATGCAGAAAGTCTGTGCATTACATGTAGCATGAATGGATTTCAATTAGAAACTGTGTAATACCTCATTTTTCCTGCGGGGGTGCTGCAGGGAGATTGAACACTTAATGTCAGGACCTCCCGCATACAAATTGCAGCAGTGGGATACACAGTGATTAGCTTATCTTTATGGGACATGTCTAATAAAAAAGGATTAACCCCATTAAGTAATTAAGGAAACTGGGAGATAACAGATTAAGGCCTTATTCACACAGTCATCAGTCAGTGATTTTCATCAGTGGTTGTGAACAAAAACCAGTTGCAGGTCTAAACACAGAACAGGTGCAGATCTTTCCCTTCCAGTGATGGCGAACCTCCGACACTCCAGCTGTGGTGAAGCTACGACTCCCAGCATGCTCCATTCATTTCTATGGAGTTCTGAGAACAGCCAAGCAAGTGTGCATCTTGGGAGTTGTAGTTTTACCACAGCTGAAGTGCCGGAGGTTAGTCGTCACAGCCTTAGGGTCCATTCACATCCACATCAATCAGGCAGCAAAAGATGCGGACAGCACACAGTTTACAAACACATGGCTCTCATCAAAATGCTGATGCCATGCTGACAGGCCGAGAGCATTCACTCTGCATTGCCTAACTGAATGGCACAGTCAGTGGGTGGATTTTTCTGCATTTGATTAGACAGTAAGTAGAGGGGGCACTTTAGGGCTGATTTTTAGTGCCCTTAGGCCCCTTTCACACAAGCGAGTTTTCCGCGCGGGTGCAATGCGTGACGTGAACACATAGCACCCGCACTGAATCCTGACCCATTAATTTCAATGGGTCTGTGTACATGAGCGTTTTTTTTTTTCACACATCAGTTCTGCGTTGCGTGAAAAACGCAGCATGTTCTATATTCTACGTTTTTCACACAGCCCTGGTCCCATAGAAGTGAATGGGGCTTCAGTGAAAAACGCATTGCATCCTGACGTAAGTGCGGATATGATGCGTTTTTCACTGATGGTTGCTAAGAGATGTTGTTTGTAAACATTCAGTTAAAACGCATCAAAACCCATCGTACCCGCGCAGAAAAAAACTGAACAACTGAACGCAATCACAGACAAAACTGACTGAACTTGCTTGCAAAACGGTGTGAATTTCACTGAACGCACACTGAGACAATCAGTGTCATTCGTGTGAGAGAGGCCTTAGGGTAGGGCCACAAATGGATCACTTCAGGAAAATCTTAAAGGGGTTGTCTCACTTCGGTAAGTGACGTTTATCATGTAGAGAAAGTTAATACAAGGCACTTACTAATGTATTGTGATTGTCCATATTGCTTCCTTTGCTGGCTGGATTCATTTTCTCATCACATTATACACTTCTCGTTTCCATGGTTACAGACCACCCTGCAATCCATCAGTGGTGGTCGTGCTTGCACACTATAGGAAAAAGCATCAGCCTCTCTGGTGGCCAGGACTATGGGAGCGCACATAGGCCGGTGCTTTTTTTCTATAGTGTGCAAGCACGACCACCACTGATGGATTGCAGGGTGGTCGTAACCATGGAAACGAGCAGTGTATAATGTGATGGAAAAATGAATCCAGCCAGCAAAGGAGGCAATATGGACAATCACAATACATTAGTAAGTGCCTTATATTAACTTTCTCTACATGATAAATGCCACTTACTGAAGTGAGAGAACCCCTTTAAGTCTGTATTACACAGTCCGTTATGGTAGACGATTGTTGGGAGGGAAACGTTCCCTCCCAGCAATCGTCTACTCGCTATTGGAAGAGACCACTGCTATTACCTGCAGCCATCTCCTCCGCAGCTAGTGGTTTGCAATCTCCTCCCCATGCTGTATAGTGGTTTGCCGGCGGCAGATCGTTATTAGACACCACAATCTGCCGCCTGCAAATGCTAATTTTGTCAAAAGATTTGCATTGACCAATGATCGAGCATTTGTTCATTCAATCGGCGTGAGTATTACACTGAAAGATGATCGCTAAAGAGCGTTACTATGAATACTAGTTAGCGATCATCTGCCAAAAAAATCAGCAGGTGTCATCCCAGCCTCAGTTACTCACCTTTCTTCTGTTTTGACGCCATTGCGACCAACGATTATTCTGCTCCCCTTGCATCATGTGACTACTTGACATGATGAAAGGAAGCGGGTCACCACTGGGACCAGCAATTGGCTGCAGCAGTGTCAAAACGGAAGTTTAAATCCTGGGAGCGTAGTGAAGCAGCCAAGACCGGCAAAAGAAGGAGTCGTGAGCAACCGCGGGAAAGTAGGTAAGTACGCTTCTCTTTGCAGGTCTGCCAAACCCTTCCCGCTAAAGTTACTCAACCCCTTTAAGGCCAGGTTATTCATTATTTCATAAATAGGTTAACAAGGAATTCAATTATATTATTTAGCAGGGATTTATTTTCTCGCATTTGGGCAAATCTATATAATTATAGGATTTTGACATTTTTGTAAGGCCTATATCGCATTCTATTCGTCTTAACCCGTATTCTTCCAGGTAGTCAAGGAGTCCTGTAGAAAGGGGACATACCGCACACAATGACTTTAACAGACAAGCGCTCAGGTCGCCTTTTGTGATTGAACTTGTGTATGAAATAGTTGGTTAGAAATGTTCCCTTTTAAAGTCCCCCTGTGAAAAGAAGAGGCCGCTCTGAAATGAAACCGGATAGGTGTTCTTACACATTCGCTTCTCTTTGATTTGCAACTTCAATTTCAAATGCCTTTTTCGGAAGGCAGTGCCTACAGTAAAATCTTTGTGTTGGTTGAAACACTATCGGATGAGTGGAGATCTGCGTGGTAGCGCAGGTCGAATCTGGTAGCTGAGCGCCTTGTTAACCGAGCGCCGCGTACAGCAGAGCCGATGGGGTGATGGTAATTCCCTGCTTTGTATCCACCTTCTTGTTATAACTGCATACCTGGAATATACTCTGGTCCCATACGTGCTTCATACTATAGTACTGTACCGTAATATGTACTCTCAATAGTATATCCGTAAAACCAGTGTCAATCGCGTGATCAGGAGTACTATACACCCTCTACACACTTTTAGGACCATTGGGCCAATTCTCCATCTACTGGTTTGTATTGGAGAAGGTTCCTGCACAGTTTCTGGAAAGATCCAGACCCTTCAGGCACGGGATTCAGCCAGTTCTCCAGATCCGGTTGTTAAAATTACAACTGGATCGGAGAACCGTGTTACCGGTTGAGTCCCGATCCGGTGCTCTGGCGGCGGCAGGGCAGCAGGAGATGATCGCTTCCATTGCTTCTCGCACGATCCTTAGTTGGGTGGTGTGTGTGTGTAATGTATATATGGTGTATTTATGTACATGTGTGTTGCATATGTATGGTGTATGTATATGTAAACGTGTGTTGTGACGCCGCGTGTCCACCGTTGAGTAGGGAACCTGTTGAAAATTGGAATCCTATCAATCCCTTCAAGGATCCCATAGTAGACCTGTCGTCTGCCTCTGCGCTGTGTACGCTCTCGTCCCCATTGCACCATTGGCCTAAATTTTTGGAAAGGCAGCCGTACATTGGGGCTCATTTAATGGTAGTGCTACATAGGAAATTGTTTTACAGTGATTTTTGTTTTTGGACTTTGCTTTGTATGTTTATTTCTACACAGTGTGATTGTATTATTTGGGCACTATATGGGGTGTGTATAGAAGGTACAGTATAAAGACTAGGGACCCTAGACACATGTAAAAGCTCTATAACAAGTTATTTACAAATAGTCGATCAGACTAACAATTGCCTTATTTTCACATATGTCTTTTTGTTACTTGCTCTTAAAGGCTATGTACACCTTTGGGGGCAATTTTTTTTATTATTGCATTATACTTCTTTTGACCTAAAAATCACTTTTTCGGTTGGCCTTTATTAACAATATGGAATCCTTTTTTGTGTACAGAGCTGAGAAGCTGTACTAGCTGCCTGTGGATTTTTTCTCAATTCCGTCATCTGAGGAGCAGACGGACTCCTTATCTCTGCTCTCTGACCTTATAAACACTCATTATAGTTCAATCCTTACCTTACTGATAAGAATGTGGCTTAAGTGTTCAGCTCAATATTTTTAATAAAGACCAATTGAAAATATGATTTTTAGCCAAAAATAAGTTAAATGCAATCATAAAAAATTGACTCTGAAGGTGTACATAGCATTTAAAGGGGTTCTCCGAGTTATATATATTGATGACCTATCCTCAGGATAGGTCATCAATATCAGATCGGCGGGGGTCCGTCAGCCGGCACCCCCACCGATCAACTGTTTGAAGAGGAGGTGCGCGTCCAGTGGCGTAACTACAACTAACTGGGCCCCACAGCAAATTTTTGAACGGGGCCCCCTCAGAAACTTTTTCGCAACCCCCAACTCACATGCAACCCTCACTCTTGTGGCTAGTCAAGATTGAGCTCTCCCAGACAAGGCCTGACAGCCGTTCCATCCGTTTCCTATAGTGTCACTGTATATAATGTCATTGTATAATACTGTTGAGGGGGCCCTGACAAAATCTTTTAGTCTCCCTCCTGAGGGGGCCCCTTGTGGGTCTGGGCCCCAAAGCAGCTGCTTCCCCTATAGCTACGCCCCTGCTCGCGTCGTATCAGCGCTGCCTCCTCTTCATTGTTTACATGCTGGCCGACATGGGGATAGTGGTGAGTAGGTGTAATCCCTCACCACCCCATTCATTTCTATGGGAAGAATCGCTCCCATACAAGTCTATGGAAGCGATTCTTCCCATAGAAATGAATGGGGCGGTGAGGGATTACACCTACTCACCACTACCCCCGTGTCGGCCAGCATGTAAGCAGTGAAGAGGAGGCAGCGCTGATACGACGCGCGCCTCCTCTTCAAACAGCTGATCGGCGGGGGTGCCGGGTGTCAGACCAATATATATGTAACTCTGAGAACCCCTTTAAGATATAACTTTGAATCATCGCTTTATATAATAAATAGACCAATTACATCTTATTAAGATTCTCAGTGTGTCACGTTCTTTTTCTATGTGTTTCTGCAGAGGAAAAGTAGTAGGCTAATCCAACAAGACTGTGGTGGAGGATGACCCTAGAGAAGCAGAGGCATCCAGTTACCTAGTCTGCAGCCACCAGTGGAGACTTACCATAGGAACCCGTGAATTACATCTCCCTTTTAATGCCATGAAAATACCCTGGAGCGAGATAATAATGGAAATTAGATGTCCAATGTTTTTGGGTTTTTTTGTATCATAGATTCTGGTGGTGTCCCTAATGACGAGTGATTGGCTCCAAAGTCACCCCTAAAGGGATTGTCTTCTGCTAGAAGCCATTATTGTGTCAGAGATTGGGATCGTCTTGGTGGGAAAAAGATTTTCAGCCCAAAATGAATAAAATACAATCATAAAAAAATTCCAAATTCCATTGTATACAACTCCTCCTAATGGTTATTTTTCTGATTCTCATTCACGTCTCACGTTCTTTGTACTGGTGGGAGGTTGTCGTCATATTTTGTAGAACATCCTATATCAGCCCATTACAAATACTAAAACCCCAGTTCCATGGAACAGAAAATGTAGATACAAAGAGGTCTCTGAAAGGGCCGGCCTACGGGCACTACTGCCGATTAGTGAGGCCCTAATTCTATTAAGTTGAGTAAATGTCTTAAATTCAAGGGTTTTCTTGGAAGTCGTTCTTATAATGAATTATATTTTGGGATAAAAGATCTTATTCTTCGGGGTTTAGGGTTGAAATGTTTATTTTTCATTGTTTCATTAAAAGAATGCTTTAGAAAGTCGTAGGTAGTGTCATGTAAAACATCTCTCAATGAGCTCTATACTAATCCAGTAAGAGGCACCACATCAAACAAGGCTGTGTTCTCCAGCCCTAATAAACCTGACTGTGACAGCTCTTCGAGCCCCTCGCTCCTGGGGGTCTAGGACCTCCCTGCAGAGCAGCAGTTAGAAAAATGTTTGTCTTTTACTTACAAAAAGGGTCATGGACCCATGATACTAATTAGGGTGATGCCTGAAGAGTGTCTTTTCAACACAGATCGCCCCATGTTTTCTTCAGTGTTGTGACTGACAGCCAACGGTTTGGTCGCTCATAGATTTATAATTGATGCTTTGACTTAAATCTGTTTAAATTCTATTTAATAAAAAAAATTTTTAATGAATGTGCTAAATATAACAAAAAAAGTAACAAAAAAATATTTTTTTCATAAAATTTCCAAGTTATTTTTCCAGTCTATTAAAAAAATTTATAAAAAGAGTTACGTTTTTTTCATAACGGGGTCCTAATGTGATTACAGTCTTTTTAAATAACTAGTTTCATTTTAATTTTTTGAATTGAATAAATTCCTTCAAAAATAAGTTTTTCGACGCAACTTTAGAGTCAATTGAGATTGCACTTTTAGGAAAAATTTATGAAAAATTGTTAAACTAATATGAATATTTATTCTTATTTGCTTTTGATTTAATTTTTTAATCTATTTTTTTCATATAAATTTCTACTATATCTTGCTTTTTGTTATGTAAAAAAAAACATGGCCTTAAAATAAAAAAAATAATAAAGTAAAAAAATGCATAGAAAAATATTAAATAATAAAATAATTAACACTAAATTACCGCATCGGTTCCAGTGCTTCACAGTCCCCCCCAATGGTCTCTGTATATTGACTCCAGTATCGACGTAGACCCTTGAATTCTGCAGCTAATCATTGGCCGTAGCGATGACACGTCAACACTACGTCATCACTGGTGGTCATGGATGGGAACATAAGCAGCGGGAAGGAGAGTATTATTTCCCTTTAAATAGCTGGTTTTATGTGTGTATTTATGGGGTGTGTAAATTTAATTAATTTAGAAAAATAATTTTTTTAAAAAAAGGAAAGAAAAAAAATATTTTCTTGTAACAATTCTCCATTTGGTAGGCACAAATGGATCTGAATGTATATTGCCTATGTTGTTTATTTGAAAAAAAAAAAAATTGTAACCCTTTGATTTGTCTTTGAATTTAATTAAAAAAAATAAAATGTTTTTCCCAAATGGGCAAATGCATATTTTGTGCCTATTTTATTTAAAAAAAGGAAAGAAAAAGATCTAGAACACTCCAATAATAATAAAATTGGATTAATAAGCAATAAAATAAATACAGCCCGTAGTCACGAGCAGCCATATTCCGGGGTGTTTTGCAGCATTTTTAATCTTTTCATAGCAATTACTCACATGGTGCATTGCAGCTGAGCCGAGATGTGCGCCGCATCTGTGTACAGTGCAGGTGAATAAGAATAGCCGCCCCCTTGATTGATTGATGAGGGCTTGTCAAAACCGCTTGTCACTCACAAGCAGAGCAGGTGTTCGGGGTTGAAAGCATTGTTCCCCGGTCCTCATGGTATGTGGCTACAGTTCACACTGCAAATAGCCTATCAAGCTGTGCTCCCCATAGTAATCATCATCACCCCTGAGTGGAAGTCAGCCTACAGGTGCGCAGGAGCCGCTTCATTATGGAAAGTGGGGATTATTCCCGATAATTAGTAGAATCATCGTTATCATGTCAGACCATTTCACAGTTTACTTTTAGAATTAATCTATAGAGAAATCACTTTGATACATTACTGATATTGTACTGATCTGGAGTTACAAACCTGTATTACATTCCAGAGCTGCGTTCACAATTCTACAGATTTCAGAGCTAAAAGCTACCTGGAAAGAAAGTGTAGTCTTTTTTTTTTTTTTTA
Organism: Rhinella marina; assembly: GCA_900303285.1. Classification (NCBI taxonomy): domain Eukaryota; kingdom Metazoa; phylum Chordata; class Amphibia; order Anura; family Bufonidae; genus Rhinella; species Rhinella marina. Next base: position 541,083 of record ONZH01023357.1, read on the forward strand.
GTAACCTCAATACAATAAAACAAACTGTCCCCGTTGCTTTATCAGAGCTCAGCTAAGAGGTTAGGAGACTTATTCAAATTCTTCCAGTAATAACCAGCAGAATAGGGAGTACAGCTCTGGAGTATAATACAGGATGTAACTCAGGATCAGTACAGGATAAGTAATGTAATGTATGTACACAGTGACTGCACCAGCAGAATAGTGAGTGCAGCTCTGGAGTATAATACAGGATGTAACTCAGGATCAGTACAGGATAAGTAATGTAATGTATGTACACAGTGACTGCACCAGCAGAATAGTGAGTGCAGCTCTGGAGTATAATACAGGATGTAACTCAGGATCAGTACAGGATAAGTAATGTAGGTACACAGTGACTCCACCAGCAGAATAGTGAGTGCAGCTCTGGAGTATAATACAGGATGTAACTCTGGATCAGTACAGGATAAGTAATGTAATGTATGTACACAGTGACTCCACCAGCAGAATAGTGAGTGCAGCTCTGGAGTATAATACAGGATGTAACTCAGGATCAGTACAGGATAAATAATGTAATGTATGTACACAGTGACTCCACCAGCAGAATAGTGAGTGCAGCTCTGGAGTATAATACAGGATATAACTCAGGATCACTACAGGATAAGTAATGTATGTACACAGTGACTGCACCAGCAGAACAGTGAGTGCAGCTCTGGAGTATAATACAGGATGTAACTCGGGATCAGTGATCAAGTGACCTTTTACTATTCAGTCACTGTGATCACTGCATTTTATAATCGCTCGCACACATAGAACTGAATTGCAGAGATATTCTCTCCTAGATGCACATACAATAAGTCCATGATATAGCATCCATCTCAACATGCCATTTATTTTTCCTAATATATATGTAAACCAACAGAAAACACTCAAAACACTTAAATCAGATGTATTCTGTGGTGACAGACGCCTATGGCCACCGTATTACAGCTCAGCACAACCTGGCGGTTGTACATCGCCTTTAACGTATACATTTGTGCATATGATCCCTATGACATGCATGTGCTTGAATCCTTTTTCTCTTTATAACCATCAAACATTCTAAAAAAGATGATCCAGAAAGGTGTTGTCTACAGTGGACCATCTCCACCCCTCTTTATGGAGTAGCCACAGAATATGTCATAGATGGGACTAGCCCCATTCTCAAGAACCGGTGAGGTGGCGATGCGTGCGCTCTCTGTGGATCTCTCTCCAATCACTTCTATAGTCCAGTAGGCGGAGCCGTCATTTGATTGACATACAGAATGGAGGAGAAGATGGCATCACACATGAATGTGACTCCAATCATCTGACCTGGTACGTTGTATCCAGTACGTATTGTCTCTGGACTTGCCCTTAGACATCCAAGCTGGACACCATCCTCTCCATGTGATCACATTGTCTGCGGAGGGTATCAGCTATACCCATTGATCCGGCGCTTAGAGCCGATAGTCAAAGCAAACAAAGGCGCCTTCAAAATAATGTTTCTTTAAAATATGCCACCTCTTTTGTTCTAGCAATTGTCTGTCAGCTGAGAATTCACTGAATTATTCACATATTGCCATGGAATCTGTTTGTTGCTCACCAAGTAATAGCTTACTGGATGCATGTAATTTTAGACACGGTTCAGGTGTGATATGGAATATCCCTTAAAGCTCTAACCATTCGCTAGAAGTCGTCATCCATAGCCAAATCTCTTGTCATATTAAGTTTAGTCATGCCATGGTCGCATCGCAGTGGATGGCCCAGGCCCTAACAACGGTGCAGAATACATGATCTGGGATTACATAGTCATTGACTACATCCTTCCAGTTGTAATAGACCCTAGAAGACAGATTTGTGTGGCTGTATAAAAAAAAACACTGCCCCATTATGGTGCCCAGTTTTGCCGCCCTGGATAGAAGTGCATTTTCCCTTTCCGTGGCCAGTTGCTATAGGTGCAGAGGTAGCAGTTACAACCAGATCCCGTTGTCTGCGTGGTCTCAAATGCCCCTCTGCCAGTTGCACCATTAGTATAGATGCCACATGGCGGGTGGGGTTCCTTCTTTGCATTGGAGTTCAGGAGATTGACATTAGCCCTATGATCCCTTTGAATGTAGTTCCTCTGGAGAGGGTAGCACTACAGATCTCCCTACCCGATGGCAAAAAAGTATAAGCCAACCAGGACTGGGCCTTCTTTCCAAAGGCCCAATTTATGGAGTACCACTATAGTGTTGTCACATCAGGTAGGGAGCAGGGCATACCTCATCTCCACCCACAAAACTGTCTCAACCTACTTGAATGATCCACCCTAAATGGCGGGCCTCTAACTGGGCGACGGTCCCTGATCTCACTAAGAAGAAGTCAGACAGCTAGAGTCAAAGCCAGAGAATACCATCAGAACCAAGTAAGAAGCGAACACATGGTAATATACCATGCACGGTTAAAATCAGAACCAGAATCAGCAGGCAGAAGGTCAGAAGTCCAAGAATCCACATTAAACACAATGCATGTGAGACTAGAAGACCAAATCACAGGCAACTGTGGCCAGCTGTTGCCTGTTTAAATACCCTGCCTTCAGAGCCTTTGCTGATACAGATTAGCCTAGCGTCTGCTCCCTGATAGGCCGATCACCCCCAATGTCAGATGGGCTGGCTGGCAAGGTAATGGAAAGACGTCGGCAGCGCGGCCTTAGAAAAGCTGGACTCACCACAAATGCACATAAGTACCTGACAGGGGCATAAGCTCTTGCTACTGGGGTATTGATCAAGGGGAAAGGCATTGAATCAGAGCATATTTATTAAAATGCTGTTTTGCATACGGGGCGACATTGGCCTTTTGTATTTGGTCTGGTCTAAAGTTGCTCGTGGTTTTCAGCAGATCCTCCTGATTGCAACGGGATACAGCAGAAATCCATGATCTATGGGGGCTAGAAAATGGTTGACTGAGGACAGCCAGCAGAATAAGGGTCTCACAACAAGGGTCTATCCCAAAACAGTCCTCTGGAGGGAAGAAATCATAGAAATGTGTGGAGCTCCCGTACAAAGCAGGATAAAGCATTTGCCTTATCTTACTAGTGCTGCCATAGAAGTTGTTCTTGGAATTAGTTTAAAAGGCATTGATTCTTGTTCACATTAGGGAATGTGACATCAAAGAGAGATCCTCTGCTTGGTATCCCCCCCCCCCGTTAAGTGCTGGAGATGCTACCAATCCAGCCAACTCGACACGACCTTGAATTACATGGTTCCCAATCTGAATGGCCACCATGTAATACTACATCCTGCAGCGGCCCAAGTGATTATAATTAGAGATGAGCGAGCAGTGCTCGTTACGAGCACTGTAAGCACTCGGGTCCTGTGTGAAATGCCCGCAGGCATTGCGGATCCGTCCTCAGCTGCATGTAAGTCAATGAGGACGGATCGTTTGGTATGACACTCATACCAAACAGTTCCGTCCCCACTGACTTTAAGACGGGTGAGGACGGAACCGTTTGGTATGAGTGTCATACCAAACGATCCGTCCTCATTGACTTACATGCAGCTGAGGACGGATCCGCAATGCCTGCGGGCATTTCACACGGGACCAGAGCGCTACAGTGCTCGTAACGAGCACTGCTCTCTCATCTCTAATTATAATGCATGTTGTCAAGAGAAGAAAGGTCTCTTCAGTCTGACCTTGGCGACCATGTGGACAACCAACTTCCTTGGGTATGGACATCTGTTACAGCTTCTTTTATTGGGTATCAGGACTGATAATTGTCGATCTTCTCAAGGTTGTCCTATGTCCATGGCCACCTATACAGCAGTGTGGGACCTCTTGAAGAGAAAGTGATTGAAAAGCAAGCACATCAGGGTTTTATTCCTTGAAGAACCCTTTGAAGCTCCTTCGGTGGGATGGAGTCTTATTATTTCTTGGTTCCACACAATTGGATCCTATGAAGCGAAATGTGAAGGAACATTTACAGTTACCTGAATCGATGTGACACTTTGTAAAATATTCATTAGTCACAGCTCCTGAGAGAGCTCGTGGGGGGGGACGCAAAGGGGAAAGATGACACACGTCTTTAGTCGTCTACCAGGCCATAGAGAAAACAAACAGTGGTGTGTCACGGAGGAGGAAGCCGTCGGAGTGCGATGTCACCATCTAAGTTTGCCTAGATAATAACACTGTTTCCTTTTATCCCTCCTTACATTCTCCGCATGTTTCCCCATTGAAGTTCCTGTACAGAAGCCATGAATGGGACACGGAATAAAGGTTTATTTTGTAATGCGTTGTTTGAAAGAAGTGATGCAGGGATTTTCACACAGGTGTAATCCCTCTGAACGATAACAGACAGGCGACTATTTGGGGCATCAGACCCAGATCCTCTTAGATCTCGCTCATAAAAGGATCATGAAAGTCCTTGGCTTGCTCCACCTGTGTGTGTCATGCACGGGGCGTCAGGTGTGCGGAGCTCGGCTCCTGATACGTTTTATCATTCAGCTCGCCTCCTCTATAGACACTGATAGCTCTTTTATCACTAATCGTGTGTTACAAGTGCCATCTGTAGGGATAAACCAAGGAGGGCTTTAAACCTGTTTATCATACCTCACATCTCCACAGCCCCGCAGATTCAGCAGCTAAGGACTTCTTAACGTGACACTTTAAGGCTGCCCCTATGAACGCTAATCCTATAATGCTTAGTAATCTTTTTTTCTTCTTTAAATGGCCTCGAAGAAGAAGCAAAAAACAAAAAACACGAAGAGATCTTTGATGTGGCTTTACCCTTTACCGACACAATGGGATCTTTTGGGTAGGTTGCGTGCTACGTGTGTTTATGCCAAGTTCAGGCTGGTGGAGCGCCCACTGGCAACGTTTTCATTGCTTGTTTCAAAGGCAGGATTTTCAGGGTAAGGCTACTTTCGCACTAGCGTCAATATTTTCCGGTACTGAGATCCGCCATAGGGTCTTAATGCCGGAAAAAAACGCTTCCGTTTTGTCCCCATTCATTGTCAATGGGGACAGAATGTAACTGAACACAACGCAGTGCTCCAAAATGTGCTCCATTCTCATAGTGGAGAGCAGCATGCTGTGGTTTTCCTTCCGTCCTGGGATGCAGAGCAAGACGGATCCGTCATGACCCAAAATGCAAGTCAATGGGACGGATCAGTTTTCTCAGACACAATAGAAAATGGATCCGTCCCCCATTGACTTTCAATGCAGTTCATGACGGATCCGTCTTGGCTATGTTACAGATAATACAACCGGATCCGTTAAGAACGGATGCAGACGGTTGTATTATCAGTAATGGAAGTGTTTTTTGCTGAACCCTGCCGGATCCAGCAAAAACACTAGTGTGAACGTAGCCTTAGTGTACAGGTGTGGATGTTCTGCAGTGGGTGGCTGGGGTTATATTCAGATAGTGTTTTATATACATAGAGGGTCACTAACTGGCATAGCGCAAAGGAAAAGGTCAGTACCGCACCATGCATGTGCCTTAAAGGGCTTGTGCACTTTTGGGGGGAGTTTTGGTAAGCCTCACTCCTGCGAAGGGAAGAATACTTACCTGCTTACCGATGCTTGCTCATGGCTTCTGCACTGTCCGGCCTCAGCTGCTCTGCTCGGATCACTGGATATAAACTTCCATTTTGACGTAGCTGCAGCCAATTGCTGACCTGCTCCTGTTATGTCATGACAAATAGTCACGGGAATGCAAGAGGAGCAGGTCACCGCTGTGGCCAGCAATTGGCTGCATCGGCGTCAAACCAGAAGCTTGCATCCAGGGAGCAGGAGCCGGAAGCCAGTGTTTGGAAGCAGGAAAGTATGCTTCCATTCGTAGGTCTGTCACCCCCCACCCCAAAAGTGCACAACGTCTTTAAGGTGGTCATACACATTAGATTAGTGTTGGTTGAAACCCTTAAAGGGCATCTGTCAGCAGTTTCGTACCTATGACACCGGCTGACCTGTTACATGTGCACTTGGCAACTGAAGACATCTGTGTTGGTCCCATGTTCATATGTGCCCGCATTGCTGAGAAAAATTATGTTTTAATATATGCAAATGAGCCTCTAGGAGCAATGGGGGCGTTACCATTACACCTAGAGGCTCTGCTCTCTCTGCAACGGCCGCGCTTTGACAGAGGCAAATGTGATGATGTTTTTACGCATACAGAACACCATATGGGCCTCATACAGTACCCATACAGAACACGATTTGGGGCTCATACAGTACCCATACAGAACACGATTTGGGGCTCATACAGTACCCATACAGAACACGATTTGGGCCTCATACAGTACCCATACAGAACACCATATGGGCCTCATACAGTACCCATACAGACCACCATTTGGGCCTCATACAGAAACACCATATGGGCCTCATACAGTACCCATACAGAACACCATATGGGCCTCATACAGTACCCATACAGAACACCATATGGACCTCATACAGTACCCATACAGAACACCATTTGGGCCTCATACAGTACCCATACAGAACACCATATGGGCCTCATACAGTACCCATACAGAACACCATATGGGCCTCATACAGTACCCATACAGAACACCATATGGGCCTCATACAGTACCCATACAGAACACCCTATGGGCCTCATACAGTACCCATACAGAACATCCTATGGGCCTCATACAGTACCCATACAGAACACAATATGGGCCTCATACAGTACCCATACAGATCATATGAACCTCATACAGTATCCATACAGAACATCATATGGGCCTCATACAGTATCCATACAGAACATCATATGAACCTCATACAGTATCCATACAGAACATCATATGAACCTCATACAGTATCCATACAGATCATATGAACCTCATACAGTATCCATACAGATCATATGAACCTCATACAGTATCCATACAGAACATGGTTTGGGCCTCATACAGTATCCATACAGATCATATGGACCTCATACAGTATCCATACAGATCATATGGACCTCATACAGTATCCATACAGAACATCATATGGACCTCATACAGAACTACAGCCTGATACTCTGCAACCTGTTATAACCACAAAACAGCAATATAATCTCACTATACCAGGAGCACAGAATTTGGGTTCATGAATTCTGAAATAAAGGGTTTCTACTGTACAAACTATTCCTGTTAGATGTGGAAATACAGACAAACGGTCACATCGTACTTTGCTGATGTACATTGCAGTGTTAGATACCTGAATGATTGTGTCAGACTCTGTCTGTTGTTGATATTCAGAACAATTCATGCAGTGCTAGTCTAACCAACAACTGGCACCACAATGGAACCCAAATAACCCCCATTATAAGTCAGTGGGGTCCATCGTGCTCTATTTACCTCTGTCGTACTAGAGATCCCTCACTGCATCACGCTTTCCATTGACACAAGTGTGATCGGCGCCCTAGTCTTATCTTGACTGCTCATTCATTTATCAGTAAAGTTTTGCTTTTGACTGGCACCAGTTCTAGGAGGAATGTCTGCCATAGAAATGCATGTTATTTTTCTTCCACCTGTCACAGAAGCGGGTGCCGCCACCTCTGTAGCTATGGTTCACATGCCGTGTGTGTGTACAGGAAGCAGCAGATGTCACATGCATCAATGACCCTTACGACAGCTGCATTTTTGGGCTCCTAAAAAGCAATTTACATTTCTCAAATGCTACATTTTTGAAAACCTATTTTCAAATGGCATATTAGGAAATTCTCAGAAAAGTTATAGGGGGGGGGGCTGTTTAATACCCCTCATGGGAGAAACTATAGCTATATGTGGCCCTAGGTAAGAAGGTAAAGGGTGAAGAGAAGGCAGTGCTCGTACGAGTGCTGTGTTCTCTTCAAACAGATGATTGGCCGGAGCTGAATCCCCAACAATCTAATATCAATGGCCTGTCCGAGGAGAGGTCCTCAATATATCAAATTGGCCAAGGGGTATTCCTATATGGGACATTGACGGCATATTGCGAAGATACAAAGCTTGCCACAGAGACCTTGGATGTAGGTCAGCATGCAGTGGACAAGATGTCAGGGTGAAGTTATTTGACCTTCGGTGCCAGAAGGTATGTGCGGTTCACACCAAGAAGTGCCACCTGCACTACATGGCTCCTGTTTATTGCATTTTGAGGTTGATTGAAGGCTATCCTCAAGTCACCTTGAACTCCATAGTTTACTTGAGAAGAGCGTGAAGCTACAGTAGTCGTCAAGCAGTGGAAGCTCAATCATTGAAACAGATCTGAGAGGAAAAAGATTCTTAAACCAGTTCACCAATAAGATCATAAAATCCCATTTATAGTAATGGAAATACCATAAAAAAACCTCAGATCTGAAGCCAGTGGCTGTAGGCAGGGCGGGCGTCAGCACCTGGCATACCTGGGCAAGTGCTGGGGGGAGACCTGGGGCCACACCGCCAATTAGGCAAGGAGAGACAATTGCCTCGGGTGGCACAGCCCTGGAGATAAGTGGGTGGCGGAAGCAGCAGCATGGCCGTGGGAAATTAGCGTTTCTACCCCCATCAGAGGTCGGTGCAGGTAGTGTGATGTCATCATCATTGTACCACCTGAGCCAGGCAGCACTGCCAGAAGCATTGAGGTAAGTATTAGTGCACCTACTGGGGGCACTATATATGGAAATTTTATACTGGCACACATTATGAGGGGTGTTATGTGGAAAGAGGAGCACTTTGGGAGCATCTACTGGGGGCACTATATAGGGGCATGTTATACAGGCTCATATTATGAGGGACATTGTATAGGGGCATTTTATACTGGCACATTATGGGGGCACTATGGGAAAGGGGGGAGAGGAGCACTATGGGGGGATTTACTGGGGGCACTATATAGGGGTATTTTATACTGGCACATATTATGGGGACATTAGCTCAACTGGGGGCACTAAGAGGGGGTATATTTTGTACTGGTTCACAGAATCAGGGCATTTTTTGTACTAGTTCACATTAGGGGGCATTTTTCTACGGTCACCTTATAGGGAGAATTATTACTATTGGGAGCATTATGATGAGCTTTACTATTGAATTTTTTTTTTTTATACATATAATTATAATACATGCAGTTTCATTGCTGCGTGCGTCATGCAAAATGCCACAAGAGGGACCCCTGAGACTTTATCGCCCAAGGGCCCACATGAACCTGTAGCCGGTCTTGGATTATTGGTGTCTTACAAGTCCCCCAATGGGTTGACACAGTCCATAAGGGAAGCCACAGCGCCCTGCCAGATCCAACCCATGAGGGAACCCAACAGATCTCTTCCGAGGTGTCCATCACTTTAGACAGGAAAAACGGAGGCTCCCGCGCGGATGTGAACAAAGCCTCGGAAGGTACACTACGATGGCATCCTTGCTGAGATTCACAATTTTTGATAACATGGACCATGGTGCAACGCCTGAAGCAGAAGTGCATGTAGGTTTTGCCTCCAGTCCAGCCAATTTTAACACTGAGAGGCTGGTGCAATTGTCAGTAAGGGCAAGTGATAATCAATTTTGTAAAATAAGTGTGTGCAGAATCTGATTGCTTCCTATATGGAGATTGGCTGCATCTCCATTGCCAGGATGACCGGTCCTAGGAAAGTGGACAGCGTCAGGACTAGCCCCCAGGGCTGTATCACCAACAGATTATCTGTTCTATCATTGGTCAGATGGTCTATTACACACAGATCTTTTGTTATACACACACCAACTAATGGTCTGATTTGACAGATATTTGTCAGAAAATCTGTTGGTGTAATACAGCCCTCTGTCTAATTTGGAATTAGGAGATTGCAGATGGCAAGGCCTACTTTTATTCAGGGGTGCACCTAGCCTTTCTGTTGGCTGAGGCGAAAACTGACACAGAGCACCCCCCTTCCCCCCCAATGCCAATTTATACCCCTTCCCTTCAGCCCATGACACTTCGGCTGACGAGCCCACCCCCCTGCCCCTCCCTACCTGGTGCTGCCTGAGGCGATCGCTTCACCTGGCCTCATTGGTGGTGCATCCCTGCTGCTATTGAGCAGCTAGACCTGATCACACCACCTGCCTGCACAGCCGCAAGAGTCAGGATCGGAGGTTAGAGGAGGAGAAGGACACTGTCCCGTCTGCTTAGCTGGTACTGTATTACGCTGCGGATTTTCTATGAGTTACGTACCATGTGCATGTAGCCTTACGGTATGACAGTTCTACTCCATGGACTGTGCCTGGCATTGCTCTATTGATGTGACTAGGGCCAGGCTGCAGTACCAGGCACTGCCTATGGGCAAAGGTGGCGCTGTTTCTAGAAAATCTAATCTGATGAAACATCGGTCTGGTGAGTATATTAACAGACGACAAGGCTGTGCCATTTATTATCCATCTCACTATTATTAGTATCAGTAGGCTTCATGTTCAATGTACTGTAATAACTGGCAGTGAATAATGGGTCCGTGGGCGGCCGCAAGAGCCAAGTCAACCTAGTCTACCCTCAATGAGGACACATTCTCCAGTGGGAATAGTTAGCATTTGGTTTCAGAAGAAGAGGAATTCCAGGCATACATGGCGGTGGGAAAGGGCATCAGCGGGATCACAATAAAACATCACCTATTTTCAGTACATCATTAGGAATGCTGGGAACTACGGGGCCCGAGTCTAATGGCGTCAGTCACGATGACTGGATTCAGCAGCTGGGACTCTCCTCATTAACGTCACCAATAATTAGAGACAACATTATGTCAAATACAGTATTGTCAGTCCCTTTTCTATGACTTAAAGGGGGTTTCCAAAATTTAGCATTTATGACGCCTTCCAATGTATGACTCTCATTAGAAGCAGAATGAAGGGGAAGCTGCACAGGGATGTTCTTGCAGGTGGCCCTGTCTGGTATTGCTGCACACTCAAGTGAATAGGGCTGAGCTGCAGTACCAGTCACAGCCACATGGACGAGTGTGTCACTAGTGTATTTAACCCCGTAACTGTTTTGCCAGAGTGCAGCTCCAGCAGTGGGAAAAGTAGCTACCTGGAGGGGGGAGGGCTGCTTTAGATGCTGCTACCTCCTGAATTTTAGCAGCTAGAAACATGCAACTGGTCTTGTTTGAAAGCAGTCATTCCAAGCTTTCAGACAATACCAAATGACAGCAATATGTTCAGCACTGAGAAAGATATCACTGATAGAAATCGGGATGCTGTGAATGCAGCTGAAAGTGAAAGTAAAAACAAGTTTTACTCGCGATTATTCCCGACTTGATTTCTAACAGTGATTTCTCCTCTGTTGCTTGGACTTTAGCTGTCATTTTGGTCTTGTATGAAAGCCTGTACTGTCAGCTTTCAAAGAAGACCAGTTGCATGTTTCTAAATCAGCCCTCCCCCTCCAGTTAGCTAGTTTTCACACTGCCCGAGCTGGACTCAGGCAAAACAGGTGGTATTTCCATCTGATACATTGATGGCAGAGCGCTAGGACATGGCATGAATTATTATTATTATTAATTATTAAAGCATCATTCATTCCTTAGGAGAGAGGACCTTGCTTACTGTCTACAGGGTATGGAGGGAGGACACAGTAGGAGAGGGTAGAGCTGGTCATGGCGGTATAGAGGCAGCAGGGTCACTGGTTGTAGGCTTGTCGGTTTCTTCTGAAGGTTTCCACCGTAGGTGAGCGTCTGATGTGTTGGGGTAAAGAGTTCCAGAGTACAAGGGATGCACGGGAGAAATTTTGTAGGCGATTGTGGAAAGAGTTGAGGAGAGAAGGAGATAGATATGTGTCAGATAGTAGTGGGTGCCAGAGGCAGGACCTGCACCTATCTAAAGAAAGGGTTCCCTGAAATGAAGGAGAGTACACCCTCATCTCCATTCACCACTATGGGACTACCAGAACCAGCTGAGCCAGTGAATATATTCAGAACTCCCCTACTGGTGAATGGAGGGTGGCTGTGCATGCCTGGCAGCTCTAGGTTCACTTCCAGGGGTCCAGGGACATTGATGGCATATCTTCGCGATATGCCAGGGTTGGGCAACTTCCAGCTCCCCAGCTGTTGTAAAACTACAACTTCCAGCATGCATACGTGCTCGGTTCTTAGAACTCCCATAGAAATTAATGGAGCATGCTGGGAATTGTAGTTTTACAACAGCTGCAGTGTCGAAGGTTGCTGACCCCCTGCGATATACCATCATTGTCCCAGATGAAAATACCCCTTTAATGAAAGATCTTTCTCATATAGTTTCTACTCCACACTGTTTTCAAGACCTCTGCTTGTTGTCAGTGGATAGACCTGGTTCTCAAAGCTGCAGTCTGTTACAATTGTATCTATTGTACTCTATATGGGGAGTTAAACACAATCAGTTTGCTACAATGTATCTGCCTGGAGTCTGGACTGGATACATTTGTAGCAAACTCTCAGTTTAGAAAACTATTTGTTCTATCCAGGATTGAAGAGTCTGAATGAAAACAAGAAAGTCTGTATTCAATGACAGCAAGCAGAGATATGGTTTACAGAACATTTTTATGGTTTAAAATGGTTTACAGAACATCAGAAGACTCACTAAGGTAAATAATTCCTGGACCTGAAATAGCAATATAATGATCTACCTGTAAAGCCATAAGGACTTTCTGTAGGATATACCTTCAATTTACCATTTTGGTCATTGCTGACAGTTGTCAGCTTTTGCTTCTTAGAAATTTAGCATACAAAAAGAGTGGCGCCCCCTATGGTTCTGCAATACACATCGGATGTCCAGTCCTCAATGGTGCTGCACATCATGTCTGTATCCACAAACCCTCCTGGAAACTGGGGAGGGGGCTTATGTATCAGGTGCTAGGTGTCAGAGGAGGCACCCAAAAATCACTCTGCCTTGTGCAGGGTGCTTACCTATAGGGTTAGGGCGGTGAGGTGGGTGAACGAAAGCCTAATTACAGCTTCCCCCGCAGTCTGTAACCTGCATATCCACCTATGGAGCCCAGAGGCAGCCATACTTGCTCATCTAAGATCAACGGCCACTGAATGACAGCTGTGCAGCAATATTCATTTATTTTAGTATATTGTCGGAAATTTTCTATTTATTATTTTGCTGTAAATTGTAACTAAAAATTCAAACAATTAAGATGTCAGCACCTGGTGATCTTACAGAGATGAGAGGCATTACATTGGTGCTGCTTTTCTCTTGCCTAAGCAGTTAGTTGGAGGTTCTCCAGCAGCTGCAGAGAATAATACACACCTCAGCTGCTGCAGAACCTCCTAATACACCTCACCTGCAGAACCCTAACCCAGCTGCAGAACCTCCTAATACCCACCTCAGCTGCTGCAGAACCTCCTAATACCCACCTCAGCTGCTGCAGAACCTCCTAATACCCACCTCAGCTGCTGCAGAACCTCCTAATACACACCTCAGCTGCTGCAGAACCTCCTAATACACACCTCAGCTGCTGCAGAACCTCCTAATAATACACCCACCCTCAGCTGCTGCTGCAAACCTCCTAATACCCACACCTCAGCTGCTGCTGCAGAACCTCATCATAATAAGCTGCTGCAGAGAACCTCATCAGCTGCTGCAGAAACATCACTAATACACACCTCAGCTGGTGCAGAACATCATAATACACACCTCAGCTGCTCTGCGGAACATCATAATACACACCTCAGCTGCTCTGCAGAGCCTCCTAATACACGCTAGCACACACCCTCAGCTGCTGCTCAGAACATACAACCTCCTAATACACACCTCAGCTTGCACCTCAGCTGCTGCTGGAGAACCTCCTAATACACACCTCAGCTGCAGCTGCTGCAGAACCTCATGCTCCTAATACACACCTCAGCTGCTGCAGAACCTCCTAATACACACCTCAGCTGCTGCAGAACCTCCTAATACACGCACCTCAGCTGCTGCAGAACCTCCTATACATCACACAGCCTCAGCTTGCTGCGCGAACCTCCTAATACACACCTCAGCTGCTGCAGAACCTCCTAATACACACCTCAGCTGCTGCGGAACCTCCTAATACTCAGCACAACCTCAGCTGCTTCAGAACCTCCTAATACACACCTCAGCTGCTGCAGAACCTCCTAATACACAGACCTCAGCTGCAGCCAGAACCTCCCAAATAACACACTGCTGCAGCTGCTGCAGAACCTCCTAATGCAGCACCTCCCGCTGCTTGCAGAACCTCCTAATATACACACCTCAGCTGCTGCAGAACCTCCTGAATACACATCTCAGCTGCTTGCTGAACCTCCTAATACACACCTCAGCTGCTGCAAGAACCTCCTAATACACACCTCAGCTGCTGCAGCTGCTGCAGAACCTCCTAATACACACCCTCAGCTGCTGCAGAACCTCCTAATACCACACTCAGCTGCTGCAGAACCTCATAATATACACCTCAGCTGCTGCGGAACCTCCTAATACACACCTCAGCTGCTGCAGGAAACCTCAATAACACCCTCAGCTGCTGGCAGGAACCTCCTAATACACGCCTCAGCTGCTGCGGAACCTCCTAATACACAACCTCAGCTGCTGCAGAACCTCCTAATACACACCTCAGCTGCTGCAGAACCTCCTAATACACACCTCAGCTGCTGCAGAAACCTCCTAATACACACCTCAGCTGCCTGCAGAACCTCCTTAATATACACCTCAGCTGCTGCAGAACCCTCATAATATACACCTCAGCTGCTGCAGAACCTCCATATATACACCTCAGCTGCTGCGGAACCTCCTAATACACACCTTCAGCTGCTGCGGAACCTCCTAATACCACACCTCAGCTGCTTCAGAACCTCCCAATACACCTCAGCTGCTGCAGAAACCTCCAATACCACCTCAGCTGCTGGCAGAACCTCCTAATACCCCACCTCAGCTGCTGCAGAACCTCCTAATACACACCTCAGCTGCTGCGGAACCTCCTAATACACACCTCAGCTGCTGCAGAACCTCCTAATACACACCTCAGCTGCTGCAGAACCTCCTAATACACACCTCAGCTGCTGCAGATCATAAAACACACCTCAGCCGCTGCGGAACCTCCTAATACAACATACCTGCTTCAGACCTTCTTTTGAAAAGGATGAACGTGTTTCATTTTAGTCAATGGTGGGCAGGAGCCTTCCCTGTACAGCAGCTGAGGTGTGTATTATGATGTTCTGCAGCAGCTGAAATGTGTATTAGGAGGTTCTGCAGCAGCTGAAGTGTGTATTATGCTGTTCTGCAGCAGCTGAGGTGTGTATTAGGAGGTTCTGCAGCAGCTGAGGTGTGTATTAGGAGGTTCTGCAGCAGCTGAGGTGTGTATTATGCTGTTCTGCAGCAGCTGAGGTGTGTATTAGGAGGTTCTGCAGCAGCTGAGGTGTGTATTAGGAGGTTCTGCAGCAGCTGAGGTGTGTATTAGGAGGTTCTGCAGCAGCTGAGGTGTGTATTAGGAGGTTCTGCAGCAGCTGAGGTGTGTATTAGGAGGTTCTGCAGCAGCTGAGGTGTGTATGATAAATAATAAAGTAATCCCTACCAGTTATACTTCACGGAGTTGGGCATTGATCATCTCCACACCACTATAGTCCTACCTGTGGAAGCAATATAAGGTTTTACCCCCATGTACAATATATACATAATTGCCCCCTCGCTGCCCTTCCCCCACACCTTCTTAACCATTTTGCACTGGCTGGTAATGAAAGCGCTGACATTTATCTGGGCTCTGTGACTTCAGCTGTAATTTTATGATCCAGCATGAGGCAGTCCGCGCTAGAAGAAATCGCCCTGTAATGTGATATAAAATAACTTTGGAGGAGCTGATCTGACTGTCCGCCAGGAGCTCCTCTCACAGCTGCCGTTTAGTAAATCACCAACTTCTAGGAAAACTGGTACACGTCCTAGAATGAGGAAGGGAATGTCTTCAGGCTCCAAGAGATCCGCACCAAGATTGTGGAGATGCAAAGACCAGAAGAGCAGCGTATGATGGCCATTAGCTGGAAGGTATATAGGGATACAGATGGACGACTTAAAGGGGTTGTCCAGTTCTTTACAAGTAACAGCCCATCCTCGGAATAGACTGTCCCTATCTGATCCGACAACTGACACCCCCGCAGATCAGCTTTTTCAGTCTAGCTCTGTCCATTCTGCTCCTGTTCACTTATTGTGAGCAGCGCTGCAATAGATTGAGCTATGTAGATTCCACTGCCAGAAGCCGCTGGGAATAGGCCAAAAACTGGACAACCCCTTTAATCCAGTGATGTCCAAATGCAGGCCCCATGAGACGCATAAAACCACTGTTGTGTGCCCCTTGCACTAGAACAGGAATCAGCAACCTTCAGCACTCCAGCTGCTGTGAAACTACAACTCCCAGCATGCACACTTACTCAGCTATTCTTGTAACTCCCATAGAAGTGAAAAGAGGATTCTGGGAGTTGTAGTTTCAGAACAGCTGGAGTGCCGGAGGTTGCTGATCCCTGCACTAGAAGACGACAGGGCTCCATGGAATACCCCAGCGTTGATCTAAATTCAGTATATAAATGGGATTTATGAGATTAGCGCCGCTCTTCACTATAGGATGTGTCTGGTATTGCAGCTCAGCTCTATTTAAGCCTATGGGCACAGCCTGTGGGCAGGAGTGGCGCTGATTTTAGTATAAAGCAGATGTCAATTTCCAGGAGGAATACCAGAGGAACTGCACAATGTAGAGTTAATAAGAATAAAAAAGTGATTCACAACTGTTATTTGAAGTATATCACAAGTATTCACTAACACTGGGGTGTCATGAGTGGTGACAGACCCTCTTTAAGCAGCAGCCCTCCAGTGGAACTGCTCTATTCTCTCGTTAAGATGAGGCGTATCTATAGGGGACCAGAGGTAGTAGGTACACCCGTCCCTGGCGCTTAAGGGGTCCGAAAGGTACCTTGGCCCCATAAATAGAGACCAGTATTATAAATGGGCCAGGAGCTTCACCTGCACCTCTGAAGCTGACTGTATGGATCTTCAGTCTTTGCATGTTTCCATTCACCGACAGCAAACGGAGATCTTGACAAAGGCAAGGAGCTGATACATACAGCATATAAGAAAGATGCGTTACAAAAGAAATAAAACCCGTTTAAAATATCATTATAGTGACATATGGAATTTGTAAATCACTGCCTTAAAGGGGTTTACCCACAATACAAACTTGTAGTTAAGTTTGACAAAACTCCCACGGACCCCGAGAGCGGGTGACCCATTCCCCCATTTGAATGGAGTGCAGGCTGAGCATGCACACTGACTCTATGCGAGTGGCGGAGGTAGCAGAGGTAGTATTGTGCCCATAGCAGTCCCATAGAGCATGAATCAGCCGTGAATGGAGCAGTGGTCATAGATGCGCACCACTGCCCCATTCACATAGGCAACATAGGACCTCCAGCAGTCAGATCCCTACTGAACAGACACTTGTGAATAGGGGTACATTTGTATTGTAACAAAACCCCTTTAATGAGCATCTGTCCTATGATTTGTCCCTATGACACTGGCTGACCTGTTACATGTGCACTTGGCAGCTGAAGACATCTGTGTTGGTCCCATGTTCATATGTGCCCGCATTGCTGAGAAATATGATGTTTTATTATATGCAAATGAGCCTCTAGGAGCAACGGGGGCATTGCCGGTGCACCTAGAGGCTCTGCTCTTTCTGAAACTGCCACGCCCCCTCCATTTTGATTGACAGGACCAGGTAGTAAAAACATCATCACGCTTGGCCCTCTGCAGAGAGAGAGCAGAGCCTCTAGGAGTAATGGTAACGCCCCCGTTGCTCCTAGAGGCTCATTTGCATATAATAAAACATCATTTTTCTCAGCAATGCGGGTACATATGAACATGGGACCAACACAGATGTCTTCAGCTGCCAAGTGCACATGTAACAGGTCAGCCAGTGTCATCGGTACGAAACTGCTGACAGATGCCCTTTGAACAGCATTGCCTATCCATGTCCAAAACGTATGACCTCCCCCTAATGTTCAGGGGATTATTGAGGGTCCATAAACGGCCCTTGACACGGACTGAGAATCCCGCAGATAATCGCTAACGAGCCTTTATAAAAACGCTCATTATGAATTATCTGGTGATGTAAATGTACCGCCAATGAACAAGGGGACGCTCCGTTCTCGCGATCGGTCAGCAGTCATACATTTATCACCTTTACTATGGACTGGTTGTTTATGGGAAAACCCATTTAAAGGTAGGTTTTTTTTTGTCGTCTTTGTCAGGTGTAACTTCCCAAACTCTGCATAAGCAGTGAGATTGATGAAGAGAGATACTTGCCACATTCGTCTGATCGTTTGTACACAGAGCAGAGTGATGGGAGCCGCCGCAGATCCCACTTGATTGATCACCTATCTGCCCCATACCGATGTTGCAAATGAGCTGAAGTGAGTAACCCTCCATTGTGCGGGCAGAATGCCTCTCCCTGGCATTGGCCGCCACCGCTGACTCCTCTTGTCTCCCTGATCATCAATACATATTGAAGGAATATCTCCCTCTAAAGCCCCCATTCACATAGACTGGACTGGTGAGGGGCTTTGTTATGCTGCAGGGATTAAGCCAGTAGAGCCATCAATCTGAATGATGTCAAAGAAGACAGATGAGGAGGGTCTCCGGCCACAGGGAGGGGAAGATGCGAATTCTAAATACCTTAACTCTTCCAGAGCTGAAAAGCAGGAAAACGCGGTCAAATTTAGCCCAGATTTGATGACACGTGGACAGTATTCCCAGAAATAGGGCAAGTACTGTAATCCCTGTATACTGGCAGACAAGTAATCTGCAAGGTGGCGGATTACTAAATATTCTGGATTATCTATAAAACTCACCTGTAACTGTGGACAACCTTAAAGGGGTCTACACGATATCCTATAAAATGTCATGGGTCCTACACCAATCGAGAAAACAGGGATCCTTTGTTCTGTCAGGTAGAGAATGAATAAAAAAAGGTGGCAGAAATTTTCTAGAGGAATAACAGAGGAACAGCAGAAAAAGTGTCATACAAATAGTGGAGCACCCTTATGCCAGTCGGTATGCGGATGAAGCTACAAGGCCTCATGCACACGGCCATGGCCCGTATTGCAGCCCGCGAACAGGGGTCCGCAATATGCTTCTGTGGTGTTTCTGTCCGTGCCTCTGCACCGCAAAAAAATAGAACATGTTCTATTTTTTTTACAGTGTGGACGGATCACGGGCTCATTCAGATTGAATGGGTCTTGATCTGTCCCGGCTGCTGCGCAATTTGCGGTCCCCAATGCACGAACGGCACGAATGGTGGGCATGAGCCCTAAGGGGTTATACAGAGTCAGCCGTGCACCCAGGCTAACATATCGGCCATGTATGAATATGCACTCGTCTAACCGTCAGCAAACCCCCCTTACAACATGCATGCTCGGCTTGGCCAGGCATCCATGTTCTAAATGGGGAAAGCGGAGTAAGTTGCTGCCACACACTTCTGATGCCAGCTTCTCTCCCCTGAGAACAAAAGGATTGGCCATGTTGAAATCTGTCATTGAGAAAAAGTCAAGACACCCCTCATACTAATTAGGGTACCTGCGCAGAAGATCTCTACGAATTTCTGTGTCCAAACTGCATTAAAAAAAACGCAATTTTTAATTCCGCAGCTAAAACCACAGACATATTTGATCTGCTGATAGGGTTTGGAAATCCACACAACAGGACAATTTCTACGCCGAAAAAATCTGCAAACTGTACATGAGAATTATCTGTTCCCGTACAGTTTGCTGGTACCGTAGAACGCTGTATTTTTTCCGCACGTAAAGCGGCGCATAATCCGCATTGTGTGTAGGACCTTTTAGATGGTCTGCCGTTCCCACCGAGTTCGGCTGACCACCCTTATCTCTGCAGTCAGCTATCCCTGACACCAGGCCTTGAGATAACCTCTCGCCTCTGAATGCTTCTTCTGACACAGTCCTATCAATAATGCAGGTTGTCAGTCATTGCCTTCCTTATCTCTCCACTCAGCGTAAGGACAGGTAAAGAACACCTAGCACTGGAGCCATTAGCCTCGTGTTTCCCCATAAACACACGCAGGGGTCATGTTTTCACTAATCTATATCCCTATTTATCACCAGCCGCCCCCTTAAGCCGTGGGAGAAAAGTCTTAGAGGGTTTGTCCACACGAAGGACCTCATGATGCTGGAGCGTCGCACTTTAGCCAAGTCATACACCGACACCACTGACGGACTCCCCATAGCAGCAAGGGACAAGCCTATGTCTGCAGGTCATTATATAAACCTGCTCAGAACACCTGCACCTTGCTCGAGCAGGTCATTTGTGAAAGTGCTTGTTCCAAGGATTTGATTATGTTGCTGCCTGACCTGTTTGTGTCCTATTATTTTGCTAGTACTTCACCCTCTCTAACCTAGGATTGGTACGACCACGCTCCCGATTATCGATTCCAGTGATATCAATTGCAAACCATCAGCAGTTGCTATGAGAGACTATTCTAGTGATGTATGCGAGGGATTCCCAGCATAAACCTATATGAGGGGCATTCTAAGGTGAAGATTGCAAAATCCATAAAGTTCCCCTTAGGTCTTATGCACATGACTGTTGGGGGTTTGCAAATTGCAGATCCGCAAAACACGGATACCGGCCATGTGCATTGCACATTTTGCGGAAGGGCCGGCACCTAATAGAACAGTCTGAACCTTGTCCAGAATGCGGACAATAATAGGACATATTCTATTTTTTTTTAAACGGCCATGCAGACATGTGGACACGGAATGCACAGTGTCATTTCCGTTTCTTTTTTTTCTGGTGGTCTTATTGAAGTGAATGGTTCTGCATACAGGCCTAAAAAAAATGGAACGGATATGTAGAAATTTTTTTTTGTGTGTGTGCATGAGCCCTTACACTTAAAGGGTTATCCCATGATAAAAAAATCAAAATCAGACATCATATAGCACATGACAACCTCTTTCTAATAAAGCTAGAACCAGTCCTGTACCTCACATGGATCCAGAGATCTCCTCATTCATTGTTCTGCTAGATTTATATCAAGCTGACAGCTCAAGGGGAGTGTCTTTTCTGCTGCAGCTCAAGGGGCGTGTCCATGATCTCCCTATCACAGCTCAGGAGGCGTGTCTCAGCTCTCCCTATCACAGCTCAGGAGGCGTGTCTCATCTCTCCCTATCACAGCTCAGGAGGCAGCTGAAGGATGAAATGGAGCATGTGCGGCCATCTCAGTGAGCAGGTCAAAGAAATAAGCTAAAAACAAACAGCACGTGGCGCTATACAGATAAGTTTTATTGAATAACTCGCTGGCTAGGCTAAATTTTTAATTACATGCAATTACAGAAGTATTCAGATCCAAGTGCTGGTTTGAAAACTGTAGAATATTTTTAGTGGGACAATCCCTTTGAAGTGAAAAGTTGGCCGAACTCACTGATTCTGGCACGATTGGCCGACTTTCTTAAGAGGGTTGTCCAGGCTGCAGATATTGATGACCTGCCCTCAGAATTGGTCATCAATATCAGATTGGTCGGGGCCTGACACCACTACCGATCAGCTGTTTTGGGCAGCCAGGGTGCTGAAAGCTAAAAGAGTACAGAGCAGAAGCAGAAGACTCCATGCACTGTGTAGAAATCCTGAAGCTCAGCTCTAATTCACTTGAATGGGAGCTGAGCTGCTGTACCCCGACACAGTCACCACACCGGGTACAGATCTGTCTGCCTCCAGCTCCAAATTCTGTATGGTCACAGGCACCACTGCTGAGCAGTGGGGATGTCAGGCCTCCACCAATCTGATATATATCCTCTGTAGCCTAGAGAACACCATAGGAGCCTCCCTACTCTCCCCTGACAGATGAAGAATGGAAGAGGAACGTTGGCAGAAGCTTACTCTCCTCTTTCCATTGAGAATACATGCACCCTTGGCCCAGTTGAGTGTGCATGTGTATGGGGGAGTTAGAAGAAAGTGTGGTTGGCTGAACAAGCATTACGGAAGGTGTATGAGCACCTTAAGACTCAACCACCAAGGTTAGCCCTAGCCCACAGTGGTTCAATGATCCTGTCCTGAGGTGTGACAACCAGGTTGAGAAGATCCCTCCATTCATGGGCAGACTGATTATAAACATCTTTCAATGGGTTTGGCACCTGGATGAACCTGTATCCCAACATAAATGGTAGATATCAGGAGGTGGAGACAGGCAGAGGGCCCCTGTGCACAGTATAACAGTACATGGGCCCCTCAGTATATCATAGAGCATATCCCCTAATGTTTCTCTACTAGTAAGGGCCCATTTACACGACCGTGGAGCACGGTGCGGGACAGTCCGTGAAAACCCGAACCATGCTCCTTCTAAGGGCAGGAGCGTACGATGTCATTGGTTGCTATGACGCCGTGCGCTTCTTGAGGCCGCGCGCTGTACAGTGATACACTGTACACTCTCGTATAGAGTGTATCACTGTACAGCGGCGGCCTCAGGAAGTGCACGGCGTCATAGCAACCAATGACGCCGTGCGCTCCTGCCCTCAGAAGGAGCACGGTCTGGGTTTTCACGGACCGCGCTCCATGGTCGTGTGCAAGGGCCCTAAAGGTGAGCTATGAAATGAATTAGCTCAGTCTCCTGTAGGAAGCTGCTTTTATGGTGGGCCCTTGTGCAGATGCCTACGTTGCACACGTGGTAGGACATGCCCGGTGGATACATAACATCCAGATACATCATATTGTCCGTGTTCTTTGCTTTTCAGGGATAAAAACTAGGAATCGGAGTCTGTTACTGATCGGGGTGAAGAACGTCTGGTTACAAAGTGCAATGATCGATGACTTTGACACTTCAATGGCTGTTTGATGTCACCATCTTCACAACTTCTGTGGTTCCCTTTAAGACGTGTCTACATCAAATGAGTTGGGACATGGCAGTAAAAGCCTCTAATGTACTGAGGGATGAGGGCACGGCTAGACCAAGCATGAAAGATCAGGTTTCCATCAGTAGGACGACCAGTTATAGTCACCCACAACATACATGGGCTATTTCTCTCAGATGATAGTGTTACCATAGAGGGATATTTTTGTGATTTGGGTTTTTTTTTTTTTTTTTGCTGGGGTTTCGATTTACAAAAGTAAGGAGATATGCCCAAAAAAGACAGACAGGAACCTATGGACGTTATAGAGGAGATGCCATCAGCCAAGAGGGTAGAATGGAGAAAAGAAAAAAAAAACTGAAATATTCTAGGATTTGTCAAAACCCAAACTTTTATGCCGAGCGATCCACATTTAGCATTAGGAGTTGATCAGGTCCCAAGAGTTCCCTTGAGGGCAAAGATCCCCTTCCCAGGGCACGTCACTCAGAAGTTTATCTAAAGGGGTGTAGAAATAAGTCACACCCAAATCTTGAAGCCTGAGTGGACCCAAGGGCTCCTCTTCCACATTAGAAACATGGCACATTTTGCTTTGGGGTCCAGGATCTTCACGTTCCATCTGTCCCTACTTGTCAATCCTAAAGGTGACAAGATCATACAATCAGAATGGGGCATACAGAAATTACCTCGATCCCACACAAGATAAGGACCAACACATGGGGGGCAGATTCATCAAAAGTGGGGCATCTCCTTAGTAAACCTGCCCCATGATGTAACAGCCCCTGCTCCTATGATGAACTTGGACTTCCGAAACCTTTGGCAATGGGTTTGCAAATAACCTAGTTGTTGCATTAGTCCTTCTGTACCGTCATTCGCAGTCCATTAGAAGAACTATCCAGACAAGATTAGACATCACTTGTGTGATTGTGTGGTCTGGGGTTTCGCTGGTTAGGTGGGGGGCCAATATGTATATTATTACTGTTCTCCTGCAGGTTATTTGACAGTAAATACTGAATATTAATCCGCTCTGGCATACCCACTTCTCCGGCCCTACAGGTGGGAGCCCTTCTTCTGCCATCTGCTTTTCCTCCTTTTCCACATCATCTAAGGCTACATTCACACATGTGTTTTTGCTGGATCCGGCAAAAACGCTTCCATTCTGATAATACAACCGCCTGCATCTGTTATGAACGGATCCGGTTGTATTATCTTTAACATAGCCAGGATGGATCCGTCATGAACTCCATTGAAAGTCAATGGCGGACAAATCCGTTTTCTATTGTGTCAGAGAAAACGGATCCGTCCCCATTGATTTGCATTGTGGGTCATGATGGCTCCGTTTTGATCCACATCCCAGGACGAAAGCAAACTACAACATGCTGCTTTCCGGTATGAGAACAGAACGCATTTTGGAGCAGTCCGTTCTGTTCAGTTAAGTTTTGTCCCCATTGACAATTAAAGGGGACAAAATGAAAGGGTTTTTTTTCCCCCAGAATTTTGACCCCATGACGGATCTCAATACCGGAAAACATTAACGCTAATGTGAAAGTAGGCTAATAACAGGAGGTAACTCAAGATCAGTACAGGATAAGTAATGTATGTACACAGTGACTGCACCAGCAGAATAGTGAGTGCAGCTCTGGAGTATAATACAGGATATAACTCAAGATCAGTAAAGGATAAGTAATGTATGTACACAGTGACTGCACCAGCAGAATAGTGAGTGCAGCTCTGGAGTATAATACAGGATGTAACTCAAGATCAGTAAAGGATAAGTAATGTATGTACACAGTGACTGCACCAGCAGAATAGTGAGTGCAGCTCTGGAGTATAATACAGGATATAACTCAAGATCAGTAAAGGATAAGTAATGTATGTACACAGTGACTGCACCAGCAGAATAGTGAGTGCAGCTCTGGAGTATAATACAGGATGTAACTCAAGATCAGTAAAGGATAAGTAATGTATGTACACAGTGACTGCACCAGCAGAATAGTGAGTGCAGCTCTGGAGTATAATACAGGATATAACTCAAGATCAGTAAAGGATAAGTAATGTATGTACACAGTGACTGCACCAGCAGAATAGTGAGTGCAGCTCTGGAGTATAATACAGGGTGTAACTCAGGATCAGTACAGGATAAGTAATGTATGTACACAGTGTCTGCACCAGCAGAATAGTGAGTGCAGCTCTGGAGTATAATACAGGATATAACTCAGGATCAGTACAGGATAAGTAATGTATGTACACAGTGACTCCGCCAGCAGAATAGTGAGTGCAGCTCTGGAGTATAATACAGGATGTAACTCGGGATGAGTAAAAGATTACATGTGCAAAGTGTCCCAACTTCATTTTTGCGTACATTGCAGATAACTACGAATATACCGTATATCTCATAACCACCTCCTAACGTTGACTTAAAAAGTAACAGAGCGGAAAAAGAACAAATTACCGCTCTGCCCTCAAGATCTGTAATTTTAGATCATCAGAGGCGTCTCTTCCTTCACGGGGCTGGACACTAACCAGTTACAAAATGGCTTAATATTTCAACAGTGTAAATTCGTCTTACACGCGGGCAGATGGGGGGAGGGGGGACGGCAAATAATCAGATTGAATTGCAGCCTTAAATAAATTGGGAAGAGGGACAGGGGAGCATGGAAGTGATGTGCTAATGGACACGCTGCCCCTTCTGTTCTACATAATAACTTGCCACATAATGATTTTTCTCAGCTGCCGTCGCAGCCGTAAGGAGACAGGTGTTTGACCAGTTCCTCTGAAGTGTTGTCCGCAGTCATTCTCAGCAACCAAACCTGACATCCGATACCCAGAGCAGTTATGTGGCGGCACAGACATGTAAGTTATCCCCCTCTGAGCTGTTGCTTTATTAATTTAGTTAGTCAGCAGCTATTGTTTGGTAAGAGTTGTAGCTAAAGGCTGAACTTCTGTGCTACAAATGTGAACCTACACAGTAAATGCAGTGAATTTCTACCCTTCAATCCCTGGAATAGGTCCAACATGTGCTGAGGAATATATTTTTATATTGGAGCTTAAAATCTCCCCAAATACCCTGCATAAGAAGTAACCCCTTGTGACCTGAAGCCACCACTAGAGGGTGCATACTGCATGCAATATATATACACATTGTATGTAGCAGGCTCTATGGCGCCATCTAGTGGTGGCTGCAGGCTGCCAGGTGTTTATCATTATGTCTATGAAGCTGCTATAAAGAAATTGAGGACGGAGTGGGGACAGTTCCAGCAGTCGGACTCTATTCTTGGTTGCTATGATTGATATTTGTACATCGTACATTAAAGGGGTTGTTTGGGATTTTGATATTGGTGGCCTATCCTCAAGATAGGTTATCTATATCTGATCGGTGAGGGTCTGAATCACACCAACACCACTAATCA
Source organism: Rhinella marina (assembly GCA_900303285.1). NCBI lineage: Eukaryota > Metazoa > Chordata > Amphibia > Anura > Bufonidae > Rhinella > Rhinella marina. The sequence continues at coordinate 567,243 of ONZH01023357.1, forward strand.
GGTATTTGAAGGGGATGTAGGGCTCTGGTCAGAGATGCGGCCTCCCCCCAGCTTACCAAGCACAGCGCCGTACATTGCATAGTGGCCGTGATTGGTATTGCAGCTCAGGGCCATTGACTTTAATGCCTCATTCACACAGTCAGTGTTCGGTCAGTGATTTCCATCAGTGATTGTGAGCCCAAAACCAGGTGCGGCTCTAAACACAGAACGGATGCAGATCTTCCCCTTATACCTTATCTCTGTGGAGGCTCCAATCCTGGTTTTGGCTCACAATCGCTGATGGAAATCACTGACCAAAACATTGATGTGTGAATGAGGCATAATGGGACTGAGCTGCGTTTAGGCCATGCGACTGAACATGGCGTCATAGGCCTAGGAAGAGGTCTCGAGCGCTGCAGCCTCTTCAAGTAGCTGATCGGCAGGAGTCAGACCCCCACCAATCAGATGACTTAGGCTTTATTCACACGTCCGTATTTTTGTTTTCCAGATTTTCGTTCTGTTTTTTGCGGATCCGTGTTTCCGCAAAAACCTTCCTTTTTTTTTTACGAATTGTACATCCGCATCTGTTCCGTTTTTCCGCAAAAAAAAGGAAGGAGGAATATATGTTGGTAGGGTATTTCTTTCTATTTCCTGGAAACGGATAATATGCAGATGACATATTGATGCATTCCACATATCATCATTTTTTGCGGACCCATTGACTATAATGGGACCAGGGACCGCATATGCGGACAAAAGTAGGACAAGCTCTATCTTATTTGCGGATCCGCATAACGGAACGGAACAACGGATGCGGACAGTATACGGAGTGCTGTCCACATTTTCTGCGGAGCCATTGAAATTAATGGGTCTACGTTCGGATGCGTATTAAAACATACGGACGTGTGAATGGACCCTTATCCTGAGGACAGACCATCAATATTAAAATCCTAGAAAACCCCTTTAATTACATACTGTATTGCATGCCTTCAGTGTGTCTATATGGTGATAAAATGGCGAGTTACTGAAAAGGCAGCCACAAGAGCTTACACTTGAATGGTCAGACTGCTCAATATTATGTGCAGGGATACAACAACATTACAGCCTTGTATACCCAGGTCACAGACAATACTGTATATGTTTTATTCTTAACCATTATGCATGTCTCACCAACATATTCTATAGTGCAGTACACACCACTCAAATCAGACCTGGAGGCATTGGTACAACAGCACACATTGTGTCCCATGCTCAGCCATGTAATGCAGGGCTCTGCTTCTTCATACTGCTGCACTACAGCGCCCCCTGGAGGGGGATCCCTTACAAGAAACTAAGCAATTGAAATTTACTAACCCAACCCAAGATATTTATTTTGTTTCCTTACTATATATAGAGGGTTTAAAAAAAAAATAAAACTATTAATAAATATGGATATATGTTGTGTTTAATCATCACCAATTTGAAGATTTCTACAAACAGAGATTCTTGATCGAAAACCTACAGTGATATTGTAACAAATGGCAGCTATTTCCATTTAATTACAGCAAGCAGAGATCCTGAAAATAAAGAGGAATTGGAGTGCATTAGATATGTGTTTAACTTTCCTTGTGCCATGGATAAAGGGGTCATAAAGGATATATTAAAAAAAAGGCTGTGTTCTTCCAATCAGCAGTGCCACAGGTTGTACGTAGCATTCACTTGGACGGAGCTGAGCTGCAATACCAGACACAGCCAGTGGACAGGCGTGGCTCTGTTTCTGGAAGAAAGCACACCTTCTGGAATGTACAACGTTGTTAATAATAATTTACCCTTTTAATAATGAGAATAATATTCAATATATGTGTTAACGCAAGTACCCCCCTATTGAAAATACGTCTCATCAAAGTACCTTGATCAACTGAAAGCGCAGGACGAGGACAGTGTGAGTTCTCCCTAGATCTCAGGGGGGTACTGGTTCTGCTTCTAGAGAGCCCCAAAACTGGCATAGAGATTAGGCAGTGCACCCTGGGAAAAAGATATGCAAATCAGCTCTCTTCCAAGAGAAAGAAAGACGTCTCTCTGGTGCCATCTAGTGGAGGGGACTTTCCCATAGTCAATGTTTAACCCTTTAACAGGTCTTGTGACATGACTGAGGATATTAGCAAAACAAAGAACCTTCTACAAAAGAAAAAAAAAAAAAAAAGGGACCACAGCTGTTTTAGGGGTGTCAGTACCGAGCAGGGTGCACCCTGGAGACATGGGGTGTACCCTCTGTGGATAACAGGTTGAGAACCAGAAGACATGGAGCAAACGTTTACTTGCTAGATGGGTGTATGAGAGTCCAAACTTGCTGTGCCATGCGGGCAGTGGCTTATTGCCCAAGGGGACTATGCCAGCCTTGATCATAGCTAGTTGCAGTGACAGGAACCCCCCAAAAATGGGTCCTTTTTTGACTGTGGTGCAAGGGCCCTTTAAGCCAATCCATGGCTGCCGGTGAGAATAGAAGATATTGCATCTCTTAGTGCCATGTCACCGGTGCCCTGTGGGTGGGCTTCTGTATAAAGCCAGCTATTTTTGGGTGCTCGTTAACAGCGCAGTCGCTACTTTGTGATCTTAAATTAGTCACGTTGAAGTTTTTTTTTCTTAAGATCCTTTGTTGTTACATGTGCGAGTCGTGCATTCAGAGTTTCGCCGGAGTTTGCTATTAATTAGCCTGGCATCTTGTGTCACATAGACATGATTAAAGAGACTTCTCCTCCCACGTAATGGCATGGCGGGGTGCACACAGGATGGTGCCCTCTGCGAGGCTGGCCGAAGGCTATGAGGAGGAGGTGACGCTTCACAAAGAACATATGTTAAGGCCAGGAAGGCACCGCGTGCTGCGAGACTGGTCCGTGATTTTACATGGAGGGGGATGAATGAAGACTATTGTGGTCCATGGTCTTTGCCGGGCTCGGTTTGATGGTCACTGATATATTATGTAAATTATCAGTAGTTAATGCAGGAGGTTGACAAGAGATTTACTTCCTTAAAGGGGTTGTCCCATCTTGGACACTGGGGGCGTATCGCTAGGACTGCACTACTTGGCTATTTTTGGCACTCCCATAGAAATGAATGGAGGGCGGCCACGCATGCGTCATTTTTGCAGGCTCCCTTCTCCTCTGAGACCCGCACCTATCAGACATTCATTTCTATGGGAGTGCCTAAAATAGCCACGTGGTGCAGTCCTAGCGATACGCCCCCAATGTCCAAGATGGGACAACCCCTTTAAGATGGTGACAAGATGACATCAAGAGGCCAGGAGTGATTGTGCTGTGATTTCTGTCCTTTCTGGTCCTGTCAATCAAAGTGCAGAGAGTGCAGCAGTCGCAGAGAAAGAGGAGCCTCTAGGTGTAACGGCAACACCCCCATTGCTCCTAGAGGCTCATTTGCATATATTAAAACATCATTTTTCTCAGCAATGCGGACACATATGAACATGGGACCAACACAGATGTCTTCAGCTGCCAAGTGCACATGTAACAGGTCAGCCAGTGTCATAGGGACAAAACTGCTGACAGATGCCCTTTAAAGGGGTTGTATAGGACTGGAAAAACATGGCTTCCAAAAAGAGCGACATACAGGTCCACTGGTTAATTGTGCCATTGCAGTTCAGCACCATTTACCGCAATGAAGATGAGCTGCCATACTAGACACATCCCATGGACAGGTGCTGTACTATGCCTGGCCCCCTGGCATGTTTAGTGTCTTTCATGCAGTTCATAAAATCCTCATTCATTGCAGCACTTCACCATAATAATGGTCATTCATCCCCAATCGTTGCTGAAGGTTCGGAACGTTTATGATCCCTCGACCCATGTGAAAGGGCCCTTCCACCACCCTTCATGGTCTATTGGTACATTAGCCATATGTTGGAATGACCAGACTACACAGGGTTTGTTTGCCGTCTCTAACCCTGAGGACACATAGGTTTGCATAGGAGCTGTGTACACAAAACGATACCAGATTTTCAATCAAGCGTCTTTTTTTTTTTTTCTTTTTAAATACTTTGGAGAAAAAAAGTAAGCAATGGTTGCAAAACTATATATACCCCCTTATTGCAACTATCTCCTGATACGTCATAGTGGCTTATCCCCCCCCCTTCCCATGGGGAAAGGGGGTGGTCAGGAAAAATGTCAGTCAGCTGCATACAAGGTACAGCTAACCAAAACAGAGCCCACCACTTGGCACTGGTTCCGATTTTGCCCGTGGAAGATGATGCCAGGTACTTGGACCACTCAAGTCTGAGGACCAGATGGTACAAGTCCATTAACACCACTGTCCCCTCAAAACGAAGTCCTTCTGCACCTCTTCTCCCTTCCAATCCTTTGGAGAGAAGGGCAGTATGTACCTTTGGCTTCTTTACTAATGGTGCAGTTCCCATAAAGAGGGAGAGTCTTGCTCACGTTCCCACCACCCAAAAAAACTAGAATGTGACCAACCTCGTTCGCCATAGCAGTTCCAGGAACCCCCTACAGGGTATACTTACCTTTGGTTTCACCATCTTCAATGCCTCCCCTGTTGTAATACAGCATAATTACAGTTGTCTAGTGGCACATACACGGTAAATGGGCCTTCATTACTCAGCCTGGTCACGGGGCGCACGTATCACAAGGCTCCTGTGCCATTTATAAGCGACTAAAAGGATGAAAGAACATTTAACGAGCCCTCACCCTGGTCCATAGAGTCTGGAACCAGCAGAAAACCATTCATATGACCTTTGTCTAGGTGCGAGACGCAACGTCTCCTAGCACATGGGTGATGGTCCACCTTACAATGGCTGAACTTTTATGAAACTTTTATCTGAGGTGTCGGAGGAGCAATGAACTGTTCACAAGTCACTTGCTAACTTTGAAGCAGTTCTACGCCTCTGAAGGTGTCAGGGGTAATGGGCTGATGAGAAATCTTCCTCCTCAAGCAAGTGCAGATACCTGCCAAGGAACGGATGATCCATCTCATTTAATGGCGATGCTAACGACGCAGCCATAATGGATGTGGCTCTCCAAGGAGCTTAGGATAATGTGGCTGGTTCCTTAACTAATTAGTTTATACCTCATTCACATTCAGCAAGCGGGAGAAACCTGGACTCCGCTCCTAAGGGGCTATTAGGTGGCCGTAAACATGGAGGCTTTGATCAGAGCAGCAGCTTGACAGTGCCATGCCATGACGCTTTCATAATGACAGTGAAGGAGCGGGGCAGTATAGGAACATCACTTCTTCACGGGTACGTCCATGGGAAAACACTTACCTGTTACTTATCCGAAGGCCATTCATGGGCAAAGACCATAACCTTCTCCATCACGCCCCTATCTCTGATCCTGCAAACCATACAAATGTTTACATCAACTACAAAGAAACTTTGTACTTGTGCAACATTAAAACCTCTTAGAGAATGGGAATTCCTTATTCCCGGACTTTTTTTTTTTCCCTCTCGGGTCTTTGTAGACGCCTCGTTCTCAAAGAGTCCGCAAAATAAACAAAAAATGCTCAAAAAGAAAGACCAAAGAGTCATTTTCCCAAAGGATCTAAGCCACCAGTGCGTGTCTTCACACCCGGCCCTGTAAGGCGACAGAGAGCAGGTATTTCTAACGTCAAGTGGAAGCAATTATACGGGGTGAGGGTGGAAGACGACAAAAAAAGAGCAAAATTATCCAAAATTATTCTAAAAGTACATGTTATAATGTTAATTCTCAGTCTGCTCTTAAAGGGCTCTCCTTATGCAAACCAACCCCCTCTGTATGCCCTGTTACTGGGGCCCGTGGCTTGGGATACTCTCAGGGATAGACTGGCCCTGGAAAAAACCTAAAAGTGGCCCCCGTGTTGCAGACAGGTTCATATTGACTGACGGCGAGGCAACACAGGTAGGTGAGGCCAGCAGAACCAAATACTGCCCCAGCAGAACCAAATACCACAGTGCAGCACAATATACTGCCCCAGCAGAACCAAATACCACAGTGCAGCACAATATACCGCCCCAGCAGAACCAAATACCACAGTGCAGCACAATATACTGCCCCAGAGGAACCAAATACCACAGAGCAGCACAATATACTGCCCCAGCAGAACTAGATACCTCAGTGCAGCACAATATACTGCCCCAGCAGAACTAGATACCACAGTGCAGCACAATATACTGCCCCAGCAGAACTAGATACCACAGTGCAGCACAATATACCGCCCCAGCAGAACTAGATACCTCAGTGCAGCACAATATACCGCCCCAGCAGAACCAAATACCACAGTGCAGCACAATATACTGCCCCAGCAGAACTAGATACCACAGTGCAGCACAAATATACTGCCCCAGCAGAACCAGATACCACAGGGCAGCACAATATACTGCCCCAGCAGTACCAAATACCACAGTGCAGCACAATATACTGCCCCAGCAGAACCAAATACCACAGTGCAGCACAAATACTGCCCCAGCAGAACAAATACACAGTGCAGCTATACTGCCCCAGCAGAACCAAATACCTCAGTGCAGCACAATATACTGCCCCAGCAGAACCAAATACCACAGTGCAGCACAATATACTGCCCCAGCAGAACCAAATACCACAGTGCAGCACAATATACTGCCCCAGCAGAACCAAATACCACAGTGCAGTACAATATACCGCCCCAGCAGAACCAAATACCACAGTGCAGCACAATATACTGCCCCAGCAGAACCAAATACCACCGTGCAGCACAATATACTGCCCCAGCAGAACCAAATACCACAGTGCAGTACAATATACTGTCCCAGCAGAACCAAATACCACAGTGCAGCACAATATACTGCCCCAGCAGAACCAAACACCACAGTGCAGCACAATATACTGGCCCCAGCAGAACCAAATACCACAGTGCAGTACAATATACTGTCCCAGCAGAACCAAATACCACAGTGCAGCACAATATACTGCCCCAGCAGAAACAAATACCACAGTGCAGCACAATATACTGCCCCAGTAGAACCAGATACCACAGTGCAGCACAATATACTGCCCCAGCAGAACCAAATACCACCGTGCAGCACAAAATACTGCCCCAGCAGAACCAAATACCACAGTGCAGCACAATATACTGCCCCAGCAGAACCAAATACCACAGTGCAGCAAATAATACTGCCACCCCTGCTGCAGTATTCAACTGCCTCACTGACCTGAGGATGGCGATAAAGTCGAATTTAGGAAGGCGGAAGCACAAGTACCTGATGTTCCTAGCATTAATTAACCCTGAGAGGATCAGAGGTACCCGGTTGGGGGCTTTGAGGAGGGCTTGGGCATTGGCGGTTTTTGGAAATGTGTGTCGAACAAGAGCCGTGCGCGGTTATTTTCAGAACTCCCATAGAAGTGAATGGACAGAGAGTCCCTACCAAAGTGCTGCCAGAGGGTGCATGGACTTCTCAGGAGATAGGACTAGTGACCTCTTGGCCCAATGCCATCTCATCTCACAGTAGGTTGATAGATTGTAAATGGCGTCGAAGGGGCAACAACATACTAAAGTCAGCGGTTTAACCGCCTCGTAGCCCTCTGTCGCCATTGGACCATATGGGGGTTGCAGGACTTTAGTATAGTTTGACCACATCAATGTTAAACAGCACCCGTCCCCTCTCCTGACATGGCTGTTTTAGTAACTACTTGCATTCCCCATCTATTCTATGGACTCTGAATCTATTATTCCTACCAGAAGTTATGAGAGAATTGCCAGCAGTATGCTTGTCCATCTGGGTGTTACCAGATGGGGGCATTCCCCTGCACAGTCCGATGCTGGTAGACTGGGACACACCCCCAACTGGTAACACCCAGCTGGACCTTCTGGCTAGTCGTTTATGCCAGGCTCCATTGTACTGGCAGGTACCAGGAGCAATGCACAATTTAGATTGGTCACTGCATGGAAACTGAGCAAAAACTAAACTTTAACCTTTGAATCGAATGTTAATAATACTAAATAATACTATAATTAATAAAACGAACAGAAGCGCACAGGGGCAGATTTATGAAACCTGTCGCCCAAAGCAACCAATCACAGAACAGCTTTGTTTTCTCAAGAGCCGAACATCAAATGAAAGCTGCCCTGTGATTGGTTGCTACGGACAAAAAAAAAACAAAAAACATTTAGACAGTCTCCCCCATAGAATGTAGTATGAAGGCAGGTAGATGAGATGGGATTCCCCTTTGCTGCCCCCTAGTGGACATTACTGATATTATACACAATTTTAAACCTAAAACACTTACTGCAGGGATAAATATATTACTGTGTCATTCCAGTATTAGGGTATGTTCACCTTTAAATTTAATGCAGATTTAGGCCTGTATTCAACCCCCAAAATTTGCATATAAACCTCAGGGCATTCACGTTCCATTGTTTCCAATGGAAATCCACATTGGCATTCATACAGTAATGGATTTTTTCAATGTCAGGTTTGACACCTATTGAATGAAAGCAGCCATGTTTTCTAATCCTGGATAACCTCTTTAATTGGACATCTGATAATCCAGCACCTATCTGCAATATAACGTGGGATTACTGGCAGGGGCGTAGCTAAAGGCTCATGGGCCCTGGTGCAAGAGTTCAGCTTGGGCCCCCCCTTTCCTAAGTGCTTTGTATGTCTTCTTATGTGGCACAAGGGTCTTTGGGCCCCCTCAGGCTCCTGGGCCCGGTAGTGACTGCAACCTCTGCACTCCCTATAGCTACGCCCCTGATTATTGGCAAGACCAGAAGACGATGACAGATGCAAAGTTTTGAAATTACTCCGATTTTGACGTTGTACAGCAGGAATGTTCAACCTGCAGCCCTACAGCTGTTGTAAACCACAACTCTCATCATGCCCTGGGCATGCTGGGAGTTGTAGTTTTGCAACAGCTGGAGGGCTGCAGGTTGGGCATCCCTGTTGTACAGTATTTACCCATCTATGACCATCCAAAAACCTGGAAGATTTGATAGCCTGGCGGACCCCAGGTGCAGCTGATGCTGGATTAAAGGAATCGTACTGCATTATGTGCACAGTTACGTAAACTGAGACCTGTGCCCGCAATAGATGTGAAAGAGAAGGCGCCTGCAAACAGCAGGGATTGCCCCCGAAATGTGAAAAGTAACAACTACTGCTGACTTTCTGGTGAGAAATTTGTCTCTCTTGTCCCCACACAAGACACCTCCATTACAGCCGTGTAATAAACGGCGGCCTGCTAATTGCAGATAATTAGCACTTGCTATTCCTGAGATGTTTTACAGGCCGATACACATGGGCAGTGTGAAAGTAGCGATTAAAGATCAGCGGAACAGATCGCGTTACGACTCTGTGGGAAATTGTACCAGCGACCAAGGGGCTTGTTAAGATCCGCGGGCAAATTATTAAATGGTATTTACATAGCGGTCTCCATTGGCTCCATAGCGTCCTTTTATGTGGTTTGACTGGGTCATAACACCAGCACCGATCCAGTTGATCGGTGCTCGTTTCAAAGGCCTTTACAGGGGCTGATAAGAAGTGCAGACTTTTAGGTGATGTCATCAGGGAGCATTTTCAGTCTCGCACATGGGCGGATTGGCTATAGACCTTACAGGGAAATTTCCCGAGGGGCCGCCTGAGTCCTCCTCACAGCCGGCCAGTAGAAGTTTTTGGGGCTGTATTTTGTGCTGCTGGCAGTATTTTGTGATGGACTGTGGTATTTGGCTCTGTTGGGGTGATATAATGTGTCACAATATGGTATTGCTGGCCCTGCCTTCTATCAATTTGGACCCAACTACAAAATGGGGCCACTTTTAGTATTTTTTCCAGGGCTACTTTAAGTTCCCAGACCACCCCTGGGCTCGCATAAACAATCCTACCTACCGACATGTTGTTTTTTTTTTGTTAATCTTTGTGTTATATTTACACTGGCCGACGAACAAGATCGAGCGTTCATATGAACATGCATTCCCGATAATTGGCCCAATCATCTCAAGGGCCCTTAGACATGAACTGGCGTTGTAGTGTGCATGCATGACCCCTTCATCAAAGCTCGCCTCTGTCCTAGCAATTGGAGGGCCCTGCATTTATCACCTAGGATAAGTCCTGTAGGTGTTGACCAAGGTGATTTCACCACCGGCAGGGGCATAGTTAAAGGCTCACGGACCCTGGTGCAAGAGTTCAGCTTGGGCCAGGGAAGCACATAGCCTTTGTGCTGTCTGAGGCAAAAATTGAAATGGCCCCCCCCCACCCCCATGCCAAATTCCTAACCCAACCTCTTCCCTCCAGCCAGAGGTGGGACTTGACCAGCATGCACTTTCTATAATACTGGTGTCTTCTAGGCCCAGCAGAGACTGCTACCTCTGCACCCCCTATAGCTACGCCCCTGCCCATGGTATGTGTCCAAATCCTCTACCCAATGCTCCGAGTCTCTGGTGCCACCAATCACCACATTCACTTGTAATGGCCCTGTTTGGTTGGGGAAGAACGTGGCCAAACCATCTCGCACTGTGTTAGCCCAGCAACGTCCCTATGACCAGTCTAGTTGTTGTTTTGGCTTAAATCTGCCGTCACGTGCAGTTTTTGACTGGCCCACCAAAGTAGGAGTGCAGCTATCTGGTGTGCCAATGTAGCAGTTGCACCTGGGTCCTGGTTCTGAGTGCACCCACTGGGGCCCAAGAGCTTCCCTCTTCCACAGGGTCCTCCGGTGAGCTCATGCTTTGATACAAGGTCCAGGAGAAGACAACTCCAGTTGGAGGCCACCTCAGATCCTATCACTTACCACTGGGGTCTGGGATGAGTCCCAAATTATACTCTTCTGTACTATTCTCAGTAAATAGTAGATGGGCACAGCTGAGTGTAACTTGTATGAAGTCGCCCCCTAGTCATACATCGCTCTTATAGTACCGCCATTACACAGTGCACGGCAGGCGGCACATCCACACGTACTGCTAATACATGTTTATTACTCTGCTATTGCTGATATTTATCTCTATTATTCTTTGTTTGTTTCATATTCCACTCATTGTCTGCATTTCCTTGACCGGTTTCCTGCCTGGAAGCCCGAGATGCCCCCTTTTCAGTAGAAACACTATAAAGTACTAATTTTCTCAAGCAGAAAATGTTCTTATCTACTGGATAACTTGTGAGGAGCCCCGGTGATGTCTGGTACACCATTAACATTTGGGGTAATTTGAAGCGACAAAGCTGAAACCCAGAAGCGTAACTTGTAGCTCCAGGGCCCCTTGCGCAAAATCATTATTGGGGTCCCCCCTACCCATTATGCTTCATTTACAGTATTGGCCTCCTCGTATGGAGAAGACAAACTTTACCACCTCCTCTGCCTCCTGGGTCCAGCTACAGCTGTACTCTCTGCACCCCTTGTAGTTACGCCCCTGCTGAAATCCACATCAGAAGCGTCCACCACGTTGCAAAGTGCCACCTACTTAGGACCCAAAGATGTAATTTCGTTTGAGAGGTCATGACCCTTCTCTATACATATCTGTGGGAAGCCGAAAGACGTCTGTGGATCCTCCCATCAGCGGGAATAGTGTAGGTGACCTTGAATCAACACTCCCCGGGCAAATTTATGATAAGCAGCCAAAAAAGTCACCTATCATCAGGACTAGAGACTGTCCGAAGCCCCGTCTGAATTACACCCACCATGTGGTCCTCCAAATTTCAAACGAGGAGACTAGGGAAAGTATATATCAGCCTCAAACATCTAAACACAGTTGTACTGTTATATCGTATGTATTAACTTTGACCTTAATGCAGTCTTATCCCTGGACGTCCATACAGAAGAAGTTATCTACTTCCTCCTGCATGGATGTCCCCATTGAACTACACTTTTTTGTATTTTTCAAGTTGCTATGCAAAGAGGTATCTCCCAGGGAAAGAGAACCATCTCACCTTCAGGAAGGGGCTCCCTATGAATCTGACTTTTTAAAAAGCCTTGGGACATGACAAGGGAAAATGGCCAAGCCAAATATCCATCTATAGAAAGCTGTTTTACCCCTCGTCAGTATGGGGTAGGATTATGGCTGGCTGGGTGCGATGCCTCGGATGCAGTAAAGATGGGGTGCTGGCTCTTCTTAAACAGACCAGCCCTGGGTAGAGACTTATTGCCAATGCTCCATGGGAAAGAAAACTCTCTCGCTAGTGCCACCTTGTGGAACTGGTTCTCTATGAGTCAGTCAAACTTTTAAACAAGCCTTCAAGCATTAAAGAGGACCTCTCCCTCCTGACATGTCTGTTTTAATAGCTTCATGCATTCCCCATGTAATAACGATTCTGGAACATCTATTCTTATGGACTCTATGTTGTGCTATTCCTTTCTTATTCCTGCTAGAAGTTATGAATGAATTGCTAGCAGTCTGCAGTAAGGGTACAGAGGGGAGGTAACCAGTTGGGGGTGTGTCCCTGCACAGACACACTCTATCCAATCAGTGCTGCCATTCTCAGACTGTGCAGGTACAAACCCCCAACTGGTTACCTCCCCTCTGTACCCTTACTGCAGACTGCTAGCAATTCATTCATAACTTCTAGTAGTTACAATAAAGGAACGGCACAACGTACAGACATAAGAATAGATGTTCCAGAATTGTTATTACATGGGGAATGCATGAAGCCATTAAAACGGGCCTGTCAGGAGAGGGGAGAGGTCCTCTTTAAAGGCATCGCCTTCAACCAGCCAGAATCCTACTCTGTACTGATGAGGAGCAGGCACCCCAAAACAGCTGTCAGTGGATAGATATTTGGCTTGGCTATTTTCCCTTGTGATGTTCCAAGGCTTGACTCATAAGGAGCCCCTTCCAGAAGGTGGCGCTAGTGAGGAGGTTCTCCTTCCCTGGGCAATACCGCTTTAAATATTATTTTCCCATGGAGAATTACCAATAAGTCTCCATGCCCAGCACCCTTCCAATTTGCTCAGATTGTAGAAACCATTTCCAATTGTCACTTCATACATACATTACTTATATTGTTCTGATCCCGAGCTGCAACCTGTATTAGATATCCAGAGCAGCATTCCTAATTCTGCACTTATGCCATTTCAGACTCAGTCAATCATGTCAGTAAGAGGGATGATAGATGATATAGTGGATTCACTGTCAGACTGCCAGGGAGTACTGAGGGCAGGAAGAGCTTTTAGGTGACCACGTGACAGTAAGAGAAGCTCCACGCGAATGAATATGGTGGACAATGAAAGTTACTTTCAGTCTCTGAACTGAAGGAAGGAGAAAACTGGAGGACAAATGGCAGTGGAGAGCCTCTGCTCACATTCAGGAGGGCAGCGATGAGGCTCTGTGAGGCTTTGCTGTCGCAGGGTGACTTATGCTGGGGTGGCTCAGGGTGACACATGGGTCGTGGTAGGAACATTCTGTTCTTTTACGAGCCCTTACACTAATCTAAAGGGATTCAAATAATTGTAAAATACGGCTGTGTCCACAGAATGATGAACGTCTTAGTCACTTAGCCTTTGATCCTCGTTATAAAGGAGTAAAATTGGTCAATAATTGAAATTGTCTCAATGATAAAACGGAAAGATGCTGCGGACTGAGCCGTCATAGCTGTAAGGCTGGGGGACCAAGTGAGTTGGAGGCAACAAGCAAGAGTGGGTTAAGTTAAGGGGGTTGTCTGAATTTGAAAAAAATTTGTACCTATGACACCAGGGGCGGACACAGACAGCGAGGGCCCTTGTGCAAGGAATGTGTTTGGGCCCCCCCCCCCCCCCCCCCCCCGTTCCCAAACCAAATTCTCAACCTAACCTATGGTGTCCTAACATTACATACAGCAATACAAAACATACAGGGTAAGGCTACTTTCACACCTGCAGCACTGACGCTCCAGGCCACCTGATTTGGCAGAGAATGCAAGAATGCAGAGGTTTGGTGTCCTGCTGATTCTCTGCATTTTTGCCAGATTGTGGCCGGATCTCTGCCTGACCCCATTATAGTAATGGGGCCCGGCGGGCTTCCGTTCTGCCATCCAGCAGTGCCAGAGCCGTGTGAATTCCAGAGGCTTGTTCTCTGCTGGACCAGCCTGCCAGAATCACCAACTCAGATGTGAAAGTAGCCTAATACAGGTCCACATACCTCCTACATCCAGTGACGTCTTCTTAGATGTAGATGTTCTCTTTCCTGATCTTTTCCTTTCAGACCAGACTGCCATGATGATTTCTTCCAGCCATCTCTTCTCTCTGTGGAGTTTGACAAATAGACATCTTAGATTCCTACTTTTCTATCATTCTTCCACCTTCTTGAACTCCTCATCCTGCCACTCCCCAATACTGTGCCCGCTGTGCTCCCCAAAACTATACTGCAGAACAGTCCCCCTCAAATACTACCGCCTTCAGTAATTAAAATAACTGCACCCAGGAAAGTGTCCCTGACACTAAATTATAACCAAAATGTTCCCCAAAAATAACTGTGCTAAGCTGATAGTAATAGTCCCAACAATAGAAATAATTAGTGCCCCCGGCCAGCCAATGTCCCCATAGTGCCCTCATAATGTGCCAATGCCCCCTACTATGTACCAAAAAACCCTCTTAGTGCCCCTATACAATGACCCCAATAGTGCTCCTCTCCCCCCTTCTCCATAGTGCCCCCATGTCTGCCAGAATATAAGATAGGGCCCCCATAGTGGATCCTCGCCCTCACATAGTGCCAGTATATATATAGGGCCCCCCATAGTCGTCCTCCTCCTCCCAGAGTGCCCCCCATAATGCTCCCCCTCCATAGTGGCCCCCCATAGTGCTCCTCCTCCATAGTGGCCCCCCATAGTGCTCCTCCTCCATAGTGGCCCCCCATAGTGCTCCTCCTCCATAGTGGCCCCCCATAGTGCTCCTCCTCCATAGTAGCCCCCCATAATGCTCCTCCTCCATAGTGGCCCCCCATAGTGCTCCTCCTCCATAGTGGCCCCCCATAGTGCTCCTCCCCCATAGTGCTCCCCCTCCCATAGTGGCCCCCCATAGTGCTCCCCCTCCATAGTGGCCCCCCTAGTGCTCCCCCTCCATAGTGCTCCTCCTCCATAGTAGCCCCCATAGTGTTCCTTCTCCATAGTGGCCCCCCATAGTGCTCCCCTCCATAGTGCTCCCCCTCCATAGTGCTCCTCCTCCATAGTGGCCCCCCATAGTGCTCCTCCTCCATAGTAGCCCCCATAGTGTTCCTTCTCCATAGTGGCCCCCCATAGTGCTCCCCCTCCATAGTGGCCCCCCATAGTGCTCCCCCTCCATAGTGGCCCCCCATAGTGCTCCTCCTCCATAGTAGCCCCCATAGTGTTCCTTCTCCATAGTGGCCCCCCATAGTGCTCCTCCTCCATAGTGGCCCCCATAGTGCTCCTCCTCCATAGTAGCCCCCATAGTTTTCCTTCTCCATAGTGGCCCCCCATAGTGCTCCTCCTCCATAGTGGCCCCCCATAGTGCTCCTCCTCCATAGTGGCCCCCCATAGTGCTCCTCCTCCATAGTGGCCCCCATAGTGTTCCTTCTCCATTGTGCTCCCCCTCCAAAGTGGCCCCCATAGTGCCTCTCCTCCATAGTGCTCCTCCCCATAGTGCCCCCACTGAGTGCCAACTTAAATAAAAAAAATTAACAGTTATACTTACCTCCTTGCCTCTGTCAGCGACGCGATGCAGGCCTCTTCCGGCCTGTGTCCCGCGCTGTACGGCTCAGGCGGCGCGATGACGTCATCGCGCCGCCTGTGCCGGCCTCTGATAGGCTACAGGCCTAGTGCCTGCAGCCTATCAGAGGGAACGGGGAAGGGACACGCCTCTCCCTCCCTTGCCCCGCATTATCCATCTGTATCGCCGTCCTAAGGACGGCGATACAGATGAATATAGAGATGAGCGCTTCCAAAATGGAAGCGCTCACATCTCTACCTGCCGCCGGGAAGAAAGGGCCCCCCTCCGGTCCCGGGCCCCGGTGCAGCCGAACCGGCTGCACCGCGGTATGTCCGCCCCTGTATGACACTGACTGACCTATTACATGTGCACTTGGCAGCTGAAGACATCTGTGTTGGTCCAACGTTCATATGTGCCCGCATTGCTGAAAAAAAAAAAATGATGTTTTAGTATATGCAAATGAGCCTCTAGGAGCAACGGGGGCGTTACCATTACACCTAGAGGCTCTGCTCTCTCCGCAACTGCCGTGCCCTCTGCACTTTGATTGACAGGACCAGGCAGTGAAAGCCTCATCACGCTTGGCCCTCTGCAGAGGGAACAGTATCTGCAGAGAGAGCAGAGCCTCTAGGTGTAATGGCAACGCCCCCGTTGCTCCTAGAGGCTCATTTGCATATATCAAAACTTCATTTTTCTCAGCAATGCGGACACATATGGACATGGGACCAACACAGATGCCTTCAGCTGCCAAGCGCACATGTAACAGGTCAGCCAGTGTCATAGGTACAAAACTGCTGACAGATGCCCCTTAAGCACTCCTGTCCCAGGGGCTTAAGGGACGTGATGATGTGTTAAGCAGAGGTAAAGGAGGCCATATTTTAAATCTTTGCCATAGAGCCCCCTCACCTCTGATGAGCATATTTCACCTTTATGCAGTTACTGTCCCCCATTTCCTAAATCACTCCGAACCCTGTCGTCCATAGAAAATCGCCAATATCATGCAATTCCTCAATATAAAATCAGGTCAGGCCAGCCCTGTGTAGACATCTTCCCGGCCTTTTTTTCCCCCAATGGTTCCAGTCCATTGATTCCTTTCTTTCCTTCTGACATCGGGGAGGTCTGAGCTCCTCCTGATTGGCCGTAATGAAGTTATTTTCTTAGATTCAGTTACTTTTATCATTGCAAGTGGCGTCTGCTCCGAGCCTCTCCTTTAAAGCTTCTGATGTGAAGAATTTCAAAGAAGCCTGGCTCTCGCCTAAATGACCTCCCTGAAGTTTTTTTTTTTTTTTTTTTCAGAATTTAAGAAAGCTCTTGGTGGGATATGCATTGTGATAGAGAGCCATGTTGATCCTGGAGAATGCTACATTTGTGTCATACCTTTTGTGGGACTATAATGCATGCTCTGGAAGGCTTGAATACCCAAACATCAGGCTAACAAGGTTTTTGCACAGTGTCTGATTCATGTCTACTTTGTTAGATATTTTCCCACCAGCACCGAAGACTGACACAGTGGAGGAACGCCAATGCCCATTACTCACGGCCCCGGCACAGAAGTGTGGGTAGAAAGTCAGCTGAATCATGAAGGACGTTGGCACCCAAGGAGGCTGAAAAGACCCCAGACAGGGACCCAATTATATTCACTCCCTTGATGTATTTGTACACGACGCGGCGCCCCCTGTGCTTGTGATAAGAATCACATTGTTTTCCAGGGCAGGTTTTTAATTAGAATTGGTAAGCACCTGCTGCTAGGTGACAAGGACGTTTTATGTTGACAGAAGGGGTTCACATCTTAAGATTTCATTTCTTGACCTCCAGTGAATATCAAAGACCCCCTCCAAAAAAAAAAAAAAAAAAAAAAAAAATGTATCTACGTGTATTTCAGCTTCCCCAAAGGCAAATCTGCCTGGTTATGCTGGAATTCAGGGGTAGGGGCATCTATCACAGCATTAACTCTTTGATTTTTGTTTTTCACTCCCCGCCTTCCCAGCCTAACTTTTTTATTTTTCCATCCACATAGCTTTAGGAGGGCTTGTTTTTTTTGTGGTAAAAAAAAAAAAAAAGTGGCACCATTTATGTAGATATTTATTGCATACAATGTAGTGGGAAGAAAAATCCAAATGGGGTAGAATTATTCTCCAGGTCAGTACAATTACAACGATTCCACACTTTATAGTTTTTCTTGCATTTTAATACTGAAATACTTTTCAGTGATACCATTTTGACGTGTGTATGACTTTTTATAGAACATTTTTGGGGCTTTGAAGTCACAAAAAAATGCCAAACTGGCTGTTTTTATTTTTTTCCCCGTCACAACATTCGCAATATGGGATTAATATTGTCATATTTTCACATGTGGCAATGTCCATGATGTGTATTTTTTTTTATTGGTTATGTACTTTTATTTTGACTTTGGAGAAAGGGAGATTATTAAAAATAACTAAATTATACATATATATATTTTTTAACTTTTTTTTAAGTCACCCTGGGTGACTATAACTGACAATCATTAGATTGCCCATTGTGTTCTGTGATGGCTATATAGCCATCATTGAACACTTCATTTAACGTGTATATCACATATAGTGCTGCCATCTGGTGGCCTGTATTGGTATATTTTTGGTAGGGCCTGCTAGAGGTTGATCGCATACATACTGTGGTTCTCTGCTGTTTGAAACAGCAGAAACCCGATGGCTACGCACGGGCGCCAATTTTGAAGTGCAGATTGTACGTCTGTCAACAGATTTGTCCCTATGACACTGGCTGACCTGTTATATGTGCACTTGGCAGCTGAAGACATCTGTGTTGGTCCCATGTTCATATGTGCGCACATTGCTGAGAAAAATTATGTTTTATTATATGTAAATGAGCCTCTAGGAGCAACGGGGGTGTTGCCATTACACCTAGAGGCTCAGCTCTGCCCTCTGCACTTTGAATGACAGGACCAGGCAGTGAAAACATCACACCTGGACCTGACAATCAAAGAGCAGAGGGTGTGGCAGCTGCAGACAGAGCAGAGCCTCTAGGTGTAATGGTAACACCCCCGTTGCTCCTAGAGGCTCATTTGCATATAATAAAACATCATTTTTCTCAGCATTGCAGGCACATATGAACATGGGACCAACACAGATGTCTTCAGCTGCCAAGTGCACATGTAACAGGTCAGCCAGTGTCATAGGTACAAAACTGCTGACAGATGCCCTTAAAGGGGGTATTCTGGTTGTTACAAGTTATCGACTTATTGACAGGATAACTGTGGGGACCCTGTATGCCCTAGGGCCACCTAAAATGATCAGGGCGGCAGGTCAAGCATGCGCAACGCTGTTCCGTTCATCTCTATGGAAGTTCCGGAGACAGCTGAGTACAGCGTTTGCCTATTTCGGGAACTCCCATAGAGATTATGGAGTGGCAGTTTGCATGCCTGACCTGCCACTGTTAATTTCAGGGGGCTCCGAGGGGTATGGGTCCCTGTTCTGGGGATCAGTGGGGGTCCTAGCAGTAGAATGTACATGTTAGGTTCACATTTCATTATATTTGGTGGGAATATTTAAAGCATGCAAACATATGCCCCTGACGTATGGGACTGTATGAATATAAATTTGCATATATCTAACCTGTCCGTAACATGTGGGACTGTATGAATATTTTCCTCTGACTTATGTGACTGTATGAATATTCGCTTGCGTACATGACTTCTGCCCAGGACTCCCATCGATTCCATCATCCAACTTCCAGCAGCTGAACCAATGCCAAATGGACTCTTATCTGGAGGCGCCTGAGCTCTGGAAACAGCACCATCTAGTGGTGCACTGTGTCAATGCAGGATGCTACATTTATAATGTGCAAATGTTACAGGACGATTCTTATGTGTACAATATTTGGTTATGATTCACATTTTATGTTTTCCGTCGCAGAAAGTTCATTATTTTGCATCTCAAAAAACTGACATTTAGGTTACAGTCAAGATCTGACGGCTACGGAATCCGAATTAACCCTTGAAAGTCCCGCACAATTGCATAAATGTTCATCACTGTAATGGCACAAGCACAACTTTATTGTGGTCGCTGGGGCTGACGGTTTACCAGGGATGGCTCTGCACCTAACAAAGGCCACAAGCGATGCCCGGTGTTAGTCCCCAATTACATGCATGCGGAATATCTGTAGTGTCTTGACAGAAAGTTGATGAGAGGCTGGACAACTTGCAACTGGTTGGTATATGCCATCTAACTTCATGTTTTCCCTGCACAGAGCAGTGAATTGCGGCCGAGCTGCAAGACCGCAACCAGCCTATGGGCAACCGTGGCGCCGTGTCTAGGAGAAAACAGTCATATGTTGATGATCTCATATGGCTCCGTAAAAGCAATAGTGTTGCAGACTGAGACCGCTAGTAAACAGTCCATAAAACTGATACCAGGAACTCTTCCACCAAACGCCGCCTCCTCCTGCTATAGTATGTGGATTGATTACCAAGGCCTACTGCCAGAGCTGCTAAATGATGATGGTTCAGATGACTCATGTGCCGGATATTCAGGAAGGTTCCGACTTGTAAATTCTACATGGAGAGGTGCCGCCTATCTGTGGAATCTTGAGTTATTTTTATTATAACCCTGTAGTAATAATTCATTGTTGTAGCTAGGATGATTGGGGGGGGGGGGGGCGGTTAGATCCGTAGATCAATCAGATAGGCATTTTCGGTAATGTCTTATATACAGAGATACCAGAGTTAATATGGTGCCAAATGGGAATCTGTGGTCCTAACCTGTATTAGGCCTAATTCACACAGACGGTGTTCCGTCAGCGATTTCCATCAGAGATTTTGAGCCAAAACCAGGTGCAGGTCTTAATACAGAACAGGTGCAGGCCTCATGCAGACATCCACGGACCACGGTCTGTCAAAACCCGGCCTGTGGTCCTGCTGAGTGCCCGAGCGCACAGCGTCATTGGTTGCTATGACACCGCTAAAGATAGGTGTAGTGCCCTGGAGCAGGGGGTACTTTGCATAGGGGAAATAGGCAAATGTCTAAACGTCAAAGTTAAAACTTCTTACTTTATTTCTCTTGAAAGGGTTTAGCTCTGCTATGTCTGGAAACTTGTTTTTGTCTGGAAAATCTGCTGTGTCATTGAAGCTCTAATGTAAGTCTATGACAGATGGAAAGTGTAACAATGTATCTGTTTGTGCTGAGCTTCTCCACTCCACTCCTCCCACTAGAAAGTTCTAGTCTAGCTAAATCTGTATATATGGAGAGCAGTCAGAGCTCCTAGTGTTTGGAAGAGGAGACTCTGCAAGACAACTGAGTGACCAGAAGAAGATGCTGGGATGGGAATACTTTGCCACAGACCCTGGATCACCAGCCAGGGTACCAACCTACTGAACAGAGAGGGACGGCTAACTCAGGCCTTTCCTCAGCACAGACCCTTCTTCTGCAAGAGAAGAGACTGGAGAAGCCAGCCCTATGCCTCACCTGTATTGTTTTGTACCTGAATCCCTCCAGTAAAGAAGCACACTGGTGTACTGCAGACCCTGACTCTCTGGACTTATTTCACATTGGGGTGCACCAAGCCTTACCATCTCATCCGGAGAGCAGCAACACATTGTGATACCTTGATGGTGTCTGGTGGACCCAGCGTAGCGTTGGGGCCACCCAAAACCCGGCTACTGCACAGGCCATCGACGTTAATGTCCAAGAAGACCCCTTTAATTAACAGACCTACTTCTGTGTATGGAGAAAAACATTTGTAACAAAACAGTTATAATAATGCAGGAAGCAGAACCGGATTAGGTTGTTTTCCTGTTTGGTGGGAAGGACCTTGTTATCTGAGTATGTCATTCACCTTTCATTGATGGGTTGTAAACCGGGCCCCGGTCATAAATGTCAGGCACATACAGGTGCCACCAGGGCTGCTCAGTCACATGGGGCCCTACGTTTGGCTTATTTATTTACATGGCTTTTCTTGGTTACTGCCCTGGATTCTTCCATCAGATGAGACTTCAGGTTTCCACTGTAGGTTACTGTCGGGCAGAACCTAATGAGGAATTTATTTCATCAGTAAACTGAAACCTTGGATTTACTACTTACTAGGAATGTCTTGTCCTCGTTGGTGCATAGTCATGTGAACATGACTACTTTATAACCATATAATGAACAGGACATAATACTGATGGAGTATCCGGCCCTGGAACCCCCATAAATCAGAAAGTAAGGGGCATAGCTATAGGGGATGCACCAAGGGCCTGGTACTTAAGATTTGGCGGAGACCACCTGGAGATACTACTATGCTGCTGGGGAAACATTCTACTAATAGAGTAACTTTTTAGCACTATGTTTGGAGGAAAACTACACACTGCACACCAACTCCAAACCCCATCCCAACTGGTGGAACGGGCAGCAGGGTTTGAGACTGGTAGAAAAGAGCATCACAGTTTGGGGCGGGTTGAGGGTGCATCAGAGCTTGAGGGCAGTGGAGGGGAGCATCACGGCTTAAGAGTGGAGGAGGGGAGCACAACTGGCTCTGGTGGAAAGAGGCTGGGCGATACCACAAGACAAACAACATTTATGATTTGGAATGGCCAAGTCAGAGTCCTGACCTTAAAGTGTACCTGAGCTTTCAAAAAGGTTTGTATAATGGCTGTGCTTCTTTGAACAATCATAACTTTGAAGGAACAGGTGTTTTGGGACTTCCCTAAAGTGATTTTCAGCAATATTATTCCCTGTTGCACAGCTAGATGCATTTCACTCAGTAGCAAGGGGCATCTCCCTTCTTTGGAATCTGCCAGCACTGTACTGTCCTTTCCCTTACTTCCCACTGTTTGTTTTCAGCTCCGGAGCTTACAGAACAGGTAAGGAGTCACACTTACAGAAAGGTAGGACGCTCCCATGAAGCAGTGTAGAAGCTTGTTCTAGTTTCAGGCTCTGGATCTCATTACCAGGGATGGGTCTTGCCTGACAGCAGGCTGCAAATTAGGTGTTAGTGAGATTCCTAGTGGCCATGACTTTACAGATTATTTTTTTTCTGGTGGATTCAGGTAGTTTTTTTTTGTTTGTTTTTTTAAATCAATAAAGTGATTTAGAAATGTGCTATTTACACCATTCTGTACTCATACATACTTGCAAGGAGGAATAGTTCAAAATTCCTCCTTAGAGTTGTAGAAATCTAAATTGCAGCTACAGGGAAAGAGGGACTTGGGTCAAAAATAGGGACACTTGGGAGGTCTGTGTGCCCAATAAAAGACTTGAATAGTACAGCTTTTTGCGTGTTCTTAGTTTAGCTACATTGTGTTTGTCTATCATTGTGACTTATAACAATCAGACCACATTGTATTAGTAAACAGTGCAAAGGGTTCACTTACTTTTTCCTGCATCATTATTCAGCCATGCACTTTCTATCTGCCTGTGTAAAGGCCTTTTAAACGAGCGTCGATGGGCACTCAGAATAGCCTGGAATCGGGCCGCGTAAAGGACGCGTTCTCAATGTCCATCTAGATAATAAAGAGTCCTTTACGTTTCCAAATCCTAGTCTCCTGTTCATATCGATGACAGGTGTGATCCTCAGCTCAGATAAATATTACTGGGGCACCAACAGTTTCCAGTAACCCGCCCCCCCTTCCCGAGTTGGGACATTGCTCCAGGGCGCATGTTGACATCTGGCACGAGGCATGTCTACGTGTGTGGTTACACCGCCTGTTATAGGGACATTTCGAGGAGATCTTCGCAGTCATGTTCTGAATATCTCAAGGCTCACTGGTAAGGCAGATTATGTCCTGGTCGCTGTCAATATCACATTACCTTGTCGTCCTCTAATTAAAAAAGTTATCATTAACCAGGTATACTTTCTCTCCCTTCATGTCTATGTTGCTAGGAAACTCTGCACACAGAGAAGTCCAACTTCAAGTTCAAGGACCTCATCGTACAATCTGCAAAACAATCTTTCATCAATTATATGCCATTGATCATAGTGGTGTCTTATTATGTGGCAGGAGGCTGGTGGGGATTTTGCACCCCAACAGACCCTAGGATGGGGCACTTGCTGCACCCCAAATAGCTGCACTCCTGGCTATTGAAGTTACTGTATGAACTGGTCTTCATGTAATATCTGCATATCTTAAAGGGGTCCTCCAGCTTCTGGTACTAATGCCCTGACCTAAGGTAGTGAGGCGCTGCTCCCTTACACTCCAGGTAGCTCTGCTAGTGGAGGCAACTATTCCTTCTCACATTCTAGAACAGGCTGCTGGCAACCACTGAATCACTGTGTAAATACATTACATTACTTATTCTCCACTGATCCTGAGTTACATCCTGTATTATACTCCAGAGCTGCACTCACTATTCTGCTGGTGGAGTCACTGTGTACATGCAGTATATACATTACTTATTCTCCACTGATCCTGAGTTACATCCTGTATTATACTCCAGAGCTGCACTCACTATTCTGCTGGTGGAGTCACTGTATACATACATTACTTATCCTGTACTGATCCGGAGTTACATCCTGTATTATACTCCAGAGCTGCACTCACTATTCTGCTGGTGGAGTCACTGTGTACATACATTACTTATCCTGTACTGATCCTGGGTTACATCCTGTATTATACTCCAGAGCTGCACTCACTATTCTGCTGGTGGAGTCACTGTGTACATACATTACTTATCCTGTACTGATCCTGGGTTACATCCTGTATTATACTCCAGAGCTGCACTCACTATTCTGCTGGTGGAGTCACTGTATACATACATTACTTATCCTGTACTGATCCTGAGTTACATCCTGTGTTATACTCCAGAGCTGCACTCACTATTCTGCTGGTGGAGTCACTGTGTACATACAGTATATTACATTACTTATCCTATACAGATACCGAGTTACATCCTGTATTATACTCCAGAGCTGCACTCATTATTCTGCTGGTGCAGTCACTGTGTACATACATTACTTATCCTGTACTGATCCTGAGTTACATCCTGTATTATACTCCAGAGCTGCACTCACTATTCACTGTGTACATACAGTATATTACATTACTTATCCTGTACTGATCCTGAGTTACATCCCTCTCTCACACGGATCCTGGTTCCCGCAAGGGACACACTCGAGTAAAAGAATCCTTATACTCTACAGCTGCGTACACTGTTCAACAGGCATCAGAGCTGAACTCTCCCAGCTGGCTCGGTAGCTGTAGAACTCTTGCTCACATGATTCCTAGTGCAATAATTAAAGGAAGAGCAGATATCAACAAGATGTGCAGCCGGTGAGCTCCAATACCAGTTTTAAGTGACAGTAAATCTAAAATATCAACACTTTATTTGCTATTTGGTTAAGTGAAATCCGTTGTTCCCCATTATCAGGATGAGTGTGATGTTCCTCAATGGGATTACTGGAGGATCTAGAGAAATCTCTGCCCCGCTCTTTATATTGTATTAGATTTATTAGGTCTCGGGTTCCGTTCTTCTGACTCCTTTAAGAAGCTCAGGAAACAGAGATCCTGACAGGTAAATAAAAGGACCAATTAGTGTTTGAGTAAAGTCTAAAGAATGCCGCGGGTCACCGACCCAACGTTGCACAAGGTAAAAGTCAGGTCCCGGGAGCAGGATGATTCAGGCACAGAACATGTCAAGTGGTGGGAAACCCACCCTGCTCTTTATGCAATCGCGGTGACATCACGCGCCCAGCAGAATATGCTCCTTTATATCCAACGTTACTCAGCGCCGTGTGAATAAGTCATTTATATCCTGCTGATAACATCAGAAGTCAGTCATAGATGTAGACAGGGGATGGGGGGGTGCAGGATTTTATATCAAGGGGGGCTTCATCAGGGGTGCACCTAGCCTTTCTGCTAAACTAAAAACAGCACCCCCCCAGTGCCAATTTCTTAACCTAACCCCTTTGCCACAATGAAAGCGCTCATTGCCCATGGCCCTTCGGCTGCCCCCCTCTTGCCCCTGCCTGGTGCTGCCTCACCTGTCCTCATTGGTGGTGCACCACTGGGCTCCATAGTTTATTCAGATGCTGTACGCCCGCACAAATAAGTGTACAGGCAACTGATGGACATGATCAGTATCCTCATTATATAGTCAATTTCGTTCACTATACAGTGTACATAGATTATGCTGCCATATTTTACACATAACTAATGCCACCATAAGGTGCACATAAATAATACTGCCATACTGTATATGTAAATAATGCCACATATAGTGGCATAAATAATGATGTACACATTATATACAGTCCTCATTAATAACTCATACTTTACAAATTACTAATGCCACTTCATAGTGATAAATACTGCCATACTGTACACATAACTGTAGTCATATCGTACACAAACAGCACTGCCATACTGTATAGATAACCAATGCCACCATGTGGTACATATAAATACCAGTGCCATACTGTACATATAACTACTGCCACCATGTGGTGCACATAAATACCAGTGCCTTGCTGTATTAATAAGTAATGCCACCATATAGTGACCTATATAATACTGCCATACTGTACACATGACTACTGCAGCCACGCAGTGCAAATAAATAACACTGTCATATTGCACGCATTTCTACTACAGCCATACCGTACTGCCATACTGCATACATAACTACTGCCACCATATGGTGAACATAAATACCAGTCCCTTGCTGTACATGTAACCAATGCCATCATATAACACACAAATAACACTATTACTATACACATTACTAACGCCACCGTCTAGTGCAGGGATCAGCAACCTTCAGCACTCCTGCTGTTGTGAAACTACAACTCCCAGCATGCACACTTTCTTGGCTGTTCTTGTTAATCCCATAGAATTGAAAGTAGGATTCTGGGAGTTGTAGTTTCAGAACAGATGGGGTGCCGGAGGTTGCTGAGCCCTGATCTAGTGTATATAAACACCATCATACCGTAAAAATAAATTCTGCTGCTATACAAATAACACAGTTGTGTTACAACATACTCAGTATCAAAGATTTCAGAAAATTCACAATTCATCAGTAGCGACCAGAGGAAACATGAAACAGTTTCTATACTAGTTCTGATGGACGGAGTAAATTCAGAAGAAGAAACAAACCAGCCATAGAATAATTTTTACCTGCAGCCGCCACTAGGGGGCGCTCCATGCGTATACATTTAATTCAATGGAAGCTGCATAAATCCAGCAGCATCTCCAATCTCAGCAGCAGGAGCTAGACCAGGGATCAGCAACCTCCAGCTGTTGTGAAACTACAGTTCCCAGCATGCTCCATTCGTTTCTATGAGAGTTCTGAGAAGAGCAGAGCAAGTATGCATGATGGGAGTTGTAGTTTCACAACAGCTGGAGTGCTGGAGGTTGCCTACCCCTGAGCTAGGCTATAGGAGTCAGCCGTACCGCTGCTGCTGATCTCGCAGGTACACTGCCAGTGCCTGAGAGGTCACTAAGAAAATATCCATCGTAAAGCACGAAGGAGCCCTTTCTCATGATGGATTTATACTTCATAGGGCGTGAAGGGGTTAAAGGGGTTTTCCGGGCCACGGACTTGATGACCTCTCTCGTGCAGCGAGTTCGGGCACCCTGTGTTTACCGCACCCGTGTGATCATCCCACGGCCAGAGCTGCTATCTATCCTCTGGAAATAAGCCATGAAGGTTCCTATAAAATGACAGCAAGCAGAGATCTTGAAAACTGCGAGCAATTGCTACAGAAAGTATATAGGATAGCGGTATAACGTTTGCATGGCACAATGAGTTAACACTAGGTGAGCTCTTGGACGCCCCCCAGATTTCTTCTCTTCTGGGCGTCTGGCGCGGCGCGGGCCCCATGTTGTCATTTCACAGCCAACGGCCGATATGTTAGAGGACCCGAATTTCTATATTATTAAAGATAAGAGGGACATTTGTAAAGTGTTCCGTCTGATTAGCCGGACTCGCCCGCTTGTGCCCTTTCACTACCAGTTACAGTTTTATGACTCGATGCCGCTTATCTCGCTCGTTGTCGATAAGAGCAGTGAGTAACGCGAGGCAGTGTCAGGAGCCGCAGTCCTCCCCGCACAATCAACAGCTCCTGATTGTTGGCCAACAACTTCATTCCACCTCAATAGTAGTTTTATGGTGCCCATTAAACCCATAAGTGCCAGGAGACGGTGCAGACCCCACCACGGGGGCAGATGCCAGAGAACACCGTGATGACTTTACAGCTCTGAAACCACATAAACATGTCGCTCGCCAGCGAACGCTTATCAGTCTGATAATGAAATCAGACCTGATATTAAGACAGTAGCCTCACATTCAATGCACCCGGCGGCGATATCTTCCTAAGACTTGATGACCTCAGGTACAACGCCGTAAGCCGACCGCCGTTCAGCTCTGCTACATCAATGCATGAACGATGATGATGCAAATACCACCACATCATCCACCCGCCTGGTCATGTAAGCAATGCATTGTATTCTGTGCTGCTTTCTAGTAACCTACGGCTTTCTGGGAATCAGGGACGTGACTACCATAGCGGCAGACCATGTGACTGCTATGGGGCCCAGGGCAAGAGGGGGCCCGGTCTTAGTTGGGATCATCTCTTCTTCTACTGGGAGTAAAAACTTGGTCAGGACTCTTCCCTCTAAAGGAACAACTTTTAGCAAATGAGGCAGTGGAAAAAATGGCCCAAGGGTCATCGAAAGGGGTTTAGGCAGAAACCCTTCTGTCCTGTGTGGGGGCCTGGTCTGATCCTTGCTATGAGGCCCTTACTTCTCTATGTACACCACTGCTGGGAATATTAGGGGAATTTGCACACCTCGCATTGACCCCTTGGATTTCGGCCATAGATTTGCAGGGGTACATGCCAGGGATCCACAAGTGGACTAACGCGGCTAATCCACGTGTGGCCGCCCACTGCCGGTGCCAAAAAGTGACCATTTCTTTTTTTCTCTCCATGAGGATTTCAACCCAGATGGTTGGGATTTCCTATTGGCAAACAATTAACAATATTGTCAATTTCCTATTGAAAATAGGAAGCAGATTTTAAGCAGATTTCAGCAAGGTATACATATACCATTACCTTCTGCTGAACTCATAGAGCAGGGATGCCCAACCTGCGGCCCTCCAGCTGTTGCAAACTACAACCTCCAGCATGCCCAGACTGCCTACAGCAGGGCATAGTGGGAGTTGTAGTTTTACAACAGCTGGAGGGCCGCAGGTCGGGCATCCCTGGGATAGAGTATTCCGAACCCTTAGGGCTCATGCACACGAACTGATTTTTTGTCCGTGTCCTTTCTGCCTTTTTTCCTGCCCATATGCGTAACCATTCACTTCAATGGGGGCGCACAGAAAACTGAGATGATTCGGTGCACATTCCGTGTCCGTATGTCTGCATGTCCAATCCGCTAAAAAAATAAATAAAATGTTCTATTATTGTACACATTATGGACAAGGTTAGGACTGTTCTATTAGGGGCCGGCTGTTCCGTTCCGCAAAATGCAGAACGCACACGGCCGGTATCCGTGTTTTGCGGAACGCAAAGCAACAATTGGTTGTGTGCATGAGCCCTTATAAAGATTTGAAAATGTTAAAAAATTAAAATAAAAAAAAAAAAGAATAGGCTCACCCTTTATATTTGTGGCAGGAATCAGGGTTTGCCAATTACAAAACAAATTGATACAAAGTAGAGAGATTTAAAAATAAATAAATAAATGAATCACTAAGGCTACGTTCACGCTGGCAGCACAGGTATCCGGCAGGCTGTACCGGCAGGTGAAAAGACTGCCGGATCCGTGCTGCCGCTATTGCACACGTGGGGCCGGAACTACGCTCCGACCGGATTCACTATAATGGGGTCGGGCCGGAGTTCCGGATGCAACACGGCAAACATGCGAGAGGCGGCCGGACAAAAATTACAACATGTTGTACCGGCGGGTGAACAGCCTGCCGGATAACCGTGCCGCCAGTGTGAAAGTAGCCTAAAGCAGACTGTAGGGGTGAGAGAATTGATTCGTTCACCTGAACTCATTTACACATTAACGGCAGAGTAACATGGTCGCACATCTCGCGTTGCCTTGGTAATCTCATGCATGCGCCATTGCTGTGAGTACCGGCACATGGACGTTAACATCAAGGCGAATCTGCATCGACGAATTTTAGCGGCGTGTGCGCAATCGGTGATTCGGTTTACCAGACAGATCCTTTGTGCATGCGCGGATACTCGCAGTAACGGCACATGCGCGAGACGTGTGCGCGGCCATGTTAATCTGCCGACGCGTTAGAAAAATCGTCTGTAGAGGCTCCCTCACAGATGTAAAATTCGCTCAGATGAATTGATCCCTTGCAGAATACACAGACAGCTGGAACCATAAAGAGCGTATTTTGCAGGTAATTTTTCGGACGGTGGTTGTACTAGAGCGAATCTGGAAAGATACAATATGAAGTTTATTATTTTCCCATTTTCAATGCATACAGGGCTATAGTATAATCCGTACCGGAATCTCACACGTGGATTTTGTGGCAGATTCTTGAGCCAAATCCAAAAGACTATTCGAAAGAAAGTAGAAGTGTGAAGGAAGGACTGATGCTTTTCCTTCCTGCTGGGACACCCTTCTGCTTTGGTTTCCATTCTTAAAGGGATAACTACTAGATAGGGATTGGATTAGTGGGGGTCCTACCCTGAGAACCGGGACCCTAATCACGAGAACCGGGACCCTATTTCCCGTTAAGCCCCCTGAAGTGACCGGAGATAGCTGAGCACTGTACTCAGCTTTGCCTGGAAGTTTCACTCCATTCATTTTGGGGGGCTGCACAGGGTCCCCGTTCTTGTGATCAGAGGACCCTCACCAATCTAATAGAGGATAACTTCAAATAACTTGAATACCCCTTTAAACTCTTAAACTCTGCATATATGATTCACTCAGGAGCAGCTCACTGGCTGCGTCCTCTATATAAACTATTAATGGACCGCTCAGCACATTAACCAAGATAAAAATCAGTCATTTATTGATCTCAAACAGTTCAATGAGTAAAATTGTGGAGTGGAGCGGCGTCTAGTGGAGGAGCTGAATTGTAAACACAGGAACATTTTTTAGGGGAAATAATTAACAGTTATGGACACTTTTGCATTGCCTATTTTTTATGGTTCATTCTTTCTGAAGGCAAAATGAAACAACTTTCTAAATAGTCTAAATAATGTTTCTTCTGTAGAATGTGTGTAAGTCCTTCACCTAGCTGGTGCTGCAAGTTCTGCTTCTGTTTCTAATAGCTGTTTTATGCTCTTGTTCTCCTTTCTGTCAGTTTATAAGATAGCAGCAGTGAGGGGGAGGATGTTGTTCAGGGCAGAACAGAGTAAGAAATTGCATAAAAACCAAAATAAAGTCATCTGGTAATAAGCTTAAAGCTCTGTAAGGTGGCTATTCCCATTAGAGTGATAGCAGTCAAATGCTCCAATATGCCATGCCCAGCTGATGATATGTAAGAAGCTGTACAGGCTCTCCGCTGACAACAGATGAGAATATGCAGATTAAGTGTGCCCTGGAACTGGTAAGTGGTAAGTGCTCTGTGCATTGTGCTGCTGCACAGCCCCGCCCCTCTGCTCTGTGCCAAAGCTGCTGCATCCAACCAGAAGATCACAACAGCCGTCACTCAGAGCAGAGGGGAGGAGCTCTGAAGCAGCTCAATGCACCGTGAAGCTCCGCCTCTTGGGTACTTGCAGGAGCAGAACCTGGCAGAATAAAAGTTCACATTACTCCTGATCAGTGAAAGCGGGCTAAGGCTGGGGCTACATGGCAACTTTGTCCATGACTCATGTCTCACGGGCCACATATTGCAGTGTAGCACTGCAGCCATGGGCACAACTATAGCCATAGAATCCATAGCACTTGCTATGGGGCCCAGAGGTTGCAAGAACATTGTACCCTTTTCTGGGGAATACCAATATGGCTGCTTTTTGCTATAATGTTGTTTTTCTTATATATTGTGCTATTATGAACAAGAGTGGCGCTGCTTCTGGGAACTAAAGGCAGATAAATTTTTTCCCTTTAGAGGGGTTATCCCATGAATAATGTAAAAAATGAAAATCAGACATCATATAGTATGTGACAACCTCTTTCTAACAAAGCTAGAACCAGCCCTGTACCTCACATGGATCCAGAGATCTCCCCATTTCCCCTGCTAGATTTATATCCAGCTGACAGCTCAAGGGGAGTGTCTTTCTTGCTGCAGCTCAGGGGCGCCTTCAGGAGGCGTGTCTCAGCTCTCCCTATCACAGCTCAGGAGGTGTGTCTCATCTCTCCCTATCACAGCTCAGGAGGCGTGTCTCAGCTCTCCCTATCACAGCTCAGGAGGCGTGTCTCAGCTCTCCCTATCACAGCTCAGGAGGTAGCTGAAAGATTAAACTGAGCATGTGCGGCCTTCTCAGTGAGCAGGTCAAAGAAATAAGAAGTTAAGTGCCACTATACAAACACGTTTTACTGAATAACTCAGTAGCTATACAAAATTGTTAATTACATGCAATTACAAAAGTGTTCAGATCCAGGTGCTGGTTTGAAAACTGTAGAATATTTTTTGTGGGACAGCCCCTTTAACTCTATATTTCTGTCACCGTAGTCCCAGGCCCCTTGATATATGCAACAACAAGTATCTCACTATATAGGAGCAGAGGGGATCAGGATTAACTGCATACAAAGCTGATGTTTTTCGGTTTGACTGGAGGTACACTGTAATACAGAACCATGCAGACATCCCAAAATACATTGCTGAGTGAGTGGCCTTTGGAGATGGCAGTACTAGATAAGTAATAATTGCGGCGGTACCAGGCTGGTCCTATCCGGAGGA
Organism: Rhinella marina; assembly: GCA_900303285.1. Taxonomy (NCBI): domain Eukaryota; kingdom Metazoa; phylum Chordata; class Amphibia; order Anura; family Bufonidae; genus Rhinella; species Rhinella marina. The sequence continues at coordinate 599,569 of ONZH01023357.1, forward strand.
AAGCTGCCCTTTGACACAAGCATGAAGTATAAACCGAGACTGTAATATCAGATAAAATGCTGTTGTCCCAGACGGTCTGCGACCTTCTTACCTGCAGTAAAAGATTTTATCTTATTTCAGCTGCGATCTTGATATCACAATCAGATATCATAATTTCTAAAGCTGTTTCTATCATTCTCTATGGTAACACTGGCAGTGACGCTCACCGCTCTTCAGTGACATCTCCCAGAGGTTTTTTAGTAATCCGATGGAAGGTCAACAGAGCACATATTAATGCATAATGCACAAATAACCACAACATACCGTGCATAGTTATAAGCAACATCCACTATGGTGCCCAAATGACAGTGCCATGCATTGGGCAAAAAATACTTCCATATGGTTGCCTAAATAGCAATGATATACTGTGCTACTGCTACCATACACTGCAAAAATAATGTACTGTAGCAGGACCGGAATGCCACTATACAGGGTTCAAATACCGCCAGACAGTGACCATATTACAGCTACAAACATACCGCCATCACACAACAGTCAGCAGAATGTGCACCCCCTAACGCCAGTTCTATTGTACTGATTGGAAACCGTGACGTAAGAAGGCGTCCATGTTGATTTTGCCAGTATAAACAGTAGTGACCGGGGTTCTTTAAGACATAAATGGATGTTATCTCCCCAGCTACTGAGCTATAGGATAGAAGTACTAATAGCCCCAGGTAAATAGCGAGAAGTGTTTCCGTATTGATCTATGAGTAGCTTCTGTCTGGGCGGAAGCTCGCAATGAATCCACCGTACAGCACGCTGACCTGACACGTCGTAGTCTCCTATTATCAATATTGGGAAACTGATATATAAGCTGTGATATGCGCTACGTGACTCAGTTCCTGATGACCTTACTGTGTGAAAGGTCACCGGGGACAATATATACAGTATATAAAATCCAGTTTCCGTTAATTTCCATAAAGGATCAGATTATAGACTGCAGTGATTAATCACCTCTAATGAAAGAAGACGTCTTGAATTTCCTTCTACTTTGGAGATTGTTATGCAATAGTGTATATATAAAATGATGTACTGTATATAATCCACCCTTCTACTGGTTGGATGGTGATATGCCAATTACAATGTCTTGTAGGGCTAGCTCCAGGGGTGCACCACCAATGAGGCCAAGTGAGGCAAGACCTAGAGACAAGTGGGGGCAGTGGCAGAGCCGTAGGAATATTTCTCTATATCCAACCGTATCACAGTATGCCTTAGGCCTCATGCACATGACCGTGCTGTGTTTTGCGGTCCGCCAATTGCGGATCCGCAAAACATGGATGCTGCTCGTGTGTGTTGTGTTCTGCAGTTTGCAGAATGGAACGGGTTCCTCATAATAGAAATGCCTAATTGGACAAGAATAGGACATTGGATAGCATCTTTTGCAGCCCCATTGAAGTGAATGGGTCCGCATCCGAGCCAAAACAACGTTCGTGTGTATGAGGCCTTGAACAGTAAAGCTGGAGAGCGGGCGCTGTTTCAATTTTCTCCTTAACATTTCACTTAGGCCATGTTCACATTTCCGTGTCCATTTGACGTCTATGGAAAACCTGTCCGTGTTTCATCCGTGAAGCGATCTCTGCAGCGATCTCTCCACTCTTTGACCTCCGTGTATCACCCGCAGCGGCGGACTGGGAACTTAAAGTGGCCTTGGAAAAAATACTAAAAAAGTGGCCCTGTTTTGTAGCCAGGTCCAAATTAATGGAAGGCATAGTCAGCAATACCATATTGTGGCACATTATACCGCCCCAACAGAGCCAAATACCACAGTCCATCACAAAATACTGCCCCAAAACTTCCACTGGCCGGCCATGAGGAGGGCTCAGGCGACCCCCTGGGCATCGGCCCACCAGGAAATTTCCCTGTATGGCCAATCCGCCCATGATCACCTGTATTCCAAGGATATGGCTAGGCTGAAAATGAACTTCCAGAGCTTCTTCTACCAATGGTTTGTGAGACACTGACAGAACCTGGATGCCCAGGAGGCCACCTGAGCCCCCCTGACAGCCGCCAGCAGAAGTTTTTGGGGATGTATTTTGTGCTGCTGGCAGTATTTTGTGATGCACTGTGATATTTGGCTCTGTTGGGGCGGTATAATGTGCCACAATATGGTATTACTGGCCCTGGTTTCCATCAATTTGGACCCAACCACAAAACGGGGCCACTTTTAGTAATTTTTCCAAGGCCACTTTAAGTTCCCAGTCCGCCCCTGCAAGATCTATAACAGAGCCTCCACCTGCCATGTGCCATTCATAATACTGGTGTCATCTTATGGGACAGAAGAGTCTTTCACTGGGGCCCTGGGGAGACTGCAACCTTTGCATCCGCAATAGCTACGGCCCTGTCCAAGATGCATCCTCTGTTCAGGATCAGCGTTAGGACGCATGCACACACGGCCGTATCCATTTTGCAGTCCATCAACTGCAGATCTGCTAAATACGGATACAGGCCGTCTGCATTCCGCAGTTTTCTCACACCCATCAGTCAAAATGGCTGTCCTTGGAACGGCAGCACGGATGCGGACAGAACACGGATGTCATAGAAATGAATGGGACTGTGTGCGGTCGTGTGCATGAGGTCCAACAGAAACTTGTCTCTGAACTGTAGCTATGTAGAGCCAGCCACGTATTGCCACCTATGCTCTACGTGCGTCACCTCACTCTTCTCCTTTCCTGTAGAGCTTTTATCTTTATGAAGGACTCACTACCGGCTGATGTAACCAGGTAGGTGATGTCACCGGGAATGTGCACATCTTTTGTAGAGGATAGCAGGAAAAGCATTTTCTTGCACAATTTCCAATAACTCGTCAATTTCCTCTCCACCAGCAGGACCTCTCTACCTGGCACTAGAGGCGGCTGGCAATGGCTTACTCCCTGTTCCCCAATGAGAACATATAGCCATATATGAGCCATATTTGTCTGTATGGATGTCCGCTACTGCAGTGTCCTGGGGCAAGGGTACTTTGGACTATGGACATTTGTGAACATTTGCTCCTATTTCTACTATGCAAAGCCATCACTACTTCAGTGCACTTGGAAGGGTTAACTTGAACTGTGATTTGTGTGTTTAAATGTTTCATAATACTTTTGTTGTGATATATCCTGTTCATTTGCACTGCTATTACTCTATACATGAACTGGACTGTGGAAGGGTTAATGTGCAGACAGCTAATACTGAGAGACTTTGGGACTTTCTATCTGTGTACTGAGAAATTAGAAATCTTCCAAAGACTATGCAAAGTTTTGGAGGGAACAAAAATGAACACCCTGACCTTCTGACTGTCTGGTTTATACCTGAAAAACTGCCCATAGAGTCATTCCCATAGATTTGTATTGAAACTCTATACAGGTCTATGACAGACAAAATTGCAGCATTGTTTCTGTTTAGGCTGTGCTTCTCTACTCCAACCTTCCCAATAGAAATTTCTTATTATAAACAATATATAAGAGAGCAGTCAGAGCCCCTAGTTGTCTGCAGATAGTGAACAGGTTTTAGTAGGAGAGAGTCTGCCAGACTGCACGAGTGACCAGAAGAAGATGCCAAGATGGGGATACTGAGCTACAGCCCTTTGACCAGAGGGTCAGCCAGATGACCGAGCCACAGACCCTGGGCCACCAGCCCCTCGGACAGTGTACCAGCCTTCTGAGAAGTACAGCTAGCTCAGACTTTCTTCTGCTAGGGAGAATGAAAAAGCCAGCTCAGTGCACTGCCTCTATTGTTTTACACTTGAGTTCCTCCAGTAAAGAAGCACACTGGTTTACTGCAAACACTGACTCTCTGGACTTATTTCCTATTGAGGTGCACCATGTCTTACAATCCCTTCCAGAGAATAGGAATACTTGGTGAAACCTCAACAGTGTCCGAGGGACCAGGCGTAGTGCTGGGGCCACCTGGATCCTGGCAACTGCACTTACCTACAATCCCAACATATAGGAGCTGGCAAAGATTTCAACAGAATTTATGTCACTATTCTGGCATAAATTATGGTAAATGTGTCGGTCCATTGTCCCTGTCCCGTTTTGTGCAAAATGCCATTTGTGCAATAAATTGCAACATGTGTACAACAGGAATGACCCCCAATATCTCTATAGATGGGACAGAATTATATTGTGAACTATGCAGAGTCAGCTTGCATGAAAACTGCTATAATGTACAAGTTCAATATTTCAGCAAGAATCTAGACACAAAACGTAAAGAATACAGCGCTGGTGTGAGACAGTATGGGTCGCCGCATAACACATCTGTATATTATGCATGTAAACTCCCTTCTGTTGTTTTATTGACGCATGGCTGCATCCGGCGTTTGTCCCATGTACTGTCTTAGATGTTAAAGCATGGGAAGAGAATTCACAGATGATGTCAATGGAGAATCTAGGGGTTTGATTATTCTTGGATAGCTGAGACATCTGGTTATAGAGGTTTACCGCCATCTGCTGGTGACTGTAAGGCATTGCTTGATGGAAAAAAAGGAAGGATGCAAAAACAATACAATTTTCCGTCATATCTAGGAAAATAAATATATATCTTGCAGTAATCTATAACCTATTGCTCTTCAGCTTCTGGAAAACTACAACCCCCATAATGCTCTCAGAGCCTCATGCTGGGAGCTTAGTGAAAGGTGTATGACAATCACACAATCTGGATCGGTGGGAGTCAAGTTATGTTTAACGAAGGAAAAGTAGAAACACTTCTTTAGATCAAGATCTTAAGAGTCTCTGGGCAACACATTTATATGGGGGGGGGGTCTCACTTTTTTTTTTTTTTTTTAAAGTAAATGGGGAGCAAGACTCGGTGCACCCTGCGTCTGATCCCTTCTTCAGTAATGTATAAGTTGGGAAGATTTCCCAATGTCATCATCCGATGGAAGGGTCCAATGTATACAACACAGGCATACATGGCATAAAGCATGAAAAAATGTATATCACACGCATATTTACCATTGTAGATGGTAAACTTCGGGTATGTAGGGTATGCCCCTGCTTACCCACCCAGTAATGCCAATTTATGGATGAGGATTACATAATCAATATCCAGTTTGAGCCCAGGACAGCCCAAATTTGCCAGGACTGTCTCTAAGAATTAGGTCTCATGCACGTGACCGCATGTATTTTGCGGTCCGCACAAAATACGGATAACGTCCGTGTAACATCCGTATTGGTTCAGTTTTTTTGCGGATCCATGGTAACAATGCCTATCCTTATCTGCAAAATGGACAAGAATAGTACATGTTCTATTTTTTTTTTTTGGCGGAATTGCCATGTGGACATACGGAAACGGAATGCACACGCTTTATGCATGAATGGTTCCGCATATGGGCCGCAAAATAAACGGAATGAACACGGAAAAAAAATACATTCCTGTGCATGAGCCCTTAGGGAACGTCCTTGAGAATTCGGAACCCAGTATATATTTTCTTACAGTGGTCTTATGAACAGGAGGCACCTTGCAATCCAGCTGAAAGGTATGCATATAAATTTCCACACCGAGGTGCAAGGACGCTGTTCCGGCTTCCATCATATGCCATGGGCTTTTTTTCCCCCATAGTACACGCCAAAATTCTCAGGCACGATGGTGGAGGGGGCAATTCATCATTGCCTTTGCATCAGAAAACTGGCATCAAACAGTTGCAAATTTTGGCGCACCTGATTTTGTGGCAAATGGGGTACAAGAGCTTCATGTATCAGAAGAAGTAAAATAATATAATAATATTTGCAGAACTATTACATTTTCATGGAAAAGTATTTAGGTGGGGTAAGTTGTAAGGGCGTACGCTCATGTCCTGTGGCTGCACCTGGACAAGCACTAAAGCCACAAAATGAATCAGTAATTTGTGATAAAATAGAGGTTTTGCAGCATGCTGCGAAGTGATAATTACTTTTCTCATAAGGGCCAGCAGGTGGCACCCCAACATCATACGTAGATGATACTTTTATTATTCTAGACTGTGCTTTATTGGTTCTGGCGACTTCAAAACAGGAGATATAAGAGATAAGAGAAAAAGAAAAAAAACATACCCAGGACAAACATATCCTAAGATACATAAATAATAATATAAGGGCAGACTGGATGGACCAGAGGCTCCTTTTCTGCTGTTAATTTACTGTTTCTATATATGTGACATCTATAATTGTCCATGAAATACAGAATATACTGCAATAGAATTTCTGGATAAAACTGCAAAAAATCGTTGTATACAGACCAGATAGTACATCGAGTGTCAGGTTAGTGGTTTACATTGCCGAGATACACAGTACATACTACATCAGTGATCGTGCTCAAAGAAACAGCATATGAACCCCTTCATCATGCCACAAAATCAATACAGACCTCCGTAACTAACACAAACCCCAAAGTAGACCTCCTAAACAGATGCAAAGTACAGACCACTTAAATAAATGCAGACACTAGAGTAGAAACACAAAATAAATGCAGGCATTAGACCAGACCCCTAAATAAATGCAGACCCTAGACCAGAGCCCTAAATAAATGAAGACCCTAGAGCAGACCCCTAGATAAATGCAGACCCTAGAGTAGACCCCTAAATAAATGCAGACCCTAGACCAGACCCCTAAATAAATGCAGACCCTAGAGTAGACCCCTAAATAAATGCAGACCCTAGACCAGACCCCTAGATAAATGCAGACCCTAGAGTAGACCCCTAAATAAATGCAGACCCTAGACCAGACCCCTAAATAAATGCAGACCCTAGAGTAGACCCCTAAATAAATGCAGACCCTAGACCAGACCCCTAGATAAATGCAGACCCTAGAGTAGACCCCTAAATAAATGCAGACCCTAGACCAGACCCCTAGATAAATGCAGACCCTAGACCAGAGCCCTAAATAAGTGAAGACCCTAGAGCAGACCCCTAGATAAATGCAGACCCTAGACCAGACCCCTAAATAGAAGCAGACCCTAGACCAGACCCCTAAATAGAAGCAGACCGCTAAATAAATGCAGACCCTAGACCAGACCTCTAAATAGAAGCAGACCCTAGCGCAGACCCCTAAATAAATGCCAGACCCTAGACCAGACCCCTAAATAGAAGCAGACCCCTAAATAAATGCAGACCCTAGACCAGACCCCTAAATAGAAGCAGACCTAGACCAGACCTCTAAATAAATGCAGATCCTAGACCAGACCCCTAAATAGAAGCAGACCCCTAAAGAAATTCCGATCCTAGACCAGAGCCCTAAATAAATGCAGACCCTAAAGCAGACCCCTAAATACATGCAGAGCCCCTAAATAAGTGCAGACCCAAGAGCAGAGACGCTAAACAGAAGCAGACTCTAGAGCAGACTCCGAAAATAAATGCAAACCCTCAAAATGTTGGCAGACCTCTAAATAGGAGCAGCGGACTCCTAAATAAATGCAGACCCTAGACCAGACCCCCAAAATAAATGCAGACCCCTTAAATAAATGCAAACCGCAGAGCCTGTAAATAGAAGCAGACCCTAGACCAGACTCCCAGAATAAATGCAGACCCCATAAATACAGACCCCAGACCAGACTATGCATATACCCCCTATTCCACCTTCCTGCAACTTGTAATCTCTCCAGGACAGCAGAGTAGACACTATATGGGGTGCAGAGGTAGCATTTGCACCCAGGTCCTGGCAGTATTAAGTTTGGGGACCCCTTAACAGATTTTGCATCAGGTGCTTCAAGTTCCGGAAATCCAGCATGCTCCTCGTTGGCGTGTAGAGTCTAGCTCTCGCCATTTGGCAGCGATACATGAGAAAGCTGTTCGGCGAGGATATGACAGAGATTGTGCAGGCAAACAATATGATTGAACTGGATCGGAAGAGACGACGCAGGTATAATCCAGACCCAAATAATTCCTTTATTTATCATTTCCTAAATGAAGCTCATGAAACGTTCCTGCCTGGAGTGGACAAGGGCTCATTTCCCCCCGGCTCACATAAACATCAGCGCCTCCAGACTCTCCTGTGTCATGACAAATGACTTCCCATGTGTCAACAAAAAGGAAGTTGTTCTTCATAACTGGTCTAAATCTGCAGTGAATGACACATCCTGTAAATGCCGCTGCCGCACCGCTCTTCCCAGCCTTTAATTCATAGGTTCTCATCGCCTCCTGTGGGACAAGGCTTTCTTCTTGCATCACGGCTTTCTCAGAGCACACAAGGTTACGTATCGGAGATGTTGAGTTGGGACGATACATCCTGCTGTAATGTAAGCCAATATTTGGACTGCTCGTCTGTATGGGAGATACAACAGGTCTTAAAGGGGTTGTCCCACGAAAAATATTCTACAGTTTTCAAACCAGCACCTGGATCTGAATAGTTTTGTAATTGCATGTCATTAAAAATTTAGTATCGCCACTGAGTTAGTCAATAAAATTCATCTGTATAGCGCCACCTGCTGTTTTTTTTTTCTTACTTCTCTGTCTGGTTCACTGCGATGGCGTTAAGGAGAGAGTAGCAGCAAGGCCACTCCCCTAAAGCTCCCAGCTTGATATAAATCTAGCGGAGCAATGAATGGGGAGATCTCTGGATCCATGTGAGGTACAGAGCTGGTTCTAGCTTTGCTAGAGAGATTGTCATGTACCATATAATGTCTAATATTTCATTTTTTACATTAATCATGGCATAACCCCTTTTAAATTTAAGCAGTCCACACTAGTTCCGATTTCTCCATGTTGTAATGTCCCGATGTCCTCCAGAATGTCTTCTATCAATCTCCTGACTGGAGGACTTACGTTCCAATATCAATCTCCTGACTGGAGGACTTACGTTCCAATATCAATCTCCTGACTGGAGGACTTACGTTCCAATATCAATCTCCTGACTGGAGGACTTACGTTCCAATATCAATCTCCTGACTGGAGGACTTAAGTTCCAATATTAATCTCCTGACTGGAGGACCAACGTTCTAATATCAATCTCATGACTGGAAGACCTACTTTCTAATATCAATCTCATGACTGGAGGACCTACGTTCTAATATCAATCTCATGACTGGAAGTCCTACTTTCTAATATCAATCTCATGACTGGAGGGCCTACATTCTTATATCAATTTCATGACTGGAAGACCCATGTTCTAATATCAATCTCATGACTGGAGGACCTACTTTCTAATATTAATCTCATGACTGGAAGACCTACTTTCTAATATCAATCTCATGAATAGAGGACCTACGTTCTAATATCAGTCTCATGACTGTAGGACCTACGTTCTAATATCAATCTCATGACTTGTAGGACCTACGTTCTAATATCAATCTCATGACTGTAGGACCTACGTTCTAATATCAGTCTCATGACTGTAGGACCTACGTTCTAATATCAGTCTCATGACTGTAGGACCTACGTTCTAATATCAGTCTCATGACTGTAGGACCTACGTTCTAATATCAGTCTCATGACTGTAGGACCTACGTTCTAATATCAGTCTCATGACTGTAGGACCTACGTTCTAATATCAGTCTCATGACTGTAGGACCTACGTTCTAATATCAGTCTCATGACCAGGGGCGGATTGGGAGCTTAAAGTGGCCCTGGAAAAAATACTAAAAGTGGCCCCGTTTTGTAGTTGGGTCCAAACTGATTGAAGGCAGGGCCAGCAATACCGTATTGTGCCACATTATACCACCCCAGAGCCAAATACCACAGTCCATCACAAAATACATCCCCAAAAACTACCACTGGCAGGCCATGAAGAGGGCCCAGGTGGCTATGGCCAATCCGCCCCTGCTCATGACTGGAGGACCTACGTTCTAATATCAATCTCATGACTGGAGGACCTACGTTCTAATATCAATCTCATGAATGGAGGACCTACTTTCTAATATCCTTATGTTCTTGTAACTCCAGTACAGTGTGGCATAGAGGGTTAAAGGGGTTATCTTAGACCTAAACATGGATGATGTATCCAATATCTGATCAGCAGAGGTCCGGCTTCCAGCACCTCAGTCAGCCGGGTTGAGCGCTGTGGCCTCAAGTGAATAGGACTGAACTGCAATACCAAGCACAGCCACTATACAATGTCCGGGACTGTGCCTGGTATACTATAAAAGAGGCTGCAATGCTTATCCAAGTGCCTTGGCATCTTCCAAAAGCAGATCAGTAGGGGTGCCAGGGGTCGGACCCCCACCCATCTGATATTGATGACCTATCCTGAGGATAAGTCAACAATATTTAAGGCCAGGGAAACCCATTTGATGGGCTATGTCAGGTCTGGGCAAACGTTTCTGGCCCTTTTTTGTCATGTCTGATTCAAGTGGTTCATCAAGCACAGATAAATTGGCCATGGAGTTAAAAAAGGAAGTGGCAATATGGCAAGAAGACTGTTCTGCAGGGCCACACATGCCACTATAACAGCATGCCAATCAAAGATGCAACTGTATGGCTATACCAGAGACAGACGACCCCTCTAATAGAACGCACCAGCCACAGAAGACCCCCTAAGACTATGCCAGCCACAAATGACTCTATCCACAGATTCCCCTTCATAGTGTCTTCTTGCTGGTGCATTTGGTGGCAGTGGTGTCAACCAGAGCTCAGAGGCCAACTAGTAATCCCAACAAATTAGTCACATTATAAAAAATCCACTCCATTGCATTTGCATATCGGATCCCAGAGGCAGGCATATTGACCAGCCTAGGCACGGTGGATATGGAGCCCAGTACTCAGTCTAGCCATATCCTCCCCATACAAGATTGTAACGCACGTTGATGCTGCAGTTACCACTAGAGGGAGCTCATTGCATACAGTCATACTTAGAACGCAATACTAATACAGTAGGCAGTAAGCTCCCTCTAGTGGTGACTGTAGGCAGCCACAATCTTTTATTTTAATTCTTTGCAAGTGATTTGGAGCTCTGTATAAAAAAAAAATGAAGCTGTAACTGCTATATAGAAGATATATTGAGAAATGATTCAGAGGAGACTTTTGGATCTAAAAGTGGACATTTAATGAAAGTAGAGATTGAAGTACCCCATTCAAGATGATACGGACACGACCTATAGCATACATCAATCTAGGAGCCTATTTTTGAAGTTTTTTCCCTGCTGTCCCATATTCTCAAGGCTGTGCGCAGTTGACCCCGTGCTCGCAGAGTCCACTGATCTGTTCCCAGGACTCAGCAAAATAAAGACAAACATAAAAACAAGCAAACATCTGCGTCTTGTGTCACGGATACCCTTAAACGAGTCACCTTATCAGGAGCCTGCTCCTTGTTCTGAGTGGGCCGAGCATTGCATGAAGGCAATCCATCACAGACAGGAGCCGGGGTAGTAAGATACTGACCTTTAAACGGATCTTATTGTGCTAAATTTGCTCGGTTCCCAGCACTAATAATATATATGAATGAAAAAACAAACAAGAACATCTGTCTCCCGTCTTTCCGATGATTTGCTCTGAGGGAGTAAAGTCCGATTCTACTGAATTTCTAAACAGAATGAATTCCTTATTGCGGGTGAAGAGGACGGCGAAGTGTAGCGCAAACAGTGCTATTAATGGGAAATAAAAATTTACAGCAATTGAAATTAAAGGATTCCTGTTAATCAGCCGCACTTAGGGAAAGGTCACAAAAATTCCATCTCTGCTAAATTTAGCGCTTATATCTAATTTCCTATTTTAAAATACACTCAGGGACAGATCCAGGATTGTAACCAGGAAGGAGCAAAAAAAATAAATAAAATAAAATATAGCAGTATGCAAATTTTCCTTATTTTGGTCACGCCCCCTAATTACTACCTTAAAGGGGTTTTCTGGTTAAAAAAAAAAAATAAATTTATCAGGTGTCTGCAGCTCTGAAACAGAAGATTCATACTTATCTGCTGCATGCCGCCCCCAATTTCTCCATCTTCCCATACCCGTACTGTTTACATCCGGGCAATGTTGGATTGGAGTGTCTAGGGCCCTCCAGTAAAATTTATTTGGGGGTTTTTTGTTATGTAAGAGCGCCACCTGCTGGCTATAAAATGAACTGTCAGCCTTCAGGCTGGGAATTAACCTCCTCCTGCCTTGACTTTGGCAGGAAGGAGTTAATTCACTTTAAAAAAAAAAAAAAAAAGTAAATAAAAAGTAAAAAAAAATACAGAAAATAAACATTTGTTAAAGTTATAACAATAGTTATTAGTGCTAGCAATAGTATCAGACTATGTACACACCCAAACATTCCGCCCAGTTTTCGTTCATAAAAAAATTTAAAAAAAAATAAAAAGGGAAGTATGAATCTTCCGCATCAGGGCCATGCTGCGGGCACTTGAATAAAAAAAAAAAAAAATATATATAATAATAATAATAATAATAATAATAATAATATTATATATATATATTTATTTTTTTTTTATTTATTTTTTTTTTTTTAATACAGGAAAAACCCCTTTAAAGGGGCTATGCCACATTGATGCAAAAATAAAATCAGACATCATATAGTACATAACAATATCTTTCTAAACAAAGCTAGAACCAGCCCTGTACCTCACATGGATCCAGATATCCCCCCCCCCCCCATTCATTGCTCCAATTGTTCAGCTAGATTTGTTTTTAAGCTGGCAGCTCGGGGGGCATGTCCTTCCTGCTGCAACTCTTTGCCTATCACAGCTCAGGACCGTGTACATTCTAATACAGCTCTCTCCCCCATCACAGCTTGGGGTGGCATGTCCTTTCAGATGCAGCACCTCTCTTCCTATGACAACTCAGGGGGCTTGTCCTTCCTGCTGCAGCTCCCTCCCAATCACAGGTCAATGGTCTATCCTTTCTGCTGCAGTTCTTACTCTGCAACAGCTTCTAACAGAAGATATGGCTGGTGAAAATTAAAGGATGGACCTACACATGTGCTACTATGGTCATGTAGCTCTCTAGGTGGATGTGCATATCGCTATACAGATAAAACACCAGGGGGCACCATTATAATGACGAAAAGAATATCTCACAACTGGACTTAGGGTGGTCGGGCACCAATATGGAAAGAGGTGCGAGTCCCAGAGGTGGCACCTGCATCTACAAAACATTTAGGAACTATCCTGTACATATATCAGGAATGTATAAAATGAAAATAGTCCTTTAAATAGTCCTTAGGATTACACACAGTGTTCAACTGTGGATGAATAAAGTGCAGTCTTACTCATGCTCTTCTGCTTAAGTAGCTGTAAACAGAGTAATAACTTTAATTGTAGAAGATATCTTACTATACAAGGAAATACATAACTGATCAGCCCACACCAGGACAGCGAGATCCTGCCGAAAACAGCTACACTTGTATTTGTATAGCACTGTGTTTTACAAGGTAACCCATTCATTTGAATGAGCATGATGTAATACCATATTTCTCCTGTAGTGGCCACTGTTGGAGAAATGTGCAGCTGATGATGACACTTCCACCAGCGATCACAAGTGATCACCAGATTTTTCAGCTTCCAAACTTGAAGTGATCAGCAGCAGATTAGATAACCCCTTCATGTAAAATCATTATATATGTATATCCTTTTGTCATTAGGATTCCTGACTGGTGTAATTTGGGCACTGAAATATAGTGGAGCGATTCCAAGGTATACAGAGCTACATCCAGAGCTCACTAAACCCAAGCCGCACTGAATGTGGGATAATCCTTTGGTATTTGTGGATGGGGTGGGTTAGTGTTGTGGGTGATTGATATGAAGTGACCTTAGTAAGTAAAGCTGCATATAAAGAGGGGAAATACACGACAAATTTCATAATTATATATCATACGTTCCAACAAAAGACTGCGAAGATGAAATAAAAACTAATCCCTTTGGAAAATATCAAACCTGATATTTACAGATAAGATTTATCTGTGTGTCTAGCTTGTTGCGATTTAGGATGGCACCACTAAAAAAGTCAGTCACCCAATTAGCTTGTATCAAACTACACCAAATTATGGAGAAAGAGAATGCTTAAAGGGGTTATCCGAGACTGGAAGAGGGTCTCTTTTCCGATAAGCAGTCCCAGTCACTTCAGTCCATAGGCTGTACCTGGTATTGCAACTGGGCCCTCATTCACTTGAAATCCCATGAAAAAGAGTGATGCTGTTTGTAGGTCCAGTACCCCAGAGCAGGGGGGGATCTGCAAATGTTTGTGTTGTAATGCTATGCCATGTATTGAGCCCAGTACAACTGTGTATGGAGACACAGCCAGGGGTAATAATCCTGATCAGCCCTTGTAAGAGGTTAGATGTGGGCTGACTCCGTCCCTAACCTTGAGGAGAGTCTAGACTTGAGTTCAGAGAGAGCGAGAGAGCGGCGGTAAAGCCTGTATGCTCGCTCTTCTTAGGCTGAGAAAGACAAGAGGAGGAGTAAAACAAAGGAGAGAACCAGAGAACTTAAAATCTGCATGGCTGCAGTAACCTGCTACCAAAAGCTGCTAAGACTTTACTGCTGTGAAGTACACTGTTACACCCTTCACACCTTTCTCTTAGGGGTCATGCCCACGAATGTAATGCTTGTATTATGGAACCATTGACTCGAATGGGTTTGTGATCTGCAAGATATGGCTGAAGACAGAACATGTCCCATCTTTTGCGATGAGGAGGCACGGATCGGACACCCACGGAAACACTAGGAGGCACTTCCGTGGGCATTCAGGTCCGTACCTCCGCAACACAGAAGATAAGACATATTCTCTCTTTTGCCGTATCTTGCAAATTCACAGACCCTTTCAAGTCAATGGGTTTGCATATGCATGAACGGAGTGCACACGGCCAGTGCCCATACATTGCACAATACTAATTGCAGCACGGGCACAGAGCTCTTACGTTCGTGGGCATGAGCCCTTGGGCTGAGAAAGATACAGAAACTTACCAATCTCTGCATGATCTACAGGTGGAGAAGAGTAAGACAAAGAAGAGACCTGGAGAACCTAGAGTCTGCATGACCGAGCAGTGGAGTCAGGAAGGTTACTAAGAGCTGCTCAGACTTTACTGCTGTGAAGACACCCTTAACACCTAGACATGACCTGGCCAGTTGTATCTCTAAAACCTGTATCATGCAGTGGACATTACAGCTACCATTACAGGAGTACTATTGCTGGATTCTGCAGTAGGAGATAATAGAAGGATAAGGGCCATAACTCCCATCCTTGCCTAAATCCATACATCATTATCTAGGAGTGAATTGCATTGTGTACAATCTGAACTGTATCTGCCACAACTGGAGGTACTACAACTCCCACTTTGAGCTCAAGTAAAAGTGATGCTTATTCTAAGTCTGGCCTGGTTACCAACTCCTGCACCATAAGCCAGGCCATTGCACCATACACCTCCTGCCAGGAACCCGCACCAATCCTACAACATTAAGTGCACCCTAACTACCATCAGGCAGGAGCCTAAACATCAGGCCCTGGGGGAAAAAAGGTGCACCCTCCTATCACTGCACCAGCCCTATACAGCAACAGCGAGAGGATAGCCACTGTGTTAAATTGTTGTGACCAGAGCCACTACTACCCTCATCCTCCACTTCAGCTCCCCCTGAGCCACCACATAGTCAGCCATTATCACAATGATACAAGTAAGAGAAAGAACTTTAGTGATGGACCCCCTTCCAACGCATAGCAGCGACCATATGAAACTCTTGCATTCAGCAAGGTAGGGTGGAGCTTAAGCAGATACTTGCTCTCCTTAAAGGGGTTGTCCCACGAAAAATATTCTACAGTTTTTAAACCAGCACCTGGATCTGAATATTTTTGTAATTGCATGTAATTAAAAATGTATTATAGGGCTGAGTTATTCAATAAAATGTATCTGTATAGCCCCACTTAATTTCTTATTTCTTTGAACCTGCTCGCTGAGAAGGCCGCAACATGCCTCAGTTTCATCTTTCAGCTGTCTCCTGAGCTGTGATAGGGAGAGCTGAGACAACGCCTCCTGAGCTGTGATAGGGAAGAAGCTGAGACACGCCTCCTGAGCTGTGATAGGGAGAGCTGAGACACGCCTCCTGAGCTGTGATAGGGAGAGCTGAGACACGCCTCCTGAGCTACAGCAGAAAAGACACTCCCCATGAGCTGTCAGCTTAATATAAATCTAGTAGAGCAATGAATGGGGAGATCTCTGGATCCATGTGAGGTACAAGGCTGGTTCTAGCTTTGTTAGAGATTGTCATGGACTATATGATATCAAATTTTCATTTTTTACTTTATTCGTGGGATAACCACTTTAAGGAGACTAGCCATCTATTGAGAATTTTAGGCAATGCTCTATGGGAAATTATTAGGCAAGAGGTATCTCCTAGAGAAAGAGAACAGTCTCACTAGTGCCACCTTCTGGAAGTGGCTCCCTTTGGAGTCAATGTCCAATCTTTAAGAAGTCTTGGAAAATAGCCAAGCGGATGGATATTTGGCTTGGCTCTTTTCCCTTGTCATGTTCCAAAGCCTGTTAAAAAGTCATATATTGAGTCAAAGGGAGTCACTCCAGAAGGTGGCGCTAGTGAGACTGTTCCGTTTATGTGGGTCATATCTCTTTCCGATTTGGTGGCACATGAGGTGCCTACGGCAGCGTAGTGAGGAGTCATGGGGACCTTTAAGTCTCAATACAGGCTTTTAAACACCACACAAATTTTGAATCCCCATCTGGGACGTTATCAAGCCCTGCCCAGGAACACCAACAAACCTGACAGAAATACCCACTTTGAGGAATATTTGGAGAAGCTCTGCCCAAGTCCAGAGATGGGACCGACACCCATCTGACATTGATCATCAATGTCATCCATCAATGTCTTAGATGGGCCAACCCTTTAAGCCTGACAGTCATTTAAACCAGACTGGTTTCTAGGGATACTTTGTCTCACCAGTTCAGTCTTTTCAATCAGGTTGTCAGGGATTATATCCTTAGCAACCAGCAAAGGAGGATTTTAGCAAATCTGATCTTAGTTGAACCACAGATCATCTATAGGTTACTGGTAACCCCGCCGTCATTTGGCTTTTTGTAATAGAGCACCTTATCCACTGAGTGCCCCTTAAGCCCTTCTCTGGAGTTCTGTCACTTCTTGCTGCAGACAAGGTTTTGATTCCAGTTCTAGTTAATCCCAATTAAACACTTAATTCTCTCCTGGCTGTAACGAGGACGCTGTCATGATTCAGAAATCTCTTGGTGAAGCTCCAGCTCCATCTCAGTATTGTTTATGAGCTATTGTTAAGACAGTTCTTACTAGGGGGAAAGGGATCACCAAAACTGGGTCTAGGAAGTCTGTAGAGAACAGGGTGGCTGCAGAGGAGAAAACCGGTTCAACCTCAGGACAGTGGTCTCCAACCTGTGGTTCTTTAGCTATGGTGAAACTACAACTCCCAACATGACCCGACAGCCACAAGGTGGAGGGTAACTAAATCATGAGAGAGTTACTTAGTGGTTAGTGGCCACCATGGAGATAAATTGTTGTCCAAGTAGTGAATAGCATAGTCAGCCAGGGCTTGAAAAAAAATTGGGAAGATGGCCAGGTCGCCGCTGCATCACCTGAGATGCTAGGGAGGCTTATCCTCGTTGCAGCCTGCTATTGGCCCTCCCCCCCAGGGGCATTGAGGGGGGTCATTATAGGGGTTGTACACTAATGCACTCCTCCACCTACTGACTAGATGAGCATGGTCGCACATGCTCAGTTTCTTCTTTCATCTAACTGCCAGCCGGATCTTCTGTTCGAAGCTGTGATAGTTATGAGGGAGAGAGCTGCTTCAGAAAGACATGCCTCCTGAGCAAGTGATGGGAAGAGCTGCTTCAGAAAGGACATGCCTCCTGAGCTGGGATGGGGAGAGAGCTGCTTCAGAAAGGACATGCCTCCTGAGCTGTGATGGGAGAGAGCTGCTTCAGAAAGGACATGCTCCTGAGCTGTGATGGGGAGAGAGCTGCTTTCAGAAGGACATGCCTCCTGAGCTGTGATGGGGAGAGAGCTGCTTCAGAAAGGACATGCCTCCTGAGCTGTGATGGGGAGAGACCTGCTTCAGAAAGGACATGCCTCCTGAGCTGTGATGGGGAGAGAGCTGCTTCAGAAAGGACATGCCTCCTGAGCCGTGATAAAGAGAGAGCTGCTTCAGAAAGGACATGCCTCCTGAGCTGTGATGGGGAGAGAGCTGCTTCAGAAAGGACATGCCTCCTGAACCATGATAGGGGGGAGAGCTGCTTGCAGAAAGAACTCACCCCCTGAGCTATGATAGGGAGAGAGCTGCTGCAAGAAAGAACACGCCCCTGAGCTGACAGCATGAAATACATCTAGAAGAGGAATTGGAGGCAGTGAATGGGGAGATCTCTGGATCCATGTGAGATACAGGGCTGGTTCTAGCTTTGTTAGAAAGAGATTGTGATGTACTATATGATGTCTGATTCTCATTTTTTACATCCACCATGGCATAGGTCCTTTAATTAAAAAATATAATTATATAGTTGGTAAGATTGGAAAAAGATTGAGGTCCATCAAGTCCAACCGAATTTCTCTACATGGCGGTTAAAAAAAAAAAAAAAAAAAAAAAAAAAATCAACACCTCATCCATTTGAGAGCGAAGAGTCTGAGCTGCCATCTTGATTGAAGATCCCATGCACAGTGACATATGACGTCACCAGGCCATCCAACGTGATGACAAGATTTCATGCAGGTTCTACAATGAAGATGGCGGCGGCTGGCTCTTCACCATGAAAATGGATGAGGGCAAGTATGATTTTTTTTACACTGTATTATTGGTATCAGATGCCGCGATCAGCAATCGCCGCCCTGTGTCATTGCACCCACTACTTACAAAGAAATGCGCTTCGTGATAAAGTAATTTATCACAAAATTTTTTGGGTAAAATTCGGCAAAGCAGCTGAATCGAATTTTTCAATACTTTGCTTATCACTAGCGGTCACATATCGGTTGTGTTCTGCCCAGACCTTGCCATAGATATACTTGGTTCTGAACGTCAGTCGCTACGAAAGACTGCAGAGCGTCTCAATGAGACAGTCTGCTACATTTCCTGATGAAAAATGGCAGCTAAAGCAAATAAACCGAGCTGGATTTAACAGGACAGCGTTTCCCTTTGATTTTTTTTTTCATTTCGGCTTTTCGCGGGGGAAGATTACACAGACATACACTGTAACATCGCGTCCATTAACTATTGGAGGCCGTCAGTACTTCCTTTGTTCTCTGTCACACAAACATTATGTTCTGTGACACGGTTCCATTAGGACCTCGTCCAAGCCGAGGTTATGAACTGTACCTTAAACAAAACTTCCCAACTATTTGGCTGCACAAATCTGTAGCACCCCAGCCTTCTGCCAGGCAGCGGGCGATTATGTAATAAGTATATTAGTAGAGAGAACTGCGGGAGGCTGGAATCTACAGATATAATAGGGGTCGGGGGAGGGGAGGGGGGCATTTTATTTCACCATAAAAGGCTATTGTAACATTTAAGGTATTAAAAGTGTTTATAATCGCCGTGTGATTCATGAAGTTTCACGTTGCGAAAAGAAACACATCTCAAGATTGTCCGTTCTCTCGGGGGATTGTCTGAAGGTTTGTCGCCGTCCTTAAATGTGATAAAAGCAACATTGTTGCAGATTCGAGGATATAATGTTTATTTCAAAGCAGATCTGGGTAGTTAAAGGGGTTTGTTTCATCTCAGACAATGGAGACATATCGCTAGGATATGCCCCCATAGTCTTCTAGCGGAGATCCGCACCTATATCGGGAACGGAGCCCCGCAAAGTGGTGGCTGGAGGACTCCGGTTCAGAAACAGTATCGAATTTAAGTTTTATGCAAATTGACTTCGGACGTTTCATCTGAAGTCGATTCGCTCATCCCTACTATTAACAGTTTGGGTGCTTGTCTTTTGGTATCAACAGGGTTATGTACCTTTTTATCCACTGATTATTGGAAATTGTAGAAAAGTATTTTTTTTTACATATTTTTTAAATAATTTTGGCATGTTTACCTCTATTCCTTATGAGGATTTTGCAGGTTTTATGCTTTTATTTTGTAGGATCAGGGAGTCCCAGACAACGACGTTGGGAGACGTGATTTTCTCGGCCATTTCACGCGACCGTCCTTCCTGCCTGGCTTTGCTTTTGTTGCCCAATGAGATGACTTTCTAGACAAAGAAATGAGGCAAAGACCTTGTAGAATATTAACTGTATAATCCTCAGCGTGTAGTCTGCAAATCCTCCTCGTCCAAGGATATTGTGTTTAAGCTGGTCCTCTGTGCTGATTGAGGTGAACATTTAGCCTCATGATACTATGAGACCACAAATGTATATTCTGCATCCTGTAACCGCACAGAGCTGGTGCGTATAGGGACAGGGACAGCTAAAATAGCTCTACAGTGCAACAAACAGCTCCCTGTATCTCAGCTTCCGAGACTCCTGTAAAATCTTTAACAAAAAAAAAAAGGGATACGGCGCCACATAGGGTGGAAGAGTTTATGACCAGTGACAGTGCCCCTGCCAAACAGGCATGCAAGTGCCCTCCTGTGAACCAGTATGAAGAGAGAGGGAGGCACAGCACTCCTGTGAACCAGTATGAAGAGAGAGAGAGAGGCACAGCACTCCTGTGAACCGCAGTATGAAGAGAGAGAGAGGCAACAGCACTCCTGTGAACCAGTATGAAGAGAGAGAGAGGCACAGCACTCCTGTGAACCAGTATGAAGAGAGAGAGAGGCACAAGCACTCCTGTGAACCAGTATGAAGAGAGAGAGAGGCACAGCACTCCTGTGAACACAGTATGAAGAGAGAGAGAGGCACAGCGCTCCTGTGAACCAGTATGAAGAGAGAGAGGCACAGCGCTCCTGTGAACCAGTATGAGGCGAGAGGCACAGCTCTCCTGTTTCGTGAACCAGTATGAAGCGAGAGATAGAATAGCGATCACCCACCATCCCGTGTTACTTACGCTCCTACATTACGGCCGTGATCAAGGTCAGGTATGACCGAAACGTTGGCCAAGTGATGTCATTTAATATATAAAAATGGATGGATTGAATAAGTTTCAAAAATAGACTAAATATCGCTTATTTGAGTGCCGTGGTTTCCTCTAGATAACCTGTTCTGTGAACCAGTATGAAGCGAGAGGCACAGCTGTGAACCAGTATGAAACAGGAGGCACGGTGCTCTGTGAACCAGTAGGAAGCGAGAGGCACAGCTGTGAACCAGTATGAAACAGGAGGCACGGTTGCTCCTGTGAACCAGTAGGAAGCGAGAGGCACAGCTGTGAACCAGTATGAAACAGGAGGCACGGTGCTCCAGTGAACCAGTAGGAAGCGAGAAGCACAGCACTCCTGTGAACGCAGTATGAAGAGAGAGAGGCACAGCGCTCCTGTGAACCAGTATGAAGAGAGAGAGGCACAGGGCTCCTGTGAACCAGTATGAAGAGAGAGAGACACAGGGCTCCTGTGATCCAGTATGAAATGAGAGCACAGCCCTCCTGTTCTGTGAACCAGTATGAAGAGAGAGAGGCACAGCGCTCCTGTGAACCAGTATGAAGCTAGAGGCACAGCGTTCCTGTGAACCAGTATGAAGTGAAAGGCATAGCGCTCCTGTGAACCAGTATGAAGTGAAAGGCACAGTGCTCCTGTGAACCAGTATGAAACAAGAGGCACAGTGCTCCTGTGAACCAGTATGAAACAAGAGGCACAGTGCTCCTGTGAACCAGTATGAAACAAGAGACACAGTGCTCCTGTGAACCAGTATGAGGTGAGAGGCACAGTGCTCCTGTGAACCAGTATGAGGTGAGAGGCACAGCGTTCCTGTGAACCAGTATGAGGTGAGAGGCACAACTCCCATAGAAGTGGATGGAGAGCGCCCAGCACAAGGGCGGCCACCCTCCATACGTTTCTATTGGAGTGCCGAAAATAGCCAAACACTGGCTTGCCTGTTTCCAAATCTACCATAGAAGTGATTGGAGAGGTATCACACTTCCATGGTGCACTCTCCATTCACACCCCAATTGCTCCTAGAGGTTAATTTACATATATTAAAACATCATATTTCTCAGCAATGCGGGCACATATGAACATGGGACCAACACAGATGCCTTCAGCTGCCAAGTGCACATGTAACAGGTCAGCCTGGGTATATTTTCATCTATTTCATTCATGTTTCTGTGTGTCATTGCAGAGAGAAAGTCAATGCAGCTGACAGAAGTTGATTTTTTACCTTAATTTTTTCAATCCCCATTGGCTGTGGAGTGGGAGGGGGCGTGACCTGATCGCGTCGGGGGCGTTGTTTAGCGGGACTTTGGAGGGGGTTGCCTTTAAGTGCTTCTTTTGAGGGTGGCCTGAATTAAAGGTCGATACCATGGTAATTTATGAGGACATGCAATGGGTAGCAGTGGAAGAAAAAAAAAATCACTTCGCACGGGTATATTTAATCTATTTCATTTAGTATTTCTGGTTGTCGTTGCAGAAAGAAAGTCAACCTCCCACCCACCCCTGCAGCTGACAGAAATTGAATTTTAGCTTCATTTTTTCAATCCCCGTTGGCTGCGGAGTGGGAGAGGGCATGGCCTGACTGAGTCGGGGGCGTTTACTTTAGCGAGACCTGGGGCGGGGGTTTTAAGTCCTTCTTTTGAAGGTGGCCTGAATTACAGGTCGATGCCATGGTCATTTATGAGGACACGCAATGGGTAGCAGTGGAAGAAAACATCTTTTATTACTACTGAACGGTCTTAGTCTAAAAATTAGTCTAAAACATAAGTTATATTTATGGTAACCGGAATACCCCCTTTAACAGTGTCATCCACAGCGCTCTGCCCCTTTAAAGCAGTGAATAGAAATGGCTGTGTTGTTAACTGAGCTCCTCAGCTGGCTGATAATTACCTGGCTGTGTTGTTATGGAAACCTGCCCTCCCTGTGTGTGTCTGTGCAGAGAATGGCAGCTGAGGTTTGAGACCAAAGCTCCCAGGCTAATATTGGCTTGTGCAGGTCATATTTTGGGAATACCTCAGGAACGGTACGTCCTGGAGAG